>CM064884.1:11823821-12051675 GCA_003313485.2 Penstemon barbatus | reverse complement strand
CAGCAATCTGATTGTCAGTATGAACATACTCTATCATAACATTGCCTTTTTCCACATGATCTCTAATGAAGTGATGCTTGATCTCTATATGTTTAGTCCTTGAATGACTTGTAGTATTCTGAGTAAGTGAGATTGCACTTGTATTGTCACAGTAGATTGGAATTCCACTGATCTTGATGTTATAATCTTCTAGTTGATGCTTCAACCAAAGTATCTGTGCACAGCAAGCTCCAGCAGCTATATATTCAGCTTCAGCAGTAGATATAGAAACTGAGGTTTGTTTCTTACTCATCCATGAGATCAGACGACTACCCAAGAACTGACAAGCACCTGTTGTGCTTTTTCTGTCAATCTTGCAGCCAGCAAGGTCTGAATCTGAATAACCAATAAGCTCAAATCCAGATTCTCTAGGATACCACAATCCCAATTCTTGAGTGCCTTTAACATACTTCAATATCCTCTTGGCAGCTAAGAGATGAGATTCCTTGGGGTTTGATTGAAATCTTGCACAGACTCCAACTGAGTACATTATATCAGGTCTGCTTGCTGTTAGATACAACAATGACCCTATAATGCCTCTATATTTGGTTATGTCCACTGATTTGCCATCTTCATCTTTATCCAAGCGAAGACTTGTAGACATAGGAATAGTAGCAGTAGAGCTAGTTTCCATACCAAACTTCTTGAACAGATCTCTTGTGTATTTTGATTGATTTATAAAGATTCCATCAGGTAGCTGTTTGACTTGTAAACCAAGAAAATAATTAAGTTCACCCATCATGCTCATTTCAAACTTATTCTGCATCAGCTTGGAGAACTTATCACACATCTGTTGGTTAGTTGAACCAAAAATAATATCGTCCACATATATTTGCACAATTAATATATGATTCTCCCATTCAATTGTGAACAAGGTTTTATCTACCTTACCTTTATGAAATCCTTTAATTAAAAGAAAATCAGATAGGGTATCATACCATGCTCTTGGAGCCTGTTTCAGTCCATAGAGGGCTTTCTTCAGACGATATACCTTGTCCTCTTCTTGATAGACTTCAAATCCAGGAGGTTGTTCAACGTACACTTCTTCTTGCAATTCTCCATTGAGAAAAGCAGACTTCACACATCCATCTGATAGACAGTGAAGTTCTTGTAAGCAGCATAGGCTAGAAACAGTCTGATTGCTTCAAGTCTTGCTACTGGTGCAAAAGTTTCATCAAAGTCAATTCCTTCTTCTTGACAATAACCCTTGGGCACTAGTCTTGCTTTGTTTCTGGTAACAATACCATCTTCATTCATCTTATTTCTGAAAACCCACTTAGTGCCAATTACTCTTTGATGACTTGGTCTAGGAACTAAGTACCAGACTTCATTCCTTTCAAATTGATTCAACTCTTCTTGCATAGCTTCTATCCAGAAGGAATCATTTAGAGCTTCTTCAATTTGCTTAGGCTCTATTTGAGATAGAAATGTGACAAACATAGCATCTTGTGCAGCAGCTCTTCTTGTTTTCACTCTATCTAATGGATCACCAATCACCAACTCTGGTGGATGGTTTCTGAGCCATCTGAGATCAGGTTGCAGGTCTGAATGTTGTCCTCTGTTTTGATCTTGCAACACTACTGTTGGAGATACAGTAGTAGTCTTTTGAACATTTGCCGTCTGTTGAACAGTCTCTGGTCTGTCAGCTGTTTGTAACTTGTCTGTTAGACAATCAGCACTGTGATTTTGAACAGCACTTGAGTTATCAGCTGAATTTAGATTAGGTAGTATGATGGGAACATATTCTTCATTTCTTCCAATGTCTAACTTCTGTAGATCAGTAGACAAATCTTGATTAGCACTTTGATTCTTTTCAGAAGATTGACTTGGCTCATCAAATACTACATGGATAGATTCTTCTATTAGTAATGTTCTTTTATTGAAAACTCTATAAGCTTTACTAACAGATGAGTATCCTACAAAAACAGCTTCATCAGCCTTTTCTGCAAATGCAGTAAGGTGATTTTTCCCATTGTTCAATACAAAACATTTACAACCAAAAATCTTAAAGTAATGAATATTTGGTTTTCTATTGTTCCAAACTTCATATGGAGTCTTGTTCTGATTTTTGTTGATCATACATCTGTTCTGGGTGAAGCATGCTGTATTTGTTGCTTCTGCCCAAAATCTTTGAGGCAGTTTAGCTTCAGCTATCATGGTTCTGACAGCTTCTTTTAGTGTTCTGTTTCTCCTTTCAGCAACACCATTCTGTTGAGGGGTTCTGGCAGCAGAGTACTCATGATGTATTCCTTTGATGTTACAGTACTCTTCAACAGTAGAGTTTGTAAACTCTGTCCCTCTATCTGATCTGATCTTCAATATTGTGATAGTCTTCTCATTCTGGATCAGTTCCATCAGATTGGTAAGATGTTCCTTGGTTTCACTTTTCTTCTTCATGAAAATCACCCAAGTATATCTTGAATAGTCATCCACAACAGCTAGGCAGTATTTCTTTCCACCATTGCTGACTGGATCAATAGGGCCAAATAAATCCATATGTAATAGCTCCAAGATTCTTTCAGAAGATTGGTGCTTCTTGCTTTTGAAAGATGACTTGATTTGTTTACCCTTCTGACAGGCGTCACAGAGCTTGTCTTTGCTTATGACTGCTTTTGGAATCCCTTCTACCAAATCATTCTTGATTAATCTGTTTATGGTCTTGAAGTTTAAGTGATTCATTCTCTTGTGCCACAGCCAACTAACTTCACTTGGTGCAGATGCCACCAAACAAATACTTGAATTCTTGTCAGCAGAATTCCAGTCGACTATGTAGACATTCCCTTGTCGTCTTCCAGATAAAATTACCTTCTTTGTACCAATCTGTTCGACAAAACACTTATCTGTTGAGAAGATGACAGAATATCCCTTGTCACAAAATTGACTTATGCTCAGCAGATTATATTTGAGGCCTTTGACATAAGAGACGTCAGATATCTCTATGTTTCCTCTGATTAATCTTCCTTTAGCTTTAATCTTGCCTTCTTTGCTGTCCCCAAAGGTAACCTTTGGACCATCCACAGCAACTGCATCAGTCAGCTCATGTATGTTTCCACACATGTGTCTTGAACATCCACTGTCCAAGTACCAAATCTTCTCTACTTTACTCCTACTCCTAATCCTATCCTACAAAACAAAAGTAAAATTGTTTTAGGTACCCTTATTGAGAGGGTCCTGGAGGATTAGTTCCACCTTTGACAACCCAAGATGTTGAAGTCTTAGGCTTCTTAGGTTTTTGAGTTTTCACAGGAGCATGAACAGTTTCATTTATATCATAATTATCAGATAAGTCATGTTGATGATCAGTATGATATGAATAATGTTCATAAGCAGGGTAAGGTGCATGATAAGCAGGATATGCATGCATTGGATGAGCAGGGTAAGGTGCATAGTAACTAGGAAATTGAGGTGCATGATACATAGGATGATATGCAGCAGGTTGCACATAATATGACTCATTTCCATACCAAGCATTTTGATTTTTCTTGTTCTTATGCTTCTTTGGTTTACTAGGTGCTTGCTCATTTGATTTTGACTTAGTTTTACCACTAGTCTGATTGACTTTAGCTTTATGAGCAGACTTCTTAGGACTCTGCTGTTTGGTCTTACTAGTCTTATTTCCTACACTAGGCTCTTTGCTCTTTTTAGCCTTAGGAGATTTCTTCTCCTTTAATCCTTTCTCAGGTGAAGTAGGTCTAGCAGTTTGAACATACAGAATGACCTTACTATTGTCAGCTGATATGAATTTTTCAGTATGGTTCAACTCTTGCTTATCCTGTTCTAAAGGCATCTTCTGTTTACTAGATGTATGCGTGGATGCAACAGATGATTTATCATGAGACTCGATAATCTTTTCAAGTTCCATGATTTTTCCTTTATAAACTTCACATTCAGCTTTCAGAGAATCATGTTCTTGCTCAAGCTGTTTATACTCGACTGATTCTTTTGGCTTTTCAGCTTTAAGTTTCAGTGAGTTATTTTGCTCTTTTAGCAAGCTCATCTCTTCCTTAAGCTTAACAAATTCTCCAGCAATAGTAGTATTATTTAACATCATTTGCTCTAGAGAATCAAATAGTTCATTATTTTGAGGAGTTACCTCATCCTCAGAGTCATCAGAGTCCTTTGCCATCAGGCACAGGAGAGCAGGTTTTTCTTCATCAGACGATTCTTCATCAGACGAGTCTGAATCTGAATCAGATGAGTAGACAGCAGCAAGCTTTTCTGCTTCAGCCATCATTGCTTTCCCTCTCTGATACTTTCTTTCTTTTCTCACTTTCTTCTCCTCTTCAGTGTACTTTTCTGCTTTTGGATATGGACAGTCTTTGATGAAGTGTCCCAATTTCCTGCAGTTGTAACACATTAGTTTTGATTTATAATCATCTTTATCTTGAGAAGAAAAGTTAGGTTTAGAAGTGGAAGCATTGTTGTATTTGTTCTTCATTTTTCTTTTGTAGAACTTCTTGAAATTATTCATCAACAGTGCAACATCTCCAGCAGTGTACTCCTTTTTGTTGAGTAGAGTGGCTTCATCAGATGAGTCCACTTCTTTGCTTTTCTGTGCTGGTCTTCTGGTGTTCTCAGCAGCAACCAGTGCAGCTGTGGGTCCTGAAGTTGAGGTTTCTTCAATACCCATCCTAGGCAGTTTATACTCATAAGCCTTGAGTACAGAAAACAGCTCTGTAAGAGAGATCTTCCCCAGATCCCTTGATTCTTCCATTGCTGTCACTTTCATGTTGAACTTTGGAGGTAGCGCCTTCAGTACTCTGTTGGTTATTTCTTTGTCTGTGAAGGTCTTTCCCAACTTTAAAACTTCATTCAGAGTTCTGGTGAATCTGGTATCCATCTGATCAATGGTTTCTCCAGTCTTCATCTTGAAGTTATCAAGTTTTTCCAATGCAACAGTGAGCTGATGCTCCTTGATAGCATCATTGCCTTCGCTCATATCTCTGACTTTGTCCCACATCTCTTTTGCAGATTTGCAATGTTTGATCTTGTCAAACCGATCATTATCCAGGGCTTTAGTCATGATGAATCTTCCAATCTTGTCCAGGTTGAACAGCTTGATTTCTTCAGCTGTCATTTCGCTCAAGTCTTTTTCCACCACGGTATCAACTTCATTGATCTTTATCGTCTTGGTGAACTTGAATGGACCTTTTGTAATGCAAGTGAACATGTTGTCATTGTAGGCAGCAAGGAAAATCTCCATCCTGATTTTCCAGTCTTCGAAGGACATGCCAGCAATGTGGGGAACATGGTTTATGCATTCCATTTTCAAAAAGTTTTGATTTTTCAAAAAAAATGCTCTTTTGAAAAAGTTTTCAAAAACCTTTGAAAAACACTCGGATCAAGCTCGTTGATCAGGCAGCTGATTCAAATGAACCACCTGCTCTGATACCACTTGTTGGTCCCAAGTGGTCAGATGAGGTCTAGAGGGGGGGGGTGAATAGACCTCTGAAAATTTTTGAACTTAAAAACTTTTCAGTCTTCTGTCAGCAGACTAAGCTGATGAAGAACAGTAAGCAGACTAGTCTGATCGTGAACAAATCTTGAACAGACGACTGACCACTCTTCTTACGGTAACTTAGCTGTTTTTCAGCAAAACAGTTTTTCAAAGAGTATACTTGCAGCGGATTGTTTCAAAGTGTTTTTCACAAGTAGACTAAGTTCTTAAAAGATTTTCTCCCCAGTTTTTAACAAACTTCCTTTTTAAAATCTTTTTAGGTAATTCAAAGTGTTTAAATATGCAAACTTTAAATATGCAAGAAAACTTGAAATGCAAGATAACACAAAGAATTTTTATAGTGGTTATATGGATAAAAATCCTTTAGTCCACTCTTCCAGATCACACAGATTCTGGGTTATACTATAATCACTTAGATTACAATATTTCTCCACTTACACCTAAACAACTAATGAGAAGGCTGTAAGCTCACAATAGAAAATCACTTAGAAATTCTACTCTCTGAAATTTGATCACTCACAAAGATGGATCACAACTCCGCACAACACTCAGCTTTTTACAAAATCACTCAGATAATGTTTTTCTGTTTTCTTCAACTGGGTTTCTGTCAACAGATGACTTCCACCAGACGAGTGAGCTGTTCGAGCTTTTGAGACTTAGAAAAATTCTGCTTCAAAATTTCGATCTTTGATTGTTGTTGTGTGTCTCTCTCTTCGAACTTTGCTCTATTTATAGTTGGATTTGAATTTATGACCGTTGAAGAAAATCACATCTTCAAATCCATCCTTCAGCTCTTTTTGAAACGGCTCCCTGCAGCAATCGTACAGTGTACAGTACCTTTCTGTCCATCGCATTTAATGCTGCATTTAATGCACTCTGCTGATCCGAGGATATCTTCAATCATTTGCCATTACTACCCTTCTCTTTCAGCATTTATTACACCAGGTGCATTTATTACCGTTGGACTAATCTCTTGATCTCTTCTACTCTGCTGATCAAAACGACTTTGCTGATAGATACTCTGCTGATCAAATACTGAACTCATCTGATTTGACTCGGCTGATGACCTACCCTTCTGTTCGCTGATTCAGCAAGAGATCACTAGTCTTCTGAGCTTCGAACTTTGAACTCTTCTGATGTCTTCTTTTACTTGTTCAAAATTCTTCTAAGGGAACTAAGCTTTCCATACTTAGCTGATTATGATGTTTTGGAAATCATCAAAACCTTCCCTTAGTTTCTGACTTCTTTCATCTTCATCTTCATCCAACAATATCTAATTTGAATATACTTTTATTTTT
The DNA here is from genome assembly GCA_003313485.2 of Penstemon barbatus. Lineage (NCBI taxonomy): Eukaryota > Viridiplantae > Streptophyta > Magnoliopsida > Lamiales > Plantaginaceae > Penstemon > Penstemon barbatus. The sequence continues at coordinate 12,044,880 of CM064884.1, read as the reverse complement.
CTTCCATATTCATGGTGCTTGGTTATGAGACAAGGAACTTTCATAAAATATTTTCCTACCAAAGTTTTGATGAGAAAATTTAAGGGAAATTAAAGTCTAATTATATTTTATTAGTATACTTTACAACTTGAATTAGGAGATTTTTGTCTTCACAAAAAAAGAAAAAAACTTAAATTATTCACACTTTTAGTAGTATTATATATATATATATATATATATATATATATATATATATATATATATATATATATATATCACCTTCGATAAAATGAAACTTTAGCTTTAGTTGCATAATGCTTCAACTGGTATAATGCGGATTCGTCTGAACATACGAGGGCAGGTTTCCAACCCCTCTTTTTATGATACTAGAAAAATGCACGTGTTTTGCACGTGATTAATTAATTTCTTTTTAATCAAATTAGTAAAGTGCACGTTTTGCACGTGATTAACTAATTTTTGTTAATCAAATTAGAAAAATGCACGTGATTAACTAATTTCTTTTAATCAAATTAGAAAAGTGCACGTATTTTGCACGTAATTAACTAATTTCTTTTAACCAAATTAGAAAAGTGCACGTGTTTTGCATATGATTAACTAATTTTTTATGTTAGTTGAATCATATCATCATTTTTAATCATACTATGGTCTAAATGACATACCACATAATTTATTGATTAAATAGCTTTAAAGTTGTTATCATTTTTGGGCTCTTTAATAAGTTATAATTTTTTAAAAACTTACAAAAGAAATATCGATTTACCTGCTTTTACGTTGAGTTTATCATTTCTTTTTTGTTACTTACAAAAAAGTCCGATCGACATCCCCAATTAACCTCCTTATTTCTAATAATTGCAAAATCAATCTTAAAAACCCTATATATAATTAATCAAGATTGAAAAATCAATCTGAATATATACCTTCTAGGCCAACAAAAAGAACAACACTTGTTTTCCCTTTCTGGGGTGTAATAGAAGGCTTCCCCGAATTCATTATCTTGCACAACTCCTTGAAAACAGCCTAGACAGAAGTACCATCCATTACTAATTAAAAGGAAAAGAAGCTTGACGATATGATCATATACATTAGAAAAACAAAATTTATTCAAGGAACATATATATATATATATATATATACAAAATGACTTACAAGTTGAAATAGAAACTTAATTGATTTGTATATACTGACCCCTTAAAAAAAAGTAGAAACTTTAATGATGCATATCAATAGGAAAATGACTTACACGACTATTATTAAAACAAAGAGAATAAAAATGTCATTTCTGAAAGTAATATTGTATTAGGTATATATAGAAGTTTAAATTCTTCTAGCTAAAAAACAATTAACATGTAAAATATAGATAGATATAGCTAGCTTGGTAGTTATTGAAAAGTTATGTGTGAACTTACAATTTCATATATATAGCATGTAGGGTTTTTCGATGTGATTTCTCATTTTCTATTAAAGAATATGATCATAAATTATTAAAAGAAAAATATACTAAAAAGAATATTAATATTATTAATATAATATTAGATGGGATGCATTGACTTTATTCCACATGCTTCTAAGGGTTCCACGAAAGTACGCATGTATTGAGTAAAAGTATGAAAATAACACCTAACTAACTACATAACCATAATTCCTCAAAAAAAACTTCATAAACATAAAAGACTTTTTTTTATGGTTAAGAAAATAACTAATATAACTAATTAATATTATATAAGAACGATCTCGTGAATGAACATTATGAAAATAAATTAGCAAAAACCTAAATGGAAGGATCCATGATCTAAATAAATAAACGAAAACACACTAAAAACAAAAGGATTATTGGAATTATTTATAAGACATGCTAGCTTTATATATTACATTTGTTCATTCATGCAATATTGTATTTTTAAACGGATATGGGCCATATGGCTGAAATTTAGGAGATAGAAGCTGATTTTTTGTGAAATTAATCAAAAAGTAAAATAACTAAATTTGAAACGTTCTATAATTAATAAAAAAAAATAAAATCAAGAATAATATTATTTGAAATACAAACAACAGGATAACCATTCAAAGGAGAAAAGAAAAGAAATGAATTTTACTAGGTTGAATTTATACAAAAGAAATACATTTGAAGCTTGAATTAACCTGTACGGATCACATGTTGTTCAAATCCTAATTACTCTGCAGAACTCAGATAAAAAAAAAATAATTCAAAATTAATTATGTTGTTAAATAATGTTTAAAACAATCTGTGTATATAAAATATTATAGAATATTTTATATTTCTAAGTACTATAGTGAATTATAAAATATTATGAAATACTTTATATTATAAAACTATAGTAAATTATTCCAACAGAATAATTATTTATAATTAACTCAAATTATAAACCTTAGTATAGTTTATTCTCGCAGAACAAACAAAATCAGAATTTAATAACAGCGTACTTACTGAAATAATTCTGAACCGTAAAATCGACCGAGGCTTGCAAATGCAATATCCTTAAGACAATATTTCTGGGCTGTCAAAGGTGCAACAGTTCGTCCCAGTAGTCTCCCAAGATTCAACGGTCGGATACTTGTTTCTTTGCACTAAGAACAAGTCCACAGCGAACTTTAACAAATAAAATACTTGAAAGGAGAAGAAGAAAAGAAGAATATAGAGAGAGGAGGATAGGATTCTGCTTTGATTGCTAGAAAACGGGATGAAGAATTGGCCAGATTCTTCTCCTATTTATAGCTGCAGAAAGGTGCTGTTTTGGAGAGACATGTCTTTTCGGATTTAAACATTTACACTGGTTTGGTCCGAAAAGGTGCAACCGGTTCGGTTTAAACCGAACCGGTATAGACAATTCAAAAAAAAGGCGCGCGGATCTTTTGGAGCAAACGGGTCAGTCGCGCGGATCTTGTTCGGGTCAACCGGATGTGGTACGCGGATCTAATGTTGTATGGATTTTAAATTGGGCTTTTAATTTTGGGCTAAAAAATTAAATAAGTTTTGTCCAAAAAGAATAATGTTATGTTGAGGCCCAAGCCCAATCCAAACCCAAACCCGACCCGGACCGGACCGTGCCGTGCCGTGCCGAGCCGAGTCGAGTCGGTCGGTCGGTCGGACGGACGGCGGCGGCGGCGGCGCGCGCGCGTGTGGGAAACCATTGTCATCTACGTCTTCTCCCCTCATAAAACTTGGTACCCCCAAGGGGCCCTACCCTTATACATTTTTTTTCATTATAAATGACAAAAAACTTCTTACTTTCCTCCATGTGGGATGAAGGCATTTTTCATTCTTCTAAGCTTCATTCATTTCTCATTTTGTGGGCTTAATTCCAATTGGGCTCAATCCAATTGGGTTAATACCCATAAAATCTAACAATCCCCCACAAATGAATGAAATTATTCTTCATATCTCGTCACACGAAATATATCGACGTCAAATATCCTTTAGGAATAGTACTGCATCGGGATAGGTGAAATATTCCATCTTGAACCTTCCCTGGTTAGAATTTATCGGATTTACTTAGCCAATCAGTGAAATATTTCATCTTGAACTGTCGGCTGTTTATGTAAACCAAAACAATAAACTTAACACAGCACTAGACCGATTTGTTAAGAGTTCTCGGTTGTGTTCGTTTTGGCCCTGAACATTCTTGGGTTCTGCGAGTGCTTTAGAGAATTCCAGCCTTATAAGAATTCTCAACGAGCCGACCCAGCTCACACTTACATAGGTGACCGCATCCATCAAGAGTATCCTACTATACTCCACTTGTTCTTGACAAGATATAGACGTCATTAAAAGCATAAGCTTAACCTAATAAAACGCTGTAGGTTGCACTTTTTGCATCATAGGAATGAGCTAGAGTTTGACTCTAAAGTGCTCCACTTTTTAAGTTAACCAAGACTGGTTGTCCTATTGAACCTGGTCCGTGGGATCTCCAGTCGCCAAGTTAGGTTTCCGTACAAGGTAACTTAGTTATATTTTAGGCTTTTAAGCCCATTCCCCTCGACGCACATTCTACTCTCTCACCAGATAAACCTTTAGTAAACGGATCCGCGAGGTTATCTTTTGATTTCACAAAGTCAATGGAAATTATTCCATTTGAGAGTAAATGTCTCACGGTATTATGTCGACGACGAATATGTCGTGATTTACCGTTATACATAAAGTTATGAGCTCTATGTAATGCCGCCTGATTATCACCATGAATACATATAGCCGACACAGGTTTCGGCCATAGTGGAATATCTTCCAGAAAGTTATGAAGCCACTCAGCTTCTTCTCCAGCTTTATCCAAAGCTATAAACTCTGATTCCATAGTGGATCGAGCTATACAGGTTTGTTTGGAAGATTTCCAAGAAATAGCGGCTCCCCCCAGAGTAAATACATACCCGCTTGTGGATTTTGACTCCTCTGAATCAGAAATCCAATTTGCATCACTATATCCCTCAAGGACAGCTGGATATTTTCCATAATGTAATGCATATTTTGATGTATTTTTTAAGTATCCAAGCACTCTCTTCAGAGCGTTCCAATGTTCTTTGCTTGGATTGCTCGTGTACCTACTCAGTTTATTGACTGAGTAAGCGATGTCTGGCCTCGTGCAGTTCATGATATACATGAGACATCCAATGATACGAGCATACTCGTTTTGTGATACACTATCACCTTTATTCTTGTGTAAAACAAGAGATGGAATAAATGGGTTATTTGTTCCCTTAATTCCATAGTTTTTAAATCTCTCAAGCACTTTATCTACATAATGTGACTGAGATAATTTAATCCCATCCGGTGATCTTGTTATTTTAATTCCCAAAATAACATCCGCTTCACCGAGATCTTTCATATCGAAGTGTTTTGTTAATATTTTCTTTGCGGACTTAATGACCTCCATATTAGTCCCAAGTATTAACATATCGTCTACATATAAACATATTATGACAGTTGCTTGTCCAAATTGTTTAATATAGACACACTTGTCGCATTCATTGATTTGAAAACCATTTTTAATCATGACACTATCAAATTTTTCGTGCCATTGTTTAGGAGCTTGTTTAAGGCCATAAAGAGATCGAACAAGTTTACATACTTTATTCTCTTTGCCTTTAACAACAAAACCCTCAGGTTGCTCCATATATATTTCCTCATTCAATTCTCCATTGAGGAAAGCGGTTTTAACATCCATTTGATGTATTTCTAGATTATATATAGCTGCTAAAGCTATTAATGTTCTAATGGATGTTATTCTAGTCACTGGTGAATAGGTGTCAAAGAAATCTATTCCCTCCTTTTGACTATAACCTTTGGCTACTAATCTAGCCTTATATTTATCAATTGAGCCATCGGGTTTTAATTTCTTTTTAAATACCCATTTACATCCAATTGGCTTACTTCCCTTAGGAAGATCAGCCAACTCCCAAGTATTATTACTTAGAATGGATTGTAATTCACTGTCTATTGCCTCTTTCCAATAAGAGGCATCAGGAATAGACATGGCTTCAGTATATGTTTTAGGATCATCCTCTAACATATAAGTTAAGAAATCTGGTCCGAATGATTTAGCAATTTTAGCTCGCTTGCTTCTTCGGGGCTCGTCAGATTCTTCAGCAATCTCTTTATTGATTTGAGAATCATTTTCCTTAGAGATTGATTTATTTGACCAATGATCACCAACCTCATTGCTGATTTGAGAATTATCTTCCTTAGAAATTAATTCATATGGTCTTTTATGAGAAGCAACATCCGAGTTCTTCTTATGTGGAAATACATTCTCGAAGAAAGTAGCATCACGTGATTCAATTATAGTATTCACGTGTATGTTGCTTACTTCAGATTTGAACACTAGAAATCTGTAAGCGCTACTATTTTCTGCATGACCTATATAGTAGCAATCCACGGTTTTTGGTCCAATTTTTGGTCCAACTTTTTCTTTCATAGGTTTTGGTACAGCTACCTTTGCCAAGCACCCCCACACTTTGAGGTATTTATAACTTGGTTGTCTACCTTTCCATAACTCATACGGAATGGTATCATTTTTCTTGTGCGGAACTCTATTTAATATATGATTAGCCATAAATAAAGCTTCCCCCCACAAGTTCCTAGGTAAACCCGAATTCAAAAGTAATACATTGATCATGTCTCTTAAGGTTCGGTTTTTCCTTTCGGCTATTCCATTTGATTGAGGTGAGTATGGTGCCGTTGTTTGGTGAATTATTCCCGAGTCGGCACACAACTGTGCGAAGGGATATTCATATTCACCACCTCTATCAGATCTAAGAATTTTTATCTTCTTATTTAACTGATTTTCTACTTCAGCCTTGTATCTTACAAAGGCATTTATTGCTTCCTTTTTCTTATTCAATAAGTAAACATAGCAATATCTTGTACAGTCATCAATAAATGTGATGAAGTACTTTTTCCCTCCTCGAGTTGGAGTTGACTTGAGATTGCACAAGTCTGTGTGAATTAGCTCTAATGGTTGTGAGCTCCTTTCCACTGAAGGGAAAGGTTGTTTCGCAAACTTTGCCTCAATGCAAATTTCACACTTATAAGATTTATCAATATCAAATTTAGGAATTAATCCTAAGTTTGATAATTTTTTCATTTTTCTAAAATTAATATGACCTAATCTATCATGCCAAAGTAAAGTCGACTCAAGCAAGTAAGCAGAAGAATTATTATTATTAATAAATTTGTTGTTTTTGCCAATAACGGCTACATTAGCCTTAAATAGGCCATCACATACATAACCTTTGCCTACATACATACCCCCTTTGGTCAGTACAAATTTATCTGACTCAAAGGCTAATCTAAAACCTTTTTTAGATAGGACAGAACCAGAAATTAAATTCTTCCTAATGTCTGGGACATGAAGAACTTCATTGAGAGTAACATCTTTTCCTGAGGTGAATTTGAGAACCACTGTGCCTTGTCCCTCCACCACGGAGTGAGCATTATTTCCCATGTACAGCTTCTCTTCATGATCAAACTTCTTATATGAAGTGAACATGTTTATGTCGGAGCAAATGTGACGGGTAGCTCCAGTATCCACCCACCAGCCTTTGGATTCACTTGTCAGGAATGCTTCAGCAACTGCAGATAAATGCATGTTATCGATGTCAGATGGAGCTAGGTTGATGCTAACATTTGCTTCATCCTTTGGCTGAGCACGGCTACGACAGTCCTTTGCAAGGTGTCCATTTTTTCCACATGTGAAGCAAGCTCCATTGAACTTTCGCTTCTTGTTACCCTTTTGTCCTTTGTTGGAGGTATTGGTCTTACGCTTCTTGCTTTTCTTTGAGCCTTCTACGACATGAACCTTAGCTCCTCCGAGCTGAGGCATAGCCACATAGTTACTGCTGCCCTTGTCAGTATACCGATTGTTTTCTTCGGTTTTCAGATATTCTGTGAGATCTTGCAAATTCCACTTTGCAACAGATTTCTTGTGCCTCAAGTGATGCTTGAACCCCGTCCAACCAGGAGGAAGCTTGCCAATGATACAAGCAACCAGGTAAGACTCGCTAAGCTCATGTCCTTCGGCCAAGATGTCGTGAATCATATTTTGAAGTTCTTCGACTTGCTCATTCACAGTTTTACTGTCAACCATTCGATAAAACTGGAATTTATCCACCACGAATTTTCTGTAGCCTGCATCTTCAGTCTTAAACTTTTTGATTAAACCTTCCCACAAGAGTTTACTAGTCTTAAATTGACTATAAATCTTGTACAAAGATTCATCCAAATAGCTAAGAATGTAGTTTCGGCACATAAAATCCGAGTTATTCCAAGCTTTTAACACTAGTGCCATTTCTTCAAGTTCCTCCGGACTGGCTCCCTCCTTTGGCTTAGGTACCTCCTCGGTGAGAAATCTAGCCATGCTCAAGGATGTGATGTAAAAGTACATCTTATTTTGCCACGTTCCAAAGTCAGTTCCTTTGAACTTGAATGGTGGTATTGCCGGCGGAGCAGCAACTTTTGGCGTTTCAACAATTTCAGTGTTTGTTGCCATCTACACAGATGAATTAAACAGATTAAACTATTGTCTTAAGATTGTTGTTAAATAATGTTTAAAACAATCTGTGTATATAAAATATTATAGAATATTTTATATTTCTAAGTACTATAGTGAATTATAAAATATTATGAAATACTTTATATTATAAAACTATAGTAAATTATTCCAACAGAATAATTATTTATAATTAACTCAAATTATAAACCTTAGTATAGTTTATTCTCGCAGAACAAACAAAATCAGAATTTAATAACAGCGTACTTACTGAAATAATTCTGAACCGTAAAATCGACCGAGGCTTGCAAATGCAATATCCTTAAGACAATATTTCTGGGCTGTCAAAGGTGCAACAGTTCGTCCCAGTAGTCTCCCAAGATTCAACGGTCGGATACTTGTTTCTTTGCACTAAGAACAAGTCCACAGCGAACTTTAACAAATAAAATACTTGAAAGGAGAAGAAGAAAAGAAGAATATAGAGAGAGGAGGATAGGATTCTGCTTTGATTGCTAGAAAACGGGATGAAGAATTGGCCAGATTCTTCTCCTATTTATAGCTGCAGAAAGGTGCTGTTTTGGAGAGACATGTCTTTTCGGATTTAAACATTTACACTGGTTTGGTCCGAAAAGGTGCAACCGGTTCGGTTTAAACCGAACCGGTATAGACAATTCAAAAAAAAGGCGCGCGGATCTTTTGGAGCAAACGGGTCAGTCGCGCGGATCTTGTTCGGGTCAACCGGATGTGGTACGCGGATCTAATGTTGTATGGATTTTAAATTGGGCTTTTAATTTTGGGCTAAAAAATTAAATAAGTTTTGTCCAAAAAGAATAATGTTATGTTGAGGCCCAAGCCCAATCCAAACCCGACCCGGACCGGACCGGACCGGACCGGACCGTGCCGAGCCGAGCCGAGTCGGTCGGACGGCGGCGCGCGTGGGAAACCATTGTCATCTACGTCTTCTCCCCTCATAAAACTTGGTACCCCCAAGGGGCCCTACCCTTATACATTTTTTTTCATTATAAATGACAAAAAACTTCTTACTTTCCTCCATGTGGGATGAAGGCATTTTTCATTCTTCTAAGCTTCATTCATTTCTCATTTTGTGGGCTTAATTCCAATTGGGCTCAATCCAATTGGGTTAATACCCATAAAATCTAACAAATTATAATGCAACAAATAATGAAGCATGCACTTAAGAGTTACAATTGTAACTACCAAGCCAACATATCATAATACAATTACAATTTTGATTCTCCAGCTGCTAGTAATGGGAATCGAACAATACAAGCTTCTTTCACTTCTTTGTTCAACAATACATGCCAACAATACAATACAAGTTTCTTTCATTTCAGTACAACAACTTGCAAACCATTTTCGTTGGCTGCGAGTTTTCTTGTCAAGAAAAAAAAAAAAATTATATCATATATAAATAATGAGTCGCCATTTATAGTATAGATTAATAGATGCAAATAATGAGTCGTCCTTTATATTATAGATTAAGGATTATTACACAATAAATGCAAACTATTATTTGCCATGTTATTAAAATGTTGTAATTCGTGTGTTTGTCGTTTATTTAATCTCATGTTTTGTATTTCCTTTTATTTTTTATTTTTTGTGTATTTCCTCTTTTGAATCAATTTTAATTTTATTATTATTAACTCTCTTTAATTTTAATATTTGAATATTAATATTAATCTAATCATATTATAAAAATAGTTATTATTATTATTTTTATCATTATTATTAATATTAATACTAAAAAAATATTATTTCTATCTTTATATGTTATTGAATTATGTAGTACTGTAGTTAACTTTATTTAATTTAAAATTACAAAATAGAAATTTCTAATCTTTTAAAATTTTCGTACAGTTAAAACAAAAAATATAGTATTAATTTTTTGCTTTACATATTAGTACAACTATACAAAATAATGGTTTAAGCGTGTGATGAAATAGTTTCACTAGCGTGGTTAATTAGTATAGACGTCCTATATCTTCTCAACAAATAGTTTCACTTATGTGCAAACAATTTTTTTCAAATTTTTGGTGATAATTATATAATTATTAATTTTTTTTTGAGTTATTACAAACACTATAAATAAATCTAGGGGCAAAGTTTGAACTTTTAATTAAGGGGTAATGAGTCAATTGTAAGATAGTGACAAGCCACATGACAGTTTTCGTAATAATCAATATGTGAGGGGAATTTTTATAAATAAATCTTATCTTAGGGGGATATTCATAATTTACCCTATATACCATATATTTTGAGATGAGTCTCATAATTTTTTAGTCATGAGAAATAAAAGAGAAATTACTAAAGTTTCTCCAAATGTTCCCCCTTTGTCATTAAAAACAAAAAATTCGAGAATTTTTGATAACATAAATTTTTCACAGATAAAAATTAAGGAAGAATATTAGAGTCATGATAAAAAATGATTGAAAACAAATTTAAGGACAAGACAAACTAGATAATTAAGCAGGGAGGTGATTTCAACATTCAAATTTATTCTTTAAACACCGAAGCAGGATGAATTGTTTGCTACTGAAGTGCACTAAGTTCGAAGGAGGATTCTCACACCACAATTAAGTGAGTATTCCAACTTTATTGCGCCCGGGGTGAGCGATTTCACCTTTTGGAACAAGTATTCCAACTTTATTTCCGAGCAACCGATGAAAGATGAAATTTTATTGGTCCTAGTACTTCCTCTGTATTTTGGTCATTCCCTTGCAGTCCTAATTCCTTCTTCATTATTTTGCTTCTTTTCTTTTCTTTTTGTTTCGATCCATTAACTATTAAAAACCTTTCATGTATTCTCACAAAATTTTCAAGAAACATTTAGAAAATTGTACATTAAATAAACATGTTATTGTAAAAACTATTCTTTACTATAGTTTCGATTGACTCATTCCACGAAATTTTTTGGAAGTTTTGATCCGTGAGTAGGATACCTCAAGGAAAATAAGGGTATTGCAATAATTGCCTGAACTAGAATTTTGGTGTTTTCATTTGAAGTCAAAGACCAGGACTTTCATTTAAGACTTTTTAAGTGTAAGTAAGCCTGAAAATCAAATCAAGTTACTCGGTACTTGAATCAAGCTCATTCAATAAAAGTTCGGTCGAATTCGGTTTGTCACACTTATCAAACAAGATTGAATATCATTTTCTATTTGATAACTTTTAAAGCTCGGCTCGAGCTCGACCGTTAAACTAAAAATTAATAAAATACATTTAAAATATCCAGCTACTCGATACTCGGCTCGAGCACATTCGATAAAAGCTCATTGAGCTTAGCTTGTTTAACAACCAAATCAAGCTCAAATACAAAATCTCAAGCTCAATAAAATTCAATCCAAATTTAAACAATATGTCTTTCGACACTACTCGACTCGATTACACCCATTGTGCAGCACAAGTATACCTTGCTACATCATTGTATTTAATCGAACAATTTATGACCCAATTTTTCCTCAAGGCTCTGATTAATATTTTGATGTATGGTTGAATTAAGTTCAGTTAACACTATTTCACCATATCATATCCAAATCCATTGATCTGAAAATTAATTCAAAATTAGACCAAAATCTAATGAAATCTCCGCTACTGTGTGTATGAAATAGATAGAGAAATAGGGAGGAATAGGAAACACTGCATTTACTGAAACACTTCACTTTCATTAGCAACGTAGTGAGATTGATCACAGATGGGAAAAGAGCAACACAACAAAGATAACATATATAGTCGACACAAATGCACAACGCATCCGATCGATTTTTAACTTTAAATATCTTATTTAAGAAAGAAGAGTCTTCACAATCGACTTCACATCGAGCTTCTTCAAGTCGGGATAATACTGCCCGCATCCAACAAACATCACAGGTGCCCCGGAAATGTAAGCCATGGATAATACAGCTCCCACCTACACATACACACATAAACAAACCATTTCCAATATCGAAATATTTACTAACATTTAGAGATGCCAATATTCGTATAGTATTAAGCGAGTAGTTATAGGTTCTCACCTTAACATTATCAACGTCAAACTTAGTCAGCAGGGTTCCGTCAATCAATCTGGGATTGGGTGACGGTGAGAGGTCGCCTAGTTTCTGCGATTATTAATTCAAGAAAAATCGTAAATAAAAAGGGAAAATTTTGAAAAGTGAATACAGAAATAATAAATAAATAAATCCAAGGAACCTGATTAAACTTGGACAACTGATCCACAGCATCAGTCCCCACAATTGCTTCACCAACAAACAAAATGAGATCTGGATTGTTAACATATATGAGCTTCGACAATGCTCGCATTTGTGGTTCATTGTCCTGCACAATATCAATAAAAACTGTACTTTTAACAAAATGAAAATCATTATCGGAAACTACAAAATATGCCAGCCAATATATCAATCACCTGCAATCTTCCCGCTGTATCAACCAAAACAACATCCGAACCATTTCGACTGGCCTCCTGAATAGCTTCTTTTGCCACCATTGCAGGATCTTTCTCATAACCCTTCTGAAAGAGTGGGATCTGGTGGTTGAAGAATTTATATTAGTTAGTGCTACTTCAGCAAGATTAATATATCAAATAAATTAAAATTATATAGGACTATAAGTATAATCTACCTGGAGTCTGTTTGCATGGACGAGCAGCTGCTCAACGGCACCTGATCTGAATGTGTCACAAGCAGCCATCATGACATTGACCTCATGTTGCAGAAGCCAGTAAGCCACCTGCACAAATGCATGGTGTGAAAATCGTAAGAAATGCGCAGCTCACCAACATCAATTTTAAATTCATGCTAACAAAGACTAACCTTTGCAAGATTTGTAGTTTTTCCAACTCCATTGGCTCCAACAAAAACCACCACATACGGTTTTCCTTGCTCCTGAGCAACATGAACGTCCCTCAAAATGTCAATGGAGCGCCTAGGAGTTAATATGCGGACAACGGCATCTTCCATAGCAGCCTAGTTGCATAAATTTGAAAGATTAAATCAATTGTAAAAGTACCACATACTTTAATATAAAAGGTCAGGCACGCTCACGTACATGCACAGTTGAAGAAATTCTTGTAAAAGATGCAAGTTTCTTGCCCTCCAGACATGCAGCTACAGATTCACAAATTTTCTCAGCAACATCGCTTGCCTGTTCAAGAAATCATCACAACAGTACAAAGGATGACAATCCATTAATTTACATAGGAGAATTCAATAATACGACTAGAAAAGACACGAAAAGCAACATACCACATTCTTCTGCACAAGCCTGTCTACGAGAACTTTTAAAGCTGGTTCTAGATCAGACTTCTCTAAAATTGCTTTTCCCGCAATACTGAGCCAAGAAAATTGGTGACGTCAAAGGAGAGCGATAAACATGTACAACATTACAATGACATGCTAATGAATATCCAAATCATAAGATCAAATGTCTACTTTACCATTACCGCGATGAGGAGCAACATCTAGACATGCCGGTAACAGAACAACAATGAATTGCATGGGGTTCCAATAAAGTTTACCAGAAGTAAAAATATATCACCAGGTCACATTAATAAGTTGCAAAGTACAAATTAAAGTTACTGAGAAACAAATTTTTCACTCCGCCTTTGGGTGTTCGAGAATACATACCTCTGGAACATGGATGAGACCCGGCCTTTCTTTTTTTCATCCTCAGTGTCACTATCGTTGTTGATGATCTCCTCTTTGTCCATCATACTCTCACCTTGATTTACAGCTACCACAGATATATTCTGTTCCGTATTCTCCGTCACAGGATCAGTAAAATTCAACTTTGGTTCTGGTGGTGAATCGCCCCAGATTCTGTTCTTCTTCGTTAATTTTTTCTTTGGTACCTCTTTAGGACCCATGTTAACGACATTCTCGGTTTTCTTTACACCTTTAGACCTAAGCTTATGTAGTTTCTTTACATCAAAAGCTCCAATATTGGAAGTGCAATTCTCTGTACCATTAGCACTAACTTTCGTGGGCACATCCCCTTTTCCATAATGATTATTCTTTGTATCACCATCTCCACCATCTTGATCTCCTGTCCTTTTTTTACTGCCTACATTTGCATCTTCACTGCCATTTTGTTTCCTCCCACTATTCACAGGCTTCCTCACCTGGTTCGATTTCTTAATTTCCTCCGCACGCGCCTCAGCATCCATTTTAAGCTGTTGAAATATGTCATCAAAGTCATTGTACGAAGTCTTCTTAGGATCATAAATCTCCGAGAACTCTTGCTTAACCATAGAAAGCAGATCATCGACGTACAAGAGACGGAGAATCCTATGATACACAGCAACAAATACGAGACCAAGCTCATTGTGGAATGTCCACTTAAGAGTGTATGAAGCACCAGGAGCATCATAATTATATGACTTGGCACCGGACCTTTCCTCTAAAAGGACGGACGTAATCAGAGCATCAATAGGTGATCCTTTAAGTGCATTTCCTGGCTCTTTGTATGCCCAGAGGATTAGACCTCCTCTTGAAAAAATCAGTAACTGCTCTAACATATCTATAACTGTATATATATATATTATATCCTGCACACAAGAATTGGAAAATGAAAAAATACTATGAGAATTGTCAAAGAGCTTAATCTGATTTCAGCACTCGCAGAAAACAATATAAAAGATATCTACTAGATTTTACTTATCTCCAAATAAATACCACAAGAATTTATTTAAACTATCATATTAGGATATTTTTGGTTCTTATGATTAGCAATGGAAATGATGGAGCGGACTATTTCAGTCCTTTTTCTCCTTCTTTTAATTTAGCTTCATTGATTTTGCTGGTTTAAATGCACCCCCAAAATATAGGAAGTAGACAATTTTACTCCCCGAAATATAGATTTAGCACTTTGCACCCCTGAGATAGGAATTATTAGCATTTTGCACAATTTCTTATTTTTCGGCAGAGTTAACCACCAAAGTAAAAAAATTTAGGGGCAAAATAGGTAATTTATTTTTGAATTTTTGGCACTTTGTACCTTATAATTGAATTACCTATATTAGCCCTAGTTATTTTTACCCCGGGTCAACTATGCAGGGAAAAACGAGGGGTGCTAGTTGCTAATTTTTTCTTAATTGAGGGTGCTAAGTGCTAATTTTGTGTTTTAGAGGTACAAAATGCTCATTTCTTGTGTTTTGGGGTACAAATTGCTGAGTTGTTCTTAATTTAAGGATGCTAAGTGTTAATTTTGTTTCGAAAATACAAAGTGCAAAACAATCAAAAATGAATTACCTATTTTTACCCTCAAGTTTTTTTATTCCGGTGGTCAACTATGAGGAAAAATAGGAGAGACTGCAAAATGTTAAATTGTTCTTATTTTGGGATGGAAATATGCTAAATCTATATTTCGGGAATACAAAATATCTATTTGTCATGTTTCGGACGTGCAAATGATAGAAAAAAAAACCTTGAATGCACTAAAAAGGAGAATATTAGACGAGCTTCCTGCCCTAATTTTAACCAGCTCAAACAAATTCTACAGTGTGGCCATTATTGAGTTAAAAAAATCCAGAAATCATCAAAAGAAATTGAGAGAAACTCTGACGAATTTACCAATGGAAGTTGTGAATCCTTGCAAAGAGCAATAAGATTCAACTGGGATTTGGGATGAGTTCTTGAGGATTTTCTGGGGTAGTTTCGGTTGGTTCCTGTTCAGTGTTTAAAAATTCCACAATTTGAATTTAATTTTATTTGAATATTGGAGTAGTAAAATAATAGATGTAGATTTAAGGAAATTGAGATTTAATAAGGAGTGGTTTGAGATTGAAAAGTTGATGAGAAATGTCAAAGATTTTATGTAATTAATGAGTATTGTCTTGTGATTGTAATATTACGTCAATAATTAATAATAATTGTATGTAGGTGTGTAACAAATATTATCACAAATATTATATAATTGTTTTATTTATAAGATATTTCAAAATTAAAATTGTAATAATAAGTTGTAAAATTTATACATAAATTATAAGTATGATTAAGCAATCATTTGAAACATAACATAGTAATGATAAAAAAAAATCGTTATCAACCAATCAATCAATAGTTCGATACACTATGGAGTGTTTGGTAGGACATGATAGGGGGTATTATGTCATATTATATGATTTAATAGGAGTTAATATAATGTTTGGTGGCATTGCTCTAATACCGGGTCAAATAGATTAAATCCTTGTGACCCAATATTACGACTAGATTGTAATTCACTTAGGCATGAATGGATTAATTAATCCGGCTGAATATGAATTATGTAAAATATCACTTAAATCTCAAATTTACATATTTTCTTTTTAACCTATCATTATTTAAATATAAAAAATTCTTATCAAATCCATGAAATAAAATGTATTAATATATGCCTAAACTCATATCTCTACAAAACATATTATGGTAGGTTATTTTAATATAATATGACTCAATCAAATTTACCAAATGTATTTTTTTTATGGTCTTTAATCCGACTCCAATCTAATCCACCTTAATCCCATATGATAGGTGTTACTCCAATGGACTAAAATTCTGTTTTTCCCTTTGAATTATTTTTATTTACTTGAAAAGCATTTACTATATGTTAACAATATTAATGCTTTTACTTCTTGGTGAGATAATTTCGAAATTAAAGATAAATATGACAGAATATCATAATTACTCCATAATTGTTGATGTACAGTTACACCACAAAATGGGAATTTTGCATGTTTGCGTGACAAATTAGAGACTCATACCACGCCAATATATTGAAAGAAAGATATTCAAATAATTGGCGGATTTTAGGCAAATATTCTTAATTAAATTTCCCTCAAGGCTATAATATACTGATCGATGTTATTAGATTACTGAAAATTTACGGGCATGTTTTTTTGGTGTTTCGGAAAGTAGGGAGAGTGGTAGATGTTTGTGAAGTAATTTCGATTTGCGGAATGTTGTTTGTTTTGATTTTGAGTGGTTTAAGAAATAAAGTATAGTGTAGCTAGGCTTTTTTTGGGAAGAGTGAGGTTGTAGGTGTAAGATGTGTAAAACTTTATGTTAAATCATCTTTGTTATGTGAAATTAAATTATGTAAGAGATATATTATTCTACATCAAATCAGAGTAGAGTTTGTATAGGTTTTGTTTGAAAATTGTTGTTTGTTTGGCTTTTGAGAAAGTAGTTCGAGAAAATTGAGAGATGAAAAATTTATTTGAGAAAGTAGAAAAAATGTTTGTTTGGCATTTCTCAAACACAATTTTTTTTTGGGGAAACTCCAATCAAGGCTTGTTTGTTTGGTGTTTGGAAAAGTAGGTTGGGAGAGTAGTGGATGTTTGTGAAATAATCTCGATTTGCGTAATATTGTTTGTTTGAGTTTTGAGATAGTGATTTGAGAAATATAGTGGGTGTAGGTTTTTCTGGAAGAGTTAGGTTGTATGTGTAAAATGTGTAAATCTTTATGTCAAATCATATTTGTTATGTGAAATAATTTGAGATATACTTAAAAGTAATTGAAGATGTATAATGCATAATTATTTGAGTTGAAAATTCAAGTGAAATTCGCGAAAAAAAATGGATGAGATCGTGAAATCACATAAAATGATGAAACGTGTGAAAAATGCGTAAAATTGGTGAAAAATACTAAAGTCGGTGAAAACATGTAATCATTGGCCAAAGTGGTAAAAATGAGTGAAATCAATAAAATGAAAAAAGTTCAAACAACAAAAACAAAGTCAAACCATTAGAAAAATAATTGAACTGAAAAAACTAAAGAAATCGATGAAAATACCCATGATGAAGTTAATAACTGAATAGTAGTCATTAATATGTGCCATTTTATGACACGATGAAGGTAATTTTACTCTAATTTACAATAAATTACCACTGGTATTAAATAGAAATGTACAATGTATGTGCACTTTAAACCGGTAAAAGAATGCATGTGAAATTATAAATGCATTTGAAATCAAAATAAATATCGGATAAGATTTGTGAAAAATGGATGAAAATATGTAAAATCGGTTAAATTGAAAGTAAAATTTGTGAAAATATGTGAAATCGATTAAATTAATTCGAATTGAATTTCTAGCAAAAATTATGGAACCAGTGAAATCCAGTAAAATTGGGTAAAATCGATCAAAAAATGGTAAAATAAGTCAAGAACGTATAGTAGGTAAGAACATATTTAATCAATGAAAAATTCAAGTGAATAATATGTGAAAGTAGTGAAAAATTATGAAAAATAGGTATAAAAAGGGGGGTTAAAATGGTAAAAACGAGTTAAATCAGTTAAAAAAAGAGTTTAACCGGTGAAATGGTTAAATTGAAAGAAAAAAAACAAAAGAAATAAGAAAACAATGAAAAATATTTCAACAAATAAAGGGATAAATTGCTAAAAAAAAATAAAAAAATAGGTAAAAAAATTTGAAATGTGAGATATATGAATCGATGAAAGTTTGGGTGAGATTTGTAAGGAAACGGGTAAATAAGTCAAAAAAGCTTGAAGTGAAAACATGTTTATTCAATGAAAAATTTGGGTGAATAACATATAAAATCAGTGAAATAGGTGAAAGCGAGTCAAACTTTGAATGATTTAAATTGGAAAAAAGATCGACGAAAAATGGAAAAACAATAAAAAATATATAATCGAAAAAATAAATTAAACAGTGAAAACATATGAATTGATGAAACTTCGGGTTATATTGGTAACACTGGTGAAGTTGGTGAAAAAACTGGTTTTCTGAAAAAACTGGTGAAAACAGTAAGAAAAAATATTTGTAAAATCGATGAAAGTTGGGGTGAAATTTATAAGAAACGCATGAAACATGTGTCATCGATGAATAATGAATAAACTTGACATGAAAACTACCATGATGGAAAGAACTAAATAGCGTCCTTATGGTCTTATTTTAGAATCAATTTTTATAAGATGTAATGACTAAATCAGTCATTCTTTTATATATTATTACAACTATTCAAATCCATCATTTTTTTATAAATAAGTAATAATTAATCAAAATCATAAAAAATAAATTGATCAGTCATAAATATATGATATTCTATGACATAAAATACCCATGAAATTAAAACTAGACACGTATAACATACGTGCACTTTTCTAGTAAAATAGAAATAGAAAAATAATTTAGCCATCATGTTTGGTCCAATCAGATTGTTAATTTAATTTTCTTGTTTTCTTTAAGAAACCAATCATCCATGTTACTTCGATTTGCTACCTGCAAAGGTCCAAAGTTACACCGACTAATGGCAGAATTCTTTTTGGGTTTGACAACTGTTCTTTGGTTTTTTTATAAATACTCAAATAATGGTGAGAGTCAGTACTCAAAGAAATAATGGAGTCTTCAATAATTCTGTTCTGGATCTCTCTATGTTTGGCAACTGTTCTTTGGTTTTTTATAGTATTCATATTTACATCCAGGAAGAAAAGCGCTTCTAATAACTTATTACAGCCACCACCAGGTCCATCGGGCTGGCCGTTGATCGGAAACATATTCGATGTTGGGATGATGCCTCACCAGAACACACACAATCTTAAGGCCAAGTACGGACCCGTACTCTGGTTAAAACTCGGTATGTCCAAAACCTTAGTCGTACAATCAGCCAAAGCTGCGGAAGAGCTTTTCAAAAAACACGATCTCGTTTTCTCAGATCGAAAAATCTTAGATTCACTGACAGCATGCGACTTCGACAAAGGATCAATGATAGTTGGTCGTTATGGAGAGTACTGGCGTATGGCACGCAAGCTCTGTTCTTCAGAACTTTTTGTCCAGAAAAAGATCAGTGCTTCTGCTCCAACCCGACAAACTTGCATAGACATTATGTTGCAATGGATAAAGGACGATTCAGCAGCATCAATTATGAATGGAGGAGGATCAGGCTCCATTCAATTTAGTAAGTACCTTCCTCTCATGACTTTTAATCTACTTGGTAATTATTTGGTTTCTAAAGATATAATAACGGACTCAAAATCCGAGAAAGGAAATGAATTTGTTGAAGCAATGAACAAATTTGTGGAGTGGAATGGGGTACCGAATTTGGTGGATTCATTCCCGTTCTTGAAATGGATTGATCCCCAAGGAATCAGGAGGAATACACAGAAGTATTTAGGTCAGTTGATGAATATCATTGAAGAATTCGTGAAGGAAAGGATTCAAGAAAAGCTGTCGGGAAAAGAGAAGAAAACAAATGATTTCTTGGATGCTTTATTGGAGTATAATGGAAAAGGAGGAACTGATGAACTTTCAGAGAGGAATGTGGTTATAATTGTTTTGGTAATTTAATTTGTTACTTCGTACATTATTACACGTACTAACAATATTTTCGAATGTAACAAAATCAATAATTTTTTTATGCGTATATTTTGAAGGAAATGTTTGTGGCTGGGTCTGAGACTACAAGCAGCACAATACAATGGGGGATGGCTGAGCTATTGCATAATCCAGACTCTTTGAGAAAACTTACAGATGAGCTTGATCAGGTCATCGGGCAATCAAGAAAGGTCGAAGAGGGCGATTTAAACAATCTACCGTATTTACAGGCAGTAGTGAAAGAAACTATGCGACTGCATCCTTCCGTCCCTTTCTTGCTTCCAAGAAATGCAATGGAGGATACCAAATTCATGGGGTACCTCATACCTAAGAACACAATGGTTCTTGTGAATGTGTGGGCAATACACAGAGACCCCGATTCATGGGATGATCCTATTTCTTTTAAGCCAGAAAGGTTTATTACCTCAAAAATTGACTCAAAAGGGCAAAATTTTGAGTTGATTCCATTTGGTTCTGGCAGAAGATCTTGTCTTGGTATGTTCTTGGATGATAGGATGGTTAGCCTCACTTTAGCCAGGCTTGTACAGAATTTCGACTGGAAGCTTCCGGAAAATGGGCCATCGGAATGTATTGATATGAGGGAGAAGATGGGAATTGCACTTCGCAAGTTGGTGCCTTTGACAGCAATTCCAATTGAAAGAAAATTTTAATTTCTTGGTCAGATTTATTTTTGTCAAGTTTAAGTTAGTATGAGGGTGGATATATTGTATGCTTGTTTATAACTCTATCTATGTTGTCGTCATCTATTTGCAATAAATCCCTTTTTGTTGACTTGTGAAAGTTGTATTCCTCAACATCTTGTTTGGTCCTAAAATTTAATTCAATGAAACAAATTTCGGAGACAAATTATGAAATAGTTGAATAAAGAAGTGGAGACCTTTCAAAGAATTCTAGAAGAAATCCAATTTGGTTGGATCTACTTAGTCACTATTGTATTGAAGCAAGGATATGTTGTGAGTTATTCAATTACATAACAAATATAATATACATAAATTTCATAAGATTTGGATTTTTCAAGAAACACGATGTCCCATTCTCCAATTTGTGACTTTGACAAAGGGTCAATGGATGATATTTGGTCGTTATGGGGAGTATTGGCGTATGACATGCATGCTCTGTTCGTCCGAGCTTTTTGTACATAAAAAGATTAGTGCTTCTGCTCTATCTCGACAATCTTGCATCGATATCATGATTAAATGTAACAAAAAAGATGTTAATGGAGAAAATTACCAGTGCAAGCAATTTATTATTTTGCAAACAAACTTGTAAGTAAAAGTGGAAGTTAATGTCAATATTTCGAGGGGTGCAGAATGCCCATTTCTTATGTTTTGGGGATGTAAAGTGCCGAAGATCCAAAAATGAATTACCCATTATGTACCTAGTTTTTTTGAGGAAAATAAAAAAAAGGGTGCAAAGTGCTAAATTTTTCATATTTCGAATGTGCAAAGTGCTAAATCTATATTTTGAGGGTGTAAAGTTACTATTTTTCATATTTTAAGGGTGCAAAAAATTCTCTAATATTTGAGGTAATAAAGTGTTAAAGTATGTGAACTTAGGGTGGTGAAATGCATTTTTCAACAAGAAAAGAAAATAATAACAAGAAAGCGCGGACTGTATAACTAAATTTATAGTTTTAAAGGGGTAACATTGCATAATATGCTAATTAGTGATTTTAACTTTTCGTCCCAAACTATATTATCTCACTGAAATTTTATTCCGTAATTTAATATTCTTTTGAAATTTCGTCTCAAACTATTTCAGCTCGCCGAATTTTGTCTCCTAATTTACCATTTTGTATGAATTTAGTCCCAATATTAAATTTCAAATTTAATGGAAATGAGGGTTCAATCTTGTAATTAGTTTGGGACGAATTCTGCAATATTATATAATTAATAATGTTACAATTTACCACGCCATGACACTTAAGCAGCTGTGTGGTAATATAACGGACAAATGCGCAATTTTCGTCCCATAATTAACGGTAGGACGATATTCCAAAAAATTATTAAATTAAGGGATGAAATTCGCTAAGTTGATATAGTTTGTGACGAAAATTTATAATCACTGATTAGTTTGGAACGATTTTTTGCAATTTTGCCTTTTAAAAGCAATAAAATGTATGTAAATTTAAGGGGGGTGACGAGTACTTTTCCCAAACTTATGGGCATGTTTGTTTGGTGTTTTGATGGAGTGGAAATTTGTAAAATAATCTCGATTTTCGTAATGTTGTTTGTTTGAGCTTTGGGAAATAAAATAGACGTATGTTATTTTGGAAGAACTACATTGCAGGTGTAAGATGCTTAAGACTTTATGTCATATCATGTTTGTTATGTGATATAAGTTCGATAAGAGGTGATTACTTTATGTCACATCGAAATAGTGTTTATATAAGTTTTTTTTAGAGATAACGAAATTGTTGTTTTTTTGACTTTTAAGAGAGTAATTCAAGAAATTTAACAGAAAATAAATTTATTTCAAAAAATAGGAAACATGTTTATTTCGTTTTTTCCAAATACAAAATAAGTTTCGGAAATGCCAAAATAACAGCCCGACAATTCTTGTAGCTGACTTCACATCCGAATATGATTAGCAAAGTGATCCATTTAGTTTTTGAATTATTATTTTAATGCATTAATTGTGTTTCAGAAAATTATCTGAATTTATTTTTAACTCTGTCTAAAAATATCGAAAAAATTATAACATAATATCCTGACGCAAATTGAAATTTATAACAAAAAAAAAATTAAATTCTAAACAATTTGAATTTCATGGAAATGATAATCTATCTACTATAATTATAAAAATGTGAATAATTTATTTTTTTTCTTATTTTTTTAAGACTAATATATCCTTATTTGAGTTATAAAGTAATATTTGATTCAATGATAAATATGTAAAAATAGTTAAAGAAGAATAATTAGACATGGAATCTTTTTATATTATCTATGGTAAATATATAATTAGACATGAAATCTTATTTTATTTATCTCCTACATTAACTCCTAAAATTTAGAAATTATCTTTTTCATCAACTTTTAAAATTTTAAGTTCTTCTCATATAACACATAAAAAAACCTTAAGAAAGAAACAATATTATTTTAAATGGCTCCTAAAATATATATGTAAAATTATTTTAATTTACGAACAATATGTTTTAAGTAAAAATATGGTATTTGTTTCATTCATCATTTTATATTTTATGACATAATCAAATTAACTTCACTCTAATTTATAGAAATTACCGATAAATTAATTAGATACGTACATCATACATGTATTTTTACGATGTTAGTGGAACTTTTTTTTTTTAATCAAATATTTGGAACTGTATTTGGTTCATATAAATTCCTTCAAGTTCCGTTTAAATTATTAAAATTACGTATGCTGGTTATGGGTCGGGACAAAATTAGCTTTTCAAAGAAAAAAAAATTGATTGCTTATGTAATCATATTTGTTTGGCTAAACACACTGAAAAGCACTTCGAATTGTTGATTAATCGTCAGAGATGGCTTAGAACCAATAGTTCATTATCTAATGGATCTTTCCGTTCTAATACTCTATCCGAGAGTTATCAGTATTTATCAACTCTATTCCTATCTAACGGAACGCTATTGGATCAAATGACAAAGACATTGTTAAGAAAAAGATGGCTTTTCCCGGATGAAATGAAAATTGGATTCATGTTGTCTCCTCAGAATAAAGTTGTTCATACTTTCGTCACTCATAAAGAAACTGCTATGGGGTTGTCTACGGTTCCTCGAGGTCATTCTTGAGAAATCGTTTCATATAAGATCAAAGCCATTAAAAATTTATATTCTTCAATCTAGACCATTTTAAATTGTACAAGATTGTACAATAGTTAGTTATTAAAAAATTTAGTGTATAACATAAGAGGTAATATCATACTTTCTGTAAATAACCTTGTACACTATGAAAAATACCATTATATCCCTGAATTAATTAATTAAAAAAAATTTAAATTACGGTTATTGAAGATTCAAACACAAACGTCGCCAACACCCACCGAAGAATCTCTTTCGCCACCCTTCCTCCTGCCTCCGTCCATATTCAGATCTACTCGCATTTTCCGCCAGCATCTGAGGAATCAAGAAGTGCATGCAGATCGACGTCCAAACTAATTTCTCACTTTCCCCGCGTCACCGTGGTGCACTAAGGTTCTAGGGTCTTGATTTTTCTTTTCTGACATCCAGATATGTTTAATTTTCTTTTCGGAGCTAGCTACTGCATTTTTAGTTGAAAATGTCTTTCGTTTACTACATACATGTGCACGGACTTCCTCCAGGCGTCATTTATTGCTCAGCAACTGGTGCTTCTGAACCACGCAAAATGGGTTATATGGTTCGCCTTGGCCTTTGGGCTTTGGGAGCTGGAACGTCTTTTATCGAATTTCGCAAATTTTTAGGTGCAAATTTTACTTGATGCAACTAACAAAACAATCTTCATGATGATTTTTTTTCATAAAGTTCTGGTGGAATTCAATATGCTTATCTTTATACAATCATGTAGTTTTACTTGTTATATGTGAAGAATCGCTGAATTAGCAATATCATTAATGGAGGCTTAGACTCACTTTGCATCCATGTCTGAGCGGCCTCAAACTTTTTGTTCAAATTCAAACGGATAGTGCTTCCTTTTATGAATAATGTATTGATTCTATCAATTCAAAATTAATTCCAGAATCAACACTATATATGAGGGATGTTGCAAGCAAAAAATTTTGTTCATTAAGAAACATGTTTGATGTTCAACAAATTGCTCATCTTTGTTATCTCATGGGGGCCTTTCATTGAATTTTTATAACCACAGTCAAAGTACTTGTTTGTTCCCCTTGATGCATCCTATGGCTAGATACATAGGTTTCAAGCATATGTTATGTGCCTTACAAGTTCTATACATTTACATGTATAAATGAATAAAGTTGCCTTCTTGTTTTTTGGTTTACATCATATCAATGCCATGGAGAAAGGGGTGTTGGAGCTCTGGAACTTGTTGCCATGGATATGAAAGCAATATTTTTTGACTTACTACATTTCTGGAGAATAAAAATGTGGTTGGACGATTATTAATTGGGGTGAAACGTCTGATGAAATTGGGGAATTTTTTCTATTGAATTAAAATTTAATACGCTAAACTAAACAACTTAAGATGAGGGTATTAAGGTCTTTTTAAATTGAGTATTCTAAATCTAGAAGTGTTGTACATGTGAATATATGTCAGATTTTTATTGGATGAAACGATTCCTCAAAAAATGACCTCGAGGAACCATAGACAACCCTAACTGTTATACTTATGCCCCTTTCATATAATGTGTGTTGTATAGTATATTAATAAAATATAATTAGGCATGAATTCTTCTTTAATTTTATCATCAAAAATTTGGTAGGAAAATATTTTAAGAAAATTTGTAACTTCCTATTCTAATCAAGCACCATGAATATGGAAGAAGAAAAAAATATATTCAAATAGACATGAGGTCTTATTATAGTTATTTCCTACATTAACTCCAATAATTAAGAAATTAACTCATACAATACTTCTACTAAAAATAAAATAAAAGTATACTATTATTTTGAATAGTGCTAAAATATATATGTAAAATTATTATAATGTATTATTAATATGTGTTATGTGAAAAAGTATTATTTGTTTCATTTAAAGATTTAGTACAATATGTCACTCCTTAAAAAAATCAAATTATCTTAAATATCATAAAATCTGTTAAAGTAGAGTCGCATCTTACCTATAATGAACTAAAATGCTTATAACTTAGTGAACTAAGTAATCTTTATTTGACATGAAAAACATTACCTCAAATTTTCGTGAAAATATTTTCGCAAAAAACGTGTGAAATAAGTTAAAAAAGGGGTGAAATTCAATGAAAATTGGTGAAATCGATCAAATAAATTTTATTTAATTGATGAAAACATGTGAAATCGATCTAGATGGAATTTATGAACACAGGTGAATTAGGTGAAAAATGGTTGAAATCGGTAATAATAATTGCCGGTAAAATTGATAAATACATGTGAAATTGATGAAAATTCCGGTGACAATTGTGAAAACATGGGAAATAAATTAGTGAAAACAATAAAAAAAATTGGTGAAATAATGTGAAATCATTGAAAATTCACGTCAAATTTTTAATAAAAAAATCATGTGAAATATAAGTTAACTAATAAAAATAGTAAAATCAGACAAAAAAAAAAGGTTTAACTAGCAATAACAGTGCAAACTAAACCAGTAGAAAAAAATAAATCTGTTTGAAATAAAGTAAGTGAAATAATTTGAGATCTACTTAAAAGTAATTAAAGATGTATAATTATTTGAGTTAAAAATTAGGTAAATACATGTGAAATCGATGAAAATTCAAGTGAAATTCTTAAAAAAACAAAAAGGATGATGTTGGTGAAACAGTGAAATTACATAAAAAATAATGAAATATGCGAAAACCGTGTAAAATCGGTGAAAAGGGGTAAAATTTGTGAAAACATATGAAAATTGGTTAAATTAAAATGAAAAAAGTTCAACCAACATAAACAAAGCCAAATCATTAGAAAATGAGGGAAATGCACTTTTCATATCAAACATTTATCTACTTTATACATTTCATACCATATCTTTCAGAATGACACATTTCATACCAAAATCAATCAACTTTTTTAATTTTCATACCACCGTTAAATTTTGGACGGAATCGGACACGTGCGCCGCACATGTCTGTTAACTCACAAATATATATATATATATATATATATATATATATATATATATATATATATATATGCTTGCGGGCAGGGGATTAATTGAAAAGGGCAGAAAATTGGGGGGGGGGGAATCAATTTCCTTTCATTATTCGTTTTTTACAAATTGGGGGAAAATCAATTGGGTAAAATTGCAAATATCCCCTTGGATGGAAAATGCATATAACATCGCAAGTACCCCTGTATAATTGCAAATACCCCTGTGAATTTGTAAAATACCCCCTGTAAATTTGCAAATACCCCCTGTAGCAGCTTCGCGGTGGCCGCCCAACCGAGGAATTTTTTTTTTATTGATTACTTATTATTTAATTAAAAACAGATCCAGTAATAAAATCATAATCTTAGGGTTTTTTTCTTATCACACCCAATACGTGGGGTGTATTTTTGTAAGTAGGCTTTTTCTCATGGAGTTATTCGTAATTTACCTTTTCGAAAATAATCTTATCAATTCAAAAAACGTGATTTATTTCGGTTTCTTCAAATTGATAAGACCATATGTGGTAGTACTGTTTCAATTCAAAATCTTCTTATCAATCATAAATTAATAAAATTCATAATTGCCCTTAAATTTATACAAAACATTTGGCATAACAAGTTCAAATTTACGATTTATTATGGTTTCCCCAAACTGAGTAGACCATACTTGATATTTTCAGCTCAAAATCAATGGTCAAAATTGTAACATTTTAGAGGCAAAGAATTAATTATAAAAAAGTTACAAACACGAGGTTTTTTTTTTTTTTTTTTTTTTGTAAATGAATTATACTTAAAAATTTGGCAGAAAATTTACAAAATTATGATTGAGTATGATTTTCATAGATAGAGAAGTCCGTATTTTATTATATTTTGTACCCTTTCGAAAAAGAAGCAGGAATGTTATCGATCATATGATTTATTACGGTTTCCTCAAATTGGGAAGACCCTATGTGGTACTACTGTCTCAATTCAAAATCATCATATTCATTAATTGATATAATTTATAATTGCCCATAAATTTAAAAATTATTTCAATATTTTACATATTTATTAGTACTAATAATACCCAAGGGTAAAATTGGAACATTTTAGGGGCAAGGGGTTAATTGTAAAAAAGTGACGAACCTGAGATAATTACCCTTTCGAAAAAGAAATGGGAATGTCATCTATCATATGATACAGTTTCCTCAAATTAAGAGTAGGATATGTGGTAGTACAGTGCCCGCGAGTTTTTTTTTTTTTTGTGAGTTAAAGTCGGTATGAAAATTGAAAAAGGTTGATTGATTTTGGTATGAAATGTGTCATTCTGATCCAATGTATAAAGTAGGTAAATGTTTTGTATGAAAAGTGAACTGCCCAAAAAAATTTCTTCCTGCCCGAATTTTTATTTTTATTTTTATTGGACACGTGCGGCGTACGTGTCCGATTCCGTCCAAAATTTAACAATGGTATGAAAATTGAAAAGGTTGATTGATTTTGGTATGAAATGTGTCATTCTGAAAGGTGTGGTATGAAATGTATAAAGTAGGTAAATGTTTGATATGAAAAGTGCAATTCCCTCATTAGAAAATTGGTTTGAACTGAAAAAAAACTAAGGACCCATTTGGATTGATGGATTTGAGTTGGGTGGATTTGAAATCCCTTGTCAAATCCATCGTGCTATTTGGATACAAAATTAAATCCATTCATTTGAAATCCTGGATTTTAGTCCAATAGATTTCAACCCAATTTTAAGTGGATTTGAAATTCCTCCTAAAACTAGTCATTTGAAATCCACTTAAAAAAAGATCTACATTGCATATTTTTAAAAATTGCAATTTGATCCCAAATTTTCAAAAAACCTAGAATGCAATTCAGTCCAGAATTTTCAAAAAATTAAAATTTGTAATTCGGCTACTATTTTCAGAAATTCGAATTGCACTTTTGGTCCCTATATTTTCAAAAATTGCAATTTTGACCCCAAAATTTTTTAAGAATCCAAAATTACAGTTCAGTCTAGAATTTAATAAATTCAAATTTCAATTCGAACCGGGATTTTCAGGAACAAAATTTGCACTTTTGGTCCCTCAATTTTTGAATATTGCAATTTTTGCACAAGATTTCTGAAAAATCAAGAATTGCAATTCAGTCCAGTATTTTAAGCAAAATAAATTTTCAATTCGGCCCCTAATTTTCAGAAATTCAAATGTGCACTTTTGGTACCTCAATTTTTGGAAATTACAATTTGACCCCGGATTTTTTAAAAACCATGCGTTTCAGTTCAGAATTCTCATAAAATTAAAAAAATTCAATTTGGCCCCAGATTTTCAGAAATCGAAATTTACACTTTTGGTCCCTCAATTTTTAGAAATTACAATTTGACCCTAAATATTTGAAAACCCCAGAATTACAATTCAGTTTATTTCGGAAGATTTAAATTTTCATTTCGGCCCCTGAATTTCAGAAATCCAAAATTTCACTTTTGGTCCCTTAATTTTAAAAAATTGCAATTTGACCCCATATTTTCGAAAAAATAAGAACTGCAATTCAGTCCATAATTTTCAGACGATTAAAATTTTCAATTTGGCACCTGATTTTAAAAAATCCAAATTTGCACTTTTGGTCCCTTAATTTTCAAAAATTGTCATTTAACCCCAGATTTCCCAAAAACCCTGAGTTCTAATCCACTCCAAAATTTTCAGAAAATTAAGATTTTCAATTCGGCCCCAAATTTTCTGAAATCCAAATTTGCACTTTTGGTCCCTCAATTTTCAAAAATTATAATTTTGCCCCAAATTGATTTATGTGATTTTATCTCGATATCAACAACAAGAATTAATTGATAGAGCAAATTATAAGGCATGATTGAGAATTTCGAATAACACAAATGATATATACTAAACAATGGATTTCAAATGAATGGATTTGAAATCCTTTGTAAAAATTTTTTATCCAAACAAGAGATTGCAAATGAATGGATTTGAAATCATTGGAATTTCAAATCCATTCATTTGAAATCCCTCTTCATTTCAAATCCACCCATCCAAATGGGCCCTAAAGAAATCGATGAAAATACCCATGGTGAAGTTAATAAATTGAACCACAATCACTAATATGTACTATTTTATGACATAATGAGGTTAATTTTACTCTGATTTACAATGTAATACCACTGAAATTAAATACCACGGACAACCAATCTTTCGCTAGTACACGAAAACGTACATATTTAGTGCATTCCATAAATAAAGCAGTACATATACAGAGAGTCAGAGAGAACGATTTATGAATAAATATCAAATAAAGCAGTAAAAAAAAAATCTTTCGCTAGTACATGAAAACGTAAATATTGAATAAATTCTGTTTAAAGAGTACATTTGTTTGATAAAGAATTTTTTCAAATATATTGTCAAAAAGTTCCAGTATTAGAGGTGATTGAAGATTAACAAGGATTGAAGATTATTTTTCTGTTTCTGGTTTCTATTTGCCCGATTGGAATTAGGGCTCAATTTGTTTTAGGGATTAATGATTATTTAATTATGTTTTGTACATTATTTTATGTATGGCTTAGATCGTAAGTTAGATAGACGGCTAGGATTAGATTTGGGCTGACCGCCTTATACTTGTATATAAGATCAAGTGTTCGAAACTCTCTGTACACAATAATTCAGAATTTATTTTCTTCACTTCTTCTTCAACATTTTCTCTCCAAATTCTTATAGTTCTTTTCAATTCTGCAGAATAAAATTCTTCATTAATAATCTATATACAGATTGTAACATGGTATCAGTAATTTGATATTGTTTCTTCCGCTGTTCTTCTTTTCTCTCTTTTCTTGATTACTCTTCTTTGATCACCCATCTTTCCTTCTTATTTCTTCTTCTTTTCTGGTTTTTCCTTCCTACTTTCTTGGATATTATCCATGGCTGATTCTTCTTCTTCTACTATTTCTACCACCACTGGCTCTTCACGATCACGTCCGCCTTTGGAGGATCCTTCTTCTCCTTTCTTTCTCCATCCCTCAGATGGCCCTGGGCTTCTTCTTGTGCAAATCAAACTGACTAGTGACAATTATTCTTCTTGGTCCCGTTCAGTTCGTCTGGCCCTGAATGTCAAGAATAAAATTGGCTTTATCAACGGATCAATACAAAATCCAGGTACTACAGATGCCGTTTTATATGATGCATGGTCAAGAAACAACGATATTGTTGTTTCTTGGCTCCTTAATTCAGTCTCTTCATCCATTTATTCCAGTATTATCTATACTAACAATGCAAAAGAGATTTGGGATGATTTACAATCAAGATTCCAACAAAGTAATGGCCCTCGTGTTTTTCAATTAAGAAGGGATTTGGCCACCATCTCTCAAAACACAGATTCTGTCAATGATTATTTTACAAGGTTGAAATCCCTTTGGGATGAATTTCAGACATATAGACCTATCATGGATCCCTGCACTTGCAGAAATGCCCAGAAAACTCATGACCATAACCAGGAAGAATACACCATGACTTTCTTAATGGGTCTTAATTCTAATTTTGACACCATTCGTGAACAAATTCTTATCATGGATCCACTCCCCCCATCACTAGGGTGTTTTCTCTTGCCACCCAGGCAGAGAGACAGAGAATTCTTGGCCATATAAACACCCCTGATACTTCTTTTTCCTTTAATACCAGAAATACTAATAATTCTCAAACAAGAACTTATAACCAGTTCAAGTCTCCTTCTTCCAATCCACCTATCATTGCCCAAACCCCTACTTTTAATCCATCCTTCAAGAAACCCAATAGACCTATATGTGCTCACTGTAAAATACCAGGACATACTATAGATAAATGCTTCAAACTTCATGGTTATCCACCTGGATACCAACCCAAACCTAGACAGTTTTCTACTCAGAATTCTATAATCAATCAGGTCTTAGAAGACACTTCTCCAGTTCAGACACAGCAACAACAATCTTTTTCCAGTTTTCAACCTCAAGATAATTCACAAGACAATTCACAGAACAATGCCTCTGCTTTCAGTCCTATGTTACAGAGTTTCTCTAATGAACAGTGTCAGTTCTTGATGAATCTATTTTCCATTCAAATGACACCTTCCAACAACTCATCCACTACTGATTCTGCACACATATCTTGTGTGTCAGGTATTTGTTCTAATACCTCTATTATTGATTACAATTATTTTAAAGATTGTTGGGTATTGGATTCTGGTGCTTCCAAGCACATCTGTAACAACAGGAAATTTTTTAAATCTCTTTCTCCTATTCAAAATGCTAAGGTGATTTTACCTGATGATTCTACTTTTATTGTTTCAGAAGTTGGTGATATTTTCCTAACAACTTCCTTAATTCTTAAAAATGTTTTCTATATTCCACAATTTAAGTTCAATCTTCTTTCTGTCAGTAATCTATTGAGTTCAACTGATTTAGCTATTGAATTTACACCTAAATCATTTACAATTCAGGACAAACAAAAGAAGATGATTGGAAAGGGTAGTTTGCTACATGGCTTATATGTTTTGGACTCCTACACTACCAGACTCAGCTTACAAGCTTTTTGTAATAAAGTTTCTGCCATTACTTGGCATAGAAGGCTAGGACATATTCCTTTTAAAAATATGGGTAGATTTAGATCTGTTTTTCAAATAGATAACAACAGTAGTTGTAATAATAATCTTTGTTACATTTGTCCTTTAGCAAAACAGAAAAGACTTCCCTTTCCTAAATCTGTATCTACTTCTAATAATATTTTTGAATTAGTTCATTGTGATGTTTGGGGACCTTTCAAAGTCCCTTCTAATTCTGGTTACAGATTTTTTGCTACTATTATTGATGATTTTTCCAGATTCACTTGGATATGTTTCTTACATAATAAATCTGATATGTCCACTGTTATTCCTACTTTTATTAATATGGTCAAAAATCAGTTTAAATGTTCTATTAAGACTTTTAGGAGTGATAATGCTCCAAAACTATGTTTTAAGGACTTATTTGCTAAACTTGGGATAATTCATCAATTTTCCTGTGTTGAAACACCTCAACAAAATTCCATTGTTGAAAAGAAGCATCAACACCTACTAAACATTGCTAGGGCTCTTTACATAGAATCTAAAGTTCCTCTTTTTCTGTGGACAGAATGTATTGCCACTGCTGCTTTTTTGATAAATAGGACACCTTCCAAAGTTTTAAGTTTTAAAACTCCATATGAGTTACTTTTTCAAAAAACTGTTGATTATAATGATTTTAAAACCTTTGGTTGTTTGGCTTTTGCCTCAACACTTAAAAAGGGTAGGACTAAGTTTGATCCTAGGGCTAGAATTTGTATTTTCATTGGTTATCCTTTTGGGATTAAAGGATACAAACTTTTTGATATTCAAACCCAAGAAATTTTCATTTCAAGGGATGTGATTTTTAATGAAGGGATTTTTCCTTTTCATAATATTATTCAGCATAAAACAACTGAAAACTTTTTAGATATTCCTATTTTTCCTTCTAACAATTATGTTGAAGATTTTCCCTCTACAGATTATTTTTCTGAAAATAATACTGCAGATACTGAGTATGAACCACCTTATTCTTTTGATACTACTGTTTCTGACAATAATGATCCTTCAGGTATGTCTTCTCCCATTCCCATTAGAAAATCTAATAGACATATTAAGAAACCTTCTTACTTAGAAGATTATCACTGTAACTATGTTCAGAAATCATCTTTTACTTCTAAATATCCTATTTGTCAGTTTATACATTATGACAATTTGGCTCCAACTTATAGGTCTTTCATTTTAAATATTTCTACTCCTATTGAACCTACTTATTATCATCAGGCTGTTAGTGATCCTAGATGGAGGGATGCTATGTTTAATGAGATTAAAGCCCTGGAAGATACTAATACCTGGTCTATAGTTCCTTTACCTACACATAAAAAGACTGTTGGATGTAGATGGGTGTATAAAATTAAAAGAAATGCTGATGGAACTGTGGATAGATTTAAGGCAAGGTTGGTTGCCAAAGGATATACTCAAGAAGAGGGAATAGACTATAATGAGACTTTTCCCTGTGGCTAAACTAGTAACTGTTAAACTTCTTTTAGCCCTAGCTGCCTCTAGAGGTTGGATTTTATGCCAACTAGATATTAATAATGCCTTCTTATATGGAGATTTAGAGGAAGAAGTATATATGGATTTACCCCTAGGTTATCCTAGGACTAAGAATCAGAATTCTCCTAAATTGGTTTGCAAATTGCAAAAATCCTTATATGGTCTTAAACAGGCATCCAGGCAATGGAACACCAAGTTTACTGAAACACTTTTGAATTTTGGTTTTGTTCAATCTAAATCTGATTATTCTTTATTTACAAAAGGTTCTGATAATGAGTTTATTATTTTATTACTTTATGTAGATGATATTGTAATTTCAGGTCCTAATCCAAATGTTATATCCAGTTTAAAATCTTATTTACAAACAAACTTCAAACTCAAAGACATGGGTAATCTTAAATACTTTTTGGGTTTGGAGATTGCTAGATCATCCAAGGGTATATGTCTCAATCAAAGACAATATACCTTACAAATACTAGAAGAAACAGGTTATCTTAACTCTAAACCTCTAGCTTTACCTATGAATCCTAAAGCTAAGTTTGATTCACAGGAAGGAGACCTACTGCAAGATATAACTCAATATAGGAGGCTCATTGGAAGGCTTCTATATCTTACTATTACTAGACCTGACATCAGCTTTGCAGTACATAAGCTGAGTCAGTTTGTCTCCCAACCAAGGATCCCACATTTGCAGGCACTTCATCATATCCTTAGATATTTGAAGGCCTGTCCAGGTAAGGGATTATTTTACTCCTCACAGAATTCACTAATTTTAAATTCTTTTGCAGATGCAGATTGGGCCTCTTGCTTGGACACAAGGAGGTCAACAACTGGTTACTGCATTTTTCTTGGGAATTCACTTATATCATGGAAGTCTAAAAAGCAAGTTACAGTCTCTAGGTCTTCTGCTGAAGCAGAATACAGAGCACTTGCTACTGTCTCAAGTGAATTAATTTGGATTCAACAAATTCTTAGAGACCTACAGATTTCAACACAGATTCCAACTCTCCTATTCTGTGATAACTTATCAGCTATACATATTGCTACGAATCCTATTTTTCATGAAAGAACAAAGCACATTGACATAGATTGTCATTTTATACGAGAGCAAGTTGCAAGCAAGAAAATTAAACTCATGCCTATTACTTCAGAAAACCAAATTGCAGATGCGTTTACAAAATCCTTACCTCTACCGCGTTTTTCTTCATTGTTATCCAAGATGCAGCTCCTGGACATCCATATGGCTTCATCTTGAGGGGGAGTATTAGAGGTGATTGAAGATTAACAAGGATTGAAGATTATTTTTCTGTTTCTGGTTTCTATTTGCCCGATTGGAATTAGGGCTCAATTTGTTTTAGGGATTAATGATTATTTAATTATGTTTTGTACATTATTTTATGTATGGCTTAGATCGTAAGTTAGATAGACGGCTAGGATTAGATTTGGGCTGACCGCCTTATACTTGTATATAA
Organism: Penstemon barbatus; assembly: GCA_003313485.2. Taxonomy (NCBI): domain Eukaryota; kingdom Viridiplantae; phylum Streptophyta; class Magnoliopsida; order Lamiales; family Plantaginaceae; genus Penstemon; species Penstemon barbatus. Next base: position 12,009,221 of record CM064884.1, on the reverse strand, counting down.
GATCAAGTGTTCGAAACTCTCTGTACACAATAATTCAGAATTTATTTTCTTCACTTCTTCTTCAACATTTTCTCTCCAAATTCTTATAGTTCTTTTCAATTCTGCAGAATAAAATTCTTCATTAATAATCTATATACAGATTGTAACATGGTATCAGTAATTTGATATTGTTTCTTCCGCTGTTCTTCTTTTCTCTCTTTTCTTGATTACTCTTCTTTGATCACCCATCTTTCCTTCTTATTTCTTCTTCTTTTCTGGTTTTTCCTTCCTACTTTCTTGGATATTATCCATGGCTGATTCTTCTTCTTCTACTATTTCTACCACCACTGGCTCTTCACGATCACGTCCGCCTTTGGAGGATCCTTCTTCTCCTTTCTTTCTCCATCCCTCAGATGGCCCTGGGCTTCTTCTTGTGCAAATCAAACTGACTAGTGACAATTATTCTTCTTGGTCCCGTTCAGTTCGTCTGGCCCTGAATGTCAAGAATAAAATTGGCTTTATCAACGGATCAATACAAAATCCAGGTACTACAGATGCCGTTTTATATGATGCATGGTCAAGAAACAACGATATTGTTGTTTCTTGGCTCCTTAATTCAGTCTCTTCATCCATTTATTCCAGTATTATCTATACTAACAATGCAAAAGAGATTTGGGATGATTTACAATCAAGATTCCAACAAAGTAATGGCCCTCGTGTTTTTCAATTAAGAAGGGATTTGGCCACCATCTCTCAAAACACAGATTCTGTCAATGATTATTTTACAAGGTTGAAATCCCTTTGGGATGAATTTCAGACATATAGACCTATCATGGATCCCTGCACTTGCAGAAATGCCCAGAAAACTCATGACCATAACCAGGAAGAATACACCATGACTTTCTTAATGGGTCTTAATTCTAATTTTGACACCATTCGTGAACAAATTCTTATCATGGATCCACTCCCCCCATCACTAGGGTGTTTTCTCTTGCCACCCAGGCAGAGAGACAGAGAATTCTTGGCCATATAAACACCCCTGATACTTCTTTTTCCTTTAATACCAGAAATACTAATAATTCTCAAACAAGAACTTATAACCAGTTCAAGTCTCCTTCTTCCAATCCACCTATCATTGCCCAAACCCCTACTTTTAATCCATCCTTCAAGAAACCCAATAGACCTATATGTGCTCACTGTAAAATACCAGGACATACTATAGATAAATGCTTCAAACTTCATGGTTATCCACCTGGATACCAACCCAAACCTAGACAGTTTTCTACTCAGAATTCTATAATCAATCAGGTCTTAGAAGACACTTCTCCAGTTCAGACACAGCAACAACAATCTTTTTCCAGTTTTCAACCTCAAGATAATTCACAAGACAATTCACAGAACAATGCCTCTGCTTTCAGTCCTATGTTACAGAGTTTCTCTAATGAACAGTGTCAGTTCTTGATGAATCTATTTTCCATTCAAATGACACCTTCCAACAACTCATCCACTACTGATTCTGCACACATATCTTGTGTGTCAGGTATTTGTTCTAATACCTCTATTATTGATTACAATTTTTTTAAAGATTGTTGGGTATTGGATTCTGGTGCTTCCAAGCACATCTGTAACAACAGGAAATTTTTTAAATCTCTTTCTCCTATTCAAAATGCTAAGGTGATTTTACCTGATGATTCTACTTTTATTGTTTCAGAAGTTGGTGATATTTTCCTAACAACTTCCTTAATTCTTAAAAATGTTTTCTATATTCCACAGATAAAAGTATCAATCATAAATTGATTCAAATTGGCTTTATCAACGGATCAATACAAAATTGATAAGACCATATGTGGTAGTACTGTTTCAATTCAAAATCTTCTTATCAATCATAAATTAATAAAATTCATAATTGCCCTTAAATTTATACAAAACATTTGGCATAACAAGTTCAAATTTACGATTTATTATGGTTTCCCCAAACTGAGTAGACCATACTTGATATTTTCAGCTCAAAATCAATGGTCAAAATTGTAACATTTTAGAGGCAAAGAATTAATTATAAAAAAGTTACAAACACGAGGTTTTTTTTTTTTTTTTTTTTTTTTTGTAAATGAATTATACTTAAAAATTTGGCAGAAAATTTACAAAATTATGATTGAGTATGATTTTCATAGATAGAGAAGTCCGTATTTTATTATATTTTGTACCCTTTCGAAAAAGAAGCAGGAATGTTATCGATCATATGATTTATTACGGTTTCCTCAAATTGGGAAGACCCTATGTGGTACTACTGTCTCAATTCAAAATCATCATATTCATTAATTGATATAATTTATAATTGCCCATAAATTTAAAAATTATTTCAATATTTTACATATTTATTAGTACTAATAATACCCAAGGGTAAAATTGGAACATTTTAGGGGCAAGGGGTTAATTGTAAAAAAGTGACGAACCTGAGATAATTACCCTTTCGAAAAAGAAATGGGAATGTCATCTATCATATGATACAGTTTCCTCAAATTAAGAGTAGGATATGTGGTAGTACAGTGCCCGCGAGTTTTTTTTTTTTTTGTGAGTTAAAGTCGGTATGAAAATTGAAAAAGGTTGATTGATTTTGGTATGAAATGTGTCATTCTGATCCAATGTATAAAGTAGGTAAATGTTTTGTATGAAAAGTGAACTGCCCAAAAAAATTTCTTCCTGCCCGAATTTTTATTTTTATTTTTATTGGACACGTGCGGCGTACGTGTCCGATTCCGTCCAAAATTTAACAATGGTATGAAAATTGAAAAGGTTGATTGATTTTGGTATGAAATGTGTCATTCTGAAAGGTGTGGTATGAAATGTATAAAGTAGGTAAATGTTTGATATGAAAAGTGCAATTCCCTCATTAGAAAATTGGTTTGAACTGAAAAAAAACTAAGGACCCATTTGGATTGATGGATTTGAGTTGGGTGGATTTGAAATCCCTTGTCAAATCCATCGTGCTATTTGGATACAAAATTAAATCCATTCATTTGAAATCCTGGATTTTAGTCCAATAGATTTCAACCCAATTTTAAGTGGATTTGAAATTCCTCCTAAAACTAGTCATTTGAAATCCACTTAAAAAAAGATCTACATTGCATATTTTTAAAAATTGCAATTTGATCCCAAATTTTCAAAAAACCTAGAATGCAATTCAGTCCAGAATTTTCAAAAAATTAAAATTTGTAATTCGGCTACTATTTTCAGAAATTCGAATTGCACTTTTGGTCCCTATATTTTCAAAAATTGCAATTTTGACCCCAAAATTTTTTAAGAATCCAAAATTACAGTTCAGTCTAGAATTTAATAAATTCAAATTTCAATTCGAACCGGGATTTTCAGGAACAAAATTTGCACTTTTGGTCCCTCAATTTTTGAATATTGCAATTTTTGCACAAGATTTCTGAAAAATCAAGAATTGCAATTCAGTCCAGTATTTTAAGCAAAATAAATTTTCAATTCGGCCCCTAATTTTCAGAAATTCAAATGTGCACTTTTGGTACCTCAATTTTTGGAAATTACAATTTGACCCCGGATTTTTTAAAAACCATGCGTTTCAGTTCAGAATTCTCATAAAATTAAAAAAATTCAATTTGGCCCCAGATTTTCAGAAATCGAAATTTACACTTTTGGTCCCTCAATTTTTAGAAATTACAATTTGACCCTAAATATTTGAAAACCCCAGAATTACAATTCAGTTTATTTCGGAAGATTTAAATTTTCATTTCGGCCCCTGAATTTCAGAAATCCAAAATTTCACTTTTGGTCCCTTAATTTTAAAAAATTGCAATTTGACCCCATATTTTCGAAAAAATAAGAACTGCAATTCAGTCCATAATTTTCAGACGATTAAAATTTTCAATTTGGCACCTGATTTTAAAAAATCCAAATTTGCACTTTTGGTCCCTTAATTTTCAAAAATTGTCATTTAACCCCAGATTTCCCAAAAACCCTGAGTTCTAATCCACTCCAAAATTTTCAGAAAATTAAGATTTTCAATTCGGCCCCAAATTTTCTGAAATCCAAATTTGCACTTTTGGTCCCTCAATTTTCAAAAATTATAATTTTGCCCCAAATTGATTTATGTGATTTTATCTCGATATCAACAACAAGAATTAATTGATAGAGCAAATTATAAGGCATGATTGAGAATTTCGAATAACACAAATGATATATACTAAACAATGGATTTCAAATGAATGGATTTGAAATCCTTTGTAAAAATTTTTTATCCAAACAAGAGATTGCAAATGAATGGATTTGAAATCATTGGAATTTCAAATCCATTCATTTGAAATCCCTCTTCATTTCAAATCCACCCATCCAAATGGGCCCTAAAGAAATCGATGAAAATACCCATGGTGAAGTTAATAAATTGAACCACAATCACTAATATGTACTATTTTATGACATAATGAGGTTAATTTTACTCTGATTTACAATGTAATACCACTGAAATTAAATACCACGGACAACCAATCTTTCGCTAGTACACGAAAACGTACATATTTAGTGCATTCCATAAATAAAGCAGTACATATACAGAGAGTCAGAGAGAACGATTTATGAATAAATATCAAATAAAGCAGTAAAAAAAAAATCTTTCGCTAGTACATGAAAACGTAAATATTGAATAAATTCTGTTTAAAGAGTACATTTGTTTGATAAAGAATTTTTTCAAATATATTGTCAAAAAGTTCCAGTATTAGAGGTGATTGAAGATTAACAAGGATTGAAGATTATTTTTCTGTTTCTGGTTTCTATTTGCCCGATTGGAATTAGGGCTCAATTTGTTTTAGGGATTAATGATTATTTAATTATGTTTTGTACATTATTTTATGTATGGCTTAGATCGTAAGTTAGATAGACGGCTAGGATTAGATTTGGGCTGACCGCCTTATACTTGTATATAAGATCAAGTGTTCGAAACTCTCTGTACACAATAATTCAGAATTTATTTTCTTCACTTCTTCTTCAACATTTTCTCTCCAAATTCTTATAGTTCTTTTCAATTCTGCAGAATAAAATTCTTCATTAATAATCTATATACAGATTGTAACATGGTATCAGTAATTTGATATTGTTTCTTCCGATGTTCTTCTTTTCTCTCTTTTCTTGATTACTCTTCTTTGATCACCCATCTTTCCTTCTTATTTCTTCTTCTTTTCTGGTTTTTCCTTCCTACTTTCTTGGATATTATCCATGGCTGATTCTTCTTCTTCTACTATTTCTACCACCACTGGCTCTTCACGATCACGTCCGCCTTTGGAGGATCCTTCTTCTCCTTTCTTTCTCCATCCCTCAGATGGCCCTGGGCTTCTTCTTGTGCAAATCAAACTGACTAGTGACAATTATTCTTCTTGGTCCCGTTCAGTTCGTCCGGCCCTGAATGTCAAGAATAAAATTGGCTTTATCAACGGATCAATACAAAATCCAGGTACTACAGATGCCGTTTTATATGATGCATGGTCAAGAAACAACGATATTGTTGTTTCTTGGCTCCTTAATTCAGTCTCTTCATCCATTTATTCCAGTATTATCTATATTAACAATGCAAAAGAGATTTGGGATGATTTACAATCAAGATTCCAACAAAGTAATGGCCCTCGTGTTTTTCAATTAAGAAGGGATTTGGCCACCATCTCTCAAAACACAGATTCTGTCAATGATTATTTTACAAGGTTGAAATCCCTTTGGGATGAATTTCAGACATATAGACCTATCATGGATCCCTGCACTTGCAGAAATGCCCAGAAAACTCATGACCATAACCAGGAAGAATACACCATGACTTTCTTAATGGGTCTTAATTCTAATTTTGACACCATTCGTGAACAAATTCTTATCATGGATCCACTCCCCCCCATCACTAGGGTGTTTTCTCTTGCCACCCAGGCAGAGAGACAGAGAATTCTTGGCCATATAAACACCCCTGATACTTCTTTTTCCTTTAATACCAGAAATACTAATAATTCTCAAACAAGAACTTATAACCAGTTCAAGTCTCCTTCTTCCAATCCACCTATCATTGCCCAAACCCCTACTTTTAATCCATCCTTCAAGAAACCCAATAGACCTATATGTGCTCACTGTAAAATACCAGGACATACTATAGATAAATGCTTCAAACTTCATGGTTATCCACCTGGATACCAACCCAAACCTAGACAGTTTTCTACTCAGAATTCTATAATCAATCAGGTCTTAGAAGACACTTCTCCAGTTTAGGGATTAATGATTATTTAATTATGTTTTGTACATTATTTTATGTATGGCTTAGATCGTAAGTTAGATAGACGGCTAGGATTAGATTTGGGCTGACCGCCTTATACTTGTATATAAGATCAAGTGTTCGAAACTCTCTGTACACAATAATTCAGAATTTATTTTCTTCACTTCTTCTTCAACATTTTCTCTCCAAATTCTTATAGTTCTTTTCAATTCTGCAGAATAAAATTCTTCATTAATAATCTATATACAGATTGTAACATCCAGAAAGTTCACAAACATATACAGAGAGAACGAAAGTTAAATCGATAGACGTAATTTACTTGAACCAACCAATGATTTAGATTGTCGATCCAAGCACGATTTAGGAGATGCTACATGGTGGGTATTGCATTATGGGTCTCTATGAATGACACATATCCAAAGTGAATCAATTCCTTTTGCTTTTATATTAAAAAAGTAGTCTACTTTAGACATGTGTCATTTATAGAGACCCATAATGCAATACCCACCATGTAGCATCACCTCAAGCACTAAAGCAGTGTGAAGTTTCTAGTTGATCTTCCAAACATAATAGGAACACGCTTTTACACACACTAAACTAAACAACAGACAAGAGGGGAGATGGGAGAAGAAGAAGTGAGGAACAAGCAAATTATTCTGAAAGATTTTGTGCATGGTTTTCCAAAAGAATCCGACTTCTTGTTAAAAACCTCCTCCACTATAAAATTGAAGCTACCAGATGACTCCCACGACACCGTTTTGGTTAAGAATCTTTACTTATCCTGCGACCCTTACATGCGCAATCGCATGCGCGAAGCCGACGCCAACTACCCAACTCCATTTACCCCTGGTTCCGTAAGTTAATTCTCACCATAAATTAAATTTTAGTGGGTTGATTTTCATTTTTTGTTTTTAGTTTAGTGTTAATTGAAAACTGGGTGTTTCTTGATTAGTTAAGTTTTATTCGAAAAGTTATTAAATTAAATATTTTGTTCTTGTTTCTTGATTTGTTCGTTTAAATCTCAGCCTATTAATGGATATGGAGTGTCTAGGGTGGTGGATTCTTCTCATACGAGCTTCAGTAAAGGTGACTTAATTTGGGGAATTACCGGCTGGGAAGAGTATAGTCTTATTACAGATACAAGCTCGCTCATTAAAATTCAAGATGCAGATTTGCCTCTCTCTTACTATACAGGACTTCTAGGTGAGATCAATCTATTCTGATCCCTTCGCCTCGGCATAGATGGATGTTTATTTCTTATAGGCAACTTATAAGCTTTTGACAGTTATTCAAACTATGTATAAGGAGAAGCTATTCAGAAAGAGAGAAAAGAAAAAAAGAACACCCTGTTCATAAGAGGATTTAAATAACTATAATCTCAATTAGGCCAGTTCTTGTAGTTGATGAAAATCCAAGTTAGTGCAACATGAGCAAGTTTTTTCTGTAGTTCTGACATTCTCTCCATATAAGAGTACATCTCAAGGCTAGTTCTTTTAGTTGACTTTACATGCTGCAAATTGATTCTTATGTCGTTTTTGTCTCCTTTTTCTTGTAGTAGCTGCTTTGAAATGTATTTCTATTTTAAATTTTCTTTGTAGGTATGCCTGGCATGACTGCTTATGCTGGTTTTTATGAGGTTTGCTCGCCAAAAAAGGGCGACACCGTGTTTGTTTCTGCTGCATCTGGGGCAGTTGGTCAGCTAGTTGGTCAGTTTGCAAAGTTGATGGGGTGTTATGTAGTCGGAAGTGCAGGGAGCAAAGACAAGGTTACTGTCTTTATCTAACCTTTTTCTTATTGATTATCAAACTATTAGTATCTGTAAATATTATTATAAACGTTCTACTTAATCAATGTTGCTAAAGGTATTTCATATGAGGGTTAACTGCGAAACATACACCTATTTTCGTCCTAATTAACAAATACACCCTTGTGATATGAATTAATAGGATGGCCCATTGTATTTGTATAAATGTAGCACAATGCTTCTGATGCCTACTTTCTGTTTGATGAAGGGATCAATATGAACTTATATAGAGGGACTAATCTGGTGTTATCACACTCGTATAGTATATGGACAAAGCATTAGCTAAACTAGAATTTGTTCATCAAGTTTATGAATTCTTCATTTCTGATCACGATAGTGCATGATCTACCAGCAAGATGTGCACAATCTATTATGAGCAATTAATACAGAAATTATTATGACCCTATAAGCTGTTGACAAAATTGTAAGTTCTTGCGAGTCTCGTGATGATTCAGCTTATTCTAAGGACTTCTCCGACATTTTCGGAAGAATGTCTTCATTCAGGTTTCCAATCTACACTATTTTCTAAATTTATTTGAGCTTGAGTTACATTTCTGGTTGTCTACATTCAGGTTTCCAATCTACACTTGTTTTATATTGAGATTAGATAGGCTTGCATTTGGATTGGTCCTGATTGACTAACTTATCATTGATTTATATATTGAAGGTTGACCTCTTGATAAACAAATTTGGATTTGACGCTGCATTTAATTATAAAGAAGAGGAAGATCTAAATGCAGCTCTCAAAAGGTGTGTTTTTCGATTTTCTTTTGTATTTCATAAAATAGAGCCCTTGTAATAGGCAGATTAATTATCTTCTCTGTTTCCTTAGGTATTTTCCTGATGGAATTGATATATACTTTGAGAATGTTGGAGGAAAGATGCTTGATGCAGTGCTTCTCAACATGAGACTCCGAGGCAGGATTGCTGTATGCGGAATGATCTCACAGTACAACCTCAAGGAACATGAAGGTGTACGTAACTTATTCTGTCTAGTAACAAAACGTATCCGTATGGAAGGTTTTGCGGTTCTTGATTACTACCACCTCTACCCAAAGTTTTTGGAGTTGGTTTTGCCTCTTATAAGGGACGGAAAACTTACTTACGTTGAAGACATAGCCCAAGGGCTTGAAAATGGACCCGCTGCTCTCGTTGGGCTTTTCTCGGGGCGCAATGTCGGGAAGCAAGTAGTCGCGGTTGCTCGTGAGTAGCTGGTCATGTATATTGTAAGTGTAAGTGTTGCAAATGTTTGGTGACTAAATAAGTTGTTATATTCGAAAGGTTGTTTTGAGTGTTCTTTTGTGATTCATATTTCATACATCAGTTTGAATTTTGGTTTGAACCTTGTTCAACTAAAGAATAGCAAGATATATGTAATATTATTAAGTTACTGGAAGTTCTGTATAAAATTCAATCAGTACGTAGTCATTAAAATATATAAGTAACAAGAAAAGTCCATTTTAGACAAAGATAGATAGATCTCCAAAATAGATAATATCATTCCCCCACTTTTCATTTAGTTTATATAAATTAATAGTACCATGTTGCATTACCATTGAAAATAGCATTATTCCTAGTAGCTATTACATATTAAATCTATATAATGTACATGTCCTTGCTATGGTTGAAAGAGATGCTAAAACAAAAACTTGGGATTTCAAAAATTCAATTTGTATTTTCGAATACTATACAATAAACATCATATTAATTGGTGGTTGCTTATTCTGACAGTTTTTTTTTTGGGTGAGGTTTTTATGTTTATGTGAAAAGGGGGTATTTGGCACTTTGCACGGGACTATCCACCCCTCAAATTTAAAATTGACACATTGCATCCTCGAAAGACATTAAACATAGCAGATTGCATCCTCATTCTTTTTTTTGCCAAAACATCCACATAAATATAATTATGGAGGGGTAAAATTGGTAATTCAACTTCTTACCTCAAAATCACCGAAAACGCTTATAATTAGGGTTCTAAAATCCTCACTTCTCTCTTTCACCTCCCACATTTTCCGAGTTTCTTTGACCATATATGGGAGCCTTGGGATTTGCCGCATATTGATTTACCTTTTTCTTCAATTTTTGAGTAGTAATATTTTCCTCTTTTTCTTCAATCCTTGACTAATACACATTGATTTCTTATTGTGTAAATTGTAGTATTTAGTTCCTTGTGTTATTGGAACTTTGTTGTTTTCTCAAAAGTAAAGGAAAAAGACCCAAGGTGGTTGAGTGGTAGTGACTTGCGACTCCCAGAGACGAACTCAAGTTAAAATCTTATTGGAGACATCAAATTGGAGAGGGACTATACCCTTTGCACTCTTCGGTCCGAGCTGTAAATACATAGTTTAATAGATAAAAAAAAATGGGGAAAATTGCTTTTTTGGTACCATAGGATAGGTTGACTTGCACTTTTGGTACCATTGGATATGAAAATACAAATTTGATACCATAGGATAGGTTTTCATTGCAATTTTGGTACCAAACCAAATTTTTCTACAAAGTTAATGGCAATTTACCCCCTACTAAATGCATAATGTTCAATTAAACCCCTCGTGGTTTAAAAAAGAGCATTTTACCCCTTGAAATTTTGTAAAAATTTCACATCGCCTCCCTGATATTTTTATAGGCGGCACTTAATCCACTTTTATTATGATAATGTGATTTTTTACCCATTGTGTTATGATAAATGTGGGAATTTATCCCCTATGTTAAATAAAATAGTTTGCATGCATACTCTCAATTTCAGCAAGTGAGTTACAATCTCCGACTGAAGGGGGTAAATTGCTTCATTAAAATTTTACAGGGGGTAAATTGATTTTTTTCAAATTATAGAGGGATAAATTGAACATTATGCATTTCATAGGGGGTAAATTGCCATTAACTTTATAGAAAAATTGGGTTTGGTACCAAAATTGCAATGAAAATATATCCTATGGTACCAAATTTGCATTTTCGTATCCAATGGTACCAAAAGTGCAAGTCAGCCTATCCTACGGTACCAAAAAAGCAATTTTCCCAAAAAAAATATGTTGTTCTTTGAGTCCGTCTAACATAATATTTTGGCTTTGTCTAGGTTTTATCTTTTGTTGATATTGGTTGAAAGAAGTTAAAGTACCATTTTTCCCCTGCATAATTGTTTTAGGTGGATTTTTTGGCAAGAAAAAGGTGGAGGGTGCAATTTGCTATATTTAATGACTTTCGAGGTTGTAATGTGCCAATTTTGAGTTTGGTGGGTGGTTAGTACCTATTTAATCTATTCTAGGGGTGCAAAGTGCCACATACTCTAAAAAAAGTTGCATTCATGAATCCTGATTAATATGCAAATGTGGTTAGGTCTTGTTTCAAAAATTTAGGTTTGGGTCTTAAAAAGTATATTACTTTAGTAATTTATCTATATCTATACTAATGTTAATGTTAAAAGTGTGAATAATTTAAGTTTTTTTCTTTTTTTTTTTGTGAAGACAAAAATGCCCTTATTCAAGTTGTAAATTATATTAATAAAATATATTAGGCATGAATTTTCCTTAAATTTTCTCAAAAAAAATTTGGTAGGAAAATATTTTAAGAAAATTTGTAACTTCTTATTTTAATCAAGTACCATGAATATGGCGGGTGACATTTGTGAAAACATGGGAAACAAATCAGTGAAATCAATGAAAAATTGGTGAAATAATGTGAAATCATTGAAAATTCACGTCAAATTTAAAAAAAAAAACCATGTGAAATATAAGTTAAACTGATAAAAATAACTAAAATCAGACCCAAAAAAAAAGTTTAACTAGCAATAACAGTGTAAACTAAACCAGTAGAAATAAATTGTGAAGAAAAAAAATGCCCTTATTCAAGTTGTAAATTATACTAATAAAATATATTTAGGCATGAATTTTCCTTAAATTTTCTCATCAAAAATTTGGTAGGAAAATATTTTAAGAAAATTTGTAACTTCTTATTCTAATCAAGTACCATGAATATGGGAAAAAAAAAAAGTATATTCAAATAGACATGAAGTCTTATTATAGCTATTTCCTACATTAACTCCAATAATTAAGAAATTAACTCATACATCACTTCTACTAAAAATAAATAAAAAATACTATTATTTTGAATAGTGCTAAAATATATATGTAAAATTATTATAATATTTTATTAATATGTTGTTATGTAAAAAAAATTATTTGTTTCATTTAAAGATTTAGTACAATATGTCACTCCTTAAAAAAATCAAATTATCTTAAATATCATAAAATCTGTTAAAGTAGAGTCGCATCTTACCTATGAATGAACTAAAATGCTTATAACTTAGTGAACTAAGTAATCTTTATTTGACATGAGAAACATTACCTCAAATTTTCATGGAAATATTTTCGGAAAAAACGTGTGAAATAAGTTAAAAAACGGATGAAAATCAATGAAAATTGGTGAAATCGATCAAATAAATGTTATGTAATTGATGAAAACATGTGAAATCGATCTGGATGAAATTTATTAACACTGGTGAATTAGGTGAAAAAATGGTTGAAATCGATTATAAAAATTGCCGGTAAAATCGATAAATACATGTGAGATCGATGAAAATTCGGGTGACATTTGTGAAAATATGGGAAACAAATAAGTGAAATCAATGAAAAATTGGTGAAATAGTGTGAAATCATTGAAAATTCACGTCAAATTTAAAAAAAAATCATGTGAAATATAAGTTAAACTGATAAAAATAACTAAAATCAGACAAAAAAAAAAGGGTTTAACTAGCAATAACAGTGTAAACTAAACCAGTAGAAAAAAAATTTGTTTGAATAGGTGAAAACAAAAGAAATCGATGAAAAATAGGAAAAATAATGACTGATTTTACTTGTTTTACCAGTTTAACTTATTTTTCACTGATTTCACATATTTTTTTGACCAATTTCAACTCAATATTCATTCATTTCACTTGTCACAAACTTTAATTTGTTTTAACCGATTTAACCTGTTTTTCATTCATTTCACCCATTTTCACTGATTTTTTCATGACTGTCACCCAGATTTTCTCGAATTCACATGTATTTATCGATTTTACTTGCACTTTTTAGTACCTATTATATCCATTTTTTCACTAACTTCACCAGTGTTCATAACTTTCATGCGGATCGATTTTACATGTTTTCATCAATTACATGGAATTTACTTTATTGATTTCACCAATTTCTATTGATTTTCATCATTTTTTTCACTTATTTGACAAGTTTTTGGCGAAAATATTTCCATGAAAATTTAAGGTAATACTAGTACTCTTTATATTTTATTTCTCAGCCAAAGAAAAATTACTTAATTCTCTAAGTCGTAAATATTTTTTGTTCAGTCATAGGTAAGATGCAATTCTGCTTTAACTTTTTATTTTTTTACTTTGTAGGATTTATGATATTTAGGAGAATTTGATTTTTTTATAAGTATTTTATTGTACTAAATCTTTACAAAAAACAAATAATATTTTATACTTAAAAACATATTGAGGATACATTATAATAACATTACATATTTATATAATAGCAACTATTAAAATATAATAGTGTTTTTTTTTGTATTATATTATAGGAGAAGAATAATGAAATTGTAAAAGTGATTAGAATTAATTTCTAAGCTTTGGGAGTTAATGGAGGAAATAATTATGATATGATTTTTCATGTCCAATTATACCTATTATGACATTTTGAATATATAATTTTGTTTTTCTTCCATATTCAGTTTTGGAAAGTTAATTTTTATTTTCTTGTATGTTATTTGATTAAGGAAGGGAAGTTACAAATTTTCTTAAAATATTGTTCCTTTCAATTTTTTGGTATGAAAATTTAAGGAAAATTCATATTTAAGTTTATTTTATCAATATTACTTTACAACTTAAAGAGAGAATTGCATTTGTGGTACCAAACAATATAGCGATTCCAACTTGTGGTACCACAAAAAGTGAGGTTGATCAATTTGGTACCGCAATTTAAGAAATTGCACCAGATTTGGTACCACGGTTAAATTGGACCCAAAATTACTGTCAATTGAACATGTGCTCCTTACATGGGCCGTTAAGTCGCGAATGGAGAGAAAATTTCGGCACGTGAAATGCACGCCCCTGCCCAGGACTGCTCTCGGATGAAAACGGGCAGAATTTCCCCTTCCCTCTTCAAAATCGATATATCAATTCCTAAACAAAATAACCTAATTTTCCCTTCCATCTTCAAAATCAACCTCTCAATCTCTCAAATAACCTAATTAACTTCACTCTCAGAATCCCTCATTAGAAACCCACCCACCATTACGCCATATTCTTCACTGAACAGCCAAAAAACAAGCCACTTGCTTTACATGGTAAGTAATTGAATGTTCACTGATTTATATAGCAATTTTTAAACATTAAAGTGGGTGGGTGTAGTTACTTTAATGTTTGTGGTCCCAGAATCGGGTGTGGGTTGCAAATGTGGTGTAGGGTTTCTAAATTAGCAATGCATTATTAAATGTGTTGGATTCTTCTTTATAAGCATTATTAAATGTGTTTCATACCTAACTTAGACATATTTTATTACTTTATGGGGGGGGGGGTCCATATTTAGGGTTCTACACTGCAATTTTTGTTGAAAAGGGGACAATAGTTTTTTTGTAATTCTTTTTGTCCATTTCTAATTAAATAACTGATTATGTAAATGTATGTTTATAATTTTACAGTGAATGAATTCTCATTGAAGCTACACTTTCAAGGGAGGTTTATCCATTTTCCAGTTGCACAGTATGAAGGAGGTCTGATACGGACTATAAATTATGTTGAAAAGAAGTGTATGACAATTAGATTAGTTGACAAGATGTGTGAGGAGTTGGGATTTTTTGGGGTGAAAAGATATTATTACATTGATGCAATGAAGAAATTCATAGTGATTAAGTATGAAACTGACTTGTTTGCGGCGTGTGATCTTGTGAAGGTGGCTCAAATATATGTAGACCATATAGACATACTTCCTGGTACTGTTACAAGATGTAGTCAAGAGAAGGAAATGGTATTTGAGGTTCTACTGGGTCAGGCAAGGTTGTTGGGGAGAGAGGGTGGAAGAGAGCTTTTAAATGGGAGTAGTGGGACAGAGACCTTGATTGATGCTCCTATTGAACAAGTTCAAACTGAGCAACAGGGCCAAGAAAGTGAGCAACAGGGGCAAGAAACTGAGCAACATCAAGAACTGAGTGAAGATACCTTGATTGATGCTCATGTTGACAGTGAAGAAGTTGACAGTGATGATGACTCAGATGATGTGGATTATAATCAGGAACAAAGTGATGGAGAAAATGATGATGTTCTTTATGAGCAGAACATTGACAAAGATATAGCAGAAGGGTCTGAAAGAACTAGAGAAAACACGGAAGAAATGAGGGAAGATAATAGAGAAGAACTGAGGGAAGAGAATACAGAAGAAATCAGAGAAGAAAACAGAGCAGAAAACAGAGAAGAAGATAGAGTAGAAGATAGTGAAGAAAACACTGACCTTGAAGATGATCAGTATGATCTTTCTGTTTTATCAAGTGAAGATGAGGAGAAGTGGAGATATATTTCAGAAGATGAGGGTCAGGACTACTACCCTAAGTTTAAGTATGGGAGTAGATTTAAGCCAAAGTTTGAGTTGAAACAAATCTTCAGCAAAAAGAAGCATTTCAAGGAAGCTATCAATTCCCATGCAGTGAATACAAAGAAGACATTGAAAATCACTAGGAATGATAAGGGAAGAATATATGCTAAGTGTGTTGCAGAAGGATGTGATTGGCACATACACTGTTTGAAGGTAAAGGATGAAAATACTTATCAAATAAGAGAATATCAACCAAAACACAAATGTGGGATGGACACTCATTGCAAGATTGTTACATCAAGGTGGCTCGCTAAGAAATATGAAGAAACATTTATACTGATCCAGGCAGAGCAGTTAAGGGTTTTAGGCTTGATTGCATCAAAGAGTTAAAATGCCACATTTCTAAGAATCAAGCCTACAGGACTAAAAAGAAGGCATTGTCTATAATATAGGGAAACTATGAAGAGCAGTATGACAAGTTGTTTGATTATGCAAATGAGTTGAGGGAGAAAAACCCAGGGTCAACTGTTATATTGAAACAATTAGAGGAAGGTGATAGCAGTGGTAGGAGAAAGTTTGATAAGTTCTATGTAGGATTCAAGGCATTAATGGATGGGTTTCTTGCTGGGTGCAGGCCTTTTATTGGCATTGATGGGACACACTTGAAAGGTCCTTATGATGGGGTATTGATCACAACAGTTTCAATTGATCCAAACAATTGTTTATATCCCATAGCTTATGCAGTAGTTTTGAGTGAGACTAAGTGTGCATGGGAGTGGTTCTTGGAACTGCTTAAAGAAGATTTAAGGATTGAAAGGGAGGATTGTTACACTTTCATGAGTGACAAGCAGAAAGGCCTTATTCTAGCATTAGGTAAGGTGTTTCCTGGAAGTGACAGCAGATTCTGTGTGAGGCACATGATAGGAAATATGAAATAAGCAAATTTCAGAGGTGATAAGTATGAAGATGCCTTGTGGGCAGTTGCCAGAGCTGCCACAATGCCTGAGTTTCAGAAAAAATTGGATGAATTTCTACAAATCAATCCAAATCTTGAGCAATGGTTAAGTGATAAGCCTGCTCAACACTGGAGTAGATCTCACTTCAGTTCTTTCTCCAAATGTGATACCCTGCTGAACAATATGTGTGAATCTTTCAATAGTGTGATGTTAGAGGCTAGAGAGAGGCCTATTTTGACCATGTTGGAGTGGATTAGACAATATCTAATGGTGAGACTTCAAGAGTGTAGGGACAGAGCATTAAAGAGATGGGCTGACAAAAGGATATGTCCAAGGATCAGAAAAGTCTTGGAAAAGAGGATGCAAGATGCCTCCAACTGTATTCCCATGAAGTCAAGTGATAGGTATTTTGAGGTCCATAGCAGTGAAGGGAGTGGTTACACTGTTGACCTACATGATCATACTTGTTCATGTAGGAGATGGGATATCAGTGGGATTCCATGTGTACATGCCATGAGTGCCATATCCTTCATGGTACATGATCCAGAGGATTATGTCAATGAGTGTTACTATGTGGAGACTTATAACATAATGTATGCCCCAGCTATGTTACCCCTTGATGGGCCTAAGTTATGGGAGAAGACTGGCCATATACCCCCTCTTCCTCCTAACCTTGGAAAGAAAAGAGGTAGACCAAAAAAGGCAAGAAGATCAGGGCCTTATGAGAAGGAAAAAAGCAAAGACAAAAGAGAAAAAGGGAAGAAATCAAGTATAAAAATGAAACAGGCAAAAATTCCTAATGACTTGTTCATATTGTGGGAAGAAATGACATAACTTGAGAGGTTGTAAGACAAAAAAGCAAGATTTAGTTGCTAAAGCAGCTGCTGATGGTGGTGCTGATAGAGTTGCTGCTGCTGATGGTGGTGCTGATGGAGTTGTTGTTGGTGGTGGGGCTTCTAATGCTGCTGCTGATGCCCAACAAGATATGCCTGTCACTGACAATGAAGCTGTTGAGTTGACTCAAGATTCTTTACCAAGTGACATGCCAATGAATGATTGTGAGGTGTATGGAACTGATGTAGAAGACATCTCTGTAAGTTATTTTTATTGATTTTGTTTGTTGTTAGTTACATTAGTAATTTCATTAGTATTGATATTTTATTGATTTTGCTATAGGTGAGAAAAAGGAAAATGAATGAAAATGATGCATCTCATGGTGCTGCTGATGTGCCCATCAAAGGGAAAAATCCACTAACTAAGGGAAAGAAGAAGGTTGCATTTGCACCTCCAAGGCCATCTTCTGCAGTTCTGCCTCCAACTATTGTAAGTTCATTGTATGATTTTAAATTGTTAACTAAATTCAACTGTTTTGGGTACTGTTTACTGTATTATTGTGTATTGTGTATTATTTGTTTGAGGATTGTGTATTATTGGCATTAAGTGCATTTTGTATTGTTGTTAACTGTATTATTGGCATTAAGTGGATTTTCTATTGTAATGGTGTATTATTTGAGGATTGTGTATTGTCAACTGTAAAGGATATGGATTAAGTGCATTTTGTATTGTTGAGTAGGATAAGGGAAAGAAAAATGTTGCCTTTGCACCTCCGAGGCCAAATTTTGTGTTCCCACCATCATATCCACAAGGAATGCGTCCCACTGCCAGCCCCACACCTACAACTAACATAAGAGGCCATGCACCAACTTTCTTTGAAGGAACCAACCCTGCACCTTTTCCAATTATAGTGAAGGATGGGAAGAAATTTGTGACATTGTCTAACTTGCCAGGTGCTATCAATTCCAGCAAAGGTGGTGGTGCTAAGTAGAAATGATTTGTTGTTTTCTTACATTTTGTTTTATGTAATTAGGTGAAACTTGAATCCCAGTATTTTGGAACATGTCAATGTTTTTTTGCTGCTGTTTTGGTAATAGGTATTTGATCTAGTAGTAGAAGAAGTTAATCTTGTAGTAGATCTAATACCTATGATGTCAACATTATCAGCTTTTGGTACATTTTGGTATATTTTGTTAAACTTGATTCATTTTGGTACATTTTGTTAAAATTGAATCATTTTGATGTTATATTGAATGAAGGATGTTCATTTTGGTACATTTTGATAAAATTGAATCATTTTGATGTTATATTGAATGAAGGATGTTCATTTTGGTACATTTTGTAAAACTTGAATCATTTTGTACATTTTCTTAAATTGCAATATTTTGGTACGTAATAATAATCACTGCAAATTGACATCAAAGTGAAATTACACCAACAATCATACATTGGAAATTAAAGTTCAACTACTACATAGATCTTATAATACTAGTAAAATTACACCATTCCATCTTCATCAAGCAACCAAAATTAAAAATAAAAATAAAAAAAACCTAATAAATCCGAAATACACCCTTCTCAAAAGAGTGTAAAAACAGCCACCAACAACCTTCATTTTCATCTTCATCACCTCCAAAACCAGCCAACAACAACCTTTATTTTCATCTTCATCACCTCCAAAACAATGTTCAGAAAAATAAGAACTTCCATATTATAAACATCCATGTAAGACCAAGCAAAGCCCCATACAAATTCTTCTTCAACTTCACCTCCACAATTTCAGCTTCCAACTTGTTCTTCTTGCGGAGTAAACCGGGAATATGGCCACAGCCCGTGCACACATGGGTGGATCTTCCCATTTAAAAAAACCACATCCAAACCCCCTGTCATAATTCGGGCAAGAACGGAATCTTCGTCCTGGGTTGTCTTTGGACCAAGATGTCCTCACAAGTGTGGGCTCTTGGCAGAAACACACAATGAGGGCTGGGTTGGGAACACGCCGAGCACTAGAACTTGCACTGGAAGTTGCCATTCTTCAGGACAAAGATGATAACTTTGGTTTTTGCAGAAATTTTGAGCCCTAATTTTGTGCTCAAATGGAAGAATTTTTGTTGAGTGAAGATGGTGAAGTGGAAGAAGGGGACTGCCCGTCCCTTATACGTAACAAAATATGTGCAGGGGCGTGCATTTCACGTGCCGAAATTTTCCCTCCATTCACGACTTAACGGCCCACGTGAGGAGCACATGTTCAATTGACGGTGATTTTGGGTCCAATTTAACGGTGGTACCAAATCTGGTTGTTTGGTACCACAAATGCAATTCTCTCACAACTTAAATAAGGGGTAATTTTGTCTTCACAAAAAAAGAAAAAATAAATTATTCATATTTTTAGTAGTAGTAAGTATTAGTATAGATATAGATTAACAGACAAAATAATAGTTTAATATAAATCCGACAAAATATTAATTAAATCTAAAATTTATATAATAATATTAGTATATTTAATGTTTACTAAAAAGTAAAGTTATATATTATTAATAAATTAATTATAACAATATATAATTATAATTATAAGATTGAGTTTGAATGTTGGGGTTTAGGGAAAAAAGTATGTGGTAGGTGTCAAATCAATGTCTTTTTTAGTGAGATTTTGGGAAAAAAGTAGGTGATATGTGTCAAATCACTATTTTATAGGTTTGAAGAGTGTGAGTTTCTAAATAGGTTTTTTATGGTTTTATGGATTTGACGAAAACTCATTTGAAAGAGTTTTAGCTTGGTCTCGCGAAACCCGCAAGACCGGGCCAACACTCATCCACATAGATTTGAATGATGTCTTTCTCATGATGGCTCTTATTTTGAACTCCAGGATTCCCATATCATACATGTCAAAATGTTTTGATGGCTGCTTGTGATGAGTAAACTAAGCTGTTGAAGGTAGGCTAATGTGCAATTTATCTAAAAAAAATTCGAACAATTCTTTTAATTAATTGCCTTGCAAGAAAATACTTAAGTACTGTTTACAACAAATTTTAAAGTCTGCAAAAAGCTTAAATAGACAATAAAATAAGAAGCAACAAATAATATTTATTTAAAATTTGAAAGTGGTTAAAAATCTCTATGTATGAATCCTCTGATTCTTCTCTTCGTTGAACGTATGGATTCAAGTGCACTCGGCTTGTTCTTGAATCGTGTGATGCGACTTTTTCCAAGATTTGCGGATGGAGTCACGGATTTGAAGTGTTTGCAGATCTTCAAAGCTTGAGGAGAATATCTATGCGTATATGTGAATTTGTATGTAGATATTTATATATGTGTGTCTGTATATCCTCAAATGAATTCACAAGACCTCTTTATATAGATTTTGAAGAGAGTCCTTCATAGCAGCTTGGTAACGTGTCATGATTTGATTGGCCCTTACTTCCTTGGAATGAAAGGCTTCATTTGATTGGCCAAGACACCTCACTTTGACATGTGGCACATTTTGATTGGCCACTTAATTATATGGCTTTAAATATATCATTTTGACACATGGCTTGATATAATTGGCCAATAAATAAATATTAGAAATCAATTAATATCATTATTTAATTTCGGAATTTAATATAATAAAATTCCAAAAATAGAAAATTAATTGATTACTAATAAATTATTTATAAGTGTCATTATTTAATTTTTTGGCATAAATTTCACGTATCTACAAATGCCCCTTCGAGACTTATTCACGAATAACGCTTTCGAAGCATGCTTTGAAGTGAGTAAGTCACGACTTTGACATAAAACTGCACTTGAAAAATATTGCGTCACGGTAAAAGAAATTTGAACAACCGTGATCATGAATTTAATTGAAGTGGACTTTAAGTGGGTACATAATTTAATTAAATACCCATTATTTAAGCCCACTTAATTTGGCTCATTTATATGCATGGTCTATGTAGACCAAATGTAGGCCATAATATCTCATCTTTTTCTTCATCTGAGTTCACGAACAGAACTCCTTTTCTTCTCCCTGTTCTTTTTTTTTAATTGACTTAATTCAAAATAAAACTTTCCATTGCAAGAATAAGATTCATATTGCAACAATCTAATCCTTTAGGAAACAAATTGAACTTTGAATCAACTCCTTCCAAGATTAGGAAAATCTAAAATTCCAAAATTTTATTTCTTGCTCATTACAATCTCCAAGTAGTATCTATAAAAGTGGCCCTCGAAACCCTTTCATTCATGAGCAATAATATTCAGAGAATTTGAGAAATCCGACCGTGTGTGTAAAATATAATAACCCACGTAAAGGTTTCTTCCCCTTTTCTTCCTTCACCTCTGTTAAATTCTTTTCTTTAGAGTGGGTTAATTTGGCTCTTTGCAAAATATGAAGCGGTAATGAATCAATTCAATAAATCTTCTACGGCCGCTCCCATTAGAATTCCCTCATCATTGACCAATTAACCTCAAGTCACAAACAACCTTTTACTTTATCAATACCAATCCATGTCCTACGTAACTGGCAAGATATCTCTTTTTTTTTTTTTTTTGGAAGTTTCATCAAGCTCTTATATATTATAAACAATGGACTTGAATATGTGCAGATAAACTTTTTGCGAGAAGGTTGAAGAACTTGAATTAATTAAAGGTTGTTGAGCTTGTACCATAGGCTAGAGAATTTGTATTGTACCCTTAGGGAGTAGTAGCATGATCCGTATACATCTTCAGCATAAGTTAAAATATAGATCAAAATTATATCTAGTTCTACATCCTCAATTTCGAATCATGCCCTTTTTTTTTTTTTTATCGAAATTTATCTTTGTTGCAGATATAGCATCGCGACACCAATGGAGTTTATCGACTGCAAAGTTCCATACTCAAGTTTCTACATGATCAACAAGGATGAAACGAACATAAAGGAAACTTCTTCAGTTGTGTATACATCGTCAATTGGTCAACTTCCCCCAAAATATACTTCGTTCAAGAAGATTAACTCGTCGGAAGTTTCCGTAACGGCCTCAGAGGAAGTCAACGTCCTTTCCTCGGCTATACTGAAGTTTCAAAAACTATGTCTTTTGGCAGCCCAATGCATTCGAAAGAGGTTCATCGTCTAGTTTTATGCCTATTCGTTCATCGGCTTCAAGAGAAATTTCTCGGTACCTTTAAGAGCCACTTTTAGTGAGCCATTAATATTGCCGGTTATAGCACATGAGTAGGTGTCTATTCGACAAAGAACAAAGGTCTTCTTTAAATTGGAACATTCGACGCAATTCGGACCTCATTCTTCACCTATGACGTCGACGAGATCATCATCAACACATTGGCGACCGATGGAGTATGTCCACCAACTTGTTCCACACGGCAGCTGTGGAACTATCCATTTTTTTGCGAGATCTGCATACACTTGACCGGCTTCCCCATGTGATGAAGTGGTACCATCGGTCAAGGAACTTTCTGAAATCGATGGAGATGGCAAATAATTACTTCGGAGTTGATTTCTTTGAGCTATGTAGCTAACCTTTTAGAGCTAACGATGACGACAAATGTTTTCATTAAGAGTTTGGGAGTTCACTTTTTGAAAACAATGAGGCGTTACTTGAAGAAATATGAAGCGTCGACTTGGAGGTAAATAGTAGCAACTCGAAGTAACACAAATAATCAACTTGAGAGCTCGAAGCGATGAAGCCGATAAGCATCAACTTGAAGAGGCCAAAATCATCAACTTGAATACGAAGAGCAGCTACTTGGAGATACATACCATCAATTGAAAGTTTGAAGCAACATCGACTTAAGGAGGCAGTTCTTCATGTACACATGATAGTTTGAAGAGGCTTTGGAAACGAAGACACGTGACTTGATGAGATATGGAGCAAAAACTTGACGTTCGAATCAACATCTAGGAGGCGAGAATTATTAGCTTGAAAATGCTTGAATCTTCAACTGGAAGAACTGAAGTTTGCAAGTTGAAGAGACATGAGACACAAGTTTGAAAGTTTTGGAGCACCATTTTGGAGATAAGAAACAATAACTTGAAGAACGAGCCATGTATTGGAAAACTATTTAGATATAGGGATTGCAGTTTTTTTTTTATTTGCTTTGTATCGGACTCTTCGACATGAATAAATTCAATTATTATTTACATCTTGATCTAACTTTGCCCCTTGCTCTCGTTCGAAGTAAATTCTTCCATAGTTGAACTTAATCACTTAATCAAATTCAAGATCACTTCTTAATTTAACACTAAGAAATTATTCTAAGTGTTAAATGAACATTTCAATACGTCAACCACGCATATTATGAAGACTTTGTTAATGTCTCCAATTTTTTTTTTTTTAGTTACATGACTGGACTTAGAATTAGCTTTCAAGCTGCCTACGTATCTCGTAAAGAGAATCAAGTCATAATGTAGTTCAAAACATCAAATTTTGTTTGAAGAGTGTCGTTCACATTTTATACTCATGCGATTTAAGAGTAACATGCAATTTTAAGCTCGTGCGTCAAGGAGCATTTTGATTTCAAGATTTCGTAGACCCTTTTCATCTCGTCTACTGGAGGCTTTGATTTGAACTTTGATAATTTTGCAAACAGTTTTGACTCGTGTCTGGGAGAAGTTGATTTGAACTTGTAGACCTTTTCGTCTCGTCTACTGGAGGCTTTGGCTTGAACTTTGAAGATTTGTAGACAGTTTTGACTCGTGTCAAGGAGTTTTCAACATGAAGACTTGTAGACAGTTTTGATTCGTGTCAAGGAGTTGTTTTGAAAGTTTATACTCTTATCAAGGAGTGTGGCGATTATTTTGATATCAATGGAGACATCCATATTTATGACTATATCTATGGAATCCATCGATCAGAAGTTCTGGATCAGGTAATGAAAAATCATTGGGAGCATCTACATTCTCAAAGTCGACACAAAGTTGAATTTGGCGAGTTCCTTTACGTAAAGGCACGATTCTAGGGACCCATGTAGAATTCTCTACTTCTTGTATGAAGCCAGCTTTCATAAACATGTTCATTTCAACTTTGATGAATGGAATCGACCCAGATCTAATCTTTAGTTGAGTTTGCTTACCTTGACGAGTTTCCTTCTTCAAACAGAAGTTTTCAACCTCCACATTGGGGATTAAGTCATCCATCTCTAATTTGACTTGATCAATTTCATCAATGGTTGTTTTAACACCTTCCACGAGTTCCAGTGAAGTAGTCTCAACTTCTTCTTTCCTAGCAACATGAACTTTTCCTTGAGTAGTGTAAAACAACGACATCACATCCTCTCGGTCTTCTATGCTAGATCGGTATACTTCACCTATAGAAGTGTTTTGTTCTTGTATTACATTACACGAAACAACATCATAAGAATCTTCATCATGAAGCCCATTTGGCAATTGCTCCGCGTTTATTGTTGTTTCAAAACATCCAAATGAAATTGTGACAAGATTTGCAATTGCATCATCTTCATCAAGCAGTATCTAACCTTCTCGAGCTAGTTGCAGGATTTTATCCTTCAAAACGAAGCATTTTTCAATGGGATGCCCAACCAAGCGGTGGTACTTGCAGTAATTGTGGTCATTTGTTTTTACAGCCTCTTCAGGTCGCTTCATTTCGGGCAACTCAATGAGTTTGGCTTCGAGCAAATCATCAAGCATTGGAGCAACATCAGAATCAAGGAATGGGTATTCCTTCTTTTGCATATCCTTCAAAGTTAGCTTCTTTTCAAAGCTTCGTTGGGATGATTCATTTTTTATTTCATCGTTCTTCTTTGACTTGGGTCGAGAGGTATTGATAGTCATGGATTCTTCGTTTTCAACTTGGGAAAAAAGCTTGCCCCCTTTCTTGATGTAATGTCCAACTTTTTCTTTATTTGATTCATGAAGTGGGAAAAAGCTTTGGCCTTCACTTGAAGCAAGGCTCAGTTCCATGTCGTGCGCACGTGTGGCCAGCTCTTCGAAGGTTCTCGGTTTAATGCCTTGGAGAATATATCGTAAACCCCATTGCATCCCTTGGATGCACATTTCTATTGCAGAAGTTTCACATAAGCGATCCTTGCAGTTTAAGCCTAGATTTCTCCATCGATTGATATAATCGATGACCTTTTCTTCTTTCCATTGATGAGTGCTTGTGAGCTCGATCATACTTACGATTCTTCTTGTGCTATAAAATCGATTGAGGAATTCTTGTTCAAGATGTTCCCAACTATCAATGCTTCCAGGCTCCAAGTCGGTGTACCAGTCAAAAGCATTCCCTTGAAGCGAGCGGACAAATTGTTTCACGAGTAGATCTCTAGTAGTTCCAGCATTATTACAAGTTTCTATGAAGTGAGCGACATGTTGCTTTGGATTCCCTTTCCCATCGAATTGTTGGAACTTTGGCGGTTGATATCCAGTGGGCATCTTCATTGTGTCGATGCGACGAGTGTAGGGCTTCACGTAAGTAAGTGAAGATTTCTTCCAATTTGCACTTGATGGTTCCAGTGATGAAGTCTTTCAGTCGATCCACAGGAATCATGCCGTCGGGTGAGACTTGAAGACCCTTAGTCTTCTCAGTCGAATGTCGTCCTAAGAGGATGTCTTCCTCCTCAGAATCCTCGAGTTGGTCCTCGTTCACTTTTGAAAATCGTTTTGTTGATACCTCATCTTCTTCGGAATCCATAGGTCGTTTTCCTATCGAGTGATTTGTCTTGGCGAAGAGTCCTTGGCTGAGAAGTCTCTCAATCTTTGCATCCTGCTCTTGCGCACGCTTGTTGAGCCCTTCTATGGCCTTAGTTAGAGCCATCATTTGAAAGAGTTTTAGCTTGGTCTCGCGAAACCCGCAAGACCGGGCCAACACTCATCCACATAGATTTGAATGATGTCTTTCTCATGATGGCTCTTATTTTGAACTCCAGGATTCCCATATCATACATGTCAAAATGTTTTGATGGCTGCTTGTGATGAGTAAACTAAGCTGTTGAAGGTAGGCTAATGTGCAATTT
This sequence comes from Penstemon barbatus, assembly GCA_003313485.2. Taxonomy (NCBI): domain Eukaryota; kingdom Viridiplantae; phylum Streptophyta; class Magnoliopsida; order Lamiales; family Plantaginaceae; genus Penstemon; species Penstemon barbatus. Next base: position 11,982,863 of record CM064884.1, on the reverse strand, counting down.
ATCTAAGAAAAATTCGAACAATTCTTTTAATTAATTGCCTTGCAAGAAAATACTTAAGTACTGTTTACAACATATTTTAAAGTCTGCAAAAAGCTTAAATAGACAATAAAATAAGAAGCAACAAATAATATTTATTTAAAATTTGAAAGTGGTTACAAATCTCTATGTATGAATCCTCTGATTCTTCTCTTCGTTGAACGTATGGATTCAAGTGCACTCGGCTTGTTCTTGAATCGTGTGATGCGACTTTTTCCAAGATTTGCGGATGGAGTCACGGATTTGAAGTGTTTGCAGATCTTCAAAGCTTGAGGAGAATATCTATGCGTATATGTGAATTTGTATGTAGATATTTATATATGTGTGTCTGTATATCCTCAAATGAATTCACAAGACCTCTTTATATAGATTTTGAAGAGAGTCCTTCATAGCAGCTTGGTGACGTGTCATGATTTGATTGGCCCTTACTTCCTTGGAATGAAAGGCTTCATTTGATTGGCCAAGACACCTCACTTTGACATGTGGCACATTTTGATTGGCCACTTAATTATATGGCTTTAAATATATCATTTTGACACATGGCTTGATATAATTGGCCAATAAATAAATATTAGAAATCAAATAATATCATTATTTAATTTCAGAATTTAATATAATAAAATCCCAAAAGTAGAAAATCAATTGATTACTAATAAATTATTTATAAGTGTCATTATTTAATTTTTTGGCATAAATTTCACGTATCTACAAGTACTCTATTGTTTTTTATGGAATAGGTTTTGTCGATAAAAGTCCTTTTTAAATCATGTCTTCCTCATCATACCATTTCGAGAGTTTTGAAGGCTTCTTATGAAGAACATATGTGAAGGTATTTCAAATATTTGTAATTTAACCTGTCATGTTTCGACAAAAGTATTCTGTCTTATTTTTGTTTCTGGTGGACAACTAATTCAACCTTTTGGGATATTTCATTGGCTTTATATAAGTATATATGAAGCATATATGTTTTGATTTTTTTGTTCTAACAAGTGTAATCTAATTGAATTATGACGCTTAATCTTTTTGTTTATGTGTGATGTTATTGAGAAATTACTCAAACTACCCTGAAGTATTGAAATCATTATTATTATCTTGAGGTATTGTATTTATTAATGTTATTCAAACTATTCCTGATGTATTGAAATTATTATTCTTATATTGAGGTATTTGATTTACTAATGTTATTCAAACTACCCTGAGATTAAGATCACTTTTAATCTAAAATTCATTTACTTACACCTCTTGTAGACCAATTTAACAAGATCATCAAATATTAACACATGAACTAGGCACACAGCACCGCGCCTTGCGCCTTGCGCTAAACCCTAAAACCCTAAATCCTAACATATCCTATATCCGGTTAAAAACTGTACTAAAATGTTCATCATGAAATGCGTAGTCATCCTTTGACTGTCCATGTTTCATACCTTTTACTATCAATTAGCTGCAATTTCTTTCTTGTTGCTTTGGTGAGAAGCTGTTCAATGTTTTTAGCTCCTAAATTATGCTCAACTGTCTTCGAAATATAATTTTTTTTAAAGCTTCTGGATACGAAGATAGGAAACATTCTAACCTACACCCAGCTTGATCATGCCCATTCAATTGGAACTTTTGATTTTAGATGCTATATGGCTTGCAATGCAAGGGTACCTTCTCCAAATAACATGTGTCCAAGCTTGCTTATTTTTTACTTCTATTTTTTAAAATCCAACATTGATAGTGGCAGTTAACAAATATAACAAATCTCGATTAGAGAGATCACAAGTGCAGTGCAAGCTATGTAGAGTCTAAGATACTCATTCGATCACAAAGTATTATGTGTTTTGATTGGTCATTCTTCTAGAAGTGTTATTTATTCACAAAAGCAGGTGTACTTGTACATGATTTGGGTGTGGCCCAACCAGGGGTAGTATTACCCTTAAGATAGAGTTAGATTATGTAATTCAATATTTTTCATATTATAGTTCCCAGTGGGACGTATCCACCGACTCCTGAAAGAACGGGCTATACGTGGAGACGGGGAACTAGATATTCTCATCAAAGGAACCATAGCTGGTGGTGTTGTAATCCCACATATACACAAGTCTCTCATCAACAAATCCCCAAGGAGTAAACGGCAATGCAATATTCTTCCTACTGTTGGGTTCTATGTTTGAGACTTAGGATGTTGTCTACATGTTTAGATGTCCTATTTGGGGCATTTGTGATGCTAAGAATGGTTCCGAGTTTAAGAGATTCTTGGACAGAGAATTCATTTTAAATGTATCGCATAGTTTCACCCATGCAATATGGACATATTAGTGTTTTCTTTTAATGTTTTTGGGAAGTGTGGTGTTAGTGTCATTGTTTCAAGTGTTATATTTCTGTGAGCAACGTTGGTCATTAGTGCTTGTATATATTCTGTGTTCTTGTGTCGTTGCATTCAGCTATCTGGCAATCCCACCTGAACCAAATTTCTGATTTGGGATCCAAAATTCAGCTTCATTTTCTTATAGAGTTTGAGATTGGATTCGAACTTGATTTTATTTGTAAGATAATCGAGTTTTAAAGACCTTTTATCAACCGAGCACCAGTCAGATTCAGATAACTTGATAGTTTTAAAAAATGATTCAAGTATACATTCAAATACTTATAAAGATGAAGGTTATATAAGAACTAAAGGCAATAACCAAGAATCCATTACAAGGGAACAATAAATCAATAAGCATTCCGAGATGAATACAAATAATATAAATTTCTCAACTTCTCGACAGATTACAAATTAGAAACATACCAACATAAGCCATAAATAAATCAAACTGAAAATCCAAAATGCTTTATTGCAACTCTCCAAGAAGAATAGTAGAATACAAACAATTTGGAAAGCTAGAAACTTGTCAAGAAAATAAAACTGTTTCAGGTTTAGCACCTACGAACAATGCATTCATTCCTCTTACAACTTCACTGCATTGTCCGAAAATAAGCCAAGCACGAACAAATAGATACAAAAACAAAACCTAACTTCGATATAATTACTAATTGCTTCCCAAAACTACACTTTTCACCAAATGCGAAAGCCTTAAATTATCAAAGAGACGAGAACTTAGGGACCTCCACGGGAAATTCATGAATCTCGTTCATCCATGGATTTTTCTCCTTTGCTGGATTTATAGTCCTAAGAGCTTTCCAAATTGCACTGTTACATTTAAAGCCAGACCCAAATGCTATTTGCCAAGTCCTATCTCCTCTCTTAATCCTTCCTTTTGCTTCCAAGTAAGCCAATTCATACCAAAGAGAGCTACTTGAAGTGTTACCAAATCGGTACAAAGTCATTCTAGAAGGTTCCATGTGCCAATCGGATAACTGGAGGTTCTTCTCCAATTCATCGAGCACCGCTCTTCCACCAGCATGTATGCAGAAATGTTCAAAAGCCAATTTGAAATCCGGAATATACGGCTTCAACTTCCTCTTAAACAACTTTCTCCCAACCAAAGTCGCAAAGAAAAGCAATTTTTCGGACATGGGCAAAACAAGTGGACCCAAAGTCGTAATAGCATCACCTGCCACCGCAATCAAATCCTTTGACAAAGCAACTCCGACTTTCCCGTTTGAGTCCTCCATTTGAGTAGCACACGAGAAACATTTATCGTCCGACCCTTTGTGGGTCCTAACTGTATCAACCAAACGGTACTTAGACCTCCACCTATCAGACCTTTTGTTCGAGAGTAAAATAGCAGCACCTCCCATACGGAAGAGACAGTTTGAAACGAGCATAGATCTCTCGTTCCCTAAATACCAATTTAGTGTAATATTCTCCATGCTTATTACTAGAGCATAAGTATTAGGATGCACTTGTAGAAGATCTTTAGCAAGATCAATCGAGATTAGACCCGCACTACAACCCATACCACCTAAGTTGTGACTAATTATGTTTCCCCTAAGCTTGTAATGGTTAATAACCATAGCCGATAAAGAAGGTGTAGGGTTAAATAAACTACAATTTACGATCAAAATCCCGATATCTTTCGGGTTTAAAGACGTTTTCGCAAGAAGCTCGTCTATCGCACCAAACATTACGGTTTCAGCTTCGTTTCTTGCTTCTGCCATACAGGGATTAGATGGGACCCTTAGCACAGCCTCAGGGAGATAAGTCGACTCACCAAGGCCAGACCTCTCGAGAATTCTCTTTTGGAACTCAAGATTTTGATCGGTAAATGAGCCTGTCAAACGTGATCTCTCCATGAAAATCTGCCTAGTGCATTTTTTATCGTCCTCGGGTTTATAACACGAGAAATTTACGAGGTATACAGGGCGAGGGCGTGTTTGGAAATATACGGTGGATAGAAAGACCATGAGGGTTGGACATAAGATCACGGATATGAGATTGAACCGTAGATGGTCCCATAGAAGATGGAGGTCTTGGACTGAAAATGTGGATAATTGGGCTGCAATAATAACCAATAAAGGGGACAAAAATAGGAACATTCCATGGGTTATGAGGTAATGATAACCAAGCTTCACATACTTCAGTTTTACAGATTGTTTGAAATCGGGAAGCGGAATCTTTAACGACGAAGAGGGTGGAATCAAGTGTGTGGTTGCTTTCGATTCACTCATTTTTTCTATTTCTTTTAAAGTTCAATTTCAACTCTCTGGTAAAAACAAATTAAGATCTTGAAATTAGTGTGAATATTGGGTACAGATAGAGAGCATGTACTGAGTTTGAAAATGTCGTGGATCTATAAGAAAGAATTCTCAACATAAATGGAAGATTGTCCTAATGTACTACAGACTCTTAATTATATGCTAAATGCTCAAATATTTAGGTAATTATCAATAGAAAAGTACCTTACCAAAATCTATAGTATTTTTTTGGATAGTTTATATCTTAAATTAAACAAAATAGATTAAAATACTAGGTTCGATCTAATCCAAATCCAAATCCAAATTCAACTTTTTTGCAAGTCACTCCTCACCTAACTTTTTTTTTAGGAATAAGTTACTAATCCGACTTTTTTGACTAGCAAGAAATGTTTTTCATTCTTACCTAACTTGTCTTCCATCTGTCTAAATATGACCCTAACAATGAGCATGAATTATGGGGCAGTCTATTTTGACTCTTTGGTGGTACAAGAATCATATGGCATAAGTTTTTTCAGTCATTAGATAGAAAAGTGGACTAATCCTAACCATTCATCCTTGTACGGGGGTATGAACCATACAATTTATGTATGAGACCAGCAAAATGGACGTACACCTCAATTTGACAATTCTACCCATTATAAGATTTTTTAATTATATTTCCTACCATCTACAAAATTCATTCTCAATCTCCACCCAAACCCATCATCCTTTCCCTCCGATGTCGATTTCACTGGCATATGAGCTTTTTTCTTTTCTTTTTTTATAATTATATTTATATTTATATATATATATATATATATATATATATATATATATATATATATATATGTGTGTGTGTGTGTGTGTGCTCGAATTTGTTGGTGGTTGATGGTCATTACTTAGAGTTTCCGCCAACTTTGAAAAATACGAAATATCTAGTATGAATATAAAAAAAAGACTTAATTATAATTTCTGGAAAAAAAAACTTATATAAATCTTAATTAATACACAACACATCTTAAATGAAAAACACAACTTTTTTTTTTAAGATGGTGAATTTCCTTTTTTTTTTTTTTTTTTTTTATTTCATTTTTTAAATTACAAATTCATTTGATTTAGTTTTTTTAAAATTCTTGTTTTTTAACTTCCGTAAATTGAAAATATATATATGTATATAATTTTTTAACTAATCGAGTCAACATTGTGAAAGTGGTGTAACATATTCCATCATTATCTTCCCATATACAATTATTTTTGTAACTGGTGTAACTTAATTTTTTATAGCACTTAACATAAACATTAGTTATCCTGAAATTAAAACCAATATGACTTGAAAGTCCTTAATTAGAACTATTATAGTTATCAGAGTGCGAGGCAGCTACAATTGGTAAGTTGATTTCTTAAGATTAAATTGGCAGGCAATCCCTTAACTTAAGTACTCAATCAAGCTTACAAATTAAGTTGTCTTATTAAGACAACTTAATTAACCGTTTAGCAGTAGCTTAAAAACAAAACCTATATTATTAGCTCCATAAACTGAAACACGTATTGAATTGGGTCCAATGTTGAAGGGCTAACTGCCTTAAATCTTAATAATGTGCATTTGTTATAATTAGAATAACAGTTGTTTTCGTTGAAAGGTGGTCAGATTTACGACGAAAATTTTGGGAAAGAAAAAAAGAGAAAAAGAAAGTTAATGTGTCGTTTTTTTATATCTACTAGAAAAGTGCACGTACGTTGTACGTGTCTACTTAATTTCATAAATAAAATTTATAAATTATAGCAAAATTAACTTTATCAATTATCATGCCACAAACTAGCACAAATTAATGACCAATATTTTATTTAAGTAATAAAAATGATGTCTTTAAAGTATTGTAATTAAATTTAATTGATTGATTAGTTCATATGATCTTGTAGATTTTTTTCTAAAATAAGATCATAATTTTTTTTAATTCAATCCATTATAGCAGTTTCCATTTAAAATTATTTATTTAAATTATTTATTTGTTATTTGAAATGCATTTGTTTACGGACAACTTTTTGTCCACTCATGCCCATGTATAGGACATCCAACCTCAATTTATTAAATTCACTGGCACTACAAAAAATTTAAATTTTAATGACAAAATAGTAAATGACAAAGTGATAAGAAATTAAATATTGTAACTAAAATGGTGTATATAGACAAACTAATGACAAGAAATGTAAAAAAATTGTCACTATTTACATTTAGTGACACCCCAAAAGTGACAACTAAAAAGTTATAAATTATAGTGACAACATTTATTGTCACTAAGTTGTCATTGAAAGGGTGTCACTAATTGTCAATAGTGACAACTTAAGTTCCATAAACTTGTCACTAATAGTCATTAGTGACAACTTAAAAATATAATTTGTCACTATTATTATTGTGACATAATTAATAATTTTGTTGCGTGATATATAACACGGCTTATCCACTAATGGAACATGAACTGGAACATAGCTTCCATCCAATGCTCCGATACATCCCTACACAATCAAGAATGTCAAAATTGCAAAAACAATCCTTAGCAAAATACTTGTACATTTAAGCTTGAAACATAAATGTACCTAACTTACCGGAAAAAAAAAACTCCACCTAGTGTCATCACAATCATTTGTGATTGGGTTGAGAGAGCAAAATTGGATGGAGCTTCAACAAACAATTAAGTACACGGTAGAAACACTTGCTCACAGTGTCTCCCACACGACGATAATCAGTCCAAACAACTCGAATCTTTTTGTGGTGAGAAAGAACCGATAAGCCCCAAGTTATGTAGCAAACAACAAAACTTGTCAAATGCACTCGTGTTAAGACGTATGTCGTCTTTACACCTTATGGTATCTTCATAACAAATATAATGTAAATTTTCTGCTTGCTTGCGCTTCCTACGTATTAGGCTATACCGAATCGGTTGGTTCTTGGCGTGGTGTGCAATAATTCGTAGTGAAATTAAGAAAGCACGCATCCAAAAGAATTGATGGAAGATCAACATGAAGAGGTGTTTCCTTCGTTGATCCCTTTGCATAATGCTGTTAAAAAGATTTAACAACTTCGCCATATAAACCTCGAATTTAACTATAAGTAACAAAATTTTATACCACAATTATATCTATACACTTGAATCTTTAAAAAAGGCATGCATAAAATTCTGGACAAACAAATACATTCACGGGCAACTTTTTCCCATATAAATAAAAATTCACAAACAAATTCATGAACAAAACTTGATTAACAAATCAATCAAGTGACAGTAAGCCTAATAGCTATAAGTATAAAATTTTGAATAAACTATATCAATCAAGTAGGTCTATTGAATAAATTTTTTTAAACTATAATTGGCAGTAGCTATAACTGTAAAATTTTGGTAACTATATCAATCAAGTGGCAGTAGCTATAACTATAAACTGGCAGTTAACCTTATTCAACTTCAAAATATTTGATAATCAAAATCGATGTTAACAAAATTGAATATCTAGCAGTGAACTTCACAGGTAAAAAACCATTCAAAAATTTATGGACATTCAAATAAATTTGTTGCAACTTTTTCCCACAATAAAATAAAAATTGACAAACAAATCCGAACAAAGTTATACTTGACAAATCGAAAATTGAACAACAAAATTGCAGTACATACAAACCCAAGATTTTAGTCATCTAAAAAATATCTTCGAAATTGAAGGGAGATATACAAACCCAAAATTGCAGTACATACAAACCCAAGATTTTTACCCAACGAAATTCGAAATGGAGATATACAAACCCAAACTTAAAAAAAAAAAAAAACATCTCTCTCAGTTGTTCCAGTTATCGAGCTAAAGAAGAAAAACCCAATATTTTTACCTTGGCTAATAAACTCGGAGTCTTCAATTACCCTCGGAGATCTTCGAAACCTACAATGTATAAGGAGGAACGTTAGTAATTTCTTACCCTAAACTTCAGAAATTAAAAAATTGAAGAAGGTGAAACTCAAATAGCAATGGCCGAACTGAGCTGAAGAAAGAGGAAAAAAAAATTTCAATCGCGACCTGAGAAGAAGAGAGAGGGAATATGGGCGGGAAATTTTGAGCCGGTTTAATTGTAATAACGAATAAAATCAGGGGCATTATTGGTATAGAAAAATCAATCTGGGCCACTATTTTCTAATCGGACCGGGGTTGCCAAATTAGAATCCTATAGATAACTTAGTCTGGCCCACTTTTCACCCGATTTTGTGAGCCCATCCGAACTGGAGTTTGTAAAATTAGACTCCATTTAGTGGGCCGAATTAATTGTAATTGTGGGCTTGTTGCCCAAGCCTACGTTACTTTACATAATTCAACCGATATACCCAATTTTTTTTATTCCCAATTCGTACATGGTAAGGGCACGTTCCAAATTTCCAATCCTTCACTCTTCTCACTTCTTCTACGGTCTACGGTGCCCTGGAGCAAAACCCAAATATTCTTCTTCTTCAATTCAAAATCCCACCGCGCCGCCGCACCACCTACCCCATCGCGCCTCCACCATCTCTCTCTCGGCCCAGATTTTTAATTTACAGAGGTACAGTCCAAATTCTAAATGCCCAATTTTATTCTTTTTCTGATTTTCTCTTAATTAATTGGGTTCTAGTTGCATTTAAAACCCAAAACTTAAATGATGCTAAAGTAATTTTTGGAGAGGGGACTGAGGCTAGGGGGTCTCTGATGTATTCTTTATAATTTCTATTCAAGTTCATTGGATGGTTAGTGGTTAGAGTGGTAGGAAGCATATTATTATATACCTCTGTATTCAAGACAAATTATTTTTGATTCAATAAATTTTCTTTTTTTTTTTGTATTGAATCAAATCGAACCTTACTGAACCGGTAATTTACTGAACCAAACCAAAATCAAACGGTACTAGATTTCTAAATACCGAACCAGCCTGTATAACGAAATTTGGTAAGGTTCGGTTTTACAGTTTGCACAGCCCTACCTAAGATAGTAGTGTGAGCAGAAATACTTAACTTTCATATTCTACCTATTTACTGATTCTGACAAGTAAAAAATTATACTTGTTAACATACATTTGTTAACTACATTCTCGATACTTGAATTTTTAATATATATATATATATATATATATATATATATATATGTATTGCTTTTGTTAAGAGAAAGTTTAAGAATGAAATGTCATAAAAATTGAATCTATAAAGTATCTAATTTGTAAAAGAGGGCCCAATTTTAAATATCGCCGAGGGCCCCGTAATATGTCCGGCCGGCCCTGATGAGTTGGTGATATTTGTGTTCTTGACTGTTGGGAATAAGTTTCGTGAAAGGGACTCTAATCTTGCAATATGCACCTGCGGTGTGTGAATTGTGCAGATTTCCATGTTTTCCATGTCTGTCCCCCATCTTTTGTGAATTTAACTACCTCAAACTCAAATGGCCTTTAGTACTTCTATGAACACCTGCAGTGTCTGAAATTGCATTTAGTTTTGTATGTTTTGCTGTGTCAGTTTGTGCATTATCTAAAATTACCTTTAATCTGTCTATGAAACCCCTGCTACTTGTGTGTAATGTTATACTTTTGAGTCAGATTTTGTGCGTGTCCCGTAATATTTTTCCTTTTCTTTTTTAATAGTTTTTGTGATCTAGCTGGTGGCGAGGAAATGGCAGAGGAATCCAAAAAGAGCTTTGCTCGAAGAGACCGACTTTTGGAAATTGAGTCACAGGTACAGAAGTGGTGGGTAGAGGGTGATGTGTTCCGGGCTGAATCAAAGGAGTCGCCACCTAAACCCGGCGAGAAATTTTTTGGTAACTTTCCATTCCCTTATATGAATGGTTATCTCCACTTAGGTCATGCATTTTCTCTTTCCAAACTTGAATTTGCGGCTGCTTATCATAGACTGAGGGGAGCAAACGTGCTCTTGCCTTTTGCTTTTCACTGTACTGGCATGCCTATTAAGGCTTCAGCTGATAAGCTTACCCGGGAGATTGAGATGTTTGGTAACCCACCCGTGTTTCCGGCTGTAAAAGAGGAAAGTGTTGAGGCAGAGGTGAAACCAGAAGGTGGCAGTGAAAATCAGACACAACCAGGTGGTGTGTTTAAGGGTAAGAAATCAAAGGCTGTTGCTAAAACTGGTGGTGTAAAGTACCAATGGGAGATCATGCAGAGTTATGGTTTATCTGATGAGGAGATCGCTCGATTCACAGACCCTTACCATTGGTTGACCTTTTTCCCACCTCTTGCTGTGGAGGATTTAAAGGCTTTTGGATTGGGATGTGACTGGAGGCGCACATTTATCACAACTGATATGAATCCATATTTCGATTCTTTTGTACGGTGGCAGGTGAGAAAATTGAAAGCCATGGGGAAGATTGTTAAGGCCTTGAGGCATGCTATTTATTCACCTTTAGATGGTCAACCATGCGCAGATCATGATCGAGCTTCAGGGGAAGGTGTTCTTCCACAAGAATATACTCTTATAAAAATGGAGGTTATCTCACCTTTCCCACCGAAGATGTGTGTTTTGGAGGGGAAAAACGTGTACTTAGCTGCTGCAACATTGAGACCAGAGACAATGTATGGGCAAACAAATTGTTGGGTACTCCCGGATGGAAAATATGGGGCGTTTGAAATCAATGATACTGATGTGTTCATCTTGACCAAAAGGGCAGCTCTAAATTTGGCTTATCAGAAGCTGTCCCGTGTTCCGGAGAAACCAACTTGTTTGATTGAGTTGACTGGACAAGATCTTATTGGTTTGCCTTTGAGATCTCCTTTAGCATATAATAAAGAAATTTATACTCTGCCCATGTTATCAGTTCTCACTGATAAGGGTACTGGAATTGTTACTAGCGTTCCTAGTGACTCTCCAGATGATTACATGGCCCTTCATGATTTGAAAGCAAAGCCGGCATTCCGTGCCAAGTTTGGTGTGAAGGATGAATGGGTTTTGCCTTTTGAGATCATACCAATCATTCACCACCCTGATTTTGGAGATAAATCTGCGGAGAGAATCTGCATTGAGAAGAAAATTAAAAGCCAAAATGAGAGGGAAAAGCTAGATGAAGCAAAGAAAATAATATATAAAGGAGGGTTTTACGAGGGAACAATGCTTGTTGGTGAGTTTGCAGGAATGAAAGTTCAGGAGGCTAAAAATTTGATTAAGAGCAAACTTCTTGAACTGGAACAAGCTGTGGTCTACAGTGAGCCTGAAAAGAAAGTGATGTCAAGATCCGGGGATGAGTGTGTTGTGGCTTTAACTGATCAGTGGTACATCAGTTATGGAGAACAAGAATGGAGGAAGGCTGCAGAGGAGTGTTTGGCTGGCATGAATCTCTACTCGGAGGAGACACGGCATGGCTTTGAACATACCTTGAGCTGGTTGAATCAGTGGGCATGTTCTCGAAGTTTTGGGCTTGGAACTCGCATTCCATGGGATGAAGAATTTTTGGTTGAGTCTTTATCCGATTCAACTCTCTATATGGCATATTACACTGTAGCTCATATGCTTCAGAAAGGGGATATGTATGGAACCGATAAGTCTTCAGTAAAGCCCGAGCAGCTAACTGATGATGTTTGGGATTTCTTATTTCTTAGTGGCCCATATCCCAAGTCTACGGAGTTATCGTCCTCACTTCTTAATAAGATGAAGCAAGAGTTCGAATATTGGTACCCATTTGACCTCAGAGTATCCGGCAAGGATCTAATTCAGAATCATCTAACATTTTGCATATACAATCATACAGCGATCATGCCTAAACACCACTGGCCTCTGGGATTCAGATGCAATGGGCATATTATGCTCAACTCGGAAAAAATGTCAAAATCAACCGGAAATTTCAGGACCCTTCGCCAAGCTATTGAAGAGTTTTCAGCTGATGCCACGAGATTCTCACTTGCAGATGCCGGTGATGGTATGGACGATGCAAACTTTGTGTTTGAAACAGCTAATGCTGCAATTTTACGTCTTACAAAAGAGATAGCATGGATGGAGGAGGTTTTTGCTGCCGAGTCAACTTTGAGAAACGGCCCACCTACCATTTATGCGGATCAAGTATTTGCTAATGAAATGAACATAGCAGTTGAATTGACAGAGAAGAACTACACCGAGTGCATGTTTCGCGAAGCTTTGAAAAGTGGCTTCTACGATCTTCAGGCTGCAAGGGATGAGTATAGGCTGTCTTGTGGCTCTGGTGGAATGAACCGTGATTTGCTATGGCGATTTATGGATATTCAGACGCGTCTTATTGCTCCTATTTGCCCGCATTATGCTGAATATGTATGGAAAGACTTATTGAAAAAGGAAGGGTATATTGTAAAAGCAGGATGGCCTAGAGCTGATTCACCGGATCTTACACTAAAAAAGGCGAATAAATATTTGCAAGATTCTATAGTTTCTATGAGGAAGCTTTTGCAGAAGCAATCTTCTGGTGGTTCCAAGAAAGGTAAATCAAGTGCACCGAATGTTCAGAATAAGCCAACAGTTGGGTTGATTTTCGTAAACGAACAATATGATGGGTGGAAAAAGGAGTGTTTGAATATTCTTCAGAAGAAGTTTGACAAGGCTACAGGGACTTTTGCACCAGATTCAGAAATCATATCCGAACTTCAAAAAAGTGAAATTGGGCAGGCTGGTAATTTTAAACAAATACAGAAGCTTTGCATGCCCTTTTTGAGGTTCAAGAAGGATGAAGTTAAAGCTGTTGGTGTTCAAGCACTGGACTTGAAGCTCCCTTTTGGTGAACTTGAAGTTCTTTCCGAGAATTCTGAACTGATTAAACGACAGTTAGGGCTCGAACGTTTAAATGTTTTTTCTGCTAGCGATGCTGATGCTGTTTCTAGAGCTGGAGATCATGGTTCTCTTTTAAATTCTAATCCTCCGTCTCCGGGAAACCCTACTGCAATCTTTCTGAGTTAATGGAATATTTTTTTCCCTTGTAATTTATGTTGAAGTTGATTTTGTTTTCCTTTTAAATACAATCTTTTGAAAGATTTGGTCTTGTTTATTCCAAGAAGAAAATTTAACATGAATACAGTTCTTGATTCTGAATATTTGTTTGGTTTATACGTTATGTGGTGTTCCAGATTTTTGTTGCTTACATGATATTTAATTGCATTTCTCCCAGCCAGTTTTTTGTATGTTCTATGTTTGGGAAACTTTCGTCATCATCTTTTTCAAACTAGTCTATACGGGAGGGAGTATATGAAGAATTTAGAAATAGTAAGATGGTTTATGTTAATCTCTAATTAGCCAACTCGTTGAAATAGAACTATTTTCTAATTCCATTTACAATGGTAAATCTTAATTAGACTGATAATTAGGTGAAAATAGTAATGCTGTTGAGGTCGTAACATGACGTAGTCATTGAGGTTACACATTATTTTCCTAATTTAATATTATAATCTTGTTAATGGATTTTTTTTTTTTTGTTTTTTTTTTTTTTGTATTATCTACACAAGATTATTTACGACAAGATTTTATATTTGATCACAATAGTATATACTGTCATAAGTGGCATAATGATAAAATGTCATGATTGACCACTTGACTGTGGACAAAAGGGTTATTAGATTTGTAATGATGATCAGATTGATATTAATATTTGGATGACAACATTGCTCTTTTTCTTTACTTTTTGTTAAAAACATGATAACTATGAGTTTTTTTTTAAGATAAAACTAAGAGAAGATATTCACCTATTCTAGTTGGGGCTCTCGCTCTTGACTTTTCATCCGCCTACTGATTCACCAGATGAAAGAGAGCAAATGCTTGCCTTAGAAAGGGTACTTATCTCATTTGATTACTGCTTGCCGAGACACTTCCACAAATGAGTCTTTGTGAGGAAAGATTCTTCCCCCAGCCTAAGGACACCCAGCCTAAGGACACCGATACCAGGGAGCATACGAAGTTCCCTATAAATAGATAGATTTAACTTATCCCAAGTTCAAGGCGAAGAGAAGGCGAAAAAGTACCGCCCAAGTAGGATAAGTGAAAGTTCGGGTAAAATTTGTGAAGAAACAAACGGAACATGTTTCTTGGTGAATAACGAATAAACTTAATATGAAAACTACTGTTATAGAATGAATTAAATAATGTTCTTATGGTCTTATTTTAGAACGTTTCAGAAGTTTTCAGTGGTGTGATGAAAGGAGCTCTAGGTATGCACATTACAGCAATTATTGAGACTATATTTTATCGTTGTGTTTTTTTCTTTCAATCGAGACTTGGTATTGTTGAACTTGCTCTGGAAAACGTTGGTCTACCGAACACCCAACCCCAAAATAGATTTAGCCCAAAATCAAGACTTGGTATTGTCATCTTCCCATGTTAGTGTTGTGTGCTGTTTCTTTGCTGCAAAAGAATTGGTAGCGAAGAGTAAAAAAAATATTGAGACTAAATGTCCAATATTGGTTGAAAACAATAGTTAAGTCCACATTATAAGGCATGACAATCCTCATCTTACAAGCTAGCTTTTGAGGTTGAGTTAGGCACATGCCAAGTAAGTGGACTTAGCCCATTCCATGTGGTCAGGGGCGCACCCAAAAATTTTAGGGGGGAGGGGGGTAAACTATATTTAAAAATAGGTAAAATTGCAGAAAACGTCCCAAACTAATTACTGATTTTGGATTTTCGTCCCGAACTATTTAACTTGGCGAATTTCGTCCCATAATTTAATATTATTTTGGAATATCGTCCCAAACTAATTACTAATTTTGATTTTTCGTCCCAAACTATATCAACTCGCAAAATTTCGTCCCATAAATTACCATTTTGTATGAATTTAGTCCCAATATTAAATTTCTAATTTAATGAAAATGACATTCAATCTTGTAATTAATTTGGGACGAACTCTGCAATATTATATAATTATTCATGTTAAAATTTATCATGTCATGACACTTAAGCAGCCATGTGATAATTCACCGGGAAATGCACAATTCCGTCTTATAATTATGGTGGGACGATATTCCAAAAAAATATTAAATTATGGGACGAAATTCGCCAAATTAAATAGTTTGGGACGAAAATCCAAAATCAGTGATTAGTTTGGGACGATTTTTGCAATTTTGCCTTAAAAAAATCAATCAAACAGTCAAACTTAAATTTATTCACGTTAAAATATATAACGAGATATAAAAAATAGGAGATGAATTTTGGCCAAAATGAACCCTACAAGGTATTTTTGTTATATTATATGTTACCTTATGACGGGATAACCATATTATAAAGAAAATAAAAAATTATATTCTTTTAAAATTATTGAGAATTTTTATTCAAATAAGTACACTGAATAAAGAAAAAATAAAATCAAACAACAGAAACAATGATAGTTCATATTGTTTTTATAATTATTATTAAGGAAAATATTATAAAACACATAAATATCAAAATATTAGTACGAAGAAAAAATTACTAAAAACCCATAGCACATTGAAATATTATTGAGAAGGAATTTTTTTTTACATAAAATATTGAAAATATTATTCAGGAATTATTTTGAAAGAAAACATAATTTATTAAAAATAATATTGAAAAAGTCAAAAAATAAAAGAACAAAATAAAATGGTTCATCAAGGATTTGAACTCCAAACCTCATGGAGATTTTTTTAGAGCACTAACAGTTGACCACTACATATTTCAGGTAACAATTTAATCAATACTAGTATACAATCCATAAATTTCGAGGGCGGTCTATAGCCCCAGCAACCCCCCCCTACCCCTGACTACACGTACCCTAATTGCTAGTAACATTTTGAAAAAGTAAAATAACTGCTTCCAACACTTGTCAACTTGAATGCAAATATGAAGTACTCCTAAGTTTTTTTTTTTATTTGGCAAAATAAAATATTTGCTTCCAACACTTGTCAACTTGCATGCAAATATGAAATAAGTTTCTTTTTTTTTTAGAAATGAAATAATTAGTGTGACACACGTACCCTAATTGCTGGGAAAATTTTGGCAAAATAAATAAGTTGCTTCCAACAATTGTCAACTTGCATGCAAATATAAAATAAGTTTTTTTTTTTTTTTTTTTGTGTTTTTTAAATGAAATAATTATTAACATTTAGCAAAATAAATAGTTGCTTCCAACACTTGTCATCATGCAACCAATTATGAAATAATTTCCTTTTTTTTTTTTAGAAATGAAATAATTAGTGTGTGACTAAATGTACCCTAATTGCTGGTAACATTTTAGTAAAATAAAATAGTTGCTTCCAACACTTGTCAACTTGCATGCAAATATAAAATAAGTTTTTTCTATTTTTTTTAGAAATGAAATAATTATTAACATTTGGCAAAATATAATATTTGCTTCCAACACTTGTCAGCTTGTATGCAAATTTGAAATTAGTTTTTTTTTTTTTTTTAGAAATGAAATAGTTAGTGTTAACTCAACAAAATAAAGTTAATTTCTATGTATTTTTGCGGGGAATGGTTAGTTTCTAGAGTTCTTAGATCATTTTCATTCGATTTTGCTTGGTTTAACTCGTTGGTGAGTCACGTACTCATTTTGGTATTTTCTTGTAAATATTTCAGATTTTCTCTTGATTTTGTTGGAAGTGCAAACAGAAGCCTCTTCGCTGGAGCGGAAAATCTCTCCACTGGAGCGAAATCTCCAAGCAGACCTCCGCTGGGGCGAAACTAATTTTCCGTTGGGGCACAAGATTTCCGCGAATTTTACTATTAGTGCCCTAATTTGACTTGGAAACTTATATCTAAGTGGAGGAAGAGAGAGAAAAAAGATCTTGGAACACTTTTTGACAAGAGGGAGACCAAGAACAAGAAAATATCATTCAAATCGAAGAACATAATTCTTGAAGATTGAGAAACAGATCTACTTTTCTTTTCTCATCTTTTGCAATTTTCTATCTCTTTTGTGTTCTTGTACTCATGACTTTGATTATTCATGAGTTTATTTTCGTTTTAGATATGAACTAAATTTACTTTTATAGGATTGCAATGGAATTCTTTGTTTGAATTGATTGTTGTTTATTTTTCCTTATTCTATTTTGTCGAGATTTATTGTTTACCCATTCTTGTGCTTAAATTTCAATGACCTGATCAACTATTGTTTCACAAATCTAATTGAATCGGGAGAGGAAATATAGATTGAACCCACATCGAATTGGGTAACCTTTGTATGAATTGCACCCACATTGAATTGGGTAATTTGTGTAGCAATTAAGATTGGAAATATACTTAATTGCCTTAGGTAGTTACAATTAGGGCTTGTTCTTGATTCAATTTGGCCTAACTTCACTGGCATAGGAATATAGCTCTTTGATTAGGTTAGATTAGTTTTATAATATTCTGGAAAGAAATTGTAAAAACTTAAGTGCCCTAGACTAGCAATAAACCTTAATTGAGATATAATTATTGGGAAAATAAAAGGAATTTGTTTGACATTGAAGGAAGTTGTAATCCTAGGCTTTAATCATCACATTTAATCTTGTCAGTTTATAATTTAGTTTTACTTTCATTGTTGCTTAGTTATAATAATCAAAAATCAAATATTCGTTAAATTTGGATAAGAAAAAGAGTGATCCTTTAGTAATTAGTTAGTTTAGCTCATTAATTCCCTGTGAAGACGATACTCTACTTATCATTATATTACTTGTTGCGATTGCGTATACTTGCGTTTATAGATCCTGCATCAGTTAGTGTGTGACTACACGCAGAGGCGGATCTAGGAATCTGGCTTAGTGGGGGCTAGAATTCTATAATAAATTTAATAATCATAATAAGAAAAAAAAATCCAATCTAACAATTAAACTTAAAAAATATATTTCATTTACTAGAAAATATATGAGGAAATACAAAAAAAAATGGATAAAGTTTGACAAAAAGAATCTCAAAAAGTTACTTTAATTACATATGGTACCCTATTACAACCCTCCAAAAACTCAAAACATCACAATTTCAATGACACCAATTATTTTTATAGTTGACCGAGCCAACTTTTTTTATTTACTGAAATCGGTCTATTAGCCAATGATAGAGTTAGATTAATTAATTTTTTATCTCTTCTGATTCAAAATCGTGGTGTAACGTGTATCCTACCAACTAGCTAATTAGACGCAAGCCCCTCTTCGGGCGGATTCCTCTTTTTGCTCCTTAGCCTACGGGGTATTAGCATCCATTTTCCAGCTGTTGTTCCCCTCCTAAGGGCAGATTCTTACGCGTTACTCACCCGTCCGTCACTGGAAACACCACTTCCCCCCTTTTTTTTTTATTGGGTTGGGGGATTCATTTAGTAATCCAAATTCTCTTGATTGTTATTAAGAAAGAAATAAAATTAGAAAATTTACTAAGAAAGAACAATTTGTTAGAAAAAGAATTAAAGAACAATTGTTACAAAAGGGTAAAATTAAAAGAACAATTATTAAGGACAAACATTGTTAAGAAAGCAAAAAGAACAGGGAAGAACAAAACTTGGGTTTCGAACATGAACATTATTGATATTCTTGAATAAACCCAACCAATAAGGCTAAACTAATTATGTTTTCAAGAAATTAATAGTATTATTTATTAAAATCAGAACTATGAAGAAAGAAAAAGAAAAGAACGAAAAAGATGGTCCTGGGTACCGAATCCTAGATTGTTATTAAGAAATAAATAAAATTAATAAATTTATTAAGAAATTAAGAAAGAACAATTGTTACAAAAGAGTAAAATTAAAAGAACAATTGTTAAGAAAAGAAAAATTGTTAAGAAATCGAAACCTAGACCATGTCCTTCTTCTTGTGCATTGCCCAAAACATTGAGCCAAGCTGATAATTTTTAGTAGAATACTAATACTATATGGCTTAGTTCGGTAGCCTTGATTATTTCTAAGCCCAATTGTCAATTTGGCTCAATCCGGCAATTAGTCCAACTTTATTGTGGGTTGAGTGTTAATTTTGTGCTCAACCCAATAACTTAAGTTTCTGTTCGGTTTGCCCGATTAGCATGAAATTATCATTACACACTCATGCACAAGGAAATCTATCCTTGATTTCCTATTAACCTCAGCCGTCGGATAAATCACAGAGAATAACCCAAAACTAGGGTTTTTTCTCATTCACAGTTTTGCGCCGTTTACTCTCTCTCTCTCTCTCTCTCTCTCTCTCTCTCTCTCTCTCTCTCTCTACTCTTTTTCGTTTCTCCCAAAATACACTGTGCAATCCTCCATTACAGATTGGATTTTTGAAAACCTTCAGTTGTAAATAATCCCCATTGCAGATCTTAGTTACGATTTTCTCAATTTTTTGTTAAATAGGACTCTTTATCTCTCTGCACTTTTCATTCTCTCACGACGTTATAAAGTTTCTGCCATTTTCGACAATAGACGTTTAGGGTTTCTCCATAGAAGATCCGTGCTTCCTTATTGCGAAGGTAATTTCAATTTTAGACTATATTTTGTTTGGATTTATTATAGTGTTATACTTTTTTTTAAGAAAAATTATATTTGGATTTAGGTATGGAATCGAGCTCCACAAGTACCTGTCGTAGCTACACCACAGGGAGAGGGGTAGAAATCCAAGGACGAACCTGCCGTTGTGGATCCAAGGTCCGCATGTTCACGTCACGCACGCAACAAAACTCTGGAAGACGGTTTCTACGCTGTCCAAGAATTTGTGTGAGTTTCTTTGACCAGTTATAGTTTTGTTTATTGTAGACTTGGTTCTTGATGAGTTGAAGGGATTAATGTGATATATTGCAATTATTTGTGTGATGGAATTGGATTTTGATTAGTATAGATAATATATCTATTTTGATGAGTTTATGATATTAATGTGTTGGAATTGCTTCATAATTGATATTGAATAGGTTCTTGATGAGCTTTGAGATTTAATGTGAGCATTTGGCTTTGGAAAATACCTGTGAGATATATGGTATATATTATTCTAGATTTGGTTCTTCATTAATGTGAGATATATGGTACATCTGTTTGATGAGTTTATGATATTAATGTGTTGAAAAAATTCATAATTGATTGAGACATTATATGTTCTTGATGGGGGATTCTAGGGTGCCGTTGCGTTAGGTGCCGCTAATTTACCACATTATGTGGTATTGCCACATAATGTGTATCACATTGTATGGTATAACTCATATGTGACAGTACATGCTCACATTACATAATATTAACCCCATATATTTAGTATGACCTCCACATCATGTAGTATTTATTCCAAATTAGGTGGTATTACCACTCTATGTGTGTCACATTCTATGGTATAATTTATACTCCTATATGACAGTACGGACTCACGTAACATAGTATTAACCTCATATATTTAGTATGACCACACATCATATAGTATGTATTCCACATTAAGAGGTACCATGCAATTTGTATCACATTCTAAGTTATAACTCACATGAGACAGTACATGTTCACATTACATAGTATTAATCCATATATTTAGTATGATCCCTTATTATGTAGTATTTATTCCACATTAGGTGGTATTACAACGAAATGTGTATCACATTATATGGTATAATTCACATGTGATAGTACAAGTACACATAACGTAGTATTAACCTTATATATTAATATGATCCCACGTCTTGTAGTATTTATTCTATATTAGATGATTTATGCAATTTTTCCCAAGTTAATATTAATTATTCAAAAAACATTTTTACATATTATTTATTTTAAAATATTATTGTAACATTCATTTATTTATTTTCATAATAATTTATTAGAAAATAATTTACTATTTGATGTTACTTAATATATAGTATTATATTGTGGTATAGTATCACTTATTGTGGTAATATTATTATGACATGTTGACAACTTGTTTAACAAATTACTAATTAATGTCATGTCTAATTGTACTACTTAAAGTGGAATACATACTACATGATGTGTGGGCATACTGAACATATGAGGTTAATACTATGTTATGTGAGTCCATACTGTCATATATAATTTATACCATAAAATATGACACACATTGCGTAATAATACCACCTAATTTGAAATAAATATTACATGATGTGGGGGTCATACTAAATATATGGGGTTAATACTATATAATATTAGCATGTGAGTTATACCATACAATGTGATACACATCGTATGGTAATACCACCTAATGTGGTAAATTAGCGGCACCTAACGTAGCGGCACCCCCCTAGAATTTTCCGTTCTTGATGGGCTTATGATTTAATGTGAGCATTTGACACATCTGTTTGCTGAGTTTATGATATTAATGTGAGATATATGATCTATAATTGACCCTTGATGAGTTCAAGTATTTATTGTGAGATATATGTTATTTTTCTGTGTTGGAATTGGTTCTTGATTAGCATTTAAGAAAGTGATAATATAGTTGTATATCTATTTTGATGAGTTTATGATGGGATGTGAGATATATGATATTATGTCTTTCAATTGGTTCATATTTGATATAGATTTGGTGCTTCATGAGGCAATTATTTAATATGAGCATCAGACTTTTGATGGCAGCTTTGTTGATTTTATAAATTCCCAAAATAATCTGCAGGGTCAACGATGTGATTTTTTTGAGTGGATAGATCAGTATGGGTGTGATCATGGTGCTGCTATAGAAGTAGTATAATTACACATACATCCAACTTCAAGAAAACTAGTTTAAAAAAATACAATTCAAGTACACTTAAGAAAATCAAATAAAGTACGATAACTTAAACACATGAAATACAATTAATCACTAAAATCCGATTTTACACTACAAATACTATGAAACGTAATCCTCAACGCCTCATCAACCAATCCCGGTACATATCATGAGCCATGGTATCTCGGTAAGCCGCCCATTCTTGAGACGGCTCTACCACTTCAATGAAATCCCCATCGTCTCCAACATCATTTTCATCAGCATCATCGTTTTCATCATTTTCCTCGTCATTCGAACAATCCGAACTTGAATGAACTTGATATATATGGTATAGTCATTCGTTGAAAATTATGAATGAGAACACAACCCATTATTAATAGTTGCTTCCAACACTTGTCAACTTGCTTCTTCCAACACTTGTCTAGTTCCTTCTAACACCTGTAACTGAGTTACAAGTGTCAACTTGTCAACTTGCTTCTTCCAACACGTGTCAAGTTGCTTCTAACACTTGACAAGTGTTAGAAGCAACTTGACAAGTGTTGGAAAAAGCAAGTTGACAAGTGTTAGAAGCAACTTGACAAGTGTTGGAGCAACTATTTTATTTTGCTAAAATGTTACCAACAATTAGGGTACATGTAGTCACACACTAGACAGAGTCACCACGTGTTGCCGCATATTATAAAACTGAGATAAATACATATTTAGCACCAAAATTTAAATATTGGTTGAAATATTCATATCATCTTCAAATAATTGGATTGATTGGATGAAATCAACCACGTGCATTGGAAATTCTAAATTCATGTTTCTTCTCAATTTCGATACGGTATGATTTTTTTTCGATATGAGAAAGTCAAAAACTAAAACGTATCAAAATATGATGTACTATTTTTATCCATATCAAAACCTTCAATATTGAAAAGAAAAACCGAAAATTTGGTACAATTTAATACGATACGATTTGAAACTATGTGCACCCCTAGATTTGGAATGTGCAAGGTTTTCTGAAATGGAAGAGCGTAAGTGCTGACGACTTGCGTGCTTATCGCTTGATATATATGGACTGACCGATATTGATAGAAGACAAATTAGTTTTAGCTGGAATGTGAAAGTATGCTACAAAAACGGATAAGAACTCACTACAACTGACTACAACACCCTTAATTTCTGCTTCTCTGTTATTCCCAACCATATCTATTGAAACTTAATTGTCCAATTTTAAAAGGGGAAATTGCATATTTTGTAAAATATAATATGATAATTTGCAATCTTGATCATTGCATATGTAAATCGATATTTAGTATCAGAATTTAAAGTTGATCGCAATATTCATATCATATTAAATTAATTGGACAAAAATGAACGGATTTGACCTCGTGCAACTGGCCATTATTTATCTTTTTGGAGGGAAAATAATTAGATTTCTTCACTTTTGAAGAAAAAATTATCACATTATTTCATGTGAAAGGAAAGTTACAACATTTTTTCTCACGTTTTCACTCCAAAAGACGAGATAATAGTCATTTTCAATGCACGTGGTTGATTTCATCCAATCAATCCAATTATTTGAAGATGATATGAATATTTCAACCAATATTTAAATTTTGGTGCTAAATATGTATTTATCTCAGTTTTATAATATGCGGCAACACGTGGTGACTGTGTCTAGTGTGTGACTACATGTACCATAAATGTTGGTAACATTTTAGCAAAATAAAACAGTTGTTTCCAACACTTGTCAACTTGCTTCTTCCAACACTTGTCAAGTTGCTTCTAACACTTGACCTCTAACACTTGTCAAGTGTTCGAAGCAACTTGACAAGTGTTGGAAGAAGCAAGTTGACAAGTTGACACTTGTAACTCAATTACAGGTGTTAGAAGCAACTTGACAAGTGTTGGAAGAAGCAAGTTGATAAGTGTTGGAAGCAACTATTTTATTTTGCTAAACTGTTACCAACAATTAGGGTACATGTAGTCACACACTACAGAGAGTCACCACATGTTGCCGCATATTATAAAACTGAGATATATACATACTTAGCACCAAAATTTAAATATTGGTTGAAATATTCGTATCATCTTCAAATAATTGGATCGAATGGATGAAATCAACCACGTGCCTTGGAAATGACTATTATCTCGTCTTTTGGAGTGAAAACGTGAGAAAAATGTTGTAACTTTCCTTTCACATGAAATAATGTGATAATTTTTTCTTCAAAAGTGAAGAAATCTAATTATTTTCCCTCCAAAAAGATAAATAATGGCCATTTGCACGAGGTCAAATCCGTTCATTTTTGTCCAATTAATTTAATATGATATGAATATTGCGATCAACTTTAAATTCTGATACTAAATATAGATTTACATATGCAATGATCAAGATTGCAAATTATCATATTATATGTTACCAAATATGCAATTTCCCCTTTTAAAATTGGACAATTAAGTTTCAATATCTATGGTTAGGAATAATAGAGAAGCATAAATTAAGGGTGCTGTAGTTAGCTGTAGTGAGTTCTTATCCATTTTTGTAGCATACTTTCACATTCCAGCTAAAACTAATTTGTCTTCTATCAATATCGGTCAATCCATATATCAAGCGATAAGCACGCAAGTCGTCAGCACTTGCGCTCTTCCATTTCAGAAAACCTTGCATATTCCAAATCTAGGGGTGCACATAGTTTCAAATCGTATCGTATTAAATTGTACCAAATTTTCGGTTTTTCTTTTCAAAATTGAAGGTTTTGATATGGATAAAAATAGTATAGCATATTTTGATGCGTTTTAGTTTTTGACTTCTCATATCGAAAAAATCATACCGTATTGAAATTGAGAAGAAACATGAATTTAAAATTTATTTTTCGATATTTAAAAACTAAATTTTATGACTTTTTATTTCTCAATCTATAAATCAAATATTCTTGAATGCTATATTATTTATAGCTTATATTACGGTCCATCATATTTTTTAATTTATTGTTACTATATCACATGCGTTCAATTTAAAAAGATATGCTCGGACTTAGCACAAATTGACTTTTTATATGTTGAAAACTTAAAATGCAAAAATTCTAGACAACAAATACCAAGCCGTAAATTCCTTCACAAAATAACAATGATTAAATAATTATTCAATTAGGTTGAATTATAGCGTCAAATTTGAGAACATTTTCTTTTCCATTTTCTAAGAGAGAATATATGAGAGACCTGGTCGAGAGAGAGAAGAGCTGCAAATTGCGAGAGAAGTGGAGAAGTGCCGCAAATCGCCGGAGAAAGAGATGTGAACCGCCGCTGATGTGCCTCTGTTTTTTTCACGAATTGGGGGAATTTGAAATCTGGTAGCCCTAAAAGAAATATTTTCAAACGCAGTTGGCAACTTTGAGTTTAATGTAAACTCGCAGTTGCCAGTTTACTTAAAATTAAAAAAAAAATAACGAATAAAGATTAATTAATTAGCAGGAACTAAAACTCGCAGGTGGCAACTGCAATTTTACCTTAAACTCGAGGTTGCCAACTGCGAGTTTAATGAAAAAGTACATTCTAGAAATTAATTTGGCAACAAACACATTTTTTAAAATAAATTGGCCATGAAACCTATTTAGGAAATATTTCCCACAGATGCTACTGATGGGAAAACGTAAAAAGTACCATTCTATACTTTGAAACAGGATCTCCTCAAGATTGAGAAACAGATTCCCTTTTCGGTGCTCAAAAACTCTAGCGGATTTCGTAGGAAGAAGCCGCCGGCCCCCAGGTAACTAAATCAATCTAGCTATGTATCTCCGCATATATATTCATTCTTTTGATTTTTAAACTTACCATATAAAAAGATTGATGTTTGTTTGATTTGAGAGAGTAGTTCGAGGAAATTGAGAGATAAAAAATTTATTTCAGAAAGTAAAAAATATATTTTTTTGGCATTTCTCAAACATAAAAAAAATTTGGAAAACGCCAAACAAACAAGTCCATAATGTTTTTGTCATTCAATTCGATTTTTGTCCCACAAAAGCACAAGCGTCCTATATATTCATATTATTATAGTATATCTAATTACGTATTCATATCCTGTTCAAGGAAAAAGATGAAATCACTTTTTATGTGGTACACACACAACGCACTATTTAAAGAAATTTGGGTGAATGCAACCATCACCTTTTTTCCTCTAATAAAATAAAATGAAAATAGAAGAATAATTTAGACATCATGTTTGGTCCAACCGTCCAATCAGATTGTTAATTTAATTATCTTGTTTTTCTTAAGAAACCAATCATCCATGTTAATTACTTGGATTTGTCATTTGCTACCTGCAAAGGTCCAAAGTTACACCGACGTCATGGCTTATGGCAGAATTCTTTTTGGGTTTGACTAAATCAATCTTATACTCCGTAGTATATAATTTCCCATCAAAATTATTGATTTATCCAAACCTTCATTAATTTGGCAACTGTTCAAATAATGGAAATGGAGTCTTCAATAATTTGGTTCTGGACGTCTCTATGTATGGCTACTGTTCTTTGGTTTTTTATAGTATTCATATTAACATCCAGGAAGAGAATCGCTTCTAATAAGTTATTACAGCCGCCACCAGGTCCATCGGGCTGGCCGTTGATCGGAAACATATTCGATATTGGGATGATGCCTCACCAGAACACACACAATCTTAAGGCCAAGTACGGACCCGTACTCTGGCTAAAACTCGGTATGTCCAAAACCTTAGTCGTACAATCAGCCAAAGCTGCGGAAGAGCTTTTCAAGAAACACGATCTCGTTTTCTCCGATCGAAAAATCTTAGATTCACTAACAGCATGCGACTTCGACAAAGGATCAATGACAGTTGGTCGTTATGGAGAGTACTGGCGTATGGCACGTAAGCTCTGTTCTTCAGAACTTTTTGTCCAGAAAAAGATCAGTGCTTCTGCTCCAACCCGACAAACTTGCATAGACATTATGTTGCAATGGATTAAGGACGATTCAGCAGCATCAATTATGAATGGAGGAGGATCAGGGGCAATTCAGTTTAGTAATTACCTTCTTCTCATGACTTTTAATCTACTTAGTAATTATTTGATTTCTAGAGATATAATAACGGACTCAAAATTCGAGAAAGGAAATGAATTTGTTGAAGCAATGAACAAATTCCTGGAGTGGAATGGGATACCGAATTTGGTGGATTCATTCCCGTTCTTGAAATGGATTGATCCCCAAGGAATCAGGAGGAATACAGACAAGTATTTGGGTCAGATGATGAATATCATTGAAGGATTCGTGAAGAAAAGGATTCAAGAAAGGCTGTCGGGAAAAGAGAAGAAAACAAATGATTTCTTGGATGCTTTATTGGAGTATAATGGAAAAGGAGGAACTGATGAACTTTCAGAGAGGAATGTGATTATAATTGTTCTGGTAATTTAATTTGTTACTTCATACATAATTACACGTACTATCAATATTTTAGAATATTGTAACAAAATAAATAAATTATTTTATGTGTATATTTTGAAGGAAATGTTTGTGGCTGGGACTGAGACTACAAGCAGCACAATACAATGGGGGATGGCTGAGCTATTGCGTAATCCAGACTCGTTGAGAAAACTTAAAGACGAGCTTGATCAGGTCATCGGGCGATCAAGAAAGGTCGAAGAGGGTGATTTAAACAATCTACCGTATTTACAGGCAGTCGTGAAAGAAACTATGCGACTGCATCCTTCGCTCCCTTTCTTGCTTCCCAGAAATGCAATGGAGGATACCGAATTCATGGGGTACCTCATACCTAAGAACACAATGGTTCTTGTGAATGTGTGGGCAATACAAAGAGATCCCGATTCATGGGATGATCCTCTTTCTTTTAAGCCGGAAAGATTTATTACCTCGAAAATTGACTCAAAAGGGCAAAATTTTGAGTTGATTCCATTTGGTTCTGGCAGAAGATCTTGTCTTGGTATGTTCTTGGGTGATAGGATGGTTAGCCTCACTTT
Source organism: Penstemon barbatus (assembly GCA_003313485.2). Classification (NCBI taxonomy): domain Eukaryota; kingdom Viridiplantae; phylum Streptophyta; class Magnoliopsida; order Lamiales; family Plantaginaceae; genus Penstemon; species Penstemon barbatus. The sequence goes on along the minus strand of CM064884.1, from coordinate 11,954,657 downwards.
AGCCAGGCTTGTACAGAATTTCGACTGGAATCTTCCGGATAATGCACCACCGGAATGTATGGATATGAGGGAAAAGGTGGGAATTGCACTCCGCAAGTTGGTGCCTTTGACAGCAATTCCAACTGAAAGAAAATTTTAATTTCTTGGTCAGATTTGTGTTTATCAAGTTTAAGTTAGTTTGAGGATGGATATATTGTGTGCTTGTTTATAACTCTTATCTATGTTCTAGTTATCTATTTGCAATAAATCCCTTTTTGTTGACTTGTGAAAGTTGTATTCCTCAACATCTTGCTTGGTCCTAAAATTTAATTCAATGAAACAAATTTCGAAGACAAATTATGAAATTGTTGAATAATCGAGAGGAGACCTTTCAGAGAATTCTAGAATAAATCCAATTTCAGAAAGTTCTTGCAAAATTTGTGGTATCATGTCCTTGGACAGGACACAGGACACAGTAACATAATTTGTACCTGCAGCACTATAGCTTTGACTAGTGTTACAACATGGAAATATTGCCTGCACCTGTTTATATTAATTGAGAGGAACAGGAACTTCTTTAGGATGTGAAAATTACCAGTGCAAGCAATTTATTATTTTGCAAACAAACTTGTAAATAAAAGTGGAAGTTAATGTCAATATTTCGAGGGTATAGAAAGAATGCTCATTTCTTATGTTTTGGGGGTGTAAAGTGCCAAAGATTCAAAAATGAATTACCCATTATGTTCTTAGTTTTTTTGAGGAAAAAAAAAAAAAAAAGGGTGCAAAGTGCTGAATTTTTCATATTTCGAAGGTGCAAAGTGCTAAATCTATATTTAAGGGTGTAAAGTATCTATTTTTCATATTTTGGGGGTGCAAGGTGCAAAAAATCCTCTAATTTGAGGTAATAAAGTGTTAAAGTATGTGAACTTAATGTGGTGAAGTGCGTTTTTCAACAAGAAAAGAAAATAATAACAAGAAAGCGAGGACTGTTTAACTAAATTTAGAGTTTTAAAGTGGTAAAATTGTAGAAAACGTCTCAAACTAATTAGTAATTTTAAATTTTCATCCCAAACTATATTACCTCACCGAAATTTTGTCCCGTAATTTAATATTCTTTTGAAATATCGTCCCAAACTAATTACTAATTTTGCTTTTTCGTCTCAAACTATATCAACTCACAAAATTTCATCTCGAAATTTACCATTTTGTATGAATTTAGCTCAAATATTAAATTTCAAATTTAATGAAAATGACGGTTTAATCTTGTAATTAGTTTGGGACGAATTCTGCAATATTATATAATTAATCATGTTACAATTTACCACGTTATGACACTTAAGCAGATGTGTGGTAATTTAACGGACAAATGCGCAATTTCCGTCTCATAATTAACGGTGGGATATTATATAATTAATCATGTTACAATTTACCACGTCATGACACTTAAGCAGATGTGTGGTAATTTAACGGACAAATGCGCAATTTTCGTCTCATAATTAACGGTGGGATATTATATAATTAATCATGTTACAATTTACCACGTCATGACACTTAAGCAGATGTGTGGTAATTTAACGGACAATTACGTTATTTCCGTCTCATAATTAAAGGTGGGACGATATCCCATAAAAAAAGTAAATTACGGGACGAAACTCGCCAAGTTGATATAGTTTGGGACGAAAATTCAAAATCACTGATTAGTTTGAGACGATTATTTGCAAATTTTCCTTTTAAAAGCAATAAAATGTAAATTTAAGGGGGGTGACGTGTACTATTCCCAAACTTATGGGCATGTTTGTTTGGTGTTTTGGAGTAGTGGAAATTTGAAAAATAATCTCGATTTTCGTAATGTTGTTTGTTTGAGTTTTGGGAAATAAAGTAGATGTATGTTCTTTTGTAGGAACTAAGTTGCAGGTGCAAGATGTTTAAGACTTTATGTTAAATCATGTTGGGTTTATCTAAAATTCCTCGATGTCATTCTTGAGGAATCGTTTCATTTAAGATCACAACCACTCAAAATATAAAACATGTAATTCTAACCATTTAATATTATACAAGAGTATACTGGAGTCAACTATTACAAACTATATTGTATAACATGAAGGTTTCTATCATACTTTCTATAATATTGCATTGTAAACCTTCAAATGACTATTATATCCATAAATTAATAAACCAAAAGATAACAAAATTAACCCTTCTCATTTCAAGGATCTTTCACCCATGACATGCCGGCAACGTCAACCTAAAACGAAAAAGAAAAAGATTTAAAGTTCCATCTATTTTGAAGCATATTATATATTCAAAACAAAAAGTTCTTCGATTCGTATTACTTAATCCGAGATACACATATCAACTCTCTGGGAAAAAATTCATCTGAAATAAGACAAAATGTTGAAATATTGATTGACTTCAAATAAATCTGAAAGTTCAGTTGATTTTGCTCAAAATTGTTGATTAAATTATCAAAATTAAGGATTTCGGAATATAATTTGAGCTATCTGATTTCTTTATTTGGCCGGAGCTTTTTCAGTATCTGATTTTTTTTTTTTTGGCAAATTCAGTATCAGAGTTGATCCGGATTAAACAATTTTTTTGTGAGAATACGAAGTAGATCTGGGTTTCTTGGGTGTTATGCTCATGGCTCTGGTAAAAAATGATTGTGAAATTTTCGGAAGGTAGATGAGGACGAACGGTAAATGGAAAATATGAATTAAATTTTGGGAAAGGAGATGTGGGACGAAGGGAAATGGTGATTCTGGAGGTGGGATGGTTGGGGAAGATGAAGTAGGTGGTTTCTTTTTTCTTTTTTATTTATTGAGTTTTATAAGAGGGCTTTCTGGTCTTTTTCATTAGATAATAGATGTCATACAATGCTCGTACTTAAACCACGTGTTGGCATATTATTGGATTCATTTGTTCCTCAAGAATGAGATTGAGGAACCGTAGACAACTCTAATCATGTTTGTTATGTGATATAAGTTAAATAAGAGGTGATTACTTTATGTCCCATCGAAGTAGTGTTTATGTAAGTCTTTTTTAGAGATAACGAAATTGTTATTTGTTTGGCTTTTGAGAGTAATTCGAGAAATTTGAGAAAAAATAAATTTATTTCAGAAGGTAACTAACATGTTTATTTCGTTTTTTCCAAATACAAAATAAGTTTCGAAAATGCCAAACAAACAGTCCGACAATTCTTGAAGCTGACTTCACATCCGAATATGATTAGCAAAGTGATCCATTTTAGTTTTTGAATTACTATTTTAATGCATTAATTGTGTTTCAGAAAATTATCTGAAAGTATTTTTAACTCTGTCTAAAAACTATCAAAAAAATTATGACATATCATCCTGATGCAAAATTGGAATTTATGATAAAAAAATTTTTTAATTCTAAACAATTTGAATTTCATGGAAATGATAATCTATCTATCTATATATACCAGGGCCGGTCCTGGGTTTTTGGTGGCCCAAAGCCAACTCTAAAATTGTGGCCCTTAAGTTTTCATGTGCAATTAAATTATGTTAATAACTAATATAATTTTTTGTAAAAATAAAACTATTAATTAGAAAAATAAGAAACAATAATAATGTGAATAAAATATAATATCGCTTTGTAAAAAGTATCGGTAATACGAGACACGCTTCTATTTAATAAGAAAATGATAACATATATGAATGTGACATAAACACATTAAATTTTAGTAAAATATTACTTAAATATTCTTCTACTAGCATTTTTATAGCAAACTCACTAATTAAACTTGCATAACAAATATTTTCAATCAACAATATGGTTAACCGATTCGATTTAAAGTAAGACTTAATCAACTATAGCTTCGAAAATATTATCTCTACAACTGCAACTGTAACGAGAATACTTAACAATATTCTATAAGCAATCCATCTATTTGAGAAATCAACATTATATAATTTGCAAATAATTCAAGTTTTTTAGTTCCTTTGGTAAAGTATATCTTAAGACTCTCAACTCAAATAATTTAGTCAATCTCATCTATATCGTAAGTGTCATTCAAATAATATTCAAGTTTGAAACAATAAATACTGAAAAGCTCATCATCAATGAATTTTAACATCATCAAGTCGAATAATTTTTTTTTTTAATAACTCACAACTCCAAAATTTTAAAATTGCAATACAAAGATTCATTTTCTTACTTTTTGATTTAGACAATATCTATCTTAACTAATGGGGTTTCGTTGATTTAATTGTCAATATGTTGGGCCTGATTTCTTTAGCTATGCATTTGGACTTTCCATACTAGAATCTTAGCTCCACAAGCAAAAATAACAAAAATTAAAGGCAATTTGAAGATGTAAAGATTCAAACAGAGACCTCACATACACTCATCAAGAGGTTTACCATCTATGCCACAAGCAATCTTTGTATAATTATTACATACACATATATATATATATATATGTATGAAAACATTTTGTTATTGGAGGCCCTTGTTCACCGGTGGCCCTAAGCGACCTCATGTGCGGCTTACGCTCAGGGCCGGCCCTGATATATACTTATAATAAAAGTGTAAATAATTTAAGTTTTTTTATGAAGACTAATATATCCTTATTTAAGTTGTAAAGTAATATTTGATTCCTAGATAAATATGTAAAAATAGTTAAAGAATAATAATTAGACATGGAATCTTTTTATATTATTTATGGTAAATATATAATTAGACATGAAATCTTATTTTATTTATCTCCTACATTAACTTCTAAAATTTAGAATTCATCTTTAGCATCAACTTTTAAAAACACATAAAAAAACCTTAAGAAAAAAATAATATTATTTTAAATAGCTCCTAAAATATATATGTAAAATTATTTTAATTTACAAACAATATGTTTTAAGTAAAAATATGGTATTTGTTTCATTCAAAGATTTAGTACAATAAGTCATATACAATCCTCTGAAAAAAATATTAAAATCAAATTCTCTTAAATATCATTATGTTATACAAAAGATGAAAAAAAAAATTAAAATAGAATCGCATCTTACCTATGAATGAACCAAAAATACTTTTAACTTAGCTAAGTACTTAATGTTTATTTGGCTATAGAAGCAAATTATAATGAATATCAAGGAATGCAAAACCTCATACTTTCGTGAAAATTAAAATAAGTGAAATTGACAAATAGTTGATGAAATCAATGAGAATTATTGAAATCAATTAAAAAAAATATATGAAATCTATGAAAACATGTAAAATCGATGAAAGTCCAAGTGAATTGGTGAATAGTGAAGAAGTTGGTTAAAATATGGGTGAAACTGATTAAAAACGTGCATGTGAAATCTTAAATACATTTGAAATCAATAAAAAAATTGTGAAAAATGATTGAAAACAGGAAAAATCGATTAAAAAAAGGGGGTAAATCGCTAAAAAAGAAATTGACTAGAAAAAGGGGAAAACAATGAAAAAAGTTGTAACCGATTAAAAAAAGGGATAAATCGCTACAAAAATACAAATCGGTAAATATTTTAAATAGTAAAAACATATGAATCAATGAAAATATGTGTAAAATTTGTAAGAAAACGGACAAAATCAGTGATAAATGATAAAGTCAGTCAAAAAAACTTAAAATCGGTGAAGTCATGTTTAATCAATGAAAAAATAAGGTGAAAAAGTGTTAAACTTTAACCGACAACACAAGGTGAAATCGATGGGAAATGGTTTAAATTGGTAAAAAAAATCGACGATAAATGGAAAAACAATGAAAAAGGTTACAATCGATAAAATAAAAAGTGGAAATATCACTCAAAAATATATGAACCGATAAAAAAAATTAAATAGTGAAAACATATGAATCTATGAAACTTCGGGTGAAATTGGTGAACACGTGTGAAGTTGATGGAACCAGTAAGAAAAAATGCTCGTGAAATCAATGAAAGTTCGGTAAAATCATATCTATGAAGAAACGAATGAAACATATGTCATATTGGTGAATAACGAATAAACTTAACATGAAAACTACTATTATATAATGAACTAAATAATGTTCTTATTGTTTTATTTTAGAATAAATTTTATAAGATGTCATAACTAAATCACTCATTACTATATATTTTATTACAACTATTTAAAGTCATTATTTCTTTTTGGTAAAACAACATTAGTTAATAAAAATAGATTTCATAAAAAATAAACTTAAATATCAGTCATTAATATATAATATTTTATGACATAAAAAAAGTTATTATACTCTAATTTACGAAAAATAATCATGAAATCACTAAACACATGCAATGTACGTTCACTTTTCTAGTTAAAAGTTAAAACAAAAGGAGGAAGAGGAAACAATTCACCCCACTAATTAAGTAGTTATACAACCTGTCATTTTCTAGAATTTGATCCATAATTCTCTCGGAAATTTCATTTTACTCAACGGTCGATGAAGGAAGGATGGAAAATTCTAGGGTGCCGCTACGTTAGGTGCCGCTAATACCACATTAGGTGGTATTACCACACAATGTGTATCACATTCTATGGTACATGATCACATTACATAGTATTAATCTCATATATTTAGTATGACCCCCACATCATGTAGTATTTATTCCAAATTAAGTGGTATTACCACGCAATGTGTGTCACATTCTATGGTATAAATTATACTCCTTATACTATACAATGTGCTCCTTATACCATATAATGTGGTACACATTGTGTGATAATACCACCTAATGTGGTATTAGCGGCACCTAACGTAGCAGCACCCTAGAATCCCCCAGGAAGGATTATCCAAATTCATGGATGAAATGGCGAAGTTCCCATAACATCTCCTGATATCTACAAAGTTCCCAAGGAATTTCGTATTGGCAAAAATGAGAAATGCTTTGATCCTGTTTCAAATCTTTATTGGGCCTTTGCACCACGACCCCAATAGCCCGGCACAACAACTCAAGCAAAGGGTTTTGAAAAACTTCATTTATAGAGTTAATAAAGATATCAATGGGCTTGCGGACCTGATGAGTGGCCTGGAAAGACGGATTAGAGACTGCTACACAGATATAGATCCGGGTTTGGACGGGTTCAAACTTTTGAAGATGATGTTGCTGGATGAAAGCTTCATTGTTGAGCTTCTGTTGAGTCAAGATATGAGTGAAAATGTTGTAATTATGTGGATGGATACCTAATTAAATGGTTGGAATTCATAGATAAAATGCTATATAGATAAATTGGGGAAATAATATTCAATAAAGATAATTGTATGTGGGCTTGTCCCTCATTGGTCCAAGACTTATTATAAAGGCCTTGTGAGGAAGTTGAAGAGTTTCAAACTCTTAATATGTCCCACATTGACCATTTATAATTGTGTGTACTAGTATATATGAACTTAAGTGTTTAGACTTGGTATAAGTCTTTACAAAGGGGATCATATGAATACACCACACGCGCGCCGCCGCCGCCCGCCCTCCCGACTGGACTAGACTCGGGCGTTTGGGCTTATCTTTTTGGAAGAAATTTGAATTAATTAATTTAAAAATTCGAAATTAAATTCTGTAGCTCGAATTTTAAATTAATTTTTAAATTCAAATTTGAATAAATTCAGCTGAAAGTGTAACGTTTCAGTTACAGAATTGAATTGTTAAAAAAAAAAAAAAACGTTTTATCATTATTGCTGCAGTTTTATTCGAATTCAATGGCCAGCATTAAATTGCAAGGCTCCCCAAGGCTTCCCCATTCGCCTATATATACGAGTGCCTTTCAGCTCTGAAAAAACACACCAACAGAAACATCAATCTGTTCTCTCTCACTCGAAATCCTTTCTAAGAAAAAATATTTCTGGGTTATTTTTGCTTCTGAGTGTTCTTCGAGGTGGAATTTCTGCTACTGTGCAGTGGAGGAATTCTTGTAACCAAATTATCCTGGAAGAAGTGTTCGTGATTCCCAATTGCACCGGAAGTTGGTCGATAATTTCTTCAAGGCAAGCAGAAATAATTATGCGATTTGGTTTGGATCAATTCTGTTACTATACAGAATTGTGAGATAAGTTGATTTCAATTTATCTGTTCGGTTTATATAACTAATTATATTTTCGTTTATTGTTCATATTGGTTTGTTTGTTTCAGTTTCAATTTTGTATTCAAGTTTTGATAATCTTAAAACCGGTTTTTTCCAACAATCTTGAAGAAATTATTTTCGTGTTTTAAAATTATCATGTCATCTGCAGGAGGCTCCGGTACTGTGTCCATGCAACCCACAAAAGTCGACTTATCCGGTTTACCGGAAAAGTTTTCAGGCCAATTTTTTAAGCGTTGGCAACAACGCATGAAAATTTGGTTTACGATGAAGGGACTTTTGTCGGTTATTCAGGTGACTAGACCTGAACCAACTGAAACCGATCCAAAGACTGTTCAAATAGCTGAATGGTCAGAACGGGACCAAATTGGTCGAGGAGTCATTCTTTCTGCTTTATCGAATGTACTCTTTGACGTGTACTGTTCTGATTCATACACAGCTAAGTCTCTTTGGGACGAATTGGACAGGAAATATAATACTGAAGAGCAAGGGCTTGAAAAGTATTCTGTTTCCAAGTTCCTGAAGTTTCAGATGGTTGAAGGAAAGTCTGTAACTGAAAAAACGCATGAACTGATAAATCTTGAGCATGCTCTTTCTGATGCTGAAATGAAACTTCCAGATAAATTTCTGGTTATGTCAATCATTGATAAGTTTCCCAAATCTTGGGAAAACTTTGGCATGACATTGAAACATCAAAAGGGAAAGCTGACTCTTGATGATCTTATGATTGCCATAAGTATCGAAGAGGAACACAAAAACCAAACTCATGGTGTTCCTGTTGAGTACCAGCCTAAGGCAAATATGATACCTGGAAAGAAAAATGTGAATCATGTAAATCCAAACTCGAAATTTATAAATAAACTGAAAAACAAAAAGAAACCAAAGGCAAACAAACCATGCTGGACTTGTGGACAGATGGGTCACTGGGCTAAGGAATGTCCTACTAAAAAGTCCAAAGCCAAATCTGAGTCTACTACACCGGCTACAGTTAACATGGTTGTGGGAGACATTGGTGAAACTAGAGCTCCGACTATGGTAAACATGGTTGTGGGGGATACTAGTGAACCTAAAGCTCCAGAAAACTCTGTTGATGGGTATGTTTTCTTGAAACCTGAAATTCTTACTATTTATGAACTGATAGAAATAGTGTCCTGCAAGCCAGCTGTATGGCTAGCATTAATTGTAATTAATGAGGAACTATTCAATTTAGATTAATAAATGCACTTTTATTAAATGGTCAACTTTATCTTATGTAATATTTGTCTACGCATAAGGATAGAAGTCCTTAGATCACAGGGCTATGGGACAACCCGTGGACTGATCTCCAAGGCCGTGATCTAGAACATATTCAAGAGTCGTAGAATCCAATCGAGATAGGACATCGTTGGATTCGGTTAGACTCTCACTATTGTGTATACTCCGATGAACTGGAGGACGCTGGGGTCTACGAGCGTGACTGGGATAGTCGATACACATAAGTGGGTGGCTTGCTGGGATGGCAAGTGCACTGAATACCCCAATTAGGAAATAACTCACCATGGAAGCGGTAGTCGCATATCGGGGTTGAAGTTATTCCAATTTGCAATAGTATACGAGGAACGATCCCTAACAACTTGAGATGATAGGGTTTATCTGGTACTAGATCGTCTATGCTTTGATGTGAGTTCCGACTGACTGGGGATCACCAGAAAGTCTCTGTGGACTCACATTGGGTTTAGAGGAACTCGTATGCAGATTCATATCATCAACAAAGGATCCGTTGACCCGACTTGATAGGTTGGGAAATTCTCCTATGGATTTCTGTGAGAAATTAATTCTGGTAAAAATCCTTGGCCAAGGTATCTGACGACTTTATGTAAGTAGCTCATAAAGATTAAGTCAAAGAGAATTTATTTCGAGATCAGAGTACATAAGGTCAAGACAAAAGAAAAGGGAATCCGATGAAAGACCATACCCTTAAGTCTCGACTGGGAGATTGATCGATGGAGAGATTATGTCGTATATGGAAGTTGTAAATGATAAAAGGTTCACTGAATTAATTCACCAGTGATTGGGCTCCATGGGCTTGTGACTGGACATCGACCGTGGAGTGTGGGAGAATTCCCAAATTAGCAGGGGTGCTAATTTTGGAATGATTAATCGACAGAGTGTTCGATTAATTTAGAGTAATTAAATTGCTCAAGTAATTAAATAATATTTAATTACAACCCGCGGCCAATTATGTGGTGAACCTACGGGGGCATACACAATACACATGAAGCGAAAGAGAGGAAACAAGAACGAACGAGTCGACTGGGTCGACTGAGTCAAAATCGACTGGGTCGATTAAATGGGTGGGTCGACTGGGTCGACCCATCTGGAACGAAGATGGATCCAATTGGAATTGGATCAAGATTATAAATTAAATTGGAATTTAATTTATGAGTAAATTAATTAATTAGGATTTAATTAATTAATGGAATAATTAATTAATTGGACTTGGAGTTTAATTAATTAATTGGGAGATGATTTAATTAATTGGGCTATTTAATTGGGAGATTAAATAAAGCCCTGAAAGATTAATTAAAGTGGGCCATGAATTAATTAGAAGACTTAGTCTTCTAATTAAAAGGGCCATGGCCCATGTAGGAGAATTAGTATCCTAATCCTAGAAGGATTAGGGTATGGGAGATATCTATAAATAAGAGACTAGGTCTCATATCTCACATACAACTCTTCAAGCAAAATCAAGAAAAGCAAAAATTCTCTCTCCCTCTCCCTGTGATCGGCCGAACTACTCTTCCACTTTGGAAGAATTTTTCGTCTTTGTTTTTCGTTTCAAAGTCGTTCTAAAACCTAGATATTAATATACCCTATGTTCTAGTCGATTAGGATATATTAATTTTCGTGATATTGTGGTGTATCAACTCGTAGAGGCGCAACACGTGGGGCGCTGCCAAAAGGTGTGGGTCGATCAACCGGGGTCAGAATTCAGAGCTCATCTTGCTAGCCGAGGATTTGCAAGGAGATAGGTATAAACGAGAAAACTTATACTATCTATTTAATTATATTCATATATATACAACTAGAGAATATCCTGGCAAGATTCTTTAAGAGGCCCTAAAAATTTTATATTCCGCTGTGCCTAGGGCTGTTTTTCTTACCGAATCCCAACAGTGGTATCAGAGCCAACTCTAGGCTTTGTATATATATGAATTTGCAAATTCTGTGTTTATTAAATCATATGTTTGATTTATGTGGCTAGTTCTATAACTTTGCATGTTTTAGGACTTTGTTGTTAACTTAGAGTTAATGGGAAATTTTAGATTCGTATTTTTATCATGTTATTTTAATTTTGGATTGTGATTTAATTGGGACTGTTTTAATTAAATCATAAAAGTAATCAAAAAACAAAAACAAAAAAAATATTTTTGGATCCAACCCTGCGGTGGCACGCGGCGGTGCGCGGCAGCGCACCGCGGCTGGGCGGCCACCGCAAAGCCGCGGCATGCGGCAGCATGCGGACATCATGCTGTCCGCGCACGCTGCGCACAGCAGCAGCCCACGGGCTGCTTTCTGAGCGTGGCTGTGCGCGGCAGCCTGCTGCCGCGCGCTGTCACTGCTGCCCGTGGTAGCTCACGCGCCCCTGCGGGGTCGCGCGTGGGTTGTCCGCGTGGCAGCTCCTGATTAGCTTCGACTGGTCATGTTTGGGTTGGACTCTAATTCTGCCTATTTTGAAAATTCTGGAAATTTAGAATTTTGGGAAGATTAGGAAACTTGGAGTTTTGGGATAAGGTAGTTATCTTGTTAGAGTTAAACACTACCTTAATTAAACTAATCTAAACAAAATAGGATTATCTTGAGAATCTTGGAGATTTGGGAATATTGGGAAACTTAGAGTTTTGGATAAGGTAAGAATCTTAGAGATTTAGATTACCTTAATTAACCAATCTTAATCAAGATAGGATTTGTAGATTACTTGGAGCTCAAGTAAGAGCTAATTAATCTTAGAGGTTAATTGTTAATTCAAAATTAATTAACTTGAATAAATTTTATGAATTAAAATTAATGGAGCCGGTAAATTTACATTTTTGCCCTTATGTGAATTTATGCATGTTCTTGAGTGAATATGTGGACTGGTCGATTTTGCCCTTAAGCCCTGTGATGTTTTTTGGTTTATTTATTTTTGGGTTGTAATTAAATGGGCCTGATTGGTGCCCTTGCTTGCGCAAACAAATGTAATAGAATAGGGCCATTTAAATTTTGTAAGCTAGGCTTAGATTAGGCTTGGAGCCGAGAAGACCTCATGAAGACTTGGAGATCCACATGGAGGCCCATTTACCTTGGAGGACATGGAGGCCCAATTTATTACATGGAGGCCCAATCAAGCTGGATATTACAAGAAGGCCCATGATGTATGGGTTTAAAAATTGTAATAGTTAGGACATTTAATTTTCACCCTAGACTGACCAATTGATTCATCACGTGGCTCGTGATGGATCGCATATGATGGGCAATCGACCAATCATATCTTGCTAGGTGATGAATGTTTACTTTTTCGCAAATTATTCTTTGATGTATGAGATGCATGCTTAGGATAGAAAACGTAAACAAGATAAGCATAATCTGATGAGACCGCGCACACTTAGAAACCTCCAATTGAACTTAAAATTCAATTAGAATATTAAATCGAATAACGGGCGCATATGAATAGTGTCTATGGTCCGAGCCTATCCAATTACTAGGTCTTAGGCATATTGTACGAATATATCTCGATGTCTCACGAGTCGTGGGTCGAGCTATAGGAAGATAATATGTCTATTGCCTCGATGCACGAGTTTATTGCCAAGGGAGGGGATAGCAAGGTTTTAGGCGCTGTCTCACGAGTCGTGGGGCGTCTAGGATTGAACTATTTCTCTTCACGAGTATTGGACATGATTTAACGCTAGTAAATATGGATGTCTCACGAGTCGTGGGTCCATATCGAAAAACGAGGCTAAATGAACTTAAGGGTTAGCTGCGATGGTTAACCGTTGACATAGTCGACCACCAAGTGGATCAAATAGTATGGCCAACGAGTCGTGGGTACTAGGAGATTGCATTTGGGCCTTAAGCCCGCTAGGATATTTTAAATTCCCGAAACTTATGTGGGGGCATAAGATTTTGATTAAAATAGTGGGAGTAATTTGCAAATAAAATCCATGTTTGTGAATTGTGCATTTTAAATTAATCTTTTGCGTATTTATTTCTTCTATCGTCGTTTTATAGATATGATGTCAAAAGAGCTTAGAGCACTTAGAGATTTATCCATCTCATCACTTGAACGTAATATTTTAACTGGACCCAACTTGCATTTCTGGACGCATCATTTGAATGGATTATTTGAAGCTGAAAACATATCTTATGTTTTGTCTGTGCCACCACCCATTACTATTTCACATGACGTTCCTGATGAGCTCCGTAAAAGCATCACCAAGTGGAAACTGGATGATGGCTTAGCTCGTGAATACATGTTGGAATATATGTCACTTGATCTGCGTTTGCAACATGAGCATATGGCATCCGCGAAAGAGATTCTCTCGAATCTCAAATTCCTTTATGGGATTAGAGATGGTCGTCGCAGATTCGCGATCACGAGGGAACTCTTGCAAGCAAGAAAGAGAAGGGAAACTCCTGTCGGAATCCACGTACACAAGATGATTCGACTTCTATCTGAACTCGATGATATGGGTGTCGTGATGGACAATGATTTCCGAGTGGATATTATTCTACAATCTCTTCCTAGATCATATGACCGATTTATCGCGGACTTGAATCTCCAGAGGCGAGAGATCACTGTGCATGTCCTGCGACAAATGCTCGAGGAACACGAAGCTTCTTTTGGAAAGAAAGCAAGGGTTGGCGAAAAGACTGGGCGGCGTTCAAAACCAAGACAAATGGAAACCAGAGCTCCTTACTGCACAAGGTCAAAGGAAAGGATTAAATTCGAACCTATGGAGAGTTCGAACAGGTATATTCCTTGTTAAAGTTAATTTTACAATTAACTGTGCATTTTTAGTGTTAGACACTGACTGGAGTTCTCATCCTTGTAGGTGATGGGAGCATTAAGGAAACTGGAGCCTGAGGATTGGATCCTTGAATAAAGGCAATGGAGCTGGAGCTGCTACCAAGGCCGTAGGCAAAAATAGATTTAGGTGGTTTGATAAAGTCATTAGGAAACTTTCATTTATGTACCTAGTTTTTAATGAAAAACTTTTTATTCATGTTATTGAATAATGTTGATTTTAATAAAAGCTCCTGTTTTTGCTTTTCATTTGGTACATTGAATTATTGACTTTACATCATAAAACCACCTAAGTTAAGTCATGCACGTACAACAAAACAAAAGGAAACAAGATAATGAAATATCTACCCAATTATGGCACGCTAGACTTGGACATATATCTAAGTCAAGGATTCAAAAGTTAGCATCATCTGGCGCGATTGAAATCAATCGCATTGATGAAATGCCGACATGTGAACCATGTTTAAAGGGTAAAATGGCTAAGTTGCCGTTTAAGGGAAACCCTGAGCGAGCCAAGCAAACATTGGACTTAATACATACTGACGTATGTGGACCACTAAGAAAAAGCGCCCGAGGTGGCTATGACTACTTCATCACTTTCACTGACGACTTTAGTCGTTATGGATATGTGTTCTTGTTAAAACACAAGTCTGAAGCCTTTGAGCGATTCAAAGAATTCAAGATGGAAGTAGAGAATCAACTTGGTCATACGATAAAGGCTCTTCGTTCTGACCGAGGTGGAGAATTTCTTAGTAACGAATTTCTGAATTATCTTGTAGAGCATGGAATACTATCGCAGTGGACTCCTCCTGCAACACCCCAGTTAAATGGAGTAGCAGAGAGAAGGAATCGAACCTTGATGGACATGGTTCGATCCATGATGAGTGCCACTGACTTACCTCTTTCATTTTGGGGACATGCCCTCCTCACGGCAACGAAGATACTGAATATGGTACCTTCGAAATCCGTAGAAAAGACACCATACGAACTATGGTTTGGCAAGGCACCCTCATACGCATTCATGCGCATATGGGGATCTCCCGCTTACGTTAAAAAGCTAGTGGGAGATAAATTGGAAACTAAATCCACTTTGTGCAAATTCGTGGGGTATCCGAAAAACTCAATAGGATACGAGTTCTACGATCCTACAAGACAAACAACGTTTGTCTCGAGGAACGCTCACTTCTTGGAGAAGGATTTCTTGGTGGACAAGAAAGAAAATAACGTAGAACTAGATGAGGTCACTGAAGCTGAAAAGGCCTTAGAGGTCGATCGAGCTGACCCGTCACCACAGGCAGTGGGAGAACAAGAGCATGAAAGTGCACCAGAAAGTACACCGATACTTCGTAGGTCAGAAAGACAACGTAGAGAACCCGAAAGGTACTACGGTCTGCTGCATGAGACTGGACAGTCTCTAACCGACCCAAGGACTTACGAAGAGGCTATGCTAGACATAGACTCGGGAAAGTGGCGCGAAGCCATGGAATCCGAACTGGACTCCATGCACTCAAACAAGGTCTGGGCCTTGGTAGATCCACCAGTGGGAGTGGCTTCCGTGGGTTGCAAGTGGATCTATAAGCGAAAGCTTGGAGTGAACGGAGAGGTGATTACCTACAAGGCGCGACTAGTGGCGAAATGATACACTCAAAGACCTGGTATCGACTTTGAGGAGACCTTCTCGCCCGTCGCAATGCCCAAATCCATTCGGATCTTGCTGGCCATAGTTGCGTGGTATAACTACGAGATATGGCAGATGGATGTAAAGACTGCCTTTCTCAATGGGGACATTGATAAGGAGATCTACATGGAGCAACCAAAAGGATATGCATCCAAAGGAGATGAACACAAGGTGTGCAAACTCCAGAGGTCCATTTATGGACTGAAGCAAGCTTCCCGAAGTTGGAACATTCGTTTTGATGAGACAATCCAAACTTTTGGATTCATCAAGAACATGTTCGAACCTTGCGTGTACAAGAAGATCAGTGGGAGTACAGTTGAATTTTTGGTGCTTTATGTTGACGACATTCTTCTCATTGGAAACAATGTAAAAGCATTGTCTGAAACTAAAGCATGGTTGTCTACACAATTCTCAATGAAGGATATGGGAGAAGCATCCTTTGTACTAGGTATAAGGATCTACCGAGATAGATCAAAAGGACTGCTGGGCCTCTCCCAATCCCAGTACATAGATAAAATCTTGAAAAGATTTAGTATGGAAGAATCCAAGAGAGGATTGCTTCCAATGAGACATGGGATTGCACTCTCTAAGTCTATGGCCCCAAAGACGCCTGAAGAGAGAAACAATATGTCTCGAGTACCATATGCATCCGCGATAGGAAGCATAATGTATGGTATGCTATGTACGAGACCAGATGTAGCGTACGCTTTAAGCGTTACAAGTCGCTATCAGTCTGATCCAGGTGAGCAGCACTGGATAGCCGTAAAGGCAATTCTGAAGTACCTGAGAAGGACTAAGGAATTTTTCTTGGTATACGGTGGAGGAGAATTGAAATTGGAAGGCTATACAGACTCGAGCTTCCAATGTGATGTAGACGACTTCAAGTCGACATCAGGATATGTTTTCTGCCTCAATGGTGGTGCGGTTAGCTGGAAGAGCTCCAAGCAGGAAACAACCGCGGATTCAACCACTGAAGCAAAATACATTGCCGCGAGTGACGCAGCAAAGGAAGGTGTTTGGATGAGGAACTTCATCCAGGAATTGGATGTGATACCTAGCATTGCTGAGCCCATTACTATCTTCTGCGATAATAATGGGGCAATAGCGCAAGCAAAGGAGCCGAGATCTCATCAGAAATCCAAGCACGTACAGAGACGATACCATGTGATAAGAGATATCATTGGTAGAGGAGACATTAAGATGGAACGTGTCGACTCAGAAGATAATACGGCGGACCCACTAACGAAGCCTCTGCCTCAAAAGGCATTTGAGAAACATCTGCAAAAGATGGGACTCAAGAACATAAAAGACTGGCTTTAGGACAAGTGGGAGATTGATAGAAATAGTGTCCTGCAAGCCAGCTGTATGGCTAGCATTAATTGTAATTAATGAGGAACTATTCAATTTAGATTAATAAATGCACTTTTATTAAATGGCCAACTTTATCTTATGTAATATTTGTCTACGCATAAGGATAGAAGTCCTTAGATCACAGGGCTATGGGACAACCCGTGGACTGATCTCCAAGGCCGTGATCTAGAACATATTCAAGAGTCGTAGAATCCAATCGAGATAGGACATCGTTGGATTCGGTTAGACTCTCACTATTGTGTATACTCCGATGAACTGGAGGACGCTGGGGTCTACGAGCGTGACTGGGATAGTCGATACACATAAGTGGGTGGCTTGCTGGGATGGCAAGTGCACTGAATACCCCAATTAGGAAATAACTCACCATGGAAGCGGTAGTCGCATATCGGGGTTGAAGTTATTCCAATTTGCAATAGTATACGAGGAACGATCCCTAACAACTTGAGATGATAGGGTTTATCTGGTACTAGAACGTCTATGCTTTGATGTGAGTTCCGACTGACTGGGGATCACCAGAAAGTCTCTGTGGACTCACATTGGGTTTAGAGGAACTCGTATGCAGATTCATATCATCAACAAAGGATCCGTTGACCCGACTTGATAGGTTGGGAAATTCTCCTATGGATTTCTGTGAGAAATTAATTCTGGTAAAAATCCTTGGCCAAGGTATCTGACGACTTTATGTAAGTAGCTCATAAAGATTAAGTCAAAGAGAATTTATTTCGAGACCAGAGTACATAAGGTCAAGACAAAAAGAAAAGGGATTCCGATAAAAGACCATACCCTTAAGTCTCGACTGGGAGATTGATCGATGGAGAGATTTTGTCGTATATGGAAATTGTAAATGATAAAAGGTTCACTGAATTAATTTACCAGTGATTGGGCTCCATGGGCTTGTGACTGGACATCGACCGTGGAGTGTGGGAGAATTCCCAAATTAGCAGGGGTGCTAATTTTGGAATGATTAATCGACAGAGTGTTCGATTAATTTAGAGTAATTAAATTGCTCAAGTAATTAAATAATATTTAATTACAACCCGCGGCCAATTATGTGGTGAACCTACGGGGGCATACACAATACACATGAAGCGAAAGCGAGGAAACAAGAATGAACGAGTCGACTGGGTCGACTGAGTCAAAATCGACTGGGTCGATTAAATGGGTTGGGTCGACCATCTGGAACGAAGATGGATCCAATTGGAATTGGATCAAGATTATAAATTAAATTGGAATTTAATTTATGAGTAAATTAATTAATTAGGATTTAATTAATTAATGGAATAATTAATTAATTGGACTTGGAGTTTAATTAATTAATTGGGAGATTAAATAAAGCCCTGAAAGATTAATTAAAGTGGGCCATGAATTAATTAGAAGACTTAGTCTTCTAATTAAAAGGGCCATGGCCCATGTAGGAGAATTAGTATCCTAATCCTAGAAGGATTAGGGTATGGGAGATATCTATAAATAAGAGACTAGGTCTCATATCTCACATACAACTCTTCAAGCAAAATCAAGAAAAGCAAAAATTCTCTCTCCCTCTCCCTGTGATCGGCCGAACTACTCTTCCACTTTGGAAGAATTTTTCGTCTTTGTTTTTCGTTTCAAAGTCGTTCTAAAACCTAGATATTAATATACCCTATGTTCTAGTCGATTAGGATATATTAATTTTCGTGATATTGTGGTGTATCAACTCGTAGAGGCGCAACACGTGGGGCGCTGCCAAAAGGTGTGGGTCGATCAACCGGGGTCAGAATTCAGAGCTCATCTTGCTAGCCGAGGATTTGCAAGGAGATAGGTATAAACGAGAAAACTTATACTATTTATTTAATTATATTCATATATATACAACTAGAGAATATCCTGGCAAGATTCTTTAAGAGGCCCTAAAAATTTTATATTCCGCTGTGCCTAGGGCTGTTTTTCTTACCGAATCCCAACATGAACCATTTGATTGGCTAATAGACACTGGAGCAAATGTGCATGTATGTGCTGATAAATTGCTATTTGTGTCTTATCAGCCTGTTGATGGAAAATCCGTGACGATGGGAAATTCAAGTGGTGCAAAAGTGTTAGGGATAGGACGCGTGGACTTGAAGTTTCCTTCAGGGCGCATGCTATCACTACAAAGGGTGCATCATGTTCCAACGATCAGGAGGAATATAATAAGTGGTTCTGTAATAGTTAGGGAGGGTTACGAAATGAACTTTAAATCCAATAAAGTCGTAATTCTGTATTGATGAGGGAAATCTTGGGTTCTGCTTTTCTTTAATACAGGAGATCGAAGCGGTGCTTATCTCGGAAGTCGAGTTCGACCCTGGTGCGTGAATATTATCCGTGCCAGGCAGCCCAAGATCCAAAGCTACTGTTGGGCCGAGCTCCAATCCAAGATAATGGGCCGAAGAATTTCTTGTCTGCGGGTAGACCACATGAACCCCATTTTCAGCTATAAATACCCCATGCATTTATGATACTGGACACATCTTCCCAGGTGCTCTCTCCTCGAAGCTACAGTCCTAAACTGCTCGGATTATAGGTCTAGTTCTATCATATGTATTTCGCCCTCTAGCTTGTACGGTATCCGATAATGCTCGAATAGGACCTTTTTGAATTCTTGTACTTGTACTCATTCGATTCGAATACAATTACATTTGATCATTACTTCACTTTATTTGTTGTTATTATAATCGTACATCCCACCCTTGATCGAACCAACGAAACCACGTAAGATCAATTGGCGCCCACCGAGGGGCTTTATTCGAGTATTAGATCGAAATATGCCTACTACGAGGAGGAACACGTATGTTAGAGGAGAGCCCTCCCATGCAGGGGGAGCACAAAATTCTGTTAACAATGAACCTGATAATCTGTCACGCGCCGCACAACAACAACCGGAGGCGCCACAGGCAGTTCCACAAGATAACATTCCAGTACACACGACCATTGGTGACTTGAGATCTATAATAGGCACAATGTGCAGGGAATTCTTGAACAGCGGAAGGGCATATCAATCACCTGTAGACCAACCAGGGATTCAGGGAAGACCAGAGATACCTTCATCGAACTTGCAAAAGGAAAATGATATGTCGCATGCCCCATCGACGCATCCGCGTCGAGCGGCACCTTCGAAAGCCAATGCCCAGTCCGAAAACCCACCTGCACTAGTGCACGATCTGGAAAATTCTGTTGTGGGGGAAAGTCACACCGCCGGAGCTGTAAGAAGAAACAAACCAATTAGCAAGAGAATCACTGAATCTGAATTAGAGAAAATAATACAGGAAAGGGTGGCTAAAAAATTGGAAGAGCAGGATACCATGATAGAGATTCCCTTCACTCATCAAGCTGCCAGGCAAGCAGGGAACTCCCTGACTAGAGGAAACCTACGAGAGAGGGAGATCTCGAATAATATCATGAGGTGTTCACCCTTTTGTCGAGAAATACGCGAAGCTCGAAACACAGAAACGGTGCCGACCAGGCTCCCTCGGTATAACGGGACTACCGACCCCGGCGAGCACATTAACAGCTTTGTTAATGTTATGAACTTGTATGGACACTCGGATAATTTCTGCTGCAAGATTATGGTCACCACTTTTGAAGGGATTGCCCTCGATTGGTTCGGAAAGTTACCCCCGAACTCCATATTTTCTTTCGAAGAATTTTGCGATAAGCTGAAGCATCAATTCGCTAGCCAGAGGAAGCCAAGACTGCCAGCGAATCATCTGGGCACTGTGAAACAATTGGAAGGGGAGACGTTGAGGCAATGGCTGGCAAGATTTAGTATTGAGCTCTTGAAAGTGGATACCCCGCAAATTGAATATCTGTCCTCGTTGATGTTCGAGCTGACTAGAAGCACCCAGTTTGGGAATGCGTTATGCAGAAAGCAACCTAAATCTTTCGAACGGATAATGGAAATTGCTGAAAAGTATATGATACAGGAAGAGATGAACAAATTGAAGAGTTCACATCTAGATAAGTCTCATCTCAACAGAAAACAAGACAGGGCCCCGATCCCAAAACCAAGTGATTATGGAGGATCGAGTAAAGGATCCGTATGGCAGCGAATCAACACTTTTAAGCCGCATATGCCACCCCAAGGACCGAGTTCATATGGACCTCCCTATGATCGAAATCGAGTCCCAAGGCCGGGTAAAATTCAGTTTACTGAGCTTAACAGCTCAAAAGAAGAGGTGTTGACCGTATTGGAAGAAGGGAATTTAATTCCGGAAGCCCAAAGAATCACACAGGCAAGGCCGGGCGCACCCGGATATGACCAATACTGCCGATATCATCGAGCTAGAGGCCACAGTACGGAGAATTGTTATCAGTTGAAGGTCGAAATCGAAAAGTTAATCAACCAAGGAAAACTAAAAGAATTTGTTAAGAATGGCAACTACAACAATCGCTACAGATCCCGTAGTCCGAGAAAATTTATCGCTCGGCAGAGGCAGGTCCAAGGTCAGGCAGAAGAACAATCGAACGGTGTGATCAACATGATCGCAGGTGGACCGGCGGGTGGAGATAGTAGGAATGCTAGGAAAAGGATTTTAAGGTCAATCAGGACAGGAGTATCCACAAAAAGGGAAGTTCTGTCTTTGGAGCTTCCATCAATGGAGAATCAAGTCATCAGCTTTAGTGAGGCGGATCGACCCGCAGATGTTAGTTGGGACACGAATGAAGATGATCCAGACTTTTCCATGGTATTAACACTAAGAATTGCAAATTTCGAGGTCAAAAGAGTGCTGATCGATAACGGGAGCTCGGCAAACATAATTTCATCAGAAGCTCTTACGAGAATGAAACTCTGTCATCCATATTTGGATAAGGTAACCACCCCTTTGATCGGTTTCGGGGGATCGGAGATCACTCCACTCGGAACCATACTTCTGAGTACCACTCTAGGATCAAAACCAAAGAATGTCACGAGAATGATCAAGTTCCTAGTGGTGGATACGCCGTTCGCCTACAATGCCATCTTGGGAAGACCCGCTCTGAATACTTTTAAGGCCATCGTATCCACTTACCATCAGAAGATAAAGTTCCCAACTGACGGAGGAGTAGGTGAGATGAGGAACGACCAGTACATGGCCTGGGAATGTTATAGTTCGTCCTTGACCATCAAGGAAAAGGTGGAGCCTGAGGTCCCTAACAAAAGAAAAATAACTGAGTTAGTCTCTAACTTCGGAACCCCAATTCCTGATTATGAAAGACTGGATGGAAAGAAAGGGAAGATCGTTGACATGAGTGTACAAGCACCTGATCACAAAAAGGTGAACTTGGTACCTGGATCTCCAGAAAAATTCACAAAAATAGGAACGGAGCTAAGTAATTGCATGGAGGCAAAGCTCATCGGATTCTTGCAGAAAAACGTGGATGTCTTCGCATGGAGTTCGGACGACATAGTAGGAATCGACCCGCGAGTGATAACGCATTCCCTGAATATTGACCCAAAGGCCAGACCCGTGAGGCAGAAGAAGCGTAATCACGGACGAAAGAAAGACAAGATAATTAATGCAGAGGTCGATAGGTTGTTAGCAGCAGGGCAAATCAAGGAGATAAAATTCACGGAATGGCTATGCAATGTGGTATTAGTCTCCAAGGGAGAAGAGATCGAGAACAAGTGGAGAATGTGCAATGATTTCACCGACTTAAACAAACTATGTCCAAGGGACCCTTACCCTTTGCCTCGAATTGACATGCTCGTAGACTCCACTGCAGGATTTGTATTATTTAGCATGATGGATGCATTTCAAGGATTTTATCAGATCTTCATGAACGAAAGAGATCAGGACAAAACGGCATTTATCACCGAACGAGGGGTGTACTGTTTCATCGTTATGCCCTTCGGTTTAAGGAACGCCGGTGCAACATATCAGAGGCTGGTCAATATGATGTTCAAAGAGTTAATAGGGGAAATCATGGAAGTATATGTAGACGACATGCTCGTAAAAAGTATGTCCGAAGAGGATCATATTAATCATCTCGATAGGTGCTTCAAAATTTTGAGGAAATATGGATTGAAGTTAAACCCAGCAAAATGCACATTTGGGGTGCGATCGGGAAAATTCCTTGGGTATTTAGTTCATGAAAGGGGGATCGAAGCTAATCCAGAAAAAATCCGAGCGATCACTGACCTCCATCCACCGAGGAAACTTTCGGACGTCCAAAGTTTGATCGGAAAAATTATCTCATTGAATAGATTCATCTCCAGATCCGCTGACAAAAGCTTACCTTTCTTCAGACTGTTGCGTAAATCTAAGAACTTCGAGTGGAACGCTGAATGCGACAAGGCTTTCGAAGAACTGAAGGCATATTTGACTTCGACACACATGCTAGCGAAACCATCCGAAGGGGAGCCCCTATATTTGTACATAGCTGTATCAGAAGAAGCCATTAGCTCGGTTCTGGTCAAGCTAGATAAAGCTGAGCACAAACCAGTTTACTATTTGAGCAAATTGTTGCAGGGTGCCGAAAAGAATTATATGGAGATTGAAAAATTTGCACTTGCCTTAATTGTGGCAGCCCGGAGATTAAGGCCCTATTTTCAAACGTACAAAATCATTGTTTTAACTAACCAACCTTTAAGGCAGGTTTTGTCCAAGCCAGAAGCTTCAGGCAGGTTAATAAAGTGGGCGGTCGAGCTCAGCCAATTCGAAATTGAATACCGACCACGAGTCGCCATCAAGGCGCAAGTGCTTGCTGATTTTGTGCTTGAATCAACCAACATATCGAACGAGAAAGAAGGAACAACCTCGGAATTATGTATGGTGGAGGAAGCAAACGATCAAGTTTGGCTGATGCACGTGGACGGATCTTCGACCAAGGAAGGTGGTGGGGCCGGGATTCACTTCCAAGGGCCCAATGCTGAAGATCTGAGCTATGCGATAACTTTGGACTTTGTTGTCACCAACAATGAGGCCGAATATGAAGCATTGATAGCTGGATTAGAGATGGCCATTAAGGCAAAGGTAAAATCGATCATCGTACTAACGGATTCGGAACTTGTTCACAGACAGGTAAAAGGCACTTACGAGGCCAGAGAATTCAACATGATTAAATATCTGAACAAAGCGAAGAAGTTGATCTCGGAGTTCGATAAGTTTGACATTCAACCGATACCAAGAGAAGAGAATCTCTGGGCCGATATATTGTCAAAATTTACAGGACTGGCCGATGGGAAGACTGAGAGAACAATCACTTGGCTGCTATCGAATATGTCTGCGATCGAGTTAGATGCACACCCTGCTGTTGGAGTTATGGAAATCGAAAAGCCAAGTAGATCATGGAGCGACCCTCTTATCGCCTATCTTAAGGATGGAAAACTGCCGGATGATGCAAATGAGGCTCGGAGAATCAAATATAGAGCGCCATCATTTACTTTGATGGACGATCAACTCTATAAGCGGTCCTCTTCGGGAATTCTATTGAAATGTATCCACGAGTCACACTACAATGTCATTTTAAGGGAAGTTCATGAAGGGGAAGCAGGAAGTCATTGTGGAGCTCGAGCGTTAGCTCTTAAATGCTCAAGATCTGGATATTATTGGCCTACACTCTTTTCTGATTCTGTCGAGTATGTGAAAAAGTGCCATCACTGTCAAATTCATTCGAATCTAATACACCAACCGGCCGAACATATGCATTCGATCCCTATTTGTTGGCCCTTCGACAAATGGGGCATCGATATTGTAGGACCTTTCCCAACAGCGCGAGCCAGAAAAAATTACGTACTTGTAGCTGTGGAATATTTCAGCAAGTGGGTCGAATGTGTTGCCTTGACAAAGATCACCCAATTTCAAGTTATTAATTTTTTATGGAAAAATATAGTCTGCATATTCGGAATTCCCAGGGTTTTAATATCAGATAACGGAACGCAGTTTGCAGGAAAAAGGATCACGGATTGGTGTGAAAAATTTGGAATACAACAGAACTTTGCGTCCGTTGGCCACCCTCAGGCAAACGGACAAACTGAAGTAGTGAACCGGGAAATTGTTCGATCTCTGGAGAAGCGCTTATCGGAAGCAAAGGGAAAATGGCTGGATGAGCTACCAGGAGTATTATGGGCCAACAGAACAACAGTCAAAGCGGCAACCGGAGAAACTCCATTTAGTTTGGTTTATGGGTCGGAGGCTGTTATTCCAGTCGAAAATCTTATACCTTCCCCCAGGGTCGAATTTTACGATCCTGAAGAAAACCAATCGCTGAGGCAAGTGGAAGTTGATCACGCGGATGCTCGTAGGGATCGCGCGAAGTTGAAAATTCAAGCCGCCAAGGCCAACATGGAAAAGGCTTATAATCGAAATGTGAGGGTTCGATCCTTCAAAATAGGGGATCTAGTGCTCAAAAAAGTGGAAGTATCAAAGCACGTAGGAAAACTACAACCCAATTGGGAGGGCCCATTCGTGATCGTAGAGGTTGGAAAGAAAGGGTCTTATAAGATTGCACGCCCTAACGGAGAAATACTGCCTCGAGCTTGGAATGCGGTCAATTTAAGAAGATATTATGGAAGATAGAAACAATAGAGGCTTCTACTTTTTAGCTATTTTATTCCGTTTTCTTTTGACTGCTACTGTTCGGCGAACTATATGTATTTAATGAAGAATTGGAGTATTTGAAGAACGTTTGTTCAGACTATTTATCCAATGAAAGCATATTTCGTCTACATTCTTACTTATTCGTCGTATTACTGATATTCTCAATCTATATTGCCAATCTCTACTTTTCTCGAAAATATTAAATGGGTGAAAGCCTCTGCTATGACCCAAGGGCTAAAAATGCTCTAAAAACGACTAAGGGTGAAAGCCTCTGCTATGCCCCTTAGATCGAAAATATTAAATGGGTGAAAGCCTCTGCTATGACCCAAGGGCTAAAAATGCTCTAAAAACGACTAAGGGTGAAAGCCTCTGCTATGCCCCTTAGATCGAAAATATTAAATGGGTGAAAGCCTCTGCTATGACCCAAGGGCTAAAAATGCTCTAAAAACGACTAAGGGTGAAAGCCTCTGCTATGCCCCTTAGATCGAAAATATTAAATGGGTGAAAGCCTCTGCTATGACCCAAGGGCTAAAAATGCTCTAAAAACGACCAAGGGTGAAAACCTCTGCTATACCCCTTAGGTTAAAACAGGCATTCTATTAAAAAAATGAAAACCGCAGATGGCGTTAAAAAAAAAAAAAAAAAAAAAAAAAAAAAAAAAGGGAAAAGAGAGAGACGGAGAATATTATTCCGAGCAAATATTATTACAACAAGGGTTATACTACAACAAGAAAGAAAAACCGTTACAACAAGGTTGGTGTTACAAAGAGAAATCTTAAAGAAGAACCACAGTGTTACTAAACGAAATTATTTTCGGAAAGGATTTTTTGAACTTCAGCACTACGATCAGCATACCCGCGAATGTAAGCTTCTCTCTCACGGAGCTCGGAGTATCTCTTCTCGCGTTCATAAATATCTTTGAGTCTCTCTATTTCTGAACTCAACTTATCCTGAGACAATCTCTCCTTAAAAAATCTATTAGCTTCCAGCGCGCGTTCCAACTCCATCTTTTTAACGATCAGCTCGAGCGAAATGGAAGCCCGTTGTTCGATCTCGTGATTGGCCAATGCATAAAGCTTAGAGAAGACTTTGCTAGCCTGAACTTATAAGAAAACACATCATAGCAGAAATAAAGGAATTAGAGAGCCATGACAAAGAAGTTAGAAAGATTTACCTGAGTAAGGGATTCCGACCCAGAATGAAATAGGAACGAGGAATATTCTCCAGTCGAGAAGACCGCCTCGGAGATAGAAACATCGGCCCGAGGAAGACTCAAGTCAGGTTTCTCATGACACATTGCATCAAAACGAGTCCCATTTTTTCCAAGCAAAGATCCTCCGACCAACGAAGGAACAGATTGGGAAGAGGAGCGCCCAGTTACTTCATCCACAAAAGAAACCCTTTTAGTTCTCTTATTTGAGTCCCTAGATTTCAAGCACGAAGAAAGGGTAATGATCGGTGATTTGTTTTCCCCATGAAGATTTGACTGATCTGAACTAATAGATTTGATTGGTGATCGCTTTCTTTTCCTTATTTTCCTACTATCACTCGGTCTGGAAAAAGGCGCGGGAAAAATCACGAGAGCGTTCGGGTTCTTATTCATCTCTCGATTTTCGGCTAAAGATCCAACCAAGATAATTTTTAAAGAAGCTCCGAACACTGTGAGCAATATCAGTGCAAAGGCAACGTAAAATGGCCTAGCTATTTATAAGAAAACGGTACGATGCAAACTGCAATGATTGGTAAAGCACTGCTCCCAAGAAAGGCCCAGTGACGTAACCGAGTACGCGAAGCTGACATCATTAAACTTAACGAAAAGTCCAAACAAGCAATAACATAAATAGTATAAAAGAAAGAAATTCAAATACAAGAATCCACTAAATAGGCGAGGACAAAAGATCATAAGTACATTGTTGCACCAAGCCAATCCTATTACATAGCAATGGTTATGGGTTAGACTCCTTCACGCCCGAACTGCGGTCCGATCCACCTCGTTTCTCCGATTCGCTAGAACCACTTTCCGAACTGTCAGAGTCATCTTCACTTGAGCTGCTGCTTTCTTCATTATGACTTCGTGCGCCGGACGCAGATCGGCTCGAACCGGAAGGAGTGCCTTGTACTCTCTGATCGAGGGAATCCCCTTCAATATCCACATCTTCGCTTTCGGATTGGGCTTCGAGCTCATCAGGATTGGGCATCGGTGCGCCGAATTCCTCAAGGAAAGGAGCAAACTCGTGAGTTGAAAATTCTTCGAGCTTAGGAGGAAGAGAAGACGCCTTATAGTCTTCACCATAGATATTCTTATAAGGATCCATCTTAGGAAGGAAGTCGTCAAGGGCACCTTCAATTTTAGCAGCTGCAAGGAGATGCTGAGCTCCTTTAAAATAGAAGGATTGATTAATTGCTCCCGACCGTAATCGAACCAAGGCATCGTGGATCGGAGATTTTAGAAACTCCCTTACGGTAGGAAGCCTGGCTTCGACTCGACCCCGTTCGTAAGATTGTTCGGCAGATATTTTAGCTTGCTCAAGCTCCTGCTTTAACTTCACCACTTCATCCTCCAAGGCCTTTTTTGTTTCCAACTCTTTCCTAGTTCTCTCGAGCTCAATCTCGACCTCAGACAACTTGATCTTGGTATCCTCTAGCTGACTGGTCTTCGCAGCTTCATCCTTCAGAACATTGCACAAGGCCTTCTGTACTGCCTGAGACTCTTCACTCAATAAGGACAGTCGAAGAGCATTTTGAGTAAATAGGTCCCCAGCCTGTAAAGGAAAAGATACGTAAGAGCTCGAGATAAGGATTATAAGGAAAAGCTAGAAATTTTCGGAATTAGAAAGTACCATCTGATGAGCGTGGGCATAATCGCCAAATATCTCAAAATCTTTTTTAACAAAAGATTGAATAGTATCATCCTTGAATCTCCCGGCCAAAAACATCCGGAGAGACTTATCCACCGTGTGCTCACCCTCGGAACCCAAATCAGATTCGATGGTCCCACAATCCGGGTATCCGGCCGCCCTCGGTCCTTGCAAATGATCCTCGATAAAATCCACCAAATCTGGCTCGGAGTGACCAGCCCGACATGGTATAGGGTTCGGTCCTCGAGCAAAAGGCTTGACTCTCCTAGAAGACTCAGAGACATTGCTATTTCTTTTGCGATTCGCCCTGGCCTGCAAAATCTCTCTGGCACGATCCTCCAGGAGAGTATAATTACTGAACCCCTCGTCATTCGGGTTGGAGGAGATGTTCGGAAAAACTGATCGAAGGATTTCAGGACCCTGGAATTCGGAGGACCCCTCCACCTCGGCCCTAGACCGAGAGGTTCCTGCCTGGGAAATCGGGGGAACAATTATTAAAGCATTTGAGGTCGACGCGATCCCGAGGGGGGCCTTAGATTTTTCCGTTTTCCGAAGATTCTTTGATGTTTGAGGACGAGGTCGACCTTTGTTACCTTTCGAAAAGGAAGCAACGTGGGGGCCAGATATCGAGGTACGGAATTTGTCAACAACATCAGCTAACGTGGAAGGGGGGTTAGCAGGATCGATCTGAGCTTTCCCAAAGACGATCGGATCAGCAGGAAAAGTGCAGTTACTGAGCTCAGCCAATCGCAAAACTGCCTCTTGAGTCATTAGAGCAGTCTGATGAGGATCGGCACGAAGAGATTGCAGAAAATTATCTGTTATCTCATTTTTCATATTCCCCACGAGCCGGCGTCTCCCATATATCCACTCCTTTACTCCAGGCCACTCGAAGGGAGTTGGCTCGGAATTTTCTTCGGAAGGTGGGGACTCTGGCCCTCGGACAAAGAAGAACTCACGTTTCCATCCCTTCAGGTTACTATTCACATTGGTCGATAAGACCGAAATCTTCGGCCTCTGAGAAAAATATACGTAACCTGCGTTTGAAGAAGTGGAAGAACTTATTTGAAATATCCTCCAAAAATTCTGAAAAGCTGCCCTTTTCCCCTTAGCTTTCATCAATACGCAAAAAGCTATGATTAGACAGATTGAGTTCGGTAAAATCTGACAGGGAGCCAACTTAAAAGCATCCAGTAGATTTTTTACTAGAGGAGGGAAGGGAATGCGTAAGCCGTAGTGGAAGTGTTTGGAATAAAAGGCTTGGCAACCGGCGGGAGGGTTGGTAACTCGTTGATCGGGGGAGGGAAGCACTATTGAAAAACCAGCGCCTAGATATTGACCGAATTCTCTTTGCAATTCCGCCAAGTCCGTCTCCTTATAGGAACAGACGATCTCATCTGCCCTCTCCTCAGTCATGTTTAGAGCTGCGCTGGTCGAGGGCTCTTCCCAATCATAGATCGTAATCACCACATTACGATTTAGTCTATATTTATGTTGCTCATTGTTACCCAAAGGAAGCTGCCCATCTTCTGTATCTTCCCTTTCAGAGACTGTTGCCTCTTCGGAATTTTCGTCTTCGCTATTCCCAGTGTCAGAACTTGACTCCCGCTCCTCTCCGCTATTCGAGGCGGAACCCGAGTTTTGCGGATCCTCATTTCCAGATGATCGATTCTCTACAGCCTCTTTTCCCTTGCAGTTATCGACCTTATTCTCCTCCAAGGGAGATTTCCCTTTTGAATCTACCGAACTCGACATAATAAATATCAGATGACTGTTAGAAAACGGCTAACAAATTCACTTATCGACCTGTTTGCTCCGATCTATAGCTCTCTTCTTAGAATTTTAGAGGAACAGCGACCCTCGGTATAACTATATATATAGAGGGACAAAATGGGAAATTGCAAATTAGTTCCCGAGTAACCGCGACGATTGGACTCTCTTGAAGGAAAACTTGAAGACATACTCTCAGAAATTGCACCTAAGACCCCTAAAACTTTCTAAAAATTCCTAAATTGAAGATCCACTTCACAAACAACAAAGACGATGTAAAGACTGCGCAATCAAGAAACTCTTTAAGTATGCACTCTTTTTCCCTGACCCGGTTTTTATCCCAGAAGGGTTTTTCCGAGCCAGGTTTTTAATGAGGCATACCCGAAACAATAAGCTGAGGATGATTCGTCTCCCTTCATTGCCCTCGGATATAGTTACTTCTCCGAGCTTAAGCTCCACTTTACGCTCGAGAAGTGGGGGAGTATTGATGAGGGAAATCTTGGGTTCTGCTTTTCTTTAATACAGGAGATCGAAGCGGTGCTTATCTCGGAAGTCGAGTTCGACCCTGGTGCGTGAATATTATCCGTGCCAGGCAGCCCAAGATCCAAAGCTACTGTTGGGCCGAGCTCCAATCCAAGATAATGGGCCGAAGAATTTCTTGTCTGCGGGTAGACCACATGAACCCCATTTTCAGCTATAAATACCCCATGCATTTATGATACTGGACACATCTTCCCAGGTGCTCTCTCCTCGAAGCTACAGTCCTAAACTGCTCGGATTATAGGTCTAGTTCTATCATATGTATTTCGCCCTCTAGCTTGTACGGCATCCAATAATGCTCGAATAGGACCTTTTTGAATTCTTGTACTTGTACTCATTCGATTCGAATACAATTACATTTGATCATTACTTCACTTTATTTGTTGTTATTATAATCGTACATCCCACCCTTGATCGAACCAACGAAACCACGTAAGATCATGTATTATGGGACTTTTGTTGGTAAAGGTTATTTAGATGATGGTTTATTTAAATTAAGAGTTGAAAATGTTGATTCTAATAAATTTTCTGAATTTCCTGTTGTGAATGCAATTGAATCTTCTAATGTTTGGCATGATAGATTAGGACATTTAAATTTTGGTTCTGTTAAACGGATGATGAATTTAAATCTAATCCCCAAACATGAAATAAACCATAAAGACAAATGTCACATTTGTGTTGAAGCAAAACAAGTAAGAAAGCCATACCAATCGGTTGAAAGGCAGTCTGAAATACTTGATTTGGTTCATACGGACATTTGTAAATTCAATGGAATTTTAACTAAAGATAATAAGAAATACTTTATTACTTTTATAGATGATTGCAGTAGATATTGTTATGTTTATTTGTTAGAACATAAATCTGAAGCACTTGAAAAATTCATAACGTTTAAGAATGAAGCTGAAACTCAAACTGGTAAGAAACTTAAACGGTTAAGATCAGATAGAGGTGGAGAATATGAGTCTAATTTGTTCGAAGAATATTGCCGAAATTTTGGCATTATTCACGAAGAGACTCCTCCATATTCCCCTTCATCGAATGGGATAGCAGAACGAAAGAATAGAACTTTTAAAGATATGATTAATAGTTTGCTTTTGAATTCTGGATTGCCTAAATATATGTGGGGAGAAGCTTTGAATACGGCTTGCCATATTCTGAATAGAGTTCCTCTAAAACATAATGAAAGCACTCCGTTTGAATTCTGGAAAGGCAGAAAACCTAGTTTAAAATACTTTCGTGTGTGGGGCTGTCTTGCAAAAGTTCTAGTTCCAGAACACAAAAGAAAGAAACTGGGTCCAAAGACTGTTGATGCAATCTTTATAGGCTATGTGGAAACAAGCTATGCTCTCAGGTTTCTGGTTATAAAATCAGAAATTCCTGGCATAGAGGTTAACACAATAGTTGAATATCGTGATGCTACGTTCTTTGAGGACGTATTTCCCATGAAAACGGGAATGCCTAATGAAAATTCTTTAGATTCAGCCCTTACATCTTCATCAATTCCTGATCATGTGGAAAAGATGACAAATGTGGGGGGTAATCCAAGTAGTTCTGATTCAGTACCGATTGAATCAGATGAACCCAGACGGAGTAAGAGAGCTAGAATTGCCAAGGATTTTGGAAGTGATTTTATCACTTACAACATCGAGGGTGATCCTGTAACCTTCAAAGATGCAATGGCTTCGAAAGAATCAAAGCATTGGAAGGTAGCTGTCAAAAGTGAGATGGACTCCATTGTCTCTAATGGGACATGGGAACTAGTCGATCTCCCTCCAGGGTGTAATACGATTGGATGTAAATGGATTTTTAAAAAGAAATTTAAATCTGATGGAACCATAGATAAGTTTAAAGCCAGATTAGTTGCCAAAGGGTTTAGGCAAAAAGAGGGAATCGATTTTTTCGATACATATTCCCCTGTTGCTCGTTTGACTACAATCCGGGTGCTAATAGCACTGGCTTCTATATATGATTTCCCGATTCACCAAATGGATGTTAAAACAGCATTCTTGTATGGTGATCTCGAGGAAGAAATCTATATGGATCAGCCAGAGGGATTTGTAGCTTCTGGAAATGAGCGAAAAGTTTGTAAGCTTGTTAAATCACTATATGGTTTGAAACAAGCTCCTAAACAATGGCATGAAAAGTTTGATAAAACTATTTTATCTTTTGGCTTCGTTGTAAACGATAATGATAAGTGCATCTACTGTAAAGTTAAAGGTGATAAATGTATTGTTTTATGTCTGTATGTTGATGATATTCTATTGATTGGATCTAATATTGAGATAATAAATGAAACCAAGTCGTTCTTAAAGAGTAAATTTGAAATGAAGGATATGGGTGTGGCAAATGTAATTCTTGGACTCAAGTTGACTCGATCAACCGAGGGTATAGCAGTTTCTCAATCTCACTATGTTGAGAAGATAATTGAGAAATTTGGCTATAAAGAATGTAAAATTGCCAAAACACCATATGATCCTTCAGTAGCTCTCTTTAAAAATGAAAGTGGTGTTCCTGTATCTCAATTAAGATATTCACAAATTATTGGAAGCTTGCAATATCTGGCAAATGGCACGAGACCAGACATTTCGTTTGCAGTCTCAAAGTTAGCAAGATATACAAGTTGTCCAAATCGAACCCATTGGGAAGCTCTTGACCGGGTACTTAGGTATCTGAAGGGCACAATATCATTATCTCTTCAATATGGCAGGTTCCCTGCAGTACTTGAAGGGTATAGTGACGCTAGCTGGATAGCCAAGAACTCCGGAAGCAATGGGTGTACGGGTTACGTTTTTACCCTTGGTGGGGGCGCTGTCTCCTGGAGTCAACCAAGCAAACCTTGGTGACTCGGTCTACATTTGAGGCCGAATTATGTGCTTTAGACACGACAGGGACTGAAGCTGAATGGCTACATGGGTTATTAATCCAATTACCCATGGTTAGCTTGCCTCTTCCAGCAGTCGTGGTGCATTGTGATTCTCAAACCACAATTGCAAAGATTAAAAGCCAAAAATATAATCAAAAGACCAAGAGACACATCCAAGTTAGACTAAAGTCTATAAGGGAACTTGTGTCTGATAGGGTCATAGTCGTTGACTTTGTTGGTACCAAAGACAATGTGGCAGACCCTTTAACTAAAGGACTAGATTTGTCCTTAGTACAGAAATCCAGGCTGGGGATGGGACTGAAAACCCTAAACTGATATACAAGCAGTGGCAACCCAACCTACCAAGTGGAGATCCCACAAGGAAGGTTCAATGTGGTATAAACAAACTGCTGGGTATATAAAAGTTGCTCCTAACTAAGACTGATACTAAGTATCTGAGTCTATCCCCTGATATACCTAATAAGAGCTGACTACTGCTAATCTAGTAAGTGTATTAACACTGAATGAGGTCAAGTCTGTAAAGACGGGATGCTAGCAGTACATCCTGAGACGCTCAACTAAGTGAATGTAGTTGTTTGGCCGCGACTAGAGGAAATATTGTTATTCCTCAACAACATTCATGATACAGGATTGGGACACATGGCCTATAGTGTCAAACCTAAAGATTAACACATAGCAAGTAATGTGTTGTTACCAATGGACGCTACCACATCAAGGTCCAAATTCAAGGCTTAGATCCATTTGTCCCTGTGGTAGCATAAGTTGGATAACTTAGGCAGTGGTTCAAACCGGAAGGTACCATTGCTGAAAGCACATTGCGGTAATCCTAGTAGATTATTTTATATGGATTTGTGGGGGATTGTTGTAATTATGTGGATGGATACCTAATTAAATGGTTGGAATCCATAGATAAAATGTTATATAGATAAATTGGGGAAATTAATATTCAATAAAGATAATTGTATGTGGGCTTGTCCCTCATTGGTCCAAGACTTATTATAAAGGCCTTGTGAGGAAGTTGAAGAGTTTCAAACTCTTAATATGTCCCACATTGACCATTTATAATTTTGTGTACTAGTATATATGAACTTAAGTGTTTAGACTTGGTATAAAACTTTACAAAGGGGATCATATGAATACACCACACGCGCGCCGCCGCCGCCCGCCCGCCCGGCTCGGCTCTGATCTGATCTGATCTGGACTCGGGCGTTTGGGCGAATTGTCTCGTCTCGGACTTATCTTTTTGGAAGAAGTTTGAATTAATTAATTTAAAAATTCGAAATTAAATTCTGTAGCTCGAATTTTAAATTAATTTTTAAATTCAAATTTGAATAAATTCAGCTGAAAGTGTAACGTTTCAGTTACAGAATTGAATTGATAAAAAAAAAAAAACGTTTTATCATTATTGCTGCAGTTTTATTCGAATTCAATGGCCAGCATTAAATTGCAAGGCTCCCCAAGGCTTCCCCATTCGCCTATATATACGAGTGCCTTTCAGCTCTGAAAAAACACACCAACAGAAACATCAATCTGTTCTCTCTTACTCGAAATCCTTTCTAAGAAAAAATATTTCTGGGTTATTTTTGCTTCTGAGTGTTCTTCGAGGTGGAATTTCTGCTACTGTGCAGTGGAGGAATTCTTGTAACCAAATTATCCTGGAAGAAGTGTTCGTGATTCCCAATTGCACCGGAAGTGGGTCGATAATTTCTTCAAGGCAAGCAGAAATAATTCTGCGATTTGGTTTGGATCAATTCTGTTACTATACAGAATTGTGAGATAAGTTGATTTCAATTTATCTGTTCGGTTTATATAACTAATTATATTTTCGTTTATTGTTCATATTGGTTTGTTTGTTTCAGTTTCAATTTTGTATTCAAGTTTTGATAATCTTAAAACCGGTTTTTTCCAACAGAAAATGCCCACATGGGCAGCTCAACTAGTCTCAGAGGTGAAATTTGGAACAAGAGACCAAGGATTGAATCTCACCAGCGGCAGTGTGAGAGCAACCTCTCAAAAAATGAGGGGGGCTCCTTGTGCGCAGTGAGCACTGGTCCCAGCCTCTGTTGCCGGTTGAGTCACCATGATTTACCTCCTCTCACAATCCCGTCGGGCAGGAGGTGAGGAGCGCCCGGGGTGAGCGATTTCACCTTTTGAAACAAGATATGAGTGAAAATTATACCACATATGTTACTGTTGGGAATACGGAAAAAGTACCATTCTATACATTGAAACAGGATCTCCTCTTTCTTTTGATATTCATTTCCGTATATATATTCATTTCTTTTGATTCTTAAACTTTCCGTATAAAAATATTGATGTTTGAGAGATGAAAATTTTATTTCAGAATGTAGAAAATATATTTGTTTGGCATTTCTCAAACATAAAAAAAAAAATTGAAAACGCTAAACAAACAAGTCCATTATCATCTTTGGCCTGATTAAATCATTGGACCCAATTACTTAGTAATGTGTTTGGCTGATAACAAAATTGTAATTGAACTTTGGCCCAACAACTTAATATCCAGTTCGGTTGGCACGATTATGTTGTAATTACGAATATACCCTCATGCGGGAATGAGATCTGACCATTGATTTTATGATTAACTCCGAGCCGTTGGATCAAAGTCAATCCAAAAAATTTACCCATAGTACTACAACACAACTTAAAAATAGTTCATGAAAAAAAAAAAAAATTAGACAAGTTACGGCAATAGCAGGCGTAGGAAAAAAAAATGGGGAAAAATTTTAACATACCAATCAACATAAATGAAATACAAAATATAGATATTACAACTTATGGGCAATATGTTCTCACCCAACTTCTTGTCCTTCTTCAATCAATTCTTGAGCTATTTCCAAAAAATAAAACAAAAAATTCGAATAAATTAATATTGCAAATAAAATTTTGGGTAGTCAAGAATTAAATTCTTTATAATAGTTAACAAAAGAGTAAACAATAATAGAGACAAAAAATAAAAAATGAAAGATAATATTTGCATATTTTTATTTCTCACCTTGCAACCAAGATGGAGATGGAGGGAAATGAAAAATGGAAGTGGGAAATGAAATGAGGAAGAAGTAGATTTTTCTAATCGTTCCAAACAAAATTTAGTGGCATTTTATTGTAATTATGCTTAACTTTAATGGCATTTTTGTCCCAGAATTTGGATATTTGGCCCAACTATATAATATATGGCACAACCCTGCAATTGCAACCGGTCCAATTAACAGGGGTGGCCCACCATTTAGCACGATAACAACGGGCTGCCCACAAAATTATCGACCCAACCGAACAAATAATTGTGCAGAAAAATATGGGCCAAACAGTGCAATCGGAGGCTAATTGTGGCAAACGAACAGGGCCGGGCCTTAGAGTATATCTAATTACGTATTCATATCCTGTTCAAGGAAAAAGATGAAGTCATTTTTTATGTGGTACACACACAACGCACTATTTAAAGAAATTTGGGTGAATGCATAACCATCACCTTTTTTCCTATAATAAAATAAAATGAAAATAGAAGAATAATTTAGACATCATGTTTCGTCCACATGTTACTTGGATTTGCTACTTGCAAAGGTCTAAAGTTACACGGGAGTGGCTAGGGGCAGTTCCACTTGTGGAAAACTGCCCATAGTTCCTCTCACAAACATTTTTTTATTATTATTTTTGTGACCTGCTAATCCGGTCACATTTAGCAGGTCACATTTTCTTCTTTTACATAATTGCCCCTGCATATTAATAATACATAATAAAAACATAAAATTAAATTAATACATAATAAAAACATAAAATTAAATTAATACACAAATGTATAAAAATGTATTAATTTATATAATGTTTTAATTAAAAACTATTTATATAATGTATAAAAAAATTTATAAAAAATATACAATCAAATAATACTTTAAAATTAAAAAAAATTCAAATCAAAAATTTATATAATGTTTTAATTTATTTAATATTATTAAAATCCCTAAAATATAGTAAAAACATAAATTTTACTTTTTGTATATACAAATTTGATTTTTAACAATCAAATAATATTATGGACTCAAAAATTTATATTTATTAATATAATTAATAATTATAATTAAAAAAAATAAAACCCTAACCAACCCACCCCCCCCCCACCCCAAACCCCGCCCCACCCACCCCCCGTAAAACCCTAACCCCAACGATCCCACCCCAAGGCCGGCGGCGGTCTGGGAGCCGCCGCTCGTCCGTCCCAGGCCGCCGGCGGGGCCTGGGACGGACGAACCCAGGCCACCGCGGCCTGGGTTCTGCAAGTCGCAACCCAGGCCGTGGTGGCCTGGGTTCGTCCGTCGGAACGGTCGATCCCAGGCCGCCGCTGGCCTGGGACGACGATCCCAGGCCGCGGCGGCCTGGGATAGGTTGGTGGCGGCGGATTTGGGTTGGGGGGGGGGGTGGGCGCGCGGTTGGGTGGGTTGAGAGGAAGAGTTTAGTTTTTTTTTTTTTTCAGAATTAATTTAGGAGGGTATAAAAGTAATTTCAGTTTTATCTATAGTGTATTTTTGCTTCAGGTAATAAGTCATAATTTTGCCACGTGTCACTCAATGAATGGAAAACTGTCGACAGTTCCGCCAAAGCGGAACTGCTTTTAGCAAGGCCGAAGTTACACCGACGTCATCGCTTATGGCAGAATTCTTTTTGGGTTTGACTAAATCAATCTTTTAATATATAATTTCCCATCAAAATTATTGATTTATCCAAACCTTCTTCAGTACTCAAACAATGGAAATGGAGTCTTCAATAATTTGGTTCTGGATATCTCTATGTTTGGCAACTGTTCTTTGGTTTTTTATAGTATTTATATTTACATCCATGAAGAAAAGCGCTTCTAATAAGTTATTACAGCCGCCACCAGGCCCATCGGGTTGGCCGTTGATCGGAAACATATTCGACGTTGGGATGATGCCTCATCAGAACACACAGAAACTTAAGGCCAAGTACGGACCCGTACTCTTGCTAAAACTCGGTATGTCCAAAACCTTAGTCGTACAATCAGCCAAAGCTGCAGAAGAGCTTTTCAAGAAACACGATCTCGTTTTCTCCGATCGAAAAATCTTAGATTCACTGACAGCATGCGACTTCGACAAAGGATCAGTGACATTTGGTCGTTATGGAGAGTACTGGCGTATGACACGCAAGCTCTGTTCTTCAGAACTTTTTGTCCAGAAAAAGATCAGTGCTTCTGCTCCAACCCGACAAACTTGCATAGACATTATGTTGCAATGGATAAAGGACGATTCAGCAGCATCAATTATGAATGGAGGAGGATCAGGGGAAATTCAATTTAATAAGTACCTTCCTCTCATGACTTTTAATCTACTTAGTAATTATTTGGTTTCTAAAGATATAATAACGGACTCAAAATCCGAGAAAGGAAAATGAATTTGCTGAAGCAATGAACAAATTCATGGAGTGGAATGGGGTACCGAATTTGGTGGATTCATTCCCATTCTTGAAATGGATTGATCCCCAAGGAATCAGGAGGAATACAAACAAGTATTTGGGTCAGTTGATCAATATCATTGGAGGATTCGTGAAGGAAAGGATTCAAGAAAAGCTGTCGGGGAAAGAGAAGAAAACAAATGATTTCTTGGATGCTTTATTGGAGTATAATGGAAAAGGAGGAACTGATGAGCTTACAGAGAGGAATGTGATTATAATTGTTCTGATAATTTAATTTTTACTTCATACATTATTACACGTACTATCGATATTTTCGAATGTAACAAAATCAATGATTTTTTATGTGTATATATATTTTAAAGGAAATGTTTGTGGCTGGGTCTGATACTACAAGCAACACAATACAATGGGGGATGGCTGAGCTGTTGCGTAATCCAGACTCGTTGAGAAAACTTAAAGACGAGATTGATCAGGTCATCGGGCAATCAAGAAAGGTCGAAGAGGGTGATTTAAACAATCTACCGTATTTAAAGGCAATCGTAAAAGAAACTATGCGACTGCATCCTTCCGTCCCTTTCTTGCTTCCAAGAAATGCAATGGAGGACGCCAAATTCATGGGGTACCTCATACCTAAGAACACAATGGTTCTTGTGAATGTGTGGGCAATACAAAGAGATCCCGATTCATGGGATGATCCTCTTTCTTTTAAGCCGAAAAGGTTTATTACCTCGAAAATTGACTCAAAAGGGCAAAATTTTGAGTTGATTCCATTTGGTTCTGGCAGAAGATCTTGTCTTGGTATGTTCTTGGGTGATAGGATGGTTAGCCTCACTTTAGCCAAGCTTGTACAGAATTTCGACTGGAAGCTTCCGGATAATGCGCCACCGGAATGTATGGATATGAGGGAGAAGATGGGAATTGCACTTCGGAAGTTGGTGCCTTTGACAGCGATTCCAACTGAAAGAAAATTTTAATTTCTTAGTCAGATTTATTTTTGTCAAGTTTAAGTTAGTTTGAGGATAGATATATTGTGTGCTTGTTTATAACTCTCATCTATGTTCTTGTTATCTATTTGCAAAAAAATCCATTTTTTGTTGACTTGTGAAAGTTGTATTCCTCAACATCTTGCTTGATCCTAAAATTGTTAATTCAATGAAACAAGTTTCGGATACAAATTATGGAATAGTTGAATAAACGAGTGGAGACCTTTCAAAGAATTCTAGAATAAATCCAATTTCAGAAAGTTCTTGCAAAATTTGTGGTATCATGCCCTTGGACAGGACACAGTAACATAATTTGTACCTGTAGCACTATAGCTTTGACTAGTGTTACAACATGGAAAGATTGCCTGCACCTGTTTATATTAATTGAGAGGAACAGGAACTTCTTTAGGATGTGAAAATTACCAGTGCAAGCAATTTATTATTTTGCAAACAAACTTGTAATAAATAAAAGTGGAAGTTATTGTCAATATTTTGAGGGTGCAGAATGCCCATTTCTTATGTTTTGAGGGTGTAAAATGCCAAAAATTCAAAAATGAATTACCCATTATGTTCCTAGTTTTTTTGAGGAAAATAAAAAAAGGTGCAAAGTGTTGAATTTTTCATATTTCGAAGGTGCAAAGTGCTAAATCTATATTTTAAGGGTGTAAAGTAACTATTTTCCATATTTCGGGAGTGCAAAGTGCAAAAAGTCCTCTAATTTGAGGTAATAAAGTTGTTGGTCCCAAGTGGTCAGATGAGGTCTAGAGGGGGGAGGGGGGGGAGGGTGAATAGACCTCTGAAAATTTTGGACTTTAAAACTTTTCAAGTCTTCTGCCAGCAGACTAAGCTGATCGAGAATTCTAAGCAGACTAAGCTGATCGCGCACAAAGCTTGAACATCAGAGTTGACCACTCTTCTGATAATGACTTAGCTGATTTCAACAAAACTAGTTTTCAATCAGATTACTTGCGGCGAATTTTAACAGTGTTTTCCAAAAACAAACTTTTTGTAACTTAGAAAGAGTTTTATCCCCAGTTTTCACAAACTCCTTTGAAAAAATCTTTCTAACAGTCTTCTTAAGTGTTCTTATGCAGTTTTGAAAATATGCAAGAAATGGATAAAAATCATTTAGTCCATTCTTCCAAGCCACTTAGATCTTGGATATACTATAAGCACACAGTTTCCAATATACTCTGCTTGCGTTTTGCAACAAATGATAAGCCACAAGTTTGTAGTAAGAAGTCACAAAGTAATCCTACTCTCTGAAGCTAGATCACTCACTATGGACCTACGCTTCTCACAACACTCACTTTTACAAGTTCACTCAGAAAATGTGTATTCTTTTTGCTTCAACTTAGCTTCTGTCAACAAATGACTTCAGCAGACGAGTGAGTTGTTCTTGAGCTTTTGAGACTTAGAGAAATTCTGCTTCGCTAATGAAATCTCAGATTGTTGTGTGGTCTCTAACTCTTGAATTCAGCTCTATTTATACTTGTTTTTGAAATCTATCCGTTGAAGATGAGACAAATTTCAAAGCTACAAGTATCGGTCCCCCATTTCCTGGAATGGCTCTCTGCAACTGTTGCACTGTACAGTCTGATGTACTTTCCTGCCAATCGCATTAAATGCACCATGCTGATCCGAAAATGTCTTCAATCATTTGCCATTAATACCCTTCTTCGGCATCATTTATTACTCCAAGTGCATTTATTATCGTTGGGCAGACTTTGTGATCTCTTCCACTCTGCTGATCGAAATGACTCGTCTGATAGATACTCTGCTGATCAAAACTTGAACTAATCTGATTTGAGTCAGCTGAAAGGCTACCAGTTTGATTTCGAACTTCATCAACAGTTCAGTCATCTGGACCTTGAAATTTTGACCCTTCTGATAGTCTTCTTACTTGGTAAAAATTCTTCTAAGGGATCTAAACATTCCTTAGCTGATTTTGATGTTTTGAAAATCATCAAAACCTCCCTTAAATTCTTGAACTCTATCTTCATCTTCATCCAACAAAAGTGTTAAAGTATGTGAACTTAAGGTGGTGAAGTGCATTTTTCAACAAGAAAAGAAACTAATAACAAGAAAGCGAGGATTGTGTAACTAAATTTATAGTTTTAAAGGGGTAAAATTGTAGAAAACGTCACAAACTAATTAGTGATTTTAAATTTTCGTCCCAAACTATATTACCTCACCGAAATTTTGTCCCGTGATTTATTATTCTTTTGAAATATCGTCTCAAACTAATTACTAATTTTGCCTTTTCGTCTCAAACTAAATCAGCTCGCCGAATTTCGTCTCGTAATTTACCATTTTGTATGAATTTAGTCCCAATATTAAATTTCAAATTTAATGAAAATGTCGGTTTAATATTGTAATTAGTTTGGGACGAATTCTACAATATTATATAATTAATCATGTTACAATTTACCACATCATGACACTTAACCAGTTGTGTGGTAATTTAACGGACAAATGCGCAATTTCCGTCTTATAATTAAATGTGGGACGATATCCCAAAAAAATATTAAATTACTGAACGAAACTCGCCAATTTGATATAGTTTGGGAAGAAAATTCTAAATCACTGATTAGTTTGAGACGATTATTTGCAATTTTGCAAAAGCAGTAAAATGTAAATTTAAGGGGGGTGACGTGTACTTTCCCCAAACTTATGGGCATGTTTGTTTGGTGTTTTGGAGTAGTGAAAATTTGTAAAATAATCTCGATTTCCGTAGTTTGTTTGAGTTTTGGGAAATAAAGTAGACGTATGTTCTTTTGGAAGAACTAAGTTGCAGGTGTAAGATGCTTAAGACTTTATGTCAAATCATGTTTGTTATATGATATAAGTTGGATAAGAGGTGATTACTTTATGTCACATCGAAGTAGTGTTTATATAAGTTTTTTTTAGAGATAACAAATTGTTGTTTGTTTGACTTTTGAGAGTAATTCGAAAAATTTGAGAGAAAATAAATTTATTTCAGAAAGTAACAAACATATTTATTTCGTTTTTTCCAAATACAAAATAAGTTTCGGAAATGCCAAACAAACAACCCTACAATTCTTGAAGTTGACTTTACATCCGAATATGATTAGCAAAGTGATCCATTTTAGTTTTTAAATTATTATTTTAATGCATTAACTGTGTTTCAGAAAATTATCTGAATTTATTTTTAACTCTGCCTAAAAACTATATAAAAAAAAATTATAACATATTATCCTGATGCAAAATTGAAATTTATAATAAAAAAAAATTAAATTCTAAACAATTTGAATTTCATGGAAATGATAATCTATCTATCTATATACTTTACTTATTATAAAAGTGTGAATAATTTAAGTTTTTTTCATTTTTTGTAAAGACTAATATATCCTTTTTTGAGTTGTAAGTAATATTTGATTCATTGATAAATATGTAAAAATAGTTAAAGAAGAATAATTAGACATGGAATATTTTTATATTATTTATGGTAAATATATAATTAGACATGAAATCTTATTTTATTTATCTTCTACATTAACTCCTAAAATTTAGAAATTATCTTTTGCATCAACTTTTAAAAACACATAAAAAAACCTTAAGAAAAAAACAATGTTATTTTAAATAGCTCCTAAAATATAAATGTAAAATTATTTTAATTTACAAACAATATGTTTTAAGTAAAAATATGGTATTTGTTTCATTCAAAGATTTAGTACAATAAGTCATATACAATCCTCTGGAAAAAAAATATTAAAATCAAATTATCTTAAATATCATTATGTTATACAAAAGATGAAAAAAAAAATAGAATCACATCTTACCTATGAATGAACCAAAAATGCTT
Organism: Penstemon barbatus; assembly: GCA_003313485.2. Taxonomy (NCBI): domain Eukaryota; kingdom Viridiplantae; phylum Streptophyta; class Magnoliopsida; order Lamiales; family Plantaginaceae; genus Penstemon; species Penstemon barbatus. Next base: position 11,910,712 of record CM064884.1, on the reverse strand, counting down.
TTAACTTAGCCAAGTATTTAATGTTTATTTGGCTATAGAAGCAAATTATAATGAATATCAGAAATGCAAAACCTTATACTTTCATAGAATTCGTTTCGTGAAAAATGAGTGAAATTGGCAAAAAGTTGATGAAATCGGTGAGAAATATTGTAATCAATAAAAAAAAATATATGAAATCAATGAAAACATGTAAAATCGATGAAAGTCCAAGTGAATTGGTGAATAGTGGAGAAGTTGGTTAAAATATGGGTGAAACTGATTAAAAAACATGCATGTGAAATTGTAAATACATTTGAAATCGATAAAAATAATTGTGAAAAATGATTGAAAATGGGAAAAATCGATTAAAAAAAGGGGGTAAATCGCTAAAAAAAGAAATAGACTAGAAAAGGGGGAAATAATGAAAAAAGTTGTAACCAATTAAAAAAAGGGGTAAATCGCTACAAAAATACAAACCGGTAAAAAAAATTGAACAGTAAGAACATATGAATCAATGAAAATATGGGTAAAATTTGTAAGGAAGCCGACAAAATCAGTGAAAATTGATAAAGTCAATAAAAAAAATTAAAATCGGTAAAGCCATGTTTAATCAATGAAAAAATAAGGTGAAAACGTTTTAAACTTTAACCGACAACACAAGGTGAAATTGGTGGGAAGTGGTTTAAATTGGTAAAAAAAAAAATCGACGATAAATGGAAAAACAATGAAAAGGGTTATAATTGATAAAAATAAAAAGTGGAAAAATCACTCAAAAATATATGGACCGATAAAATATATTAAATAGTGAAAACATATGAATCTATGAAACTTTGGGTGAAATTGGTGAACACGTGTGAAGTTGGTGAAACCAATAAGAAAAAATGCTCGTAAAATCAACGAAAGTTCGGGTATAAAATTTGTGAAGAAACGAATGGAACATGTGTCATATATATTGGTGAATAACGAATAAACTTAACATGAAAACTACTATTATATAATGAACTAAATAATGTTCTTATGGTCTTATTTTGGAACAAATTTTATAAGATGTCATAACTAAATCACTCATTACTGGAGTATATGTTTTATTACAACTATTTAAATTCATCATTTCTTTTTGGTAACACAATAATGATTAATAAAAAAGATTTCATAAAAAATAAAATTGAATATCAGTCATTAATATATGATATTTTATGACATAAAGAAAGTTATTATACTCTAATTTACAAAAAATACCCATGAAATTAAAACTAGATACGTACAAAGTTAGTTCACTTTTCTAGTTAAAAGTTAAAACAAAAGGAGGAAGAGGAAACTCATCCAACTCTTTCCTCTTTGCCACTAAGCAAGAAAACAATTCACCCCACTAATTAAGTAGTTATACAACCTGTCATTTTCTATTATTAAGTAGTATTATATAAGGAAGGATTATCCAAATTCATGGATGAAATGGCGAAGCTAACACCGCCCCGTAACAAATAAAATTTCAAGTTTAAAAATATATTAAACAAGAAATAATTGTACAAATAAAATTTATTGATTTAAAGTAGTGGTTACAATCTCTATAATTCCTCTGATTCTAATTCTCTAAGCGATAATCTTTGAAAAAGATTGATTTGATCTTCTCCAAAATGATTTTGGCACTTGAATAACGTTAATCCAAAGCAATTGTGCTTAATGTTGGATCAAACGTGAAATGAATTGAATCTCCTTGACGAACGTCTCGAACTTCGCCTTGGATATTCTGGATTTTTGAGGGATTTGATCTTTATTTTAACTTCGTGAATTTCCAATAACGTTAATCTAAGAGTTAAGTATATTAATCTTAGATTAAACGTTGGATTTTTCTTCACTTCTTGAAGAACGCCTTTGAATATTGGAAAGAACGCCTTGATATTTTGGAAGAACGCCTTGAGAGAGTTTGCTTTTCTCCTTGCACTTCTTTTTGCTTTTTGAATTGTGATTTTCTTCTTAGAGATGACCCCTATTTATAGGTGGGGTTTGAGAAAAATTGTAATATTCTCCATATGACGTGGCGCAATTTGATTGGTTCTTCACACCTTGTATGACAAGAAATATATCTTGTTTAATTCTCTTCCCCTTTAAAAAGATATGATATGCAAATATTGCAATGTGAAGAAAATCTTGCCTTGCTTAATAATTTCCTACACAAACTTGCCTTGTGTATGGAGATTTTAATTTATTTGCAAGAAATCTTATATTTAATTAATCATAAGATATAAAATATATCAATTAATTATTTAATTATTATTTTAGAAATTAAATTTGATATAATCCCAAAATAAATTAATTAATAATTAATATATATTGGACTTAATCAGGCAATAAAATTTAACTGCCTACAAATGCCCCCTCGAGACTTATTTACGAACATGCATTTGCTTTTGAGTAGATAAGTCGCGATTTCAACATAACATGGACTTGAAAAAATATTGTGACACGATCAAAAATTTGGATGATAGTAGCAAATTTTATGAACTTTGGAGATAATGCCAACTAATTGTTCTCATTAAACGATTAATCCATAATTAATCCCGGGCTCACTTCGTTGGCATATTAAATCTTGAGTTTGAAGTGAGTGTTCGGCACTTTATTACTCCATTATATGCATTATTTAAATTCTCAAATGTAAGCCCATTTAGCAAAAAAGAAACTGGAGTGAATTGTTTCTTTAGCCCATTCAATGGCCCAACATATTATGGCCCTTTTATGAACAAAAGGTGGGAAATTGCATTTTAAGTCCTTCTTCCTCACGGATTCATTACAGTTGCAGATCTTTGAATTTTGTTTTCTTATTTCCAAAACTGTACAGATTTACGACAGTATATTTTTTAGTTTAAGGAAACAAATTAAAGAACACTTCTCTTGTCATATTTTCTTGACCAAGTCTATTGCTCGATGGAATCTGATTTTAATTTTTATTTCCAATAATCCCAAATTCTACTTCCAAACTCATCTTTATTCCCCTAATGAATGTTCCCAAGTCCTAAAAGGATTCCAATTGATTTCAGTTTTCTGTATCTATAAAAGGCCTTCGTTACTCCCTTTCTTCATTCATTCAAATAATCAACATCTTCCTTACATATTTCTTCAGAGTCAATTTGTTTTCTTCTCTTCGTCGTGGCACCCCAATTGCAATTTTTTGAATCAACAGTCTGCTTTGCATTCGGCCCCTCTGTTCTTTTTTTTTTTTTTTTTTTTTTTTTCTAATCATAACACCTGTAATTCCATGGATTTAGTTCATTGTGCTTGTATATATATATATGCACATATGTTTGACATATATATGTATTCACGGCTTGTTTGTATATATAGATATATATATAAATATTCATGACATGTATATATACACGCTGATTGTTCCCCTTTTCATTTTCTTTTTTTTTACTAATTCAAACTTTCCCTTAATTCTTTTGGCAGAATTTTTTTTCGGGATTATACCATCACGGAGAGCTATTTCTTGGAATCTCAAAATCTTTAGAGTAAAAATAAAATTAGTCATAAACTCAATATTTTTTTTTAAATATTTGAATTAATAAACCAATTTTATCTAATGCCCCCTTTATTTGATTTTTTGTTTTTATTAGGATGGTGATCTTTGTTGGCGACCGCACCTCTTCTGGGGAAGAACGTTTGACTATTCGAGAAGATAAGGATCAACCAATCGAAAAGAGCACGATTTTGACTGTTGGAACGCCTTTAATTGGCAGATATTCAAAGAGGTGGGCGGCACTAAGAAATTCTCTTCACTTGGACGAATGGTCTCGAGAATATACAGAATCTTCAAATAAGGCTCAAAAACATTTAATCTTGCTATCCGCTCATCATAAACCATCGAGTGACGTTATTCCTTTCCCATCTTTGGGCCGTCAACTCATTGGTGATAAGATGAAGTGGGGCAACGATCCCTTTGAAGTGCCTGGAGAATTTCGTTATTTTAGGGGATATTGGGAGTGGACTGAAGATGTCTTGAGTCGATGCAAGACTGCGCTACATGCAACTAAACTTTTTCATTCGGTGCACGCTTCTCTATACACATATGATCATAATACGAACATCATGAAGGCCTTTTGCGAGTCGTGGTGTCCTCAAACCAATACTTTACTATCTTCCTGGGGTGAATTATCCATATCACTATGGGATCTTTACTCTAGTGCAGGTCTTCCCATTTCGGGCATTCTCTATGATGAGGTAATCCCTAGTGAAAGGAGCTAAATGGTGTAGATGAGAAGGGAGAACCATTCGTACCTCGATCTTGCAAATACTTGTTCCACGCATTTCATTTACTTCAAGCAAGTGGCAAAGGTGACAACCATTCCCAAGTTTCAATTGAGAGATGGATCCAATTTTGGTCTAAGAAAGCAAAGAAGTACGAGCCACCTCCTCCGCGAAAAGAGAAGAAAAGCGTTCGTCCTAAATCCACTCATAATCCTCTTGATGATTTTAAAGATCATAAGACATGGTCTTCTTTGGAAGAAGGCGTATTCTCGAAGCTCAAAGTTAGAGGCAATATAAAAGATGATGCATACTTGGCGGCATATTTAGCTTGTTGGCTTTGTACCTTTGCTCTTCCCACCGAGAATGTCAACTCGATACGTCCAAGTACTTTTAAGGTGGCTAGTCTTATGGCGAGCGGTCGTCGAGTGAGCCTTGCGATTCCAGTATTGGCAGCTATCTACAAGGGTCTTAACACCATTTCAAAATCTCCAAAACCTTGTGCGAATTTTCCATTTCCAGTACATTTCGTTTATGGTTGGCTCGCGCAGTACTTCAAGACTCATTCTGAAGTTCACCAACAATTACGTGGTCCTAGCATGGTATTATATTCTGGTGAAGGAGGCGCAAAATACTATGATCCTTTAGGAGCTCGTAGAAAAATTCATAAGGGAGACTATATTACTTGGACTTGTAATATTGACTAGAAAATCGTGGATTGCATGTATGTTGATAACATTAACGTTTTTGAGTCCCAACAAAATTATTTTACTAGCCTCCGTTCTAGTTATCTTACTTTGAGGCGAGGCGAAAAGTTTATTGTCGAACCTTATAGTCCCCATCGATTCAGTCGTCAATTTGGATACTTTCAAGAAGTCCCAGGCATTCTCAAGCATGATATTCGCGAGGCTTCTTTGGAGGAAGGACTGCGCTATTGGCGAATTAGCACTTTGTCTAAGTCTAGAACTACAGCGAGGTTTCCTGGCATACCTTCTGGTGTGAAGAGACTATATTCGAAAGATTACGGAAAATGGTGGGCTAAAGTCCATGGACGATACCTTGAAGAAAACGTGGAGCATTTAATCACTATGCAATTGAGCGTGGCTTCTCCTAAAGGTAAAGAGCATCCAAAGGAACCTTTCAAAGGTAATTCGATCTCTACATATAGTTTATGACAAAGTTAACTTTTTATGCATAAATTTTCTTACATGTAGAGATTTTCATTGCAGAGAATTCGATACATAGTTCCGACTCTCCAGTTGATGGAGGCCTCCAAAAGAAGTTCGATGTTTCCACACAAATAAAAAGAAAGATAATTCCTATTGATTTGGAGGAAAGTCGTAGCAGAAACTTATACCGTAACTGGAAAAGACAAAAGCAAGTTTCGAAATCTTTGGAACAAGAAGATTTTAATATGTCGAATGACCTTCTAAATGAAAAACCTTTATTGGAAGATTCCGTCGAAGAGGTATTTACTTATTAGTTCATCCATTATTGATTAATATCTCTTTTTCTAAACTTGCGCTTATTCCTTAATTTCAACAGGTAGAAGAGAACTCCCCAGTTAGTGATGATGCCCAATCTCGAGGTGCTACGGAGATAGTCGTTGATTCCACTTTGCAAGAAAAAGCTCCACAAGGCAAAACACCTACTCATGCAGCTTGCTCAGTCTTTGTGGGTGAAAAGTTAATACTTGAGCACAGAAAGAGATTTTTGAATACTTTATGGAATGAGCTTAGTCAAAAGATAGGAAGGACCTCGCTCGACTCAATTTCTTCCATCAAAGATGAGGTCTATATTGTGATGCAGACGATGAGAATGTTTGAGGATGTTGACATCTCCCACGTGGTAACATTGTTAGATTCGTTTTTTGATATGTCTGTCGTTTATGATACTGCGAGATCAACATCAAGCGAAAATTCTTCTAAGGAATTACTTGCTCAACAACTTTCTGAGGCTCAAGGTCGTCTACATGAGGCTAAAAACAAAGAAGATAAGGAGGCTGATCACATTAATTCTACGAAGGAAGATTTGGAGGTGATCGAGGAGAAACTCATTGATTTAGCACAAAAGAAGAAAAGACTGCTTTCATCCTTGAAGCGCCAAGAAAAGTTGCTCAAATCTGCTCAAGCTGACATTCTTAAGATTGAAGAAGAAGTCGCAACATTAAAGGACACCTCTCCCTTGATTGACAAAATGAAAGATAAGCTGGAAACTTCGCGTATGCGCTTGAGAACTACTCAAGAGGAACTGAAGAATTTGAAGCCCTTTGTTTGAGATTTTATTTTTTGTAGTTCTTTCCTTCGTTTCTTGCTTTGTTTCTTGTTTTTTCTTTTCTTGTAATGAACTTCTACTTTCGAGATTAATAATAGAAGATGTTATTTTTTTATCTTTCTATTTATTTCTCTATCTTGTAGTCCATAGTAGCATTAAACAAAGAATGATCGCAAGTCTTTTTTTTTTTTTTAAACATATGACTGAACTTAGAAAATGATCTAAGCTGCCTACGTATCCCAAAAGGAATCAAGTCATCACGTAGTTCAAAAGGAGGATTTTTTTTTTTTTTTTTTTTTTGCAGGAAGACCTTTCACAGTTTATACTCATGCGGGTCAGGAGTGTTCGTTTCTTAACCACCTCGAACTAGGTGGGGATTAAAATTTAACCACATAAATGCCATTAGTGGAGTAAGTTATCATTTTAACCACATGAATTACTATTGGTGGATACCATTCACAGTTTATACTCGTGCGGGTCAGGAGTAACACGCAGTTTAGGCTCATGCGTCATGGAGCTTTTTTATTTCAAGATTTCGTAGACCCTTTTCATCTCGTCTACTGGAGGCTTTGATTTGAACTTTGACAATTTTGCAGACAGTTTTGACTCGTGCCTGGGAGAAGTTGATTTGAACTTGTAGACCTTTTCGTCTCGTCTACTGGAGGCTTTGGCTTGAACTTTGAAGATTTGCAAACAGTTTTGACTCGTGTCAAGGAGTTGTTTTGAAAGTTTATACTCTTATCAAGGAGTGTGGCGATTATTTTGACATCAATGGTGATCTCCAGACTTCTGACTATATCTATGGAATCCATCAATCAGAAGTTTTGGATCAGGTAATGGAAAATCATTGGGAGCATCTAAATTTTCAAAGTCGACACAAAATCGAGTTTGACGAGTTCCTTTACTTATAGGCACAATTCTAGAGACCCATGTAGAATTCTCTACTTCTTGAAAGAAGCCAGCTTTCATAAACATGTTCATTTCAGCTTTGATGAATGGAATCGACCCTGGACGAAATCTATCTTGAGCTTGTTTGACAGGACGAACTCCATTTCTCGGAGACAAATTATGAACGTCCATTTTTGGATTTAAACCAGGCATTTCTTTATAGGACCAAGCAAACATATCTCGAAATTCACGCAATAACTTGACATATGCTTCTTCTTCGTCAATCTTTAGCAAAGCATTCATAAAGATTGGCCTAAGATTGCTAACATCTCCTAGATTCACTTCTTCCAATTCATCTGCGATGGATCTAACATCTTCTTCGAGTTCGGGAGGAGCATCCTCAACGTCTTGTTCTTCGACAGCATCTTCCTCATGTAGAGTAATATGATATGAAGATGCAACACTCTCTCTATCATCCTCGCCATTGCATTGAGTTTTTGTGAAAATAATAGTCTCCCACTTACCCTTCAGTACTTCATCACATGATATAATCAAATTATCACGCCTCTTCACACGAGTTGGGATTGAACTTCATAATCTTTTGAAAGCGGACGATTCCTCAATTTTCTTGGAGCATTTTGATAAATTGGAAACTCCTAGTCTTCGACGATCGAATTTTTGAGTCAAAAGTTTCCCTTGAGGACCAAGTCTATCAAATACAGATACTCTCGTTGGTTTCTTACAGTTTTGATCAACATTTGTTGAAAAGTACGCTTCTCCAGTAATGTGGTTGCTGCTAACTCTCTTTATAGCAATGCAAATAGGTTTTGGTGGTTTGAATCCAAGTCCAATGCGAGAATTTGGGACAGAATTTCTTTTGTGAGTGAATTTTCCTAAGGGAGAGTCTTCTTGAGGGTTATACCCTGCTTTGACTAAGAGTTCAAAGGCTTTCGGACCAAAGCTTTCTCCATTTTCTTGTGAAAATAATGTCCCATGTTCTACTTCAGCTCCTTGAGAGGGACAGACGAATCCTTTAAGCGGCGGACGGGATGGCTTCTCTTCATCAAGCTTTGTTAGTGGCAATGTAAGTTCCTTAAGTGACTCGATTCTGATCGAATGAACTTCCTCTTGCTTTTCTTTCAATTTGATGTTTTTCATTTTGTCCTTGCTCTCAGCTTCCAAATTATTGTGTTGCTTTAGTTCATCAATTTTATTCTTCTCGACATTGGTGTTTTCCATATAGTACTTTGCATCAGCAAAATGCGATTCGGCTTCAGTAAATGGCTTATCGTCGCCTAATACCTTCTTCACCACTCCATCTCGACAATATCCAAAACATTGATGTAAGGTTGATGGGACCACTTCATTCTCATGAATCCACAGTCGACCAAGAAGGACATTATAAGATGTCTTAGCATCTATGACATGAAAGAGTGTTGTTGATAGCATATCTTCCATTAGCAGTTCCAATCTTATAACTCCAATAGCTCTTTGCCCCCCTTGATTAAATCCTTGTATCATCAGACGACTGCTCGAAAGTTCTTCCACATGGATTCCTATTTCTTTTAACATGCGAAGAGGTAACAAATTGACAGTGGAACCTCCATCAATCAACATCCTATTAACTTTTTGCTCACGAACGTATCCACTTACGAACAAAGGCCTATTATGAAGCTTGGAACCAAACAACAGGTCTTCATCGCTAAAACATATTGCAGTTAAGCAATCTTCAACATTCTTGTCATTTGACAAACGTGATTCATTAGAAGAGATCTCCTTTTCTTGAGTTGCATTGCTTGACATGACATTTGCAATTGTATTGTCTTCTTCCAATGAGATTTTGCCTTCACGAACTAATTGCATGATTTTATCCTTGAAGACAAAGCAATCATGGATAGAATGTCCAACAAGACGGTGATATTTGCAATATTTCGGATCATCAGAGCGCCCAGACTCTTCGGGTCTCTTCATCTCGGGCAAGTCGACAAGGTTTGCTTCAAGTAGATCATCGAATATGCCAGGGACATCAGAATCGAGAAATGGATATTTCTTGGATTGCATCTCCTTGAGGGTCGATTTTCTTTGCTCCCTTTCTTGGGGCATATTCCTCTTAACACCATTATTTTCAACATTCTTCTCATTTGTTTTGCTTACTACCTTGAGAGGTGCAATATTTACTGCCAAAGATTCTTATTTTGGGACTTGTTGAAAAGGTTTGCCTCCTCTTTTTGCATCAGATTTATCTTTGAATTTGCGAGGATCTTGAATAGGTGGTCCATCAGCTCCACTTGCAATCATACTTTACTCCATATCGTGAGCTCGAGTGGCTAACTCCTTGAATGATCTTGGTTGTATTCCTTGAAGGATGTAACGAAGACCCCAGTGCATTCCTTGAATACACATCTCAATTGCCGAAGATTCGAAAAGTCGATCTTTGCAGTTTAGACTCAAATTCCTCCAACGATTGATATAGTCAATAACAACTTCTTCATTCCATTGGCGGGTGTTTGTAAGTTCAATCATACTGACTGTCCTTCGAGTGCTATAAAAGCGGTTAAGGAATTCTTGCTCAAGTTGATCCCAACTATCAATGGAACAAGCCTCCAAGTCAGTGTACCAGTCAAATGCATTTCCTTTGAGTGATCGAACGAATTGCTTCACAAGATAATCTCCATAGGTTCCAGCGTTATTGCATGTTTCAATGAAATGAGCTACATGTTGTTTCGGGTTGCCCTTGCCATCAAATTGTTGGAACTTTGGAGGTTGGTAGCCAATTGGCATCTTCATCCTATCAATTCTTTGAGTATAAGGTTTGGTATAAGCGAGAGATGATTTAAGGCCTCCCTCTAACTTGATAGAAATAGTGTCCTGCAAGCCAGCTGTATGGCTAGCATTAATTGTAATTAATGAGGAACTATTCAATTTAGATTAATAAATGCACTTTTATTAAATGGTCAACTTTATCTTATGTAATATTTGTCTACGCATAAGGATAGAAGTCCTTAGATCACAGGGCTATGGGACAACCCGTGGACTGATCTCTAAGGCCGTGATCTAGAACATATTCAAGAGTCGTAGAATCCAATCGAGATAGGACATCGTTGGATTCGGTTAGACTCTCACTATTGTGTATACTCCGATGAACTGGAGGACGTTGGGGTCCACGAGCGTGACTGGGATAGTCTATACACATAAGTGGGTGGCTTGCTGGGATGGCAAGTGCACTGAATACCCCAATTAGGAAATAACTCACCATGGAAGCGGTAGTCGCATATCGGGGTTGAAGTTATTCCAATTTACAATAGTATACGAGGAACGATCCCTAACAACTTGAGATGATAGGGTTTATCTGGTGCGAGAACATCTATACTTTGATATGAGTTCCGACTGACTGGGGATAGCCAGAAAGTCTCTGTGGACTCATGTTGGGTATAGAGGAACTCGTATGCAGATTCATATCATCAACAAAGGATCCATTGACCCGACTTGATAGGTTGGGAAATTCTCCTATGGATTTCTGTGAGAAATTAATTCTGGTAAAAATCCTTGGCCAAGGTATCTGACGACTTTATGTAAGTAGCTCATAAAGATTAAGTCAAAGAGAATTTATTTCGAGACCAGAGTACATAAGGTCAAGACAAAAAGAAAAGGGATTCCGATAAAAGACCATACCCTTAAGTCTCGACTGGGAGATTGATCGATGGAGAGATTTTGTCGTATATGGAAATTGTAAATGATAAAAGGTTCACTGAATTAATTCACCAGTGATTGGGCTCCATGGGCTTGTGACTGGACATCGACCGTGGAGTGTGGGAGAATTCCCAAATTAGCAGGGGTGCTAATTTTGGAATGATTAATCGACAGAGTGTTCGTTTATTTAGAGTATTAACTGCTCGAGTAATTAAATAATATTTAATTACAACCCACGGCCAATTATGTGGTGAACCTACGGGGGCATACACAATACACATGAAGCGAAAGCGAGGAAACAAGAACGAACCAGTCGACTGGGTCGACTGGGTCGATTAAATGGGTGGGTCGACTGGGTCGACCCATATGGAACGAAAATGGATCCAATTGGAATTGGATCAAGATTATAAATTAAATTGGAATTTAATTTATGAGCAAATTAATTAATTAGGATTTAATTAATTAATTGGGAGATGATTTAATTAATTGGGCTATTTAATTGGGAGATTAAATAAAGCCCTGAAAGATTAATTAATATGGGCCATGAATTAATTGGAAGACTTAGTCTTCTAATTAAAAGGGCCATGGCCCATGTAGGAGAATTAGTATCCTAATTCTATTAGGATTAGGGTATGGGAGATATCTATAAATAAGAGACTAGGTCTCATATCTCACACACAACTCTTCAAGCAAAATCAAGAAAAGCAAAAATTCTCTCTCCCTCTCCCTGTGATCGGCCGAACTGTTCTTCCACTTTGGAAGAATTTTTCGTCTTTGTTTTTCGTTTCAAAGTCGTTCTAAAACCTAGATATTAATATACCCTATGTTCTAGTCGATTAGAATATATTAATTTTCGTGATATTGTGGTGTATCAACTCGTAGAGGCACAACACGTGGGGCGCTACCAAAAGGTGTGGGTCGATCAACCGGGGTCAGAATTCAGAGCTCATATTGCTAGCCTAGGATTTGCAAGGAGACAGGTATAAACGAGAAAACTTATACTGTCATTTATTTATATTCATATATATACAACTAGAGAATGTCCTGGCAAGATTCTTTAAGAGGCCCTAGAAATTTTTATATTCCGCTGTGCCTAGGGCTGTTTTTCTTACCGAATCCCAACAGTGGTATCAGAGCCAACTCTAGGCTTTGTATATATATGAATTTGCGAATTCTGTGATTAATAAATCATATGTTTGATTTATGTGGCTAGTTCTATAACTTTGCATGTTTTAGGACTTTATTATTAACTTGGAGTTAATGTTTAATTTAGGATTCGAAAATTTTATCATGTTGATGTTATTTTGAATTAGGATTTAATTGACTGGGTTTGTTGAATTAAATCTGTGGGTAATCGAAGAAACAAAAAAAAAAAATTTTTAGATCCGACTCGCGGTGGCACGCGGCGGTGCGCGGCAGCGCACCGCGGCTGGGCGGCCACCGCAAGCCGCTGCCAACGGCAGCGTGCTGGCAGCACGTTAGCCGCACACGCTGCGCGCAGCAGCAGCCTTCAGGCTGCTGTTTGCGCGCTGCTGTGCGCGGCTGCTCGCTGCCGCACGCAGCCGCGTGCAGCGGCTGCTGCCGCAGGCAGCTCACGCGCCGCCTTGGTGGTCGCGCGTGGGCTGTCCTACGTGGCAGCTCCTGATTGGCTTCGACTGGTCATGTTTGGGTTGGACTCTAATTCTGCCTATTTTGAAAATTCTGAAAATTTAGAATTTTGGGAAGATTAGGAAACTTGGAGTTTTGGGATAAGGTAGTTATTTTGTTAGAGTTAAACACTACCTTAATTAAACTAATCTAAACAAAATAGGATTATCTTGAGAATCTTGGAGATTTGGGAATATTGGGAAACTTAGAGTTTTGGATAAGGTAAGAATCTTAGAGATTTAGATTACCTTAATTAACCAATCTTAATCAAGATAGGATTTGTAGATTACTTGGAGCTCAAGTAAGAGCTAATTAATCTTAGAGGTTAATTGTTAATTCAAAATTAATTAACTTGGATAAATTTTATGAATTAAAATTAAAGGAGCCGGTAAATTTACATTTTTGCCCTTATGTGAATTTATGCATGTTCTTGAGTGAATATGTGGATTGGTCGATTTTGCCCTTAAGCCCTGTGTTGTTTTTGGTTTATTTAATTTTGGGTTGTAATTAAATGGGCCTGATTGGTGCCCTTGCTTGCGCAAACAAATGTAATAGAATAGGACCATTTATTTTATAAGTTAGACTTAGTTTAGGCTTGGAGCCGAGAAGACCTCATGAAGACTTGGAGATCCACATGGAAGCCCATTTACCTTGGAGGACATGGAGGCCCAATTCATTACATGGAGGCTCAATCAAGCTGGATATTACAAGAAGGCCCATGATGTATGGGTTTAAAAATTGTAATAGTTAGGACATTTAATTTTCACCCTAGACTGACCAATTGATTCATCACGTGGCTCGTGATGGATCGCATAGGATGGGCAATCGACCAATCATATCTTGCTAGGCGATGAATGTTTACTTTTTCGCACATTATTCTTTGATGTATGAGATGCATGCTTAGGATAGAAAACGTAAACAAGATAAGCATAATCTGATGAGACCTCGCACACTTAGAAACCTCCAATTGAACTTAAAATTCAATTAGAATATTAAATCGAATAACGGGCACATATGAATAGTGTCTATGGTCTGAGCCTATCCAATTACTAGGTCTTAGGCATATTGTACGAATATATCTCGATGTCTCACGAGTCGTGGGTCGAGCTATAGGAAGATAATATGTCTATTGCCTCGATGCACGAGTTTAGTGCCAAGGGAGGGGATAGCAAGGTTTTAGGCGCTGTCTCACGAGTCGTGGGGCGTCTAGGATTGAACTATTTCTCTTCACGAGTATTGGACATGATTTAACGCTAGTAAATATGGATGTCTCACGAGTCGTGGGTCCATATCGAAAAACGAGGCTAAATGAACTTAAGGGTTAGCTGCGATGGTTAACCGTTGACGTAGTCGACCACCAAGTGGATCAAATAGTATGGCCAACGAGTCGTGGGTACTAGGAGATTGCATTTGGGCCTTAAGCCCACTAGGATATTTTAAATTCCCGAAACTTATGTGGGGGCATAAGATTTTGATTAAAATAGTGGGAGTAATTTGCAAATAAAATCCATGTTTGTGAATTGTGCATTTTAAGTTAATCTTTCGCGTATTTATTTCTTCTATCGTCGTTTTGTAGATATAATGTCTAAGAATCCGATTTCCATTATACTTGAACATAACAAATTGACTGGTCCAAACTTCCATGACTGGGTCAGGAACCTTAAGATCATTCTCGCTTCTGAAAAGCGAGGTTTTGTCCTTGATGGGCCCCCTCCCGAACTTGTTAAGGATGCCGATGAAGCTGAGAAAGAAGCCCTGGATTTATGGCTTGACGATGACTTACAGTCACGTTGTCTCATGTTGGCATCCATGTCGAATGAACTTCAAAAGCAGCACGAGCATATGAAGTCTTCTTTTGAAATCTACACGCACCTGAATGGTTTATTTGGGGTGCAAAGTAGATATGAGCGGTATGAAACTGCCAAGACTTTGCAACAAACGAGGATGGCTGAAAGTTCTGATGTTCGATCTCACTGCATCAAGATGATTGGGCTTATTGAAAAGCTTGGTCATCTTGACGTAAAGATGGACAAGACCTACTGCCAGGATATAATCCTCCAATCGTTGCCAAGATCATTCGAACAATTCGTAGTGAACTACAACATGCACAAGATGAATGTTGAACTTCACGAGTTGGCTAATATGCTCGCCACTGCCGAGGCTTCCATGAAAAGAGAGAAGCCAGTGATGGTTGCTACCTCGACCCAATCCAAGTCCAAAAGGACAAAGAAAGGGAAGGGGAAAGGAAATGCTTCTTCAAGCAAAGGCAAAGCACCATCTGAGCCCATAGGGAAGGGAAAGAAGCGTAAAGCTTCGTCTGGTGAACATAAATGTTTCTACTGCAAGAAACCTGGACACTGGAAGAGGAACTGCAAAGAGTTCTTGGAGAGCTCGAAAGGTATATTCCTTGTTGAAGTTAATTTATCAATTAACTGTGCATCATGGGTGCTAGACACTGCTTGTGGTTCTCATCTTTGTAATGATTTACAGGTGATGGGAGCAACAAGGCCACTTAGGCCAGGGGATTGGATCCTGAGATTTGGCAATGGAGCTAGAGCTGCTGCCGAGGCCATAGGCGAAGTGGAGTTAGATTTAGGTGGTAATAAATTAGTCCTTAGGAACGGTCTTTTTGTACCTGGTTTGGTGAAAAACATCATTTCAATTCCTGTTTTGGATAATGAAGGTTTTAATTTTACTATTAATAAAGGTTCCTTTTCGTTATTCATGAATGATAATATGTTTTTCACTGGTACACTAAAAGATGGACTATATACCATTGAACCACCTAAGTTAGTGATGCATGTACAACAAAACAAAAGGAAACAAGATAATGAAATATCTGCCCAATTATGGCACGCTAGACTTGGACATATATCTAAGTCAAGGATTCAAAAGTTGGCATCATCTGGCGCGATTGAAATCAATCGCATTGATGAAATGCCGACATGTGAACCATGTTTAAAGGGTAAAATGGCTAAGTTGCCGTTTAAGGGAAACCCTGAGCGAGTCAAGCAAACATTGGACTTAATACATACTGACGTATGTGGACCACTAAGAAAAAGCGCCCGAGGGGGCTATGACTACTTCATCACTTTCACTGACGACTTTAGTCGTTATGGATATGTGTTCTTGTTGAAACACAAGTCTGAAGCCTTTGAGCGATTCAAAGAATTCAAGATGGAAGTAGAGAATCAACTTGGTCATACGATAAAGGCTCTTCGTTCTGACCGAGGTGGAGAATTTCTTAGTAACGAATTTCTGAATTATCTTGTAGAGCATGGAATATTATCGCAGTGGACTCCTCCTGCAACACCCCAATTAAATGGAGTAGCAGAGAGAAGGAATCGAACCTTGATGGACATGGTTCGATCCATGATGAGTGCCACTGACTTACCTCTTTCATTTTGGGGACATGCCCTCCTCACGGCAACGAAGATACTGAATATGGTACCTTCAAAATCCGTAGAAAGGACACCATACGAACTATGGTTTGGCAAGGCACCCTCATACGCATTCATGCGCATATGGGGATCTCCCGCTTACGTTAAAAAGTTAGTGGGAGATAAATTGGAAACTAAATCCACTTTGTGCAAATTCGTGGGGTATCCGGAAAACTCAATAGGATACGAGTTTTACGATCTTACAAGGCAAACAACGTTTGTCTCGAGGAACGCTCACTTCTTGGAGAAGGATTTCTTGGTGGACAAGAAAGAAAATAACGTAGAACTAGATGAGGTCACTGAAGCTGAAAAGGCCTTAGAGGTCGATCGAGCTGACCCGTCACCACAGGCAGTGGGAGAACAAGAGCATGAAAGTGCACCAGAAAGTACACCGATACTTCGTAGGTCAGAAAGACAACGTAGAGAACCCGAGAGGTACTACGGTCTGCTGCATGAGACTGGACAGTCTCTAACCGACCCAAGGACTTACGAAGAGGCTATGCTAGACATAGACTCGGGAAAGTGGCGCGAAGCCATGGAATCCGAACTGGACTCCATGCACTCAAACAAGGTCTGGGCCTTGGTAGATCCACCAGTGGGAGTGGCTCCCGTGGGTTGCAAGTGGATCTATAAGCGAAAGCTTGGAGTGAACGGAGAGGTGATTACCTACAAGGCGCGACTAGTGGCAAAAGGATACACTCAAAGACCAGGTATCGACTTTGAGGAGACCTTCTCGCCCGTCGCAATGCCCAAATCCATTCGGATCTTGCTGGCCATAGCTGCGTGGTATAACTACGAGATATGGCAAATGGATGTAAAGACTGCCTTTCTCAATGGAGACATTGATAAGGAGATCTACATGGAGCAACCAAAAGGATATGCATCCAAAGGAGATGAACACAAGGTGTGCAAACTCCAGAGGTCCATTTATGGACTAAAGCAAGCTTCCCGAAGTTGAAACATTCGTTTTGATGAGACAATCCAAACTTTTGGATTCATCAAGAACATGTTCGAACCTTGTGTGTATAAGAAGATCAGTGGGAGTACAGTTGAATTTTTGGTGCTTTACGTTGACGACATTCTTCTCATTGGAAACAATGTAAAAGCATTGTCTGAAACTAAAGCATGGTTGTCTACACAATTCTCAATGAAGGATATGGGAGAAGCATCCTTTGTACTAGGTATAAGGATCTACCGTGATAGATCAAAAGGACTGCTGGGCCTCTCCCAATCCCAGTACATAGACAAAATCTTGAAAAGATTTAGTATGGAAGAATCCAAGAGAGGATTGCTTCCAATGAGACATGGAATTGCACTCTCCAAGTCTATGGCCCCAAAGACACCTGAAGAGAGAAGCAATATGTCTCGAGTACCATATGCATCCGCGATAGGAAGCATAATGTATGGTATGCTATGTACGAGACCAGACGTAGCGTACGCTCTTAGCGTAACAAGTCGCTACCAGTCTGATCCAGGTGAGCAGCACTGGATAGCCGTAAAGGCAATTCTGAAGTACCTGAGAAGGACTAAGGAATTGTTCTTGGTATACGGCGGAGGAGAATTGAAATTGGAAGGCTATACAGACTCGAGCTTCCAATGTGATGTAGACGACTTCAAGTCGACATCAGGATACGTTTTCTGCCTCAATGGTGGTGCGGTTAGCTGGAAGAGCTCCAAGCAGGAAACAACCGCGGATTCAACCACTGATGCAGAATACATTGCCGCGAGTGACGCAGCAAAGGAAGGTGTTTGGATGAGGAACTTCATCCAGGAATTGGATGTGATACCTAGCATTGCTGAGCCCATTACTATCTTCTGCGATAATAATGGGGCAATAGCGCAAGCAAAGGAGCCGAGATCTCATCAGAAATCCAAGCACGTACAGAGACGATACCACGTGATAAGAGATATCATTGGTAGAGGAGACATTAAGATGGAACGTGTCGACTCAGAAGAAAATACGGCGGACCCACTAACGAAGCCTCTGCCTCAAAAGGCATTTGAGAAACATCTGCATAAGATGGGACTCAAGAACATAAAAGACTGGCTTTAGGACAAGTGGGAGATTGATAGAAATAGTGTCCTGCAAGACAGCTGTATGGCTAGCATTAATTGTAATTAATGAGGAACTATTCAATTTAGATTAATAAATGCACTTTTATTAAATGGTCAACTTTATCTTATGTAATATTTGTCTATGCATAAGGATAGAAGTCCTTAGATCACAGGGCTATGGGACAACCCGTGGACTGATCTCTAAGGCCGTGATCTAGAACATATTCAAGAGTCGTAGAATCCAATCGAGATAGGACATCATTGGATTCGGTTAGACTCTCACTATTGTGTATACTCCGATGAACTGGAGGACGCTGGGGTCCACGAGCGTGACTGGGATAGTCTATACACATAAGTGGGTGGCTTGCTGGGATGGCAAGTGCACTGAATACCCCAATTAGGAAATAACTCACCATGGAAGCGGTAGTCGCATATCGGGGTTGAAGTTATTCCAATTTACAATAGTATACGAGGAACGATCCCTAACAACTTGAGATGATAGGGTTTATCTGGTGCGAGAACATCTATACTTTGATATGAGTTCCGACTGACTGGGGATAGCCAGAAAGTCTCTGTGGACTCATGTTGGGTATAGAGGAACTCGTATGCAGATTCATATCATCAACAAAGGATCCATTGACCCGACTTGATAGGTTGGAAAATTCTCCTATGGATTTCTGTGAGAAATTAATTCTGGTAAAAATCCTTGGCCAAGGTTTCTGACGACTTTATGTAAGTAGCTCATAAATATTAAGTCAAAGAGAATTTATTTCGAGACCAGAGTACATAAGGTCAAGACAAAAAGAAAAGGGATTCCGATAAAAGACCATACCCTTAAGTCTCGACTGGGAGATTGATCGATGGAGAGATTTTGTCGTATATGGAAATTGTAAATGATAAAAGGTTCACTGAATTAATTCACCAGTGATTGGGCTCCATGGGCTTGTGACTGGACATCGACCGTGGAGTGTGGGAGAATTCCCAAATTAGCAGGGGTGCTAATTTTGGAATGATTAATCGACAGAGTGTTCGATTAATTTAGAGTATTAACTGCTCGAGTAATTAAATAATATTTAATTACAACCCACGGCCAATTATGTGGTGAACCTACGGGGGCATACACAATACACATGAAGCGAAAGCGAGGAAACAAGAACGAACCAGTCGACTGGGTCGACTGGGTCAAAATCGACTGGGTCGATTAAATGGGTGGGTCGACTGGGTCGACCCATATGGAACGAAAATGGATCCAATTGGAATTGGATCAAGATTATAAATTAAATTGGAATTTAATTTATGAGCAAATTAATTAATTAGGATTTAATTAATTAATTGGGAGATGATTTAATTAATTGGGCTATTTAATTGGGAGATTAAATAAAGCCCTGAAAGATTAATTAATATGGGCCATGAATTAATTGGAAGACTTAGTCTTCTAATTAAAAGGGCCATGGCCCATGTAGGAGAATTAGTATCCTAATTCTATTAGGATTAGGGTATGGGAGATATCTATAAATAAGAGACTAGGTCTCATATCTCACACACAACTCTTCAAGCAAAATCAAGAAAAGCAAAAATTCTCTCTCCCTCTCCCTGTGATCGGCCGAACTGTTCTTCCACTTTGGAAGAATTTTTCGTCTTTGTTTTTCGTTTCAAAGTCGTTCTAAAACCTAGATATTAATATACCCTATGTTCTAGTCGATTAGGATATATTAATTTTCGTGATATTGTGGTGTATCAACTCGTAGAGGCGCAACACGTGGGGCGCTACCAAAAGGTGTGGGTCGATCAACCGGGGTCAGAATTCAGAGCTCATATTGCTAGCCTAGGATTTGCAAGGAGACAGGTATAAACGAGAAAACTTATACTGTCATTTATTTATATTCATATATATACAACTAGAGAATGTCCTGGCAAGATTCTTTAAGAGGCCCTAGAAATTTTTATATTCCGCTGTGCCTAGGGCTGTTTTTCTTACCGAATCCCAACATAACATGCAGTTGATGGTTCCCATAATAAATTCCTTCAGTTGATCTGTAGGGATCATGCCCTCGGATGAAATTTGGAGTTCTTTGGACTTTCCCTTTGAATTTGTTTTTTTAATGGGCATCTCGTCTTCTTCAGACTCCTCGAACTCTTCATCCTTCACATTTGAGTATTGCTTCATTGATGTATCACCATCTTCGAGCTTTACGGGTTGTTTTCCCATCACATGACTTCCTTCAATATGGTTCGCTTGGCTCAACAACTTCTCGATCTTTGCATCTTGATCTTGGTCATGTTTAGCGAATGATTCCATTGCCTTAGTCAAGGCCAATAGTTGTTCCTCAATGGTTGTAGTACTTGTTGTCATGGCAGGCACCTTACTTGAAAATGAAGATTTAGTGCTAGAAGAACCATCGTCTTGGTTGGAACCTTCAAAATGTGCAGAATGAGATGGACTTCTATGATCGCCATCTTCCTTTCTTTGTTCAACCATCTTAGCCCTTGGATCATTCATCAACTCAGTCACAGTTCGATACTTCTTTGGGGGCATTGATTTTTTAGCGAAAAGAGATGAGAGGTAGAGATTGTCCCACTGGGCGTGCCAAAAATTTGTAGCAACAAAATTTCAAGTCTAAAATAAATTAAACGAGAAATAATTGTACAAATAAAATTTATTGATTTAAAGTAGTGGTTACAATCTCTATAATTCCTCTGATTCTAATTCTCTAAGCGATAATCTTTGAAAAAGATTGATTTGATCTTCTCCAAAATGATTTTGGCACTTGAATAACGTTAATCCAAAGCAATTGTGCTTAATGTTGGATCAAACGTGA
This sequence comes from Penstemon barbatus, assembly GCA_003313485.2. NCBI lineage: Eukaryota > Viridiplantae > Streptophyta > Magnoliopsida > Lamiales > Plantaginaceae > Penstemon > Penstemon barbatus. Next base: position 11,889,681 of record CM064884.1, on the reverse strand, counting down.
AATGAATTGAATCTCCTTGACGAACGTCTCGAACTTCGCCTTGGATATTCTGGATTTTTGAGGGATTTGATCTTTATTTTAACTTCGTGAATTTCCAATAACGTTAATCTAAGAGGTAAGTATATTAATCTTAGATTAAACGTTGGATTTTTCTTCACTTCTTGAAGAACGCCTTTGAATATTGGAAAGAACGCCTTGATTTGAAGAACGCCTTGATATTTTGGAAGAACGCCTTGAGAGAGTTTGTTTTTCTCCTTGCACTTCTTTTTGCTTTTTGAATTGTGATTTTCTTCTTAGAGATGACCCCTATTTATAGGTGGGGTTTGAGAAAAATTGTAATATTCTCCATATGACGTGGCGCAATTTGATTGGTTCTTCACACCTTGTATGACAAGAAATATATCTTGTTTAATTCTCTTCCCCTTTAAAAAGATATGATATGCAAATATTGCAATGTGAAGAAAATCTTGCCTTGCTTAATAATTTCCTACACAAACTTGCCTTGTGTATGGAGATTTTAATTTATTTGCAAGAAATCTTATATTTAATTAATCATAAGATATAAAATATATCAATTAATTATTTAATTATTATTTTAGAAATTAAATTTGATATAATCCCAAAATAAATTAATTAATAATTAATATATATTGGACTTAATCAGGCAATAAAATTTAACTGCCTACACGCCCATGACATCTACAAAGTTCCCAAGGAATTTCATTCTGGCAAAAATGAGAAACTTCATTTATAGAGTTAATAAAGATATCAATAAGCTTGCGGACCTGATGAGTGGCCTAGAAAGACCGGATTAGAGACTGCTACACAGATATAGATCCGGGTTTGGACGGGTTCAAACTTTTGAAGATAATGTTGCTGGATGGAAGCTTCATTGTTGAGCTTTTGTTGAGTCAAGATATGAGTGAAAATTATACCACATATGCTACTGTTGGGAATACGGAAAAAGTACCATTCTATACTTTGAAACAGGATCTCCTCAAGATTGATGTTTCTTTTGATATTCATTTCCGTATATATATTCATTTCTTTTGATTCTTAAACTTTCCGTATAAAAAGATTGATGTTTGTTTGATTTTGAGAGAGTAGTTTGAGAAAATTGAGAGATGAAAATTTTATTTGAGAAAGTAAAAAAAACATATTTATTTGTCCATTACTCATTTCCAGCTCCAGAAAAAAAAGCTCCCTTACACTTTCTTTATCCATCTCCAAATGTATCACTCCATTCAGAATTGAGATAATGAACTCTTTTGATCTTCTCTTCAAAGATAGCTTAAAAATGACAAGATGTGACATTCCCAAAGTTTGTGCTTGTGTGCAAGTGATAGCTTATCAAAAGTGAAAATTAAAAAAATGTGTGCACGTGTGCTTAAAACCATTGTCCATCTCTCTATCATGCTTCCATTATATCAGGCACAACATTAACCAACTAAAATTCAGATTAGGAAGAATATAAATACAAACATAAAAATTGATGAATGATATTCAAAAAGAGACAAGGAATGGGCAAACCCAGGACCCATAAGCTTTGCACAATCATTTTTTTTTTTTTTTTTTTTTTTTTTTTTTATCTTTGCACAATCATTTGCCCCCTCAGTCCTCCACTAAGCATCAGAAGATTATTGTCAAAATTCCAGTGTAGCCTCTCCATCTAATATACTCCAATCCTAGTTGCTCCAATTTAACTTTTGCAAGCAGATTTTGGAGATAAATCTGCGGAGAGAATCTGCATTAGAAGAAAATTAAAAGCCAAAATGAGAGGGAAAAGCTAGATGAAGCCAAGAAAATAATATATAAAGGAGGGTTTACGAGGGAACAATGCTTGTTGGTTAGTTTGCAAGAATGAAAGTTCAGGAGGCTAAAAATTTGATTAAGAGCAAACTTCTTGAACTGGTACAACATGTGGTCTACAGTGAGACTGAAAAGAAAGTGATGTCAAGATCCGGGGATGAGTGTGTTGTGGCTTTAACTGATTAGTGGTACATCAGTTATGGAGAACAAGAATGGAGGAAGGCTGCGGAGGAGTGTTTGGCTAGCATGAATCTCTACTCAGAGGAGACACGGCATGGCTTTGAACATACCTTGAGCTGGTTGAATCAGTGGGCATGTTCTCGAAGTTTTGGGCTTGGAACTCGCATTCCATGGGATGAAGAATTTTTGGTTGAGTCTTTATCCGATTCAACTCTTTATATGGCATATTACACTGTAGCTCATATGCTTCAGAAAGGGGATATGTATGGAACCGATAAGTCTTCAGTAAAGCCCGAGCAGCTAACTGATGATGTTTGGGATTTCTTATTTCTTAGTGGCCCATATCCCAAGTCTACGGAGTTATCGTCCTCACTTCGTAATAAGATGAAGCAAGAGTTTGAATATTGGTACCCATTTGACCTCAGAGTATCCGGCAAGGATTTAATTCAGAATCACACTACTAGAAATGTGAGTTTTGGCCACCCCGTATTAGTTACGGTAAAAAAAGTAGTGGCCAATTGACATTTGAATCGGTTACTGGGCCGATTAGAAAAAAGTTACAGCTGAGTATTACATTATGTAATTATATGCCACGGCCCAGCTAATTTTAACAAATGCGCTCCACATCCCATTTGCACCAGCTAATTTTAACAAATGCCACTTTTTATTAATTTTTTTTCCCTTTTCTATTTTCTTCACATCTGGAAGATAAATTCTCATGTACAATGTTCATTATCTTTCCCGTTTTTCTCATATCCTCACGAACAGAATCGGAATCCAGCTCAATTTCAGAATAAGCTCAATTTCTGTTTCACGAACAGAATCGCACTACAAAAAAAGTTGTCTTCATAAATGACTTGATTCCAATGGAAAAAAAATTGTCGCTATTAGTGACGAATTTATAACTGATTACTAACAGAAATAGTATTCCTTCAAAAATAGCAACAAATTACCAACAAAATTTCGAAAGAAAAGATTTGTGGTTGGAACTTTGTTGTTTAGTTGTCGGTAAAGATGATAGATAGCAACGGAATTGTTCCAACGAAAAATAATTTGTTAATTTTTTTTTATCAATAACAAATATGCAACCGAACATCCACGAAAATATAAGAAAACTATGAATTTCAAAAATATCGACCAATTATCAACGGAATTTGTAACGAAAAATTGTCACTACAAAAAAGGGGTCTTCAGTAACAACATTATTCTAATGGGAAAAAAAATTATCACTATTACTAAATGAAAACGATATTCCAACTAAAAGCATTATTCATGAAAAATCTCTTGTTTTCTTTGAAAGAGAACATTCAGCCCATGAAGAATACTTAACCACTCAAAACTTTGAGATTTTCCTCAAAACTTGGAGCTTTAATGTAAATTTAGAAGCTGTACAACCCAGTTGAGTGTTTGGATATATATCATCATGTATTAAATTTATGCTCCATGCCTTCAACTACCTCACTGCAAATACAAAAAAAGCCACAGGCAAAGTAATCAGCTCAAAGTATTATGTGAAGTAGAAAATAATATTAATAAATTTTAAGCAAGAGATAAAAACTTAAGAAATATCATTTGAAAATTGATAGGTGCGTTGGATATAATTAACAAACATCCATTAAATTGCATTCCAGCATGCCTTCTAACACCAATAGCATCAGTGACGACCTGATTCCAACAGAAACAAATTTGTCGTTATTAGTAACGGATTAGTAACGAAATACCAACAAAATTTCAAATGAAAAGTGTTCCTTCGATAATAGCAACAAATTACCCACGAAATATTGGAAAATAATATTTTTTATAGGAATTCGGTTGTTCTAAGTTGTAGGAAAAAATTATCCATAGAGACGAAATCATTCCAACAGAAAATTATCCATTGCTATTTAGATTTAGTAACTGAACAACGACGGAACCATCAACAGAAATATATTCCACCTATAAAAACGATAATTACCAACGAAAAATTCGAAAAAAATATTTTCCGTATGAATTCAGTTGTTAAGTTGTAGGAAAAAGTTATCCATTGCAATGAAATTGTTCCAACGGAAAAATTACCAAATTACCAATGATAGAAATATGTTTCACGAATAATAACAATAAATTACGTTATACGAACAATAACAACAAATTACCAAAGAAATTTTGAAATAAAATATATTCTATGTATGACATTTGTTATTAAGTTGTCGAGAAAGGTGATCCATAGTAGTGAAATCATTCAGGTGAAAAAAATACGTCACCACTTATCTTTCATAAATTTTGACCCATTTTTTCGTCATTTTAACTTTTTTTTACCAATTTCACCGGTATATCCCATTTTAACCGATAACATTGATTTCCTCAATTTTTTTTAATCAATTTCACCTGTTTTTACTTCGATTTCATCAATTTCACTACTCTAAACATTTTTAACGATTTAACACGTTTTTCATCGAATTTTTTAACCAATTTAACTCTTTTTACCGACTTCACTAATTTTACCAGGTATACTCGTTTTAACCAGTTTTACATATTTTTTCACCAATTTCATCGACTTAATCAATTTTTGATGAATTTAACTTGTTTTTTTAATCGGATTCACCATTTTTTCATAAATTTCACCGATTTTTTTAATTTTGTAACTAATTTCATCATTTTATAGCACATTTAACCAATTTTATAACATCGATGTTTTCACTCGTTCACCTATAAAACTCATTTTCGATCGTTTTAACCAGATTTACATTGATTAAATTCATTTTCCAATGGATTAACCAAATTTTTTAATAATTCATAAATTTCATATATTTTGACTACTTTTACACTTCGATAAAATTAGTGGAAAAATAAATTATTCGACGGAAAAACGTGTAAATCTGTAAATTGGTGAAAAATTGTTGAAAACGGGGTATTGAAAACGAATGATATCAGTTAAATTGAAGAAAAAAATTGGTAAATTCGATTTAAAATGAGTTTAACCTATCAGGAACGTGTAAATTTGATGAAATTCGTAAAAACGAATGAAATCGGTAAGAAATAAAATTGAAACATGTTGAATCAGCTAACTTAGGTAAAACTAAGTGATGTCGATGAAAAATGGGTGAACGGTTAAATCAATCAAACAAATCAAGTTGATTAAAATATGTGGCGAAAATCGATGAAAATGGGTAAAAGATGATGAAAATGGTTGAAAAAATAGTTAAATTGATCAAAACGATTTAAATTGATGAAATTAAGGGGAAAACTAGTTATATCGATAAAAAAAATTAAATCAATCAATTGAGGGAAAAAAAGGGTGAAATCAATCAACAAATGGGTTCAATTGATAAATTTGAAAAAAAAAATCTTTATGAGAATGATGAAATAAACTATTAGGTGGCTAATATATATAATTGTCTAATGAAAATACAATAAAGTAGTCCAGCTCAAATTGTTTGATCCTTTAATATGTATATATGAGGTCAAGGGTTCAAATCTCATATCCAACAAGTTAATTAAAAACATATTGCCTAGTCACCAAGCATCGCCCGGGGCACATTGCCCAGGCGAGCCCGAGGCAGCCCCTTGAGTGACCCGGGCGCCCGGGCTAGGAATGGCATTAGCGCCTAGGCCAAGACCAGGCAATACAGAGGCGCTCAGAGCGCCTCATGAGTGGCACGGGCGCCTAGGCTAAGACCGGTCAGGCGCCCAGGCATAGACCGATCACTCGAATGCCCAGTCCAAGCCTAATGAGTTGAGCGTTGCCTGGGTGCCCAGGCAATGCCTGACCACTCAAACGACCAATCGAGGACCAACTGCCAGGCCAAGCTCGATCGCCTAGGAGCCTAGGCAAAGCCCGATTAAACGGGCTATGTGAGCACAACGAAAAATATTTTGATTCTAATATCGTCGGTATTTTTCCAACCGATTAATGACAGAATACCAACAAATCTTAGCCGACGGAATAGTTCTGATGCTAAACCTGTCGGAATGCTTCAAACAAAATTAGCGACAAATTATCAACATATTTCAAGCAATGGAATAATTTTAAGCCGAAGGAAATCTGTTGGTAATATTCTAACTGAAACGGATTACTTTTCAACGATATTACCAACAAACACATTGTTGTCGCTAGATTTACAAACGGAAATGATTCCGTCACTCCATTTACCTATGGAGCCTTCACACACGAAATATCTAACGGAAAATATCCGTCGCTACTCTTGAATACCAACGGAAATCGAGGTTTCACCAACAAAAAATTGTGTTACAGAAGACCCATTTTCTTGTAGTGTCGGAATCGACTCAATTTCAGTTCGAATCAGCTCAATTTCAGTTCAAATCAGCTCAATTTCAGTTCGAATCAGCTCAATTTCAGTCTAGAATCGGATCAATTTATGTTTCTCTCAAGGTATAATTTGTTTTGTTTTGTTGTCAATGTTTCTATTAATTGTTTTGTTAATTGCTTCTTCACTGTCAAGGTATATGATCGGCTCAAATTCTCTCACATTAAATTCCCTCAAGGTATAATGCTATTCCAGAATTGGCTCTCAATTCCCGTTTGTTTTATTAGTTTACTTTTAATAATTTGTTTCTCGTGTTTTGTTGTATTTTAAGGTGAATAATAGTTTAAGTAGTTGGCTATTTCTACCTGGGTATAATGCTATGCCACATTTTCTTTTTGGCTAGGATATATCTATATTATGTTATTGTGTTATTTTGTTTCATTAAGACCCTGGTCAATATATAGTTGCACTTTTTGGCTTTTGTGGGCTAATGCATTTAATGTGAGTATATGTTTAAATATATGCTTTGGTTATGCTTTTCTATTTTCATTTTTCATCTTGTTTTTGATAAATCTTAAAATGTGTTGGGTGCATACTTATTAAAGTACTGTTGATTTCTATCATCAATTGCTTTTATGTTTCACCTATATTTTTAAATACCGCTATGTGCTTCAGAATTCAAATGTTGTGAAAAGTTATCGCGAGTAAGTTATTGAATTGAAAACCACTATATTTTGAAATAGACTTGCCAAACTTACACATTCTTAATAAACAGGCTACATATAACCCAGCTCAAAAGTGAATTTCCTCGTGCTAATACGAAGCGAATCGAAAGCCTCCATCATGAAATATTTCATGATTGGTTCGAGGAATATGTGAGTGAAACATAATGTTTATGTACGATTAGATAAATGTAGACCATGTATGATTTATACTCTTATAATATATACTTAGAATCATAATACAATTTTTTTTTTTTCAGTCATACAACAGATTGAAAATTTAAGGTTAACTTCTGGCGAAATGGTGTCAGAAGATGTAGTCACATTGTCCCAAGGCCCAAATGATTGGGGAAGGAGATATAAAGTTTGTGTTGTACATTGTCCCAAGGCCCAAGTGATTACTTTCAGTTCTTTGATGCATTTATAATTGTTCTTGTAAAGAAAAAATAAACAGTAAGTAGATAGTGTTTACTTTTTTGCAGCTAGATTTTAGTTTATCATGGCCGAGAAGAGGAAACATATTAGGAGAACTATGACCGATGCCATATCTGAGGCTGAGACTTCATCTGCTACTCGTTCTTCATCTACACAATCAGTGTCACGTTTTTGTTCTAAATCTGGACTATGTCCAGCCCAGCACACCATTACCATGATGCTACACTAGGTATAATTATCTGCTTTTAAGCTTATATTTGCATTATCTCTTATTTTTTCTTGTGAAAATGATTGATTTTATGTAACTTTACTATATACCTCTGAATTCTGGTATGGTTTTGTGCTTAGTTTTGAACTGGATTAAGTGTTTTATATGTGTGTTTCTTGTTTTAGTATTACAACTGATGGGATAACACAAAGTGATTGTTTCTGTTATGTTTATTGCAAATCAATCGTAGGTTGTGCTTTACCAAAATTGGTTATTTATTAGTGATGGAGTTTACAAAATAGGTTCTTTTAGCCTATCATATATATAATGTATAGTCCTTCTGCAATTACAAAATAGGTTCTTTTAGCCTATCATATTCAGACCTTTGAGGAGTTGTGTTAATGTTTGCTTATACGAGTTTGATTTCTTTGGCTAGACAAATTTATTTGACAAAATGGATTAATCATATATGCTACTGGATTTCTTGGAGTTGCTTTAAGTAGTATATCAGTTGTGATTATATTGCTTAACTAGGCTTCTTGTTGATTCAACAATCACATCCATCAAATTTTCATTCTTGTCTTATAGTGTGGAACTTTTTAAGTATCAATAGTTTAGACTCTCTTATGGTTCCTCATTTCAAGTGATGCCAGTGAGTGTATTTGTTCGGAATGGGGTCTTATTTTTTGTCTTCAGGTATTTGATCTTATCCCATTTCTTTGTGCATCAAACTTCTACTTTCTTTGAAATATAACAAAAAGAATTAGTTTTACGTACTTGATGGATCAGAAGGGTCATTTGTACATACCACTTAAAACTAGGCCTGTTAGATTCTGTTTTTTAAGGTGTTTTGGTGTTTCCATTGTCTCTTTTGCATCTCACGAGCAAAAACACTGAGAAGTCTCATTCCCATGTACTACTTATATCATTATAAAATTTTGAGATCTGGAACAGATCAAACTTAAAAATATGAGACATGAATCAAGTACATATGGAGCAAGTGCAAGTGGAAATTCAAGTGGTCTATAGACACAAGATTTGACAATTTTTTTAAAGTATATAATATTATTAATGAAGATATTGCATATGTTCAATACATAGTGAGGTGCATTTTGAAGTGACATGCTTAATAGACTTATGATTTCTAATTCCTAACATAATATATGATATTATGATCCTAATGTAATCTCATGATTCATACAAGGGAATAGATCTAAGGGTTGGTATGGATTGATTATTTACTTTGATTGGGTGTGTTTACAACAAATTTTAAAGTCTGCAAAAAGCTTAAATAGACAATAAAATAAGAAGCAACAAATAATATATATTTAAAATTTAAAAGTGGTTACAAATCCCTATGTGTAAATTCTCTGATTCTTCTCTTCGGTAGATGTATGGATTCAAGGGCACTAGGCTTGTTCTTGAAACGTATGTGTGACTTCCTCCTTGATTTGCGGATTCGTCAAGTATATGGATTCAAGGGCTTTGAGCGTGTTCTTGAATTGTTTGGTGGGACCTTCTCCAAGATTTGTGGATGGGATCACAGATTTGAAAGTCGAAGACTTAATCTTGTAGAACTTGGCAGAACTTCAGAGCTTGATCAAAATATAAGTGTATATGTGCATATGTAGTAGATATCTTAAATGAATTCACAAGACCTCTTTATATAGATTCTGAAGAGTCTCCTTCATAGCAGCTTGGTGACGTGTCACGACTTGATTGGCCCTCACTTCCTTGGAATGGAAGACTTTATTTGATTGGCCAAAACACCTCATCTTAACATGTGGCGCATTTTGAGTGGCCACTTACTTATAAGGCCAAAATATGATTTGATTGGCTTTATATATATCATTTTGACACATGGCTTGATATAATTGGCCAATAAATAAATATTAGAAATCAATTAATATCATTATTTATTTTCGGGATTTACAATAAGAAAATCCCAAAATAGAAAATTAATTGATAACTAATAAATTATTTATAAGTATCATTATTTAATTGAGCTTAAATTTCATGTATCTACAAATGCCCCTTCGAGATTTATTCACGAATAATGCTTTTGAAGCATACTTTGAAGTGAGTAAGTCGCGACTCCAATATAAAACGAACTTGAAAAATATTGTGTCACGACCAAAAAAAATTGGACAATCGTGAACTCGGATTTAGTTGAAGTGGCCTTAATTTACTCTTGTCAATGGATATGTAATTAACTAAGTACCCATTACTTAAAGTACATTCCATTTGGCCCATTAAATATGTTGTCTTTGTAGACCAAGTGTAGGCAATCAAACCCCCTTCATCTTTCTCAAATTCTTGATTTGCAGAGATTGTCTCGGTAAATCTTTTGCCAACTTAATCAAATATGTGAGATCCTTCTCAAATCCTTTTCTTTCAATATTAAAACACAATCGGAAGTTGTATCAATTGACCAAAGCAGTTTAGAAGAAAATTCATATGCCGACTTGGAAATTAATGACTGTTAAGGAAACATGAATTGATTCTTCCTAAGTTCCAATCACATATTCTTGCGGCAATATCTTCGAGCTTTGGGAGCAACATCAAGTTTTCTAGGAAACAATTTAATGTTTCACATCTAATATAGAAGAATCATATTTGTTTCAATATAATTTCCTTTAAGAATTTATTACTTTCTCATCATAATTTATGTGCATTCTCTATAAGAAAACTTTAATACACATATTCTTCATCTTCTTCGACGAGCATAGTAAGAAATCCGAGCCTTTATTCTCACAGCGAAACTGGATTTTTTTTTTTTTTTTTAATCATTCTAGGACTGGCTTGTACGAAAGGCTTTCCGAGCAATATTTTAAATTTCCAATTTCGTAACATGGCTGCCAACAATGTAGATCAAGATTTAATCCTCAACTCCATCACCTCCATGTAACAGAACCCAACGATGTAGTTTATATCACAATATCATATTAGCTCCCATATATGCCGTTAGTGGACATGAAGAGTTTAAAATATTTTAATTCTCAACCAAAGTAATGGGTTTGTACTGTAGGCTTTTTTTTTAGAGTAGTATTCACATTGAACTATATACATGTTTAATGTCAGAATCTAAATCAAGATCGTAACCCCATTCTCCATATTTCTGCATCGCATCATGCCCTATATTCCTTTATATTTTCGTTGCCTTCTTTTTCTTTTTCTTTTTTAATCAGAATTTATCTTCGTTGCAGATAAATCAACGTGGCATCAATGGAGTTTATCGGTTACAAAGTTCCATACCCAAGCCTCTGCATGATCAAAAGGACGAACCAGATAAAATAAAATGAACTACTTTAGCCGCGTACCCGCCAATAATCAATCAATTCGCCCTGGAGTACACTTTGTTGCACTATTGTGAAGGTTAAAAAAAGAAAGCCAATGTAATCTCTTCAGTAATGCGTAAGCGTCAGATAGTGTGCAGTCCAAAGCATTCGGCGAAGTTCATTGCCTTGTCTCCCACATCATATTCGTTTGACGGCTTCATGGAGGATTTTATGGTACCCTTTAGAGCCATTTTTGGTGAATTATCAACATTGCAGGTTATCGCGAATCAACATATTTCGATGCAAGAAGGAACAAAGGTCTTTACTAAGTAGGCATATACGACGCAATTTGGACCTCATTTTCACCTATGACGTCGATGATGACACAATTAACACATTCTACGACCTATGGAGTCCGGCCACCAACTCGCTCCATACGACAGCTGTGGAACTATCCATTTATCTACGGGATTTGCGTACATTCAACGGATTTTCCCTTCGCGGCCTATTCTATGACGAAGTGGTCCCATCAGCCAAGGAGCTTCTTGAAGTCGATGGAAATGACAAATCATTACTTCGGAGTTGACTTCTTTGAGCTATGTAGCTAACCTTCTAAACCCAACGATCACGACAATTGTTTCCACTAAGAACTTGGGAGTTTACTTTTCGGAAAACAAGGAGATGTTGCTAGAAGAAATATGAAGCGTCGACTTGGAGGCAAAGAGTAGCAAATCGAAGCAACACTAATCAACTTGAGAGCTCGAAGCGATGAAGCCGAGGGCATCAACTTGAAGAGGCCAAATTCATCAACTTAAGTGTCGATTCTTCATATGCACATCATAGTTTGAAGATGCTTTGGAAACAAAGAGACATGACTTGATGAGACATAAAGCAAAAATTCGACGTTCGAATTGACATCTTGGAGGCAAGAAGTTTTAACTTGAAAATGCTCGAAGCTTCAACTGGAAGAGCAGAAGTTCGTAAATTGAAGAAACGCGAGACACAAATTTGAAAGTTTGGAGCACCACTTCGGAGGCAAGAAACAATAACTTGAAGATCGAGCCACGTATTGGAAAATTATTTAGAGGAACTTGCATTTTTTTTTTTTTGGATTTGCTTTGTATCGAACTCTTCGACATGAATAAAATCAATTATTATTCACATTTCGATCTAACTTTGCCCCTTGCTCTCGTTTCAAAGTAAATTCCTCCATAGTTGAACTTAATCACTTAATCGAATTCAAGATCACTAAGAAATATTTGAACATTTCAATATATCAACCAAGCACATTATGAAGACTTTGTTAATGTCTCCAAGATTTTTTTTTCTTTTTAGTTACATGACTGAACTTAGAATTGGCTTCCAAGCTGCCTACGTATCTCATAAAGAGAATCAAGTCATAACGTAGTTCAAAACATCAAATTTTATTTGAAGAGTGTCGTTCATATTTTTATACTCATGCAGTTCAAGAGTAACATGCAGTTTTAAGCTCGTGCGTCAAGGAGCATTTTGATTTCAAGATTTTGTAGACTTTTTTTTTCGTCTCGTCTACTGGAGGCTTTGACTTGAACTTTAACAATTCTGCAGACAGTTTTGACTCATATCTGGGAGAAGTTGAACTTGAACTTGTAGACCTTTTCGTCTCGTCTACTGGAGGCTTTGGCTTGAAATTTGAAGATTTGTAGACAGTTTTGACTCGTGTCGGGGAGTTTTCAACATGAAGACATGTAGACAGTTTTGACTCGTGTCAATGAGTTGTTTTGAAAGTTTATACTCTTATCAAGGAGTGTGACAATTATTTTGACATCAATGAAGATATCCAGACTTCTGACTATATTTATGGAATCCATCGATCAGGAATTTTGGATCAGGTAATGAAAAATCATTGGGAGCATCTACATTCTCAAAGTCGACACAAAGTTGAATTTGGCGAGTTCCTTTACGTATAGGCACAATTCTAGGGACCCATGTAGAATTCTCTACTTTTTGTACGAAGCCAGCTTTCATAAACATGTCCATTTCAACTTTGATGAATGGAACCGACCCAGATCTAATATTTAGTTGAGTTTGCTTACCTTGACGAGTTTCCAGTGAAGTAGTCTCAACTTCTTCTTTCTTAGCAACATGAACTTTTTCTTGACTAGTGTAAAACAACGACATCACATCCTCTCGGTCTTCTATGCTAGATCGGTAAGTGTTTTGTTCTTGTATTGCATTACACGAGACAACATCATAAGAATCTTCATCATGAAGCCCATTTGGCAATTGCTCCGCGTTTATTGTTGTTTCAAAATATCCAAATGAAATTGTGACAAGATTTGCAGTTGCATCATCTTCATCAAGCAGGATCTTACCTTCTCGAGCTAGTTGCAGGATTTTATCCTTCAAAACAAAGCATTTTTCAATGGGATGCCCAACCAAGCGGTGGTACTTGCAGTAATTGCGGTCATTTGTTCTTCCAGCCTCTTCAGGTCGCTTCATTTCGGGCAACTCAATGAGTTCGGCTTCGAGCAAATCATCAAGCATTGGAGCAACGTCAGAATCAAGGAATGGGTATTCCTTCTTTTGCATATCCTTCAAAGTCAGCTTCTTTTCAAAGCTTCGTTGGGATGAATCATTTTTTATTTCATCGTTCTTCTTTGACTTGGATCGAGAGACATTGACGGTCATGGATTCTTCGCTTTCAACTTGGGGAAAAAGCTTGCCCCCTTTCTTGATATAATGTCCAAGTTTTCCTTTTTTTGACTCATGAAGTGGGAAGAAGCTTTGGCCTTCACTTGAAGCAAGGCTCAGTTCCATGTCGTGCGCACGTGTGGCCAGCTCTTCGAAGGTTTTCGGTTTTATGCCTTGGAGAATATATCGTAAGCCCCATTGCATCCCTTGGATACACATTTCTATTGCAGAAGTTTCACACAAGCGATCCTTGCAGTTCAAACTCAAATTTCGCCATCGATTAATATAATCGATCACTTTCTCTTCATTCCACTGACGAGTGCTTGTAAGTTCGATCATACTGACGATCCTTCTTGTGCTATAAAATCGATCGAGGAATTCTTGTTCAAGTTGTTCCCAACTATCAATGCTTCCAGGCTCCAAGTCGGTGTACCAGTCAAAAGCATTCCCTTGAAGCGAACGGACAAATTGTTTCACGAGGAGATCTTCAGCAGTTCCAGCATTATTACAAGTTTCTACGAAGTGAGCGACATGTTGCTTTGGGTTCCCTTTCCCATTGAATTGTTGGAACTTTGGCGGTTGATATCCAGTGGGCATCTTCATCGTGTCGATGCGACGAGTGTAGGGCTTCACGTAAGTAAGTGAAGATTTTGAACCTCCCTCCAATTTGCACTTGATGGTTCCAGTGATGAAATCTTCTAGTCGATCCGCAGGAATCATGCCGTCGGGCGAGACTTGAAGACCCTTAGCTTTCTCAGTCGAATGTCGTCCTGAGAGAATGTCGTCCTCCTCAGAATCCTCGAGTTGGTCCTCGTTCACTTTTGAGTATCGTTTTGTTGATATCTCATCTTCTTCGGGATCCATAGGTCGTTTTCCCATCGAGTGATTTGCCTTGGCATAGAGTCCTTGGCTCAGAAGTCTTTCAATCTTTGCATCTTGCTCTTGCGTACGCTTGTTGAGCCCTTCTATGGCCTTAGTTAGAGCCATGAGTTGTTCTTCCATAGTCATAGTACTTGTCGTCATAACATGCATCGCGATTGAACGATGAGAACGGGGTGAAGATTCATTGTTTTGAAAATCATCTCGCGCTTCCTTTTCGATGACGTTGGTGTTTGGATCCTCCATCAAGTCAGTCACAAGTCGATGCTTTCTTGGATGAATCATCTTTTTTAAGAGAAGAGATGAGAGGTAGAGATGGTCCCACTGGGCGTGCCAAAAATTTGTTTACAACAAATTTTAAAGTCTGCAAAAAGCTTAAATAGACAATAAAATAAGAAGCAACAAATAATATATATTTAAAATTTAAAAGTGGTTACAAATCCCTATGTGTAAATTCTCTGATTCTTCTCTTCGGTAGATGTATGGATTCAAGGGCACTAGGCTTGTTCTTGAATCGTATGTGTGACTTCCTCCTTGATTTGCGGATTCGTCAAGTATATGGATTCAAGGGCTTTGAGCGTGTTCTTGAATTGTTTGGTGGGACCTTCTCCAAGATTTGTGGATGGGATCACAGATTTGAAAGTCGAAGACTTAATCTTGTAGAACTTGGCAGAACTTCAGAGCTTGATCAAAATATAAGTGTATATGTGCATATGTAGTAGATATCTTAAATGAATTCACAAGACCTCTTTATATAGATTCTGAAGAGTCTCCTTCATAGCAGCTTGGTGACGTGTCACGACTTGATTGGCCCTCACTTCCTTGGAATGGAAGACTTTATTTGATTGGCCAAAACACCTCATCTTAACATGTGGCGCATTTTGAGTGGCCACTTACTTATAAGGCCAAAATATGATTTGATTGGCTTTATATATATCATTTTGACACATGGCTTGATATAATTGTGTTGGGATTCGGTAAGAAAAACAGCCCTAGGCACAGCGGAATATAAAAAATTTCTAGGGCCTCTTAAAGAATCTTGCCAGGATATTCTCTAGTTGTATATATATAAATATAAATAAATGACAGTATAAGTTTTCTCGTTTATACCTGTCTCCTTGCAAATCCTAGGCTAGCAATATGAGCTCTGAATTCTGACCCCGGTTGATCGACCCACACCTTTTGGTAGCGCCCCACGTGTTGCGCCTCTACGAGTTGATACACCACAATATCACGAAAATTAATATACCTAATCGACTAGAACATAGGCTATATTAATATCTAGGTTTTAGGAACGATTTGGGAACAAAAATGAAGACGAAAAATTCTTCCACAGGGAAGAAGTGGTTCGGCCGATCTGGTAGGGAGAGGGAGAGAGTTTTTGCTTTGCTCAATTTTTGCTTAAGGAGTTGTGTGAAAAATAACTAGAAGAAAGCTATTTATAGTTTTCTTTCTATCCTAGTCCTATTAGGACTAGGTCTTCTCTCTCCTACATGGGCCATGGCCTTCTTTAATTAGAAGACTAAGTCTCTTAATTAATTCATGGCCCATATTAATTAATCTTTCAGGGCTTTATTTAATCTCCCAATTAAATAGCCCAATTAATTAAATCATCTCCCAATTAATTAATTAAATTCCAAGTCTAATTAAATTAATTATTCCATTAATTAATTAAATCCTAATTAATTAATTTACTCATAAATTAAATTCCAATTTAATTTATAATCTTGATCCAATTCCAATTGGATCCATTTTCGTTCCATATGGGTCGACCCAGTCGACCCACCCATTTAATCGACCCAGTCGATTTTGACCCAGTCGACCCAGTCGACTGGTTCGTTCTTGTTTCCTCGCTTTCGCTACTTGTGTATTGTGTATGCCCCCGTAGGTTCACCACATAATTGGCCGTGGGTTGTAATTAAATATTATTTAATTACTCGAGCAATTAATACTCTAAATTAATCGAACACTCTGTCGATTAATCATTCCAAAATTAGCACCCCTGCTAATTTGGGAATTCTCCCACACTCCACGGTCGATGTCCAGTCACAAGCCCATGGAGCCCAATCACTGGTGAATTAATTCAGTGAACCTTTTATCATTTACAATTTCCATATACGACAAAATCTCTCCATCGATCAATCTCCCAGTCGAGACTTAAGGGTATGGTCTTTTATCGGATTCCCTTTTCTTTTGTCTTGACCTTATGCACTCTGGTCTCGAAATAAATTCTCTTTGACTTAATCTTTATGAGCTACTTACATAAAGTCGTCAGTTACCTTGGCCAAGGATTTTACCAGAATTAATTTCTCACAGAAATCCATAGGAGAATTTCCCAACCTATCAAGTCGGGTCAATGGATCCTTTGTTGATGATATGAATCTGCATACGAGTTCCTCTATACCCAACATGAGTCCACAGAGACTTTCTGGCTATCCCCAGTCAGTCGGAACTCATATCAAAGTATAGATGTTCTCGCACCAGATAAACCCTATCATCTCAAGTTGTTAGGGATCGTTCCTCGTATACTATTGTAAATTGGAATAACTTCAACCCCGATATGCGACTACCGCTTCCATGGTGAGTTATTTCCTAATTGGGGTATTCAGTGCACTTGCCATCCCAGCAAGCCACCCACTTATGTGTATCGACTATCCCAGTCTCGCTCGTGGACCCCAGCGTCCTCCAGTTCATCGGAGAATACACAACAGTGAGAGTCTAACCGAATCCAACGATGTCCTATCTCGATTGGATTCTACGACTCTTGAATATGTTCTAGATCACGGCCTTAGAGATCAGTCCACGGGTTGTCCCATAGCCCTGTGATCTAAGGACTTCTATCCTTATGCGTAGACAAATATTACATAAGATAAAGTTGACCATTTAATAAAAGTGCATTTATTAATCTAAATTGAATAGTTCCTCATTAATTACAATTAATGCTAGCCATACAGCTGGCTTGCAGGACACTATTTCTATCAATCTCCCACTTGTCCTAAAGCCAGTCTTTTATGTTCTTGAGTCCCATCTTATGCAGATGTTTCTCAAATGCCTTTTGAGGCAGAGGCTTCGTTAGCGGGTCCGCCGTATTATCTTCTGAGTCGACACGTTCCATCTTAATGTCTCCTCTACCAATGATATCTCTTATCACGTGGTATCGTCTCTGTACGTGCTTGGATTTCTGATGAGATCTCGGCTCCTTTGCTTGCGCTATTGCCCCATTATTATCGCAGAAGATAGTAATGGGCTCAGCAATGCTAGGTATCACATCCAATTCCTGGATGAAGTTCCTCATCCAAACACCTTCCTTTGCTGCGTCACTCGCGGCAATGTATTCTGCTTCAGTGGTTGAATCCGCGGTTGTTTCCTGCTTGGAGCTCTTCCAGCTAACCGCACCACCATTGAGGTAGAAAACGTATCCTGATGTCGACTTGAAGTCGTCTACATCACATTGGAAGCTTGAGTCTGTATAGCCTTCCAATTTCAATTCTCCTCCACCGTATAACAAGAACAATTCCTTAGTCCTTCTCAGGTACTTCAGAATTGTCTTTACGGCTATCCAGTGCTGCTCACCTGGATCAGACTGGTAGCGACTTGTTACGCTAAGAGCGTACGCTACATCTGGTCTCGTACATAGCATACCATACATTATGCTTCCTATCGCGGATGCATATGGTACTCGAGACATATTGCTTCTCTCTTCAGGTGTCTTTGGGGCCATAGACTTGGAGAGTGCAATTCCATGTCTCATTGGAAGCAATCCTCTCTTGGATTCTTCCATATTAAATCTCTTCAAGATTTTGTCTATGTACTGGGATTGGGAGAGGCCCAGCAGTCCTTTTGATCTATCGCGGTAGATCCTTATACCCAGTACAAAGGATGCTTCTCCCATATCCTTCATTGAGAATTGTGTAGACAACCATGCTTTAGTTTCAGACAATGCTTTTATATTGTTTCCAATGAGAAGAATGTCGTCAACGTAAAGCACCAAAAATTCAACTGTACTCCCACTGATCTTCTTGTACACGCAAGGTTCGAACATGTTCTTGATGAATCCAAAAGTTTGGATTGTCTCATCAAAACGAATGTTCCAACTTCGGGAAGCTTGCTTTAGTCCATAAATGGACCTCTGGAGTTTGCACACCATGTGTTCATCTCCTTTGGATGCATATCCTTTTGGTTGCTCCATGTAGATCTCCTTATCAATGTCACCATTGAGAAAGGCAGTCTTTACATCCATTTGCCATATCTCGTAGTTATACCACGCAGCTATGGCCAGCAAGATCCGAATGGATTTGGGCATTGCGACGGGCGAGAAGGTCTCCTCAAAGTCGATACCTGGTCTTTGAGTGTATCCTTTTGCCACTAGTCGCGCCTTGTAGGTAATCACCTCTCCGTTCACTCCAAGTTTTCGCTTATAGATCCACTTGCAACCCACGGGAGCCACTCCTACTGGTGGATCTACCAAGGCCCAGACCTTGTTTGAGTGCATGGAGTCCAGTTCGGATTCCATGGCTTCGCGCCACTTTCCCGATTCTATGTCTAGCATAGCCTCTTCGTAAGTCCTTGGATCGGTTAGAGACTGTCCAGTCTCATGCAGCAGACCGTAGTACCTCTCGGGTTCTCTACGTTGTCTTTCCGACCTACGAAGTATCGGTGTACTTTCTGGTGCACTTTCATGCTCTTGTTCTCCCACTGCCTGTGGTGACGGGTCAGCTCGATCGACCTCTAAGGCCTTTTCAGCTTCAGTGACCTCATCCAGTTCTACGTTATTTTCTTTCTTGTCCACCAAGAAATCCTTCTCCAAGAAGTGAGCATTCCTCGAGACAAACGTTGTTTGTCTTGTAGGATCGTAGAACTCGTATCCTATTGAGTTTTCCGGATACCCCACAAATTTGCACAAAGTGGATTTTGTTTCCAATTTATCTCCCACTAGCTTTTTAACGTAAGCGGGAGATCCCCATATGCGCATGAATGCGTATGAGGGTGCCTTGCCAAACCATAGTTCGTATGGTGTCTTTTCTACGGATTTCGAAGGTACCATATTCAGTATCTTCGTTGCCGTGAGGAGGGCATGTCCCCAAAATGAAAGAGGTAAGTCAGTGGCACTCATCATGGATCGAACCATGTCCATCAAGGTTCGATTCCTTCTCTCTGCTACTCCATTTAATTGGGGTGTTGCAGGAGGAGTCCACTGCGATAATATTCCATGCTCTACAAGATAATTCAGAAATTCGTTACTAAGAAATTCTCCACCTCGGTCAGAACGAAGAGCCTTTATCGTATGACCAAGTTGATTCTCTACTTCCATCTTGAATTCTTTGAATCGCTCAAAGGCTTCAGACTTGTGTTTCAACAAGAACACATATCCATAACGACTAAAGTCGTCAGTGAAAGTGATGAAGTATTCATAGCCCCCTCGGGCGCTTTTTCTTAGTGGTCCACATACGTCAGTATGTACTAAGTCCAATGTTTGCTTGGCTCGCTCAGGGTTTCCCTTAAACGGCAACTTAGCCATTTTACCCTTTAAACATGGTTCACATGTTGGCATTTCATCAATGCGATTGATTTCAATCGCGCCAGATGATGCTAACTTTTGAATCCTTGACTTAGATATATGTCCAAGTCTAGCGTGCCATAATTGGGCAGATATTTCATTATCTTGTTTCCTTTTGTTATGTTTTACGTGCATGACTTAACTTAGGTGGTTTTATGATGTAAAGTCAATAATTCAATGTACCAAATGAAAAACAAAAACAGGAGCTTATATTAAAATCAACATTATTCAAAAATATGAATAAAAAGTTTCTCATTAAAAACTAGGTACATAAATGAAAGTTTCCTAATGACTTTATCAAACCACCTAAATCTACTTTTGCCTACGGCCTTTGGTAGCAGCTCCAGCTCCATTGCCTTTATTCAAGGATCCAATCCTCAGGCTCCAGTTTCCTTAATGCTCCCATCACCTACAAGGATGAGAACTCCAGTCAGTGTCTAACACCAAAATGCACAGTTAATTGTAAAATTAACTTTAACAAGGAATATACCTGTTCGAACTCTCCATAGGTTCGAATTTAATCCTTTCCTTTGACCTTGTGCAGTAAGGAGCTCTGGTTTCCATTTGTCTTGGTTTTGAACGCCGCTCAGTCTTTTCGCCAACCCTTGCCTTCTTTCCAAAAGAAGCTTCGTGTTCCTCGAGCATTTGTCGCAGGACATGCACAGTGATCTCTCGCCTCTGGAGATTTAAGTCCGCGATAAATCGGTCATATGATCTAGGAAGAGATTGTAGAATAATATCCACTCGGAAATCATTGTCCATCACGACACCCATATCATCGAGTTCAGATAGAAGTCGAATCATCTTGTGTACGTGGATTCCGACAGGAGTTTCCCTTCTCTTTCTTGCTTGCAAGAGTTCCCTCGTGATCGCGAATCTGCGACGACCATCTCTAATCCCATAAAGGAATTTGAGATTCGAGAGAATCTCTTTCGCGGATGCCATATGCTCATGTTGCAAACGCAGATCAAGTGACATATATTCCAACATGTATTCACGAGCTAAGCCATCATCCAATTTCCACTTGGTGATGCTTTTACGGAGCTCATCAGGAACGTCATGTGAAATAGTAATGGGTGGTGGCACAGACAAAACATAAGATATGTTTTCAGCTTCAAATAATCCATTCAAATGATGCGTCCAGAAATGCAAGTTGGGTCCAGTTAAAATATTACGTTCAAGTGATGAGATGGACAAATCTCTAAGTGCTCTAAGCTCTTTTGACATCATATCTATAAAACGACGATAGAAGAAATAAATACGCGAAAGATAAATTTAAAATGCACAATTTACAAACATGGATTTTATTTGCAAATTACTCCCACTATTTTAATCAAAATCTTATGCCCCCACATAAGTTTCGGGAATTTAAAATATCCTAGCGGGCTTAAGGCCCAAATGCAATCTCCTAGTACCCACGACTCGTTGGCCATACTATTTGATCCACTTGGTGGTCGACTACGTCAACGGTTAACCATCGCAGCTAACCCTTAAGTTAATTTAGCCTCGTTTTTCGATATGGACCCACGACTCGTGAGACATCCATATTTACTAGCATTAAATCATGTCCAATACTCGTGAAGAGAAATAGTTCAATCCTAGACGCCCCACGACTCGTGAGACAGCGCCTAAAACCTTGCTATCCCCTCCCTTGGCACTAAACTCGTGCATCGAGGCAATAGACATATTATCTTCCTATAGCTCGACCCACGACTCGTGAGACATCGAGATATATTTGTACAATATGCCTAAGACCTAGTAATTGGATAGGCTCGGACCATAGACACCATTCACATGCGCCCGTTAATCGATTTAATA
Organism: Penstemon barbatus; assembly: GCA_003313485.2. Classification (NCBI taxonomy): domain Eukaryota; kingdom Viridiplantae; phylum Streptophyta; class Magnoliopsida; order Lamiales; family Plantaginaceae; genus Penstemon; species Penstemon barbatus. The sequence continues at coordinate 11,867,878 of CM064884.1, read as the reverse complement.
TTCTAATTGAATTTTAAGTTCAATTGGAGGTTTCTAAGTGTGCGAGGTCTCATCAGATTATGCTTACCTTGTTTACGTTTTCTATCCTAAGCATGCATCTCATACATCAAAGAATAATGTGCGAAAAAGTAAACATTCATCACCTAGCAAGATATGATTGGTCGATTGCCCATCCTATGCGATCCATCACGAGCCACGTGATGAATCAATTGGTCAGTCTAGGGTGAAAATTAAATGTCCTAACTATTACAATTTTAAACCCATACATCATGGGCCTTCTTGTAATATCCAGCTTGATTGGGCCTCCATGTAATGAATTGGGCCTCCATGTCCTCCAAGGAAAATGGGCCTCTATGTGGATCTCCAAGTCTTCATGAGGTCTTCTCGGCTCCAAGCCTAAACTAAGTCTAACTTATAAAAATAAATGGTCCTATTCTATTACATTTGTTTGCGCAAGCAAGGGCACCAATCAGGCCCATTTAATTACAACCCAAAAATAAATAAACCAAAAACAACACAGGGCTTTAAGGGCAAAATCGACCAATCCACATATTCACTCAAGAACATGCATAAATTCACATAAGGGCAAAAATGTAAATTTACCGGCTCCATTAATTTTAATTCATAAATTTTATCCAAGTTAATTAATTTTGAATTAACAATTAACCTCTAAGATTAATTAGCTCTTTCTTGAGCTCCAAGTAATCTACAAATCCTATCTTGATTAAGATTGGTTAATTAAGGTAATCTAAATCTCTAAGATTCTTACCTTATCCAAAACTCTAAGTTTCCCAATATTCCTAAATCTCCAAGATTCTCAAGATAATCCTATTTTGATTAGATTAGTTTAATTAAGGTAGTGATTAATTTTAACAGAATAACTACCTTATCCAAAAACTCCAAGTTTCCTAATCTTCTAAAATTCTCCAAGATTTTCAGGACATCCAAAATAGGCAGTAATTGAATCCAACCAAAATTCAGCCACGGAGTGACGAACAGGGTGCCGCCACGTGGCAGCACACACGCGGCCACGGAGGCCGCGCGTGAGCCGCACGCAGCGGCTGCTGCTGCGCGTGACAGCACGCAGCAGCGTGCTGCTGCGCGTAGCCAACGCGCGGCAGACTGCCCGTAGGCAGTTGCCGTGCGCGGCACGCGCAGCCAGCGCGCTGTGTGCGTGCTGCCGCGTGCGGTGGCCGCCCAGCCGCGGTGCGCTGCTGCGCACCGCCGCGTGCCACCGCGGTCGAACCCAATTTCAAAAAAAAAAATTTTTGTTTTGATTACTTTTGATTTAATTAAAAAACAGTCTCAATTAAATCATAATCCAAAATTAAAATAACATGATAAAAAATACGAATCTAAAATTACCCATTAACTCTAAGTTAACTATAAAGTCCTAAAACATGCAAAGTCATAGAACTAGCCTCATAAATCAAACATATGATTTAATAAACACAGAATTCGCAAATTCATATATATACAAAGCCTAGAGCTGGCTCTGATACCACTGTTGGGATTCGGTAAGAAAAACAGCCCTAGGCACAGCGGAATATAAAAAATTTCTAGGGCCTCTTAAAGAATCTTGCCAGGATATTCTCTAGTTGTATATATATAAATATAAATAAATGACAGTATAAGTTTTCTCGTTTATACCTGTCTCCTTGCAAATCCTAGGCTAGCAATATGAGCTCTGAATTCTGACCCCGGTTGATCGACCCACACCTTTTGGTAGCGCCCCACGTGTTGCGCCTCTACGAGTTGATACACCACAATATCACGAAAATTAATATACCTAATCGACTAGAACATAGGCTATATTAATATCTAGGTTTTAGGAACGATTTGGGAACAAAAACGAAGACGAAAAATTCTTCCACAGGGAAGAAGTGGTTCGGCCGATCTGGTAGGGAGAGGGAGAGAGTTTTTGCTTTGCTCAATTTTTGCTTAAGGAGTTGTGTGAAAAATAACTAGAAGAAAGCTATTTATAGTTTTCTTTCTATCCTAGTCCTATTAGGACTAGGTCTTCTCTCTCCTACATGGGCCATGGCCTTCTTTAATTAGAAGACTAAGTCTCTTAATTAATTCATGGCCCATATTAATTAATCTTTCAGGGCTTTATTTAATCTCCCAATTAAATAGCCCAATTAATTAAATCATCTCCCAATTAATTAATTAAACTCCAAGTCTAATTAAATTAATTATTCCATTAATTAATTAAATCCTAATTAATTAATTTACTCATAAATTAAATTCCAATTTAATTTATAATCTTGATCCAATTCCAATTGGATCCATTTTCGTTCCATATGGGTCGACCCAGTCGACCCACCCATTTAATCGACCCAGTCGATTTTGATCCAGTCGACCCAGTCGACTGGTTCGTTCTTGTTTCCTCGCTTTCGCTACTTGTGTATTGTGTATGCCCCCGTAGGTTCACCACATAATTGGTCGTGGGTTGTAATTAAATATTATTTAATTACTCGAGCAATTAATACTCTAAATTAATCGAACACTCTGTCGATTAATCATTCCAAAATTAGCACCCCTGCTAATTTGGGAATTCTCCCACACTCCACGGTCGATGTCCAGTCACAAGCCCATGGAGACCAATCACTGGTGAATTAATTCAGTGAACCTTTTATCATTTACAATTTCCATATACGACAAAATCTCTCCATCGATCAATCTCCCAGTCGAGACTTAAGGGTATGGTCTTTTATCGGATTCCCTTTTCTTTTGTCTTGACCTTATGCACTCTGGTCTCGAAATAAATTCTCTTTGACTTAATCTTTATGAGCTACTTACATAAAGTCGTCAGTTACCTTGGCCAAGGATTTTACCAGAATTAATTTCTCACAGAAATCCATAGGAGAATTTCCCAACCTATCAAGTCGGGTCAATGGATCCTTTGTTGATGATATGAATCTGCATACGAGTTCCTCTATACCCAACATGAGTCCACAGAGACTTTCTGGCTATCCCCAGTCAGTCGGAACTCATATCAAAGTATAGATGTTCTCGCACCAGATAAACCCTATCATCTCAAGTTGTTAGGGATCGTTCCTCGTATACTATTGTAAATTGGAATAACTTCAACCCCGATATGCGACTACCGCTTCCATGGTGAGTTATTTCCTAATTGGGGTATTCAGTGCACTTGCCATCCCAGCAAGCCACCCACTTATGTGTATCGACTATCCCAGTCTCGCTCGTGGACCCCAGCGTCCTCCAGTTCATCGGAGAATACACAACAGTGAGAGTCTAACCGAATCCAACGATGTCCTATCTCGATTGGATTCTACGACTCTTGAATATGTTCTAGATCACGGCCTTAGAGATCAGTCCACGGGTTGTCCCATAGCCCTGTGATCTAAGGACTTCTATCCTTATGCGTAGACAAATATTACATAAGATAAAGTTGACCATTTAATAAAAGTGCATTTATTAATCTAAATTGAATAGTTCCTCATTAATTACAATTAATGCTAGCCATACAGCTGGCTTGCAGGACACTATTTCTATCAAATTGGCCAATAAATAAATATTAGAAATCAATTAATATCATTATTTATTTTCGGGATTTAATATAAGAAAATCCCAAAATAGAAAATTAATTGATAAATAATAAATTATTTATAAGTATCATTATTTAATTGAGCTTAAATTTCATGTATCTACAGGGTGTTTTGAAAATTAATTCTTATGAAAAAGTTATGTTTATGTTTTAATATGATAAAATAGTTTTGTAAACTCATGTAAACTATGTGTTTGTGATGGAAATATATATAGATGAAGTGTTTTGATTGTATGTATGGGCAAAACATTTAGGCGAAAAAAAAAATAGTATTGTAAGATTTTGATCAACTTATTTATGAATGTTTTGTATATAATCAAATTTAGATGATCTAACTGAGTAGATTCCGTTATAGCTAGAAGCCATGTTCAAGAAGGAGTGTTATAGAAATTGAGTTTTCTTAAAAAGGGATGGGGATTATGAGATGGGTATTGTTATAGAAGCCATGTTCATTTTAAAATCTTTTTGCATTGTAAATATTTTATCATAAAGTACTATCATAGAAAGTTTTGGTTATATGCTCTTTACATGAATTTGCTAATTGGGACATTATTGTTGGATCCTTGTGTTTTTCCTCCCTTGATATTTGATAATAAGATTGTAGATCTTCTGGTTCATATGATTCATTTGCATATTTGTTCTGATTGAAAAACAAACATTTTCTAATTTGCCCTTTATGATTGTGAACATTTTTTTTCTAGGTCTTGTTGGAGTTCTTGGGTGTAAGGAATTTGCCAGAGGAATGAGATCTTCAATGCAAAGAGGATTTTGCGGGTTATTTTGAATCTGATGAAAATTTTGGTTTTCCTTTTTCTTTGCGACTTATGTCACTTGTACTTGTTGGATTTTGAGCAATGATGGTAATCCTAAACTTGATGAAAAAATTTGTTGTGCACAAAATATTTTGGTTATTGAGAAGGAAAATGAAGAAAATTGGACATTTGGTAATTGGGATATAGTTTAAATATTTAGAGAATTGGAATAGGGTTTTATTTATTATTTCAGTATGCATGTTATGGTGGATATTATCCAATTAAATAGAATTTCCTAAAAAATAATAAATAAAAAAAAAAGATCCTATAAGCCACGGCCAAGAAGTTGTGGCCAAAGTTCATAAACTAATAATATCTTTAATTAATGCCACAGTAGTATTAGCCACGGTTCTTTGGGTGGCTATAACATTGGCTGTGACCATTATCCGTGGCCAATGTATTGGCTACCCTCTCTAATAAATCGGAAAACTGCCGTAGCTTTGTCGAGGCCAATAGCTATTGGCCACCCCAACACTACTATTGGCCACGGCTATGAGCCATGGCTAAAAGTCCTGATTCTTGTAATGATCCGATCATCTAACGTTTTGCATATACAATCATACAGCGATCATGCCTAAACACCACTGGCGTCTGGGATTCAGATGCAATGGGCATATTATGCTCAACTCGGAAAAAATGTCAAAATCAACCGGATATTTCAGGACCCTTCGCCAAGCTATTGAAGAGTTTTCAGCCGATGCCACGAGATTCTCACTTGCAGATGCCGGTGATGGTATATGGATGATGCAAACTTTGTGTTTGAAACAGCAAATGCTGCAATTTTACGTCTTAAAAAAGAGATAGCATGGATGGAGGAGGTTTTTGCTGCCGAGTCAACTTTGAGAAACGGCCCACCTACCATTTATGCGGATCAAGTATTTGCTAATGAAATGAACATAGCAGTTGAATTGACAGAGAAGAACTACACCGAGTGCATGTTTCGCGAAGCTTTGAAAAGTGGCTTCTACGATCTTCAGGCTGCAAGGGATGAGTATAGGCTGTCTTGTGGCTCTGGTGGAATGAACCGTGATTTGCTATGGCGATTTATGGATATTCAGACGCGTCTTATTGCTCCTATTTGCCCGCATTATGCTGAATATGTATGGAAAGACTTATTGAAAAAGGAAGGGTATATTGTAAAAGCAGGATGGCCTAGAGCTGATTCACCGGATCTTACACTAAAAAAGGCGAATAAATATTTGCAAGATTCTATAGTTTCTATGAGGAAGCTTTTGCAGAAGCAATCTTCTGGTGGTTCCAAGAAAGGTAAATCAAGTGCACCGAATGTTCAGAATAAGCCAACAGTTGGGTTGATTTTCGTAAACGAACAATATGATGGGTGGAAAAAGGAGTGTTTGAATATTCTTCAGAAGAAGTTTGACAAGGCTACAGGGACTTTTGCACCAGATTCAGAAATCATATCCGAACTTCAAAAAAGTGAAATTGGGCAGGCTGGTAATTTTAAACAAATACAGAAGCTTTGCATGCCCTTTTTGAGGTTCAAGAAGGATGAAGTTAAAGCTGTTGGTGTTCAAGCACTGGACTTGAAGCTCCCTTTTGGTGAACTTGAAGTTCTTTCCGAGAATTCTGAACTGATTAAACGACAGTTAGGGCTCGAACGTTTAAATGTTTTTTCTGCTACCGATGCTGATGCTGTTTCTAGAGCTGGAGATCATGGTTCTCTTTTAAATTCTAATCCTCCGTCTCCGGGAAACCCTACTGCAATCTTTCTGAGTTAATGGAATATTTTTTTCCCTTCTAATTTATGTTGAAGTTGATTTTGTTTTCCTTTTAAATACAATCTTTTGAAAGATTTGGCCTTGTTTATTCCAAGAAGTTTTGGTCTTGTTTATTTCAAAAGCAAGCATCATGATTGCGCTAGCTAACAGAGTTGTTCTATGTTTGGCAAACTTTTGTCATCTTTTTCAAACTAGTCTATACGAAGAGTATATGAAGAATTTAGAAATAGTAAGATGGTTTATATTAATCTCTAATTAGCCAACTTGTTGAAATAGGACTATTTTCTAATTCCATTTACAATGGTAAATCTTAATTAGACTGATAATTAGGTGAAAATAGTAATGCTGTTGAGGTCGTAACATGACGTAGTCATTGAGGTTACATATTATTTTTCTAATTTAATAGTATAATCTTGTTAATGGATTTTTTTTTTGTATTATCTACACAAGATAATTTACGACAAGATTTTATATTTGATCACAATAGTATATACTGTCATAAGTGGCATAAAATGTCATGATTGACCACTTGACTGTGGACATGTGGACAAAAGGGTTATTAGATTTGTAAGGATGATCGGATTGATATTAATATTGGGATGACAACATCGCTCTTTTTCTTTTCTTTTTGTTAAAAACTTAATAACAATGAGTTTTTTTTTTCAAGATAAAATTAAGGCCATCTCCAATCGTTGGGGCAAAACATCACCCTCCCCCTCTCCCCCTCCCACTCCCCCTCCCACTCCGTAATCATCTTCAACAGTTAGGGACATAGAATAATAATAATAAAATAATAATAACAATAATAAAAATACAAAAAAGTAAAACTAATAAATAACAAAAATAATTATATAATAATAATAATAATAATAACAATATAACAACACAAAAATTATTATTATAAAATAAAATAATAATAAAAATACAAAAATATTAATAATAATACAAAAAATTTATAATAATAAAAATAAAAAAAATAATAATAATAATAACAATAAATAATAAATAACAATAATAATAATAATAATAATAATAATAATAATAATAATAATCTGAAAGATAAAGATAATAATAATAGTAACAATAATAATAATAATAATAATAATAATAATAATAATAATAATAATAATAATAATCATGTGATACCAAACTTGTGTAGCACTTCACAATATGATTGTGGAGGATAAACGTCATGAATACGATGATGCCGAGTCTGAAGACGATGATACAAATATTTCCATATCTCGTAGAGCCCGTGCTAATATTTATCCAGGACCAACGCGAGAGGTTAATCCAAGATGTGGTGAATTATCCATGGAGAATTATATGATGCGCCACCAAGCAATACGATCGATAGTAGCCAATCGTAAACTTCGGGACGACTTAATTGCCCATGTGTGGGAAAGACACGGTCGATGATTTTTAGTATGTATTCTTATTTGTTTAAATATTTTTAGTGTTCTATTATGAAGTTTAACTTTTTTAAATATGTAATTTTGTTAAATTAATCATACTTATATAAAAGATTATATTTTAATATTAATAATAGTAATAATAATATTAGTAATAGTAATAGTAATAGTAATAATAATAATAATAATTATTATTATTATTATTATTATTATTATTATGATAATAATAATTATTATTATTATTATTATGATAATAATAATTATTATTATTATTATTATGATAATAATAATTATTATTATTATTATTATGATAATAATAATTATTATTATTATAAAAAAAATCGCAATCACTTATATATATCAAGTTATACTCGAGTTTTGATCATATTAAAGTTCATTTATTTGATAAAAAAATAATTTATAATTTGAATCATTTGTATATTTTATCCAAATTAAAATACGAATTTAAAATATCTAATTAAAACTAATTCCTGTAAAGATTTAATTTTTTAAAATATAAAATTTATTAATCCATACACAAAATTTATTAAAATAAAAACCACCAAATGTACAAAAAATGAAAAAAAAAAAAAAATGTAGCGTGTGAGCCGAGGGTAAAGGAGGGGCAAGCTTTTGCCCTTTCTTTCCCACTTTCCTCCCACTCCCCACTCCCCCCCACCATTGAAGACATAATTTTAGAAAAACCCAAAAATTCCCCTCCCCCTTACCATTGAAGATGGCCGGAGGGCAAGTTTTTGCCCTTTGTCTCTCCCTCCCCTCCCCACTTCCCCCCACTATTGAAGACCACAATTTTTCCCCCCTCAAAATCCCCCTCGCCCTCCCCCTAACGATTAGAGATGACCTAAGAGAAGAAATTCACCTATTCTAGTTGGGGCTCTCGTTCTTGACTTTTCATCCGCCTACTGATTCACCAGATGAAAGAGAGCAAATGCTTGCCTTAGAAAGGTTACTTATCTCATTTGATTACTGCTTGCCCAGACACTTCCACAAATGAGTCTTTGTGAGGAAAGATTCTTCCCCCAGCCTAAGGACACCGATACCAGGGAGCATACGAAGTTCCCTATAAATAGATAGATTTAACTTATCCCAAGTTCAAGGCGAAGAGAAGGCGAAAAAGTACCACCCAAGCAGGATAAGTGAAAGTTCTAGTAAAATTTGTGAAGAAACAAAAGGAACATGTTTCTTGGTGAATAACGAATAAACTTAATATGAAAACTACTGTTATAGAATGAATTAAATAATGCTCTTATGGTCTTATTTTAGAACGTTTCAGAAGTTTTCAGTGGTGTGATGAAAGGAGCTCTAGGTATGCACATTACAGCAATTATTGAGATTATATTTTATCGTTGTGTTTTTTTCTTTTAATCGAGACTTGGTATTGTTGAACTTGCTCTGGAAAACGTTGGTCTACCGAACACCCAACCCCAAAATAGATTTAGCCCAAAATCAAGACTTGGTATTGTCATCTTCCCATGTTAGTGTTGTGTGCTGTTTCTTTGCTGCAAAAGAATTGGTAGCGAAGAGTAAAAAAAATATTGAGACTAAATGTCCAATATTGGTTGAAAACAATAGTCAAGTCCACATTATAAGGCATTGGACAATCCTCATCTTACAATACAAGCTAGCTTTTGAGGTTGAGTTAGGCACATGCCAAGTAAGTGGACTTAGCCCATTCCATGTGGTCAGGGACGAACCCAAAAATTTTAGGGAGGAGGGGGTAAACTATATTTAAAAAAATCAATCAAACAGTCAAACTTAAATTTATTCACGTTAAAATATATAACGAGATATAAAAAATAAGAGATGAATTTTGGCCAAAATGAACCCTACAAGGTATTTTTGTTATATTATATGTTACCTTATGACGGGAAAACCATATTATAAAGAAAATAAAAAATTATATTCTTTTAAAATTATTGAGAATTTTTATTCAACTAAGTACATTGAATAAAGAAAAAATAAAATCAAACAACAAAAACAATGATAGTTCATATTGTTTTTATAATTATTATTAAGGAAAATATTATAAAACACATAATATCAAAATATTAGTACGAAGAAAAAAATTACTAAAAACCCATAGCACAACGAAATATTATTGAGAAGGAATTTTTTTTTACATAAATATTGAAAATATTATTAAGGAATTATTTTGAAAGAAAACATAATTTATTAAAAATAATATTGAATAAGTCAAAAAATAAAAGAACAAAATAAAATGGTTCATCAAGGATTTGAACTCCAAACCTCATGGAGATTTTTTTAGAGCACTAACAGTTGACCACTACATATTTCATGTAACAATCTAATCAATACTTACTAGTATACAATCCATAAAATTCGAGGGCGGTCTATAGCCCCAGCAACCCCCCCCCCCACCCCTGACTACACGTACCCTAATTGCCGGTAACATTTTGGAAAAGTAAAATAACTGCTCCCAACACTTGTCAACTTGAATGCAACTATGAAATACTCCTAAGTTTTTTTTTTTTTTTTTTTGGAAATGAAATAATTATTAACATTTGGCAAAATGAAATTGTTGTTTCCAATACTTGTCAACTCGCATGCAAATATGAACTAAGTTTTTTCTTTTTTTTTTTTATTTGGCAAAATAAAATAGTTGATTCCAACACTTGTCAACTTGCATGCAAATATGAAATAAGTTTCTTTTTTTTTTTAGAAATGAAATAATTAGTGTGTGACACACGTACCCTGATTGCTGGGAACATTTTGGCAAAATAAATAAGTTGCTTCCAACAATTGTCAACTTGCATACAAATATAAAATAAGTTTTTTTTTTTTTAAATGAAATAATTATTAACATTTGGCAAAATAAATAGTTGCTTCCAACACTTGTCATCATGCAACCAATTATGAAGTAATTTCCTTATTTTTTTAGAAATGAAATAATTAGTGTGTGACTAAACGTACCCTAATTGCTGGTAACATTTTAGTAAAATAAAATAGTTGCTTCCAATACTTGCCAACTTGCATTCAAATATAAAATAAGTTTTTTCTATTTTTTTAAGAAATGAAACAATTATTAACATTTGGCAAAATAAAATAGTTGCTTCCAACACTTGTCAGCTTGCATGCACATTTGAAATTAGTTTTTTTTTTTTTTTAGAAATGAAATAGTTAGTGTTAACTCTAGAAAATAAAGTTAATTTCTATGTATTTTTGCGGGGAATGGTTAGTTTCTAGAGTTCTTAGATCATTTTCATTCGGTTTTGCTTGGTTTAACTCGTTGGTGAGTCACATACTCATTTTGGTTTTTTCTTGTGAATATTTCAGATTTTCTCTTGATTTTGTTGTAAGTTCAAACATATGCCTCTTCGCTGGAGCGGAAAATCTCTCCACTGGAGCGAAATCACTAAGCAGACCTCCGCTGGGGCGAAACTAATTTTCCGTTGGGGCACAAGATTTCCGCGAATTTTACTATTAGTGCCCTAATTTGACTTGGAAACTTATATCTAAGTGGAGGAAGAGAGAGAAAAAGATCTTGGAACACTTTTTGACAAGAGGGAGACCAAGAACAAGAAAATATCATTCAAATCGGAGAACATAATTCTTGAAGATTGAGAAACAGATCTACTTCTCTTTTCTCATCTTTTACAATTTTCTATCTTTTTTGTGTTCTTGTACTCATGACTTTAATTATTCTTGAGTTTATTTCCATTTTAGATATGAACTAAATTTACTTTTATAGGATTGCAATGGAATTCTTTGTTTGAGTTGATTGTTGTTTATTTTCCATTATTCTATTTTGTCGAGATTTATTGTTTACCCATTCTTGTGCTTAAATTTCAATGACCTGATCAACTATTGTTTCACAAATCTAATTCAATTGGGAGAGGAAATTAGGTTTTAGGTTAAATATTGGGTAACCTTTGCATGAATTGCACCCACATCGAATTGGGTAATTTGTGTAACAATTAAGATAGGAAATATACTTAATTGCCTTAGGTAGTTACAATTAGGGCTTGTTCTTGATTCAATTTGGCCTAATTTCATTGGCATAGGAATATAGCTCTTTGATTAGGTTATATTAGTTTTATAATGTTCTGGAAAGAAATTGTAAAAACTTAAGTGCCCTAGACTAGCAATAAACCTTAGTTGAGATAGAATTATTGGGAAAATAAAAGCAATTTGTTTGACATTGAAGGAAGCTGTAATCCTAGGCTTTAATCATCAAAGTTAATTTTGTCAGTTTAGAATTTAGTTTTACTTTAATTGTTGCTTAGTTATAATAATCAAAAATCAAATATTCGTTAAATTTGGATAAGAAAAAGAGTGATCCTTTAGTAATTAGTTAGTTTAGCTCATTAATTCCCTGTGAAGACGATACTCTACTTATCATTATATTACTTGTTGCGATTGCATATACTTGCGTTTATAGATCCTGCATCAGTTAGTGTGTGACTACACGCAGAGGCGGATCTAGGAATCTGGCTTAGTGGGGGCTAGAATTCTATAATAAATTTAATAATCATAATAAGAAGAAAAAAAATCCAATCTAATAATTAAACTTAAAATATATATTTCATTTACTAGAAAATATATGAGGAAATACAAAAAAAATGGATAAAGTTTGACAAAAATAATCTCAAAAAGTTACTTTAATTACATATGGTACCCTATTACAACCCTCCAAAAACTCAAAACATCACAATTTCAATGACACCAATTATTTTTACAGTTGACCGAGCCAACTTTTTTTACTTACTGAAATCGGTCTATTAGCCAATGATAGAGTTTGATTAATTTTTTTTTATCTCTCTTCTGATTCAAAATCGTGGTGTAACGTGTATCCTACCAACCAGCTAATCAGACGCAAGCCCCTCTTCGGGCGGATTCCTCATTTTGCTCTTCAGCCTACGGGGTACTAGCAGCCATTTTCCAGCTGTTGTTCCCCTCCCAAGGGCAGATTCTTACGCGTTACTCACCCGTCCGTCATTGGAAACACCATTTCCCGTTTTTTTTTATTGGGTTGGGGGATTCATTTAGTAATCCAAATTCTCTTGATTGTTATTAAGAAAGAAATAAAATTAGAAAATTTACTAAGAAAGAACAATTTGTTAGAAAAAAAATTAAAGAACAATTGTTACCAAAGTGTAAAATTAAAAGAACAATTATTGAGGACAAACATTGTTAAGAAAGCAAAAAGAACAGGGAAGAACAAATCTTGGGTTTCGAACATTGAACATTATTGATATTCTTGAATAAACCCAACTAATAAGGCTAAACTAATTATGTTTTCAAGAAATTAATAGTATTATTTATTAAAATCAGAACTATGAAGAAAGAAAAAGAAAAGAACGAAAAAGATGGTCCTGGGTACCGAATCCTAGATTGTTATTAAGAAATAAATAAAATTAATAAATTTATTAAGAAAGAACAATTTGTTAGAAAACAAAATTAAAGAACAACTGTTACAAAAGAGTAAAATTAAAAGAACAATTGTTAAGAAAAGAAAAATTGTTAAGAAATCGAAACCTAGACCATGTCCTTCTTCTTGTGCATTGCCCAAAACATTGAGCAAAGCTGATAATTTTTAGTAGAATACTAATACTATATGGCTTAGTTCGGCAGCGTTGATTATTTCTAGGCCCAATTGTCAATTTGGCTCAATCCGGCAATTAGTCCAACAACTTTATTGTGGGTTGAGTGTTAATTTTGGGCTCAATCCAATAACTTAAGTTTATGTTCGGTTTGCTCGATTAGCATAAAATTACCATTACACCCTCATGCACAAGGAAATCTATCCGTTGATTTCCTATTAACCTCAGCCGTCCGATAAATCACATAGAATAACCCAAAACTAGGGTTTTTTTTCTCATTCACAGTTTTGCGCCGTTTACTCTCTCTCTCTCTCTCTCTCTCTCTCTCTCTCTCTCTCTCTACTCTTTTCGTTTCTCCCAAAATACACTGTGCAATCCTCCATTACAGATTGGATTTTTGAAAACCTTCAGTTGTAAATAATCCCCATTGCAGATCTTAGTTACGATTTTCTCAATTTTTTGCTAAATAGGACTCTTTATCTCTCTGTACTTTTCATTCTCTCACGACGTTATAAAGTTTCTACCATTTTCGACAATAGACGTTTAGGGTTTCTCCATAGAAGATCCATGCTTCCTTATTGCGAAGGTAATTTCAATTTTAGACTATATTTTGTTTGGATTTATTATAGTGTTATACTTTTTTTTTAAAAAAATTATATTTGGATTTAGACAAATTAGTTTTAGCTGGAATGTGAAAGTATGCTACAAAAACGGATAAGAACTCACTACAGCTGACTACAGCACCCTTAATTTATGCTTCTCTGTTATTCCCAACCATATCTATTGAAACTTAATTGTCCAATTTTAAAAGGGGAAATTGCATATTTGGTAACATATAATATGATAATTTGCAATCTTGATCATTGCATATGTAAATCGATATTTAGTATCAGAATTTAAAGTTGATCGCAATATTCATATCATATTAAATTAATTGGACAAAAATGAACAGATTTGACCTCGTGCAAATGGCCATTATTTATCTTTTTGGAGGGAAAATAATTAGATTTCTTTACTTTTGAAGAAAAATTATCACATTATTTCATGTGAAAGGAAAGTTACAACATTTTTCTCACGTTTTCACTCCAAAAGACGAGATAATTCATTTCCAATGCACGTGGTTGATTTCATCCAATCAATCCAATTATTTGAAGATGATATGAATATTTCAACCAATATTTAAATTTTGATGCTAAATATGTATTTATCTCAGTTTTATAATATGCGGCAACACGTGGTGACTCTGTCTAGTGTGTGAGTACATGTACCCTAATTGTTGGTAACATTTTAGCAAAATAAAATAGTTGCTTCCAACACTTGTCAACTTGCTTCTTCCAACACTTGTCTAGTTGCTTCCAACACTTGTCTAGTTGCTTCCAACACTTGTCAAGTATTAGAAGCAACTTGACAAGTGTTGGAAGCAACTAGACAAGTGTTAGAAGCAACTAGACAAGTGTTGGAAGAAGCAAGCTGATAAGTGTTGGAAACAACTATTTTATTTTGCTAAAATGTTACCAACAATTAGGGTACATGTAGTCACACACTACACAGAGTCACCACGTGTTGCCGCATATTATAAAACTGAGATAAATACATATTTAGCACCAAAATTTAAATATTGGTTGAAATATTCGTATCATCTTCAAATAATTGGATCGAATGGATGAAATCAACCACGTGCATTGGAAATGACTATTATCTCGTCTTTTGGAGTGAAAACATGAGGAAAATGTTGTAACTTTCCTTTCACATGAAATGATGTGATAATTTTTTCTTCAAAAGTGAAGAAATATAATTATTTTCCCTCCAAAAAGATAAATAATGGCCATTTGCACGAGGTCAAATCCGTTAATTTTTGTCCAATTAATTTAATATGATATGAATATTGCGATCAAACTGTAAATTATGATACTAAATATCGATTTACATATGCAATGATCAAGATTGCAAATTATCATATTATATGTTACCAAATATGCAATTTCCCTTTTTAAAATTGGACAATTAAGTTTCAAATTAAGGGTGCTGTAGTCACCTGTAGTGAGCTCTTATCCATTTTTGTAGCATACTTTCACATTCCAGCTAAAACTAATTTGTCTTCTATCAAAATCGGTCAGTCCATATATATCAAGCGATAAGCACGCAAGTCGTCATCACTTACGCTCTTCCATTTCAGAAAACCTTGCACATTCCAAATCTAGGGGTGCACATAGTTTCAAATCGTATCGTATTAAATTGTACCAAATTTTTGGTTTTTCTTTTCACAATTGAAGGTTTTGATATGGCTAAAAATAGTATAGCATATTTTGATACGTTTTAGTTTTTGACTTTCTCATATAAAAAAAAAAATCATACCGTATCGAAATTGAGAAGAAACATCAATATAGAATTTATTTTTCGATATTTAAAAACTAAATTTTATTACTTTTTATTTTTCAATCTATATTTCAAATATTTTTTAATGCTATATTATTTATAGCTTATATTACGGTCCATCATATTTTTTAATTTATTGTTACTATATCACTTGCGTTCAACTTAAAAAGATATGCTCGGACTTAGCACAAATTGATTTTTTTATATGTTGAAAACTTAAAATGCAAAAATTCTAGACAACAAATACCAAACCGTAAATTCCTTCACAAAATAACAATGATTAAATAATTATTCAATTAAATTTATTCAATTAGGTCGAATTATGTCAAATTTGCGAACAGTTTCTTTTCCATTTTCTAAGAGAGAATATATGAGAGACCTGATCGAGTGAGAGACAAGAGCTGCAAATTGCAGGAGAAGTGGAGAAGTGCCACAAATCGCCAGAGAAAGAGATGTAAACCGCCGCTGCTGTGCCTCTGTTTTTTTCGCAAATTGGGGGAATTTGAAATCTGGTAGCCCTAAAAGAATATGTTGAAAACTTAAAATGCAAAAATTCCTAGACAACAAATACCAAACCGTAAATTCCTTCACAAAATAACAATGATTAAATAATTA
The DNA here is from genome assembly GCA_003313485.2 of Penstemon barbatus. Taxonomy (NCBI): domain Eukaryota; kingdom Viridiplantae; phylum Streptophyta; class Magnoliopsida; order Lamiales; family Plantaginaceae; genus Penstemon; species Penstemon barbatus. Next base: position 11,851,771 of record CM064884.1, on the reverse strand, counting down.
TTCAATTAAATTTATTCAATTAGGTCGAATTATAGCGTCAAATTTGCCAACATTTTCTTTTCCATTTTCTAAGAGAGAATATATGAGAGACCTGATCGAGAGAGAGACAAGAGCTGCAAATTGCCGGAGAAGTGGAGAAGTGCCACAAATCGCCGGAGAAAGAGATGTAAACCGTCGACGTTGTGCCTCTGTTTTTTTCGCGAATTGGGGGAATTTGAAATCTAGTAGCCCTAAAAGAAATATTTTTAAACGCAGTTGGCAACTTTGAGTTTAATGTAGACTCGCAATTGCCACCTGCGAGTTTTAGTTCCCGCTAATTAATTACTCTTAATTCCTTTTTTTTTTTAATTTGAAGTAAACTCGCAGTTGGCAACTGCGATTTTACCTTAAACTCGAGGTTGCCAACTGCGAGTTTAATGAACAAGTACATTCTGGAAACTAATTTGGCAACAAATACATTTTCGAAAATAAATTGGCCATGAAACCTATTTAGGAAAAAAATTCCCACAGATGCTACTGTTGGGAAAACGTAAAAAGTACCATTCTATACTTTGAAACAGGATCTCCTCAAGATTGAGAACCAGATTCCCTTTTGGGTGCTCAAAACTCTAGCGGATTTTGCAGGAAGAAGCCGCCAGCCCCCCAGGTAACTAAATCAATCTAGCTTTATTTTAGAAAATAGAAAACATATTTTTTTGACATTTCTCAAACGTAAATTTTTTTTGAAAAACGCCAAACAAACAAGTCCACAATGTTTTTGTCATTCAATTCGATTTTTTTCCCACAAAAGCACAAGCGTCCTATATATTCATATTATTATAGTATATCTAATTACGTATTCATATCCTGTTAAGGAAAAAGATGAAATCACTTTTTATATGGTACACACACAACGCACTATTTAAAGAAATTTGGGTGAATGCAACCATCACCTTTTTTCCTCTAATAAAATAAAATGAAAATAGAAGAATAATTTAGACATCATGTTTTGTCCAACCGTCCAATCAGATTGTTAATTTAATTATCTTCTTTTTCTTAAGAAATCAATCATCCATGTTAATTACTTGGATTTGTCATTTGCTACCTGCAAAGGTCCAAAGTTACACCGACGTCATGGCTTATGGCAGAATTCTTTTTGGGTTTGACTAAATCAATCTTATACTCCGTAGTATATAATTTCCCATCAAAGTTATTGATTTATCCAAACCTTCATTAATTTGGCAACTGTTCAAATAATGGAAATGGAGTCTTCAATAATTTGGTTCTGGACATCTCTATGTTTGGCAACTGTTCTTTGGTTTTTTATGGTATTCATATTAACATCAAGGAAGAAAAGCGCTTCTAATAAGTTATTACAGCCGCCACCAGGTCCATCGGGCTGGCCGTTGATTGGAAACATATTCGATATTGGGATGATGCCTCACCAGAACACACACAATCTTAAGGCCAAGTACGGACCCGTACTCTGGCTAAAACTCGGTATGTCCAAAACCTTAGTCGTACAATCAGCCAAAGCTGCGGAAGAGCTTTTCAAGAAACACGATCTCGTTTTCTCCGATCGAAAAATCTTAGATTCACTGACAGCATGTGACTTTGACAAAGGATCAATGATAGTTGGTCGTTATGGAGAGTACTGGCGTATGGTACGCAAGCTCTGTTCTTCAGAACTTTTTGTCCAGAAAAAGATCAGTGCTTCTGCTCCAACCCGACAAACTTGCATAGACATTATGTTGAAATGGATAAAGGACGATTCAGTAGCATCAATTATGAATGGAGGAGGATCAGGGGAAATTCAGTTTAGTAAGTACCTTCTTCTCATGACTTTTAATCTACTTAGTAATTATTTGGTTTCTAGAGATATAGTAACGGACTCAAAATCCGAGGAAGGAAATGAATTTGTTGAAGCAATGAACAAATTCGTGGAGTGGACCGGGATACCGAATTTGGTGGATTCATTCCCGTTCTTGAAATGGATTGATCCCCAAGGAATCAGGAGGAATACAGACAAGTATTTGGGTCAGTTGATAAATATCATTGAAGGATTCGTAAAGGAAAGGATTCAAGAAAGGCTGTCGGGAAAAGAGAAGAAAACAAATGATTTCTTGGATGCTTTATTGGAGTATAATGGAAAAGGAAGAACTGATGAACTTTTAGAGTGGAATGTAATTATAATTATTCTGGTAATTTAATTTGTTACTTTGTACATAAATACACGTACTATCAATATTTTAGAATGTATGTGTATATTTTGAAGGAAATGTTTGTGGCTGGGTCCGAGACTACAAGCATCACAATACAATGGGGGATGGCTGAGCTATTGCGTAATCCAGAATCGTTGAGAAAAATTAAAGACGAGCTTGATCAGGTCATCGGGGAATCAAAAAAGGTCGAAGAGGGTGATTTAAACAATCTACCGTATTTACAGGCAGTCGTGAAAGAAACTATGCGACTGCATCCTTCCCTCCCTTTCTTGCTTCCCAGAAATGCAATGGAAGATACCGAATTCATGGGGTACCTCATACCTAAGAACACAATGGTTCTTGTGAATGTGTGGGCAATTCAAAGAGATCCCGATTCATGGGATGATCCTCTTTCTTTTAAGCCGGAAAGGTTTATTATCTCGAAAATTGACTCAAAAGGGCAAAATTTTGAGTTGATTCCATTTGGTTCTGGCAGAAGATCTTGTCTTGGTATGTTCTTGGGTGATAGGATGGTTAGCCTCACTTTAGCCAGGCTTGTACAGAATTTCGACTGGAAGCTTCCGGATAATGCGCCACCGGAAAGTATGGATATGAGGGAAAAGATGGGAATTGCACTTCGCAAGTTGGTGCCTTTGACAGCAATTCCAACTGAAAGAAAATTTTAATTTCTTGGTGAGATTTGTTCTTGTCAAGTTTAAGTTAGTTTGAGGATGTATATATATATATATATATATATATATATATATATATATATATATATATATATATATATATATTTATTTCCCAAGGGTTTAATCCCTTTCGAAGTGCGTCGGGCACATAAAGTAGGAATCTCTCACAACAGTGTGCTTGTTTATAACTCTTAACTATGTTCTAGTTATCTATTTGCAATAAATCCCTTTTTGTTGACTGGTGAAAGTTGTATTCCTTAACATCTTGCTTGGTCCTAAAATTTAATTCAATGGAACAAATTTCAAAGACAAGTTATGAAATTGTTGAATAATCGAGTGGAGAACTTTCAAAGAATTCTGGAATTAATAAATCCAATTTCAGAAAGTTCTTGCGAAATTTGTGGTATCATGTCCTTGGACAGGACACAGTAACATAAATTGTACCTGTAGCACTCTAGCTTTGACTAGTGTTACTACATGGAAAGATTGCCTGCACCCGTTTATATTAATTGAAAGGAACAGGAACTTCTTTAGGATGTGAAAATTACCAGTCCAACAGCAAGCAATTTATTATTTTGCAAACAAACATGTAAATAAAAGTGGAAGTTAATGTCAATATTTCGGGGGTGCAGAATGCTTATTTCTTATGTTTTGGTGGTATAAAGTGTCAAATATTCAAAAATGAGTTACCCATTATGTTCCTAGTTTTTTTGAGGAAAATAAAAAAAGGGTGCAAAATGCTGAAATTTTCATATTTCGAAGGTGCAAACTGCTAAACCTATATTTTGAGAGTGTAAAGTATCTATTTTCCATATTTCGGGAGTGTAAGGTGCAAAGAGTCCTCTAATTTGAGGTAATAAAGTGTTAAAGTACGTGAACTTAATGTGGTGAAGTGCATTTTCCAACAAGAAAAGAAAATAATAACAAGAAAGCGAGGATTGTTTAATTAAATTTAGAGTTTTAAAGGGGTAAAAATTATAGAAAACATCTCAAATTAATTAGTAATTTTAAATTTTCGTTCTAAACTATATTACCTCACCAAAATTTCATCCAGTAATTTTATATTCTTTCGAAATATCGTCCCAAACTAATTACTAATTTTGCTTTTTCGTCTAAAACTATATCAGCTCGTCGAATTTCGTCTCGTAATTTACCATTTTGTATGAATTTAGTTTCAATATTAAATTTCAAATTTAATTCAAATGACGATTTAATCTTGTAATTAGTTTGGGACGAATTCTGTAATATTATATAATTAATCATGTTACAATTTACCATGCCATAATTAACGATGGGATATTGTATAATTAATCATGTTACAATTTACCACGTCATGACACTTAAGCAGATATGTGATACTTTAACGGACAAATGCGCAATTTCCGTCTCATAATTAAAGGTGGCACGACATCCCAAAAAATAGTAAATTACGGGACGAAACTCGCTAAGTTGATATAGTTTGGGACGAAAATTCAAAATCACTTATTAGTTTGAGACGATTATTTGCAATTTTGCCTTTTAAAAGAAATAAAATGTAAATTTAAGGGGGGTGACGTGTACTTTTCCCAAACTTATGGGCATGTTTGTTTGGTGTCTTGGAGTAGTGGAAATTTGTAAAATAATCTCGATTTCCGTAATGTTGTTTGTTTGAGTTTTGGAAAACAGAGTAGACGTATGTTCTTTTGGAAGAACTAAGTTGCAGGTGTAAGATGTTTAAGACTTTATGTCAAATCATGTTTGTTATGTGATATAAATTGAACAAGAGGTGATTACTTTATGTCACATCGAAGTAGTGTTTATATAAGTTTTTTTAAGAGATAATGAAATTGTTGTTTGTTAGGCTTTTGAGAGTAATTCGAGAAATTTGAGAGAAATAAATTTATTTTAGAAGATAACAAACATGTTTATTTTGTTTTTTCCAAATACAAAATAAGTTTCGGAAATGCCAAACAAACAACCCGACAATTCTTGAAGCTGACTTCACATCCAAAGAGTGAATTGCACTTTTGGTCCCTCTTATGACTTGACTTTATCATATTCGTCCCTTTTAAATTTTTCGTAGCAGATGCATCACTTTTATCAATATAGTGTATCACATTAGTCCCTCTTATCATTGTAACGTAACACATTCGTCCCTCTTAACTTTTCCGTAGCAGATTTGTCCCTCTTATCATTGTAGTATGACACATTGGTATCCCTCTTAAATTCAAATTACATCCATTTTAGGAGGTAAAATTTATTTTTGGCCCTCTAAAGTGGTAGCATTTTAAAATTGACCCTTTCATTGTGTTACCTCGACAAAATACATCATTTATTGTGTCATTGTCTTCGATTTCAGTCCTTATCACCGAGTTTTTTTAATTAACGCCGATAATCATCAATTTATGTCTTATTAGACCAAAAAATTAAATTGTTTACCGAAAATCATCTGTTTATGTTTAATCTGATCGGACATTTTAATTGTAGAGTGCCAATTAAAATTTAAGAATTTCATATTCTTAATCCAATTTGCAAGTCCAATTCATGTGGTAGATCTATAGCTTCAATTTTTGATGAAAAACGGTTAAAGTTCGTTTCCCTCATAACTGAGTATACCTATTTTTATTTATAAACAAATAAATAGGTCAAATTCACATCACATTTGCCTCAAATTTATACAAATTTCATTGTACAATTCTAATCTAAAATAAAAATTAAAGTTATAGACCTATCACGTGATTTAGACTTGAAATTTTGGAGTCATAATATGAAATTTTTAATCTTAATGTATCACTCGACGAATGATATTTTTTGCTAAAATTAAATTTTCCAGTCAGATTGGACATAAATTGATGATTTCCAGCGATAATTAAAATTTTTTTATGATAAGGACTGAAGTTGATAACGACGACATAACAAATGACATATATTGTCGAGGTACCACAATAAAGGGTCAATTTTGAAAAGCAGCCACTTTATATGGCCAAAAATGAAAATTTGCTTCTATTTTAGGATATATTTTAAATTTAAAAGGGACCAATGTGTTACATTACATTGATAAGAGGGACGAATCTGCTATAAAAAATTTAAGAGGGATGCATGTATTACACTATATTGATAAGAGAGATTAATGTGATACACTATATTGATAAGAGGGATGCATCTACTACGAAAAATTTAAAAGGGACGAAAGTGATCATAAAATCAAGTCATAAGAGGGACCAAAAGTGCGATTCACTCCACATCCGAATATGATTACCAATGTGATCCATTTTAGTTTTTGAATTATTATTTTAGTGCATTAATTGTGTTTCAGAAAATTATCTGAAAGTATTTTTAACTCTGTCTAAAAACTATCAAAAAAAAATATGACATATCATCCTGATGCAAAATTGAAATTTATAATAAAAAACTTTAAATTCTAAACAATTTGAATTTCATGGAAATGATAATCTATCTGTCTGTCTATACTTATACTTTTATTATAAAAGTGTGAATAATGTAAGTTTTTTTCTTTTTATTTTTGAAGACTAATATATCCATATTTGAGTTGTAAAGTAATATTTGATTCATTGATAAATATATATGTAAAAATAGTTAAAGAAGAATAATTAGACATGAAATCTTTTTATATTATTTAAGGTAAATATATAATTAGACATGAAATCTTATTTTATTTATATCCTACATTAATTCCTAAAATTTAGAAATTATCTTTTGCATCAACTTTTAAGAACACATAAAAAAACCTTAAGAAAAAAACAATGTTATTTTAAATAGCTCCTAAAATATATATGTAAAATTATGTTAATTTACAAACAATATGTTTTAAGTAAAAATATGGTATTTGTTTCATTCAAAGATTTAGTACAATAAGTCATATACAATCCTCCGAAAAAATATTAAAATCAAATTCTCTTAAATATCATTATGTTATATAAAAGATGAAAAAAAATTAAAATAGAATCGCATCTTACCTATGAATGAACCAAAAATGCTTTTAACTTAGCTAAGTAATTACTTAATGTTTATTGGTTATAGAAGCAAATTATGATGAATATCAAGAAATGCAAAACATTATACTTTCATGGAATTCGTTTCGTGAAAAATGAGTGAGATTGGCAAAAAGTTGATGAAATCGATGAAAATTATTGAAATCAATAAAAAAAAAATAAGAAATCAATGAAAACATGTAAAATCGATGAAAGTCCAAGTGAATTGATGAATAGTGGAGAAGTTGGTTAAAATATGGGTGAAACTGATTAAAAAACGTGCATGTGAAATCGTAAATATATTTGAAATCGATAAAAAAAAATTGTGAAAAATGATTGAAAACGGGAAAAATCGATTGAAAAAAGGCGGCAAATCGCTAAAAAAGAAATAGACTAGAAAAAGGGGAAAACAATGAAAAAAATTGTAACCGATTAAAAAAAGGGGTAAATCGTTACAAAAATACAAACCAGTAAAAAAATTTGAACAGTAAGAACATATGAATCAATGAAAATATGGGTAAAATTTGTGAGGAAACGGACAAAATCATTGAAAAATGATAAAGTCAGACAAAAAAACTTAAAATCGGTGAAACTATGTTTAATCAATGAAAAACTAAGGTGAAAAGGTGTTAAACTTTAACCGACAACACAATGTGAAATCTGTGGGAAATGGTTTATATTGGTAAAAAAAAAATCGACGATAAACGGAAAAACAATGAAAAGGGTTATAATTGATAAAACTAAAAAGTGGAAAAATCACTCAAAAATATATGAACCGATAAAAAAATATTAAATAGTGAAAACATATTGATGTGTCTAAATTTTGTACCAGAGGGCAATTAAGAGATTACACTAAATTGACATAAATGAGAGATTTGTAACATCTTTATCATTTAAATCTTGTAACGTTAGTAACGTCTTTGTCATAAATTCTCGTAACGTTCGTAACGTCTTCGTATTTATTACTTGTAACGTCTTTTCTAAAAAGATTATTGTACTCCTGTATGTACCTATAAATAGGTAGCCCTATTTCCAAACAAGGGAACTGAATTAACTATTACACTGATAATATAATTTTTCTCTCGATATCTGTATGCAGATCTTATTTTATTATTGTTATGTTGTTATAGATCGAATGGCTTATTCTATTTTTGCCCTGAACATTTTTATACAACATCATTAATGATCATTGATAGTCACACAACAAATAAATTCAGAATTTTGTCCCTCTAACTGCCACGCTGTCATATCATATCGTTGTGCTTACAATTAAGAGAAAACAGTTGTAATGTATTTCATTCTTGCATGACAACTAATAGATATTGATTTTTATTACGATAAATTTACAATTAAAATTATAGATAATTAAGAGGATTTAATTTATGATAACTTAAAACATAAAGAAATTGCTTGCTGAAATATTGTGTCTCTAATTTATATATCTTTACAAAAGTTAAAGGAAATATTATATTACATAAAAATTTATCTATCTTGAGATGGCCATCGACGGGACTATTTGAAGAAATGTTCAATTTTGGGTAAAATTAAGAAACCAAACGCGTGATATGGAGACACGCCATCTGCCATCTGCCATCTGCCATCGTATCATAATTGGTGAGGGCCAACGTCCAACACTGAATTATTGGGAGGATCTATCACGGTCTTTATTGTGGTCCACATTATCTTTCTTTCCATCACTCTTATATATGTAGTTTCATTTAGCTTTTCTTTCTCATCTAATAAATTTATGGAATCTTTTTTTTTTATATGAAAAAAAATAATATGTGGATCTTCCGGTGCATACGTATTATAGTAATTCAATCAACTAATTTTTTTAGTAATTTTTGCTTAGGAAATTAAAAATTCGCGGAAGCTGCGTCTCTTTTCGTCTTTTCTCTCCATGGCCTAATCATCATGCATGTCATCACTTGCCACCATCAACATCATTGCAATCTCCTACTCTTTCTACACCATTTTTAGATAACATCACTATTATTTTTCCTATGTTGTTTCTACGTAAAAATGATCAAAGGACGCCTTCGAGATTTCTTCTCAATTGATAATACTATATCCTTTTATCTTATGGGCCACTAAGAAACCTAATACACTAAAATTGAAAAAAGAAAAGAAAAGAAAAGATTGATGTATTTTTCTTATTATTTTACAAATTTATATCTTCTAAATAGAGAACATATTCTTGTTCGAGATACATATATACATAAATATATATATGCATATATGTGTATGTATATTTTTTAAATTCCGTAACTGAATATCTCAAATTAAACATTAACTTACGGAATTGGGGCATGATAGTGACAATTTATGGTATAGGGGTATTTTAGTGATTTTCTAATTAATAAATTTGATAATAAATAATTATATCATTTATCAACATGATTGTTTTGCCCCTATTTAATTCGTTGACATTTATGGGAGAAAACTCTCCACCTCCCAAATCCTCCTATAAATAACATCTCATATTCAACAGAAAAGGCAAGTTTTGATTGGAAAGAAAAGAAGAAAAATAAGAACGTAGTTCTCTGCAAGATCGACCCGTACAAGTCAGCGTTCATAGTTTGGAGAAGGATCAAAGAAAGAAGAAATCACGAAGACATCCTTTGATTATTTTTACCCAACATCACATATGAATAAACTTAACATGAAAACTACTATTATATAATGAACTAAATAATGGTCTTATATTAGAACAAATTTTATAAGATGGCATAACTAATCACTCATTACTATATATTTTATTACAACTATTTAAAACCATCATTTCTTTTTGGTAAAACAATAATAGTTAATAAAAATAGATTTCACAGAAAATAAATTTGAATATCAGTCATTAATATATAATATTTTATGACATAAAAAAAGTTAATTATACTCTAATTTACAAAAAAATACTCATGAAATCACTAAGCACGTATAACGTATATTCACTTTTCTAGTTAAAAGTTAAAACAAAAGGAGGAAGAGGAAACTCATCCAACTCTTTCCTCTTTGCCACTAAGCAAGAAACAATTCACCCCACTTATTAATTAGTTATAAAACCTGTCATTTTCTAGAATTGATCGGTATTAGATTCCATTACTCAACGGTCGATGAAGGAAGGATTATCCAAATTCATGGATGAAATGGCGAAGCTACCACCACCCATAACATCTCCTGATATCTACAAAGTTCCCAAGGAATTTCGTACTGGCAAAAATGAGAAATGCTTTGATACTGTTTCAGATCTTTATTGGGCCCTTGCACCACGACCCCAATAGCCCGGCACAACAACTCAAGCAAAGGGTTTTGAAAAACTTCATTTATAGAGTTAATAAAGATATCAATGGGCTTGCGGACCTGATGAGTGGCCTGGAAAGACGGATTAGGGACTGCTACACTGATATAGATCCGGGTTCAAACTTTTGAAGATAATGTTGCTGGATGGAAGCTTCATTGTTGAGCTTCTGTTGAGTCAATATATGAGTGAAAATTATACCACATATGCTACTGTTGGGAATACGAAAAAAGTATCATTCTATACTTTGAAACAGGATCTCCTCAAGATTAATGGAAAATACTTACATAGACCAGGTCTACAAGCTTAGTGGTAGACCTTGTGGTTTATATTTTGCCACATCATTTATAATTACTTAAAATTTAATTATTAGATTTAACTAACCCAACTAGATTAAACTAGGGTTAAATAGAAATAAATAATTAAGTGTGAACCATTTTTTTAATTATCATAAAATTAATATTAATTAGAATTTAAAATTCATTGGTTTTTCCTTGGTTTAATTAATATTAAATAATATTAAAATTCCTTGGTTTTTCAATATACACTGAAGGCCTTTGGCGTTTTGTAGCGGGATTAAAACTGTTTTTATAGCATTTTTAAAACACCCTTAACTGTATAATTAACCAAGGAATTTTAATAGGGTTCAATTATAGAAACAAAACGTACTCTTGAAGAGTTTTGAAGTTCCCTCCTAGAAACAAAACCTAACGAGTATATTGAAAATTTATTTCTGTTAATAAAACCCTTTTTTCATTTTTGTTAAATAAATAACTTTGAGTTAAGGGGTAACTTTAAGGTCTACTTCAAAATCTGTTCTTCCACTTCTAAAGTAAGGCTTTACCATAACTGTATATTTAAGTTTTGTGTGAAAAACCAAGGAATTTTAATATTAATTAATATTAATTAAACCAAGAAATTTTAAATTCTAATTAATATTAATTTTATGATAATTAAAAAAATGGCTCACACTTAATTATTTATTTATATTTAACTCTAGTTTAATCTAGTTGGGTTAGTTAAATCTAATAATTGAATTTAAGTAATTATAAATGATGTGGCAAAATCTAGACCACAAGGTCTACCACTAAGCTTATAGACCCGGTCTATGTAAGAATTTTCCAGATTAATGTTTCTTGATATTCATTTCCGTATATATATTCATTTCTTTTGATTCTTAAACTTTCCGTATAAAAAGATTGATGTTTGTTTGATTTTGAGAGAGTAGTTTAAAAAAATTGAGAGATGAAAAATTTAGGAAAATTTACCTAGACACCCCCTGGGTTTAGGTCTAATTACAAGAACTTACCCTACTGTTTGAAAAATTACCAAGACACCCCCTCTGGCAAAACAGTATTACAAGAACACCCCTTACGGCGTTAAATTTTGACGGCGGAGGATGACGTCATCATTTTTTTTAATGTTTTTTCCAATTTTGCCCTCGGTGTGTATTTGTAATATTTGTTATGTTACAGGGGGTGTATTTGTAATATTTGAAATTTGATTGTTGTAGGCTGAAAATTACTATTGTATGTGTAATGTATTTCCATTTCAATATCAAAACACCCAATAGATACATAAATACCAATCCACCAAGCCAATAAATGATGAAGCATAATATAAACCTATTTAAAATTTAATAAATTTATTTACAATAACTCAATCTGGTAAATAAATTTCTAATAATGTTTATTTTCATTTTAAAATCAAACAAACCAAATTAAAATTTATCAAATTTATTTACTATAACACAATTATTTAATAACATATATTTTCTTAAAAAAAAACCCTTTTATAATTTAATAATTTATTTACAATAACATAATTGGTAAATAAAGTTTCACTTTAATAACAAATATTTTTCTTACAAAAATAAAACAAACCCATTTAAAATTTAATAAATTTATCTACAATAACACAATTCGAATTTTTGAAATCCAGAAAACTTTTCGGGATCTAGGGCTTGGTGATTTTGTTATGGAATTATTGCATTTTTGGTGCCACAACTTAACTTAAGCTCACTAAAAAATTTACCCCATATCAAAATTAGCCCGAAATCGCCCATGTGCGGGCCATGTGACGTGTAAATTGTGAATTTTGACCAAATAAAGTGGAAGTTTAAGTTTTTCTATAAATGTAGGGACATATTATAAAGTTGAAAAAGTACAAGGTCAATTTGCGAATTGGGATAGAGGGGCTGATTTTGCGAAGATGCCAAACTGCCATTGACGTGAGCTTGACAAAGGAGGAAGCTTCAATTCAGCACCAAATTGGACAAGGTTGGTACCAAAATGACCGCCACACCGAGGGGAGTCTACGGCTGAAAGGGGAGGCGGTGGGTCAAGCTCCACTGCCGACGGCGGCGTAAAATCGAAAAAAGTACCAAAATCGTAGATCTTAAAATAGAGTGACGGGATGGACTTTGAACTGATAATTAATGCTTGGAATTTGTAGAGGACTTGAAGACGAGTCTATAGCCATCAAATAGAGCTCGAACCGTGTCCGGAGTCGCCGGAAAAGTGAAAAAAACGGGTGTTGGAGCTTTAGCGCCGGCGGCCATGGAGTTTTTTTTTTTTTTTTTTGTAAATATTAAAAACAACGAAGGGCATTTTGGACATTTTACGTGATCCGTTAAAGTTGACTAACGGCCGTTAAGTCAAGGGGGTGTTTTTGTAATATTTCAAACAGTAGGGTAATTTCTTGTAATTAGGCCTAAACTCAGGGGGTGTCTATGCAAATTTCCCAAAAATTTATTTAAGAAAATAGAAAATATATATGTTTGGCATTTTCCGAATACGAAAAAAATTTGGGAAACACCAAACAAACAAATCCATAATATTTTTGTCATTCAATTGGATTTTTGTCCCATAAAAGCACACGCGTCCTATATATTCATATTATAGTATATATTCAGTCCTTAAATGTTTTTTTTTTTTTTTTATGATAACAACACTTGATAAAAGGATAAACAGAAAATTTAGAGGATTTTGGTGGTTTTCTTTATTTTGTAATCGAGAGGTAAGCTTAGCTATCTCTTAAATTTTTTTGGCCAAGATTTTAAGTCTTCAATGTTTTTAATTTGTTATGTTCTTATGATAACAACACTGGAGTAAAGTATATCTTAAGCAGATAGTTGAGAATATTTTGAAGGTGTTATTTATTAATCAAAGAGGTAAGTATTATATGCCACTAATTCTTATGTCGTTTATATATATATATATATATATATATATATATATATATATATATATGTATATATGCTCGTAGCGCATAGAAGGCAAATGTGGGGTATGCCACAAATCCCGACTTCTCTCAATATATATCCCTTTATCAAGTGTTGTTATCATAAGAAAAAAAAATCAGAACATTTAAGGACTTGAAACCTTCTTCCCAATGGATAGAATACCTGATTACAAACATGAAGATAACATGTAAAGTAAAATACATTTGAAATCATTCCAATTTCTCAAACAAACTGCTTGCCTAAGATTTTGTTTATATTTAATGTTTCAACGATCAATTCTTTTAACCTATACCCCCCACATGGGTTCTACGCAATTCAATTATATTTTTCCTTTATGTTTTAATGTGATGCATTCTGATTATTATTATTTTTCTTAAAATTTGTCCCTTTGTATTAAAATTTAAGTAGTATTTTTATTTAATACTTGCAGGTGAGCAAAGCAAAAATTGGCACCAAATAATCACATCTTCAATTGCCATATTAACATTCAACAAATTAAAATTGAAAATTTCACTAATATACTGTCGATACCAAAAAATAAAACTCGCATAAATATGATAAAAAATTTACTTTAATTTTTCATTCGTTTTGCAGGTATTAGTTTAATATTGATGGTGTGCAAATATTTCTATGTAACTTAGATGTCCAGAGTGATGTATTTGTAAATAATATAACTTCGTCCTCTATCCTTTTTTGTTAATATTTAACATTTTATTTTTCTTTGTATATAAATATTGTTATTCTAATTATATATATGGTACAATCATTTTATACATTTAACCATGTTGTACAATAGATATTTTTAATATATTAAACTATGTACTTAAAATATATATTTTTTTAAACCCGTGCATAGCACATACGTATGCTAGTTCATGGAAATTTCTTACTTAGACCAGGTTTAAGAAATTTTCCTAGACTTTGTGGTTGGAAAAAATACCAAATCATTAATTGTGATGATGTGGTGCTCTTACAATGATGATGAAGAGTATTTCCTAGATCAGATATAAGTAAAAATTTCCCTTCAAATTATTAGAAATTTAGAGTATATCTAATTATGTAATCATATCCTGTTCAAGGAAAAAGATGAAATCATTTTTTATGTGGTACACACACAACTCACTATTTAAAGAAATTTGGGTGAATGCATAACCACCACCTTTTTTCCTCTAATAAAATAAAATGTAGACATCATGTTTCGTCCACACGTTACTTGGATTTTACTTGGATTTGCTACCTGCAAAGGTCCAAAGTTACAACGACGTCATCGCTTGGCCGAATTCTTTTTGGTTTGACTAAATTAATCTTTTAATATATAATTTCCCATCAAAATTATTGATTTATCCAAACCTTCTTCAGTACTTTTTTTTTTGAGGGGAACCTTCTTCAGTACTCAAATAATGGATATGGAGTCTTCAATAATTTGGTTCTTGATATCTCTATGTTTGGCAACTGTTCTTTGGTTTACTTTAGTATTTATATTTACATCCAGGAAGAAAAGCGCTTCTAATAAGTTATTACAGCCGCCACCAGGCCCATCGGGCTGGCCGTTGATCGGAAACATATTCGATGTTGGGATGATGCCTCACCAGAACACACACAAACTTAAGGCCAAGTACGGACCCGTACTCTGGCTAAAACTCGGTATGTCCAAAACCTTAGTCGTACAATCAGCCAAAGCTGCGGAAGAGCTTTTCAAGAAACACGATCTCGTTTTCTCCGATCGAAAAATCTTAGATTCACTGACAGCATGCGACTTCGACAAAGGATCAGTTACATTTGGTCGTTATGGAGAGTATTGGCGTATGGCACGCAAGCTCTGTTCTTCAGAACTTCTTGTCCAGAAAAAGATCAGTGCTTCTGCTTCAACCCGACAAACTTGCATAGACATTATGTTGCAATGGATAAAGGACGATTCAGAATCATCAATTATGAATGGAGGAGCATCAGGGGAAATTCAATTTAGTAAGTACCTTCCTCTCATGACTTTTAATCTACTTAGTAATTATTTGGTTTCTAAGGATATAATAACGGACTCAAAATCCGAGAAAGGAAATGAATTTGTTGAAGCAATGAACAAATTCATGGAATGGAATGGGGTACCAAATTTGGTGGATTCATTCCCATTCTTGAAATGGATTGATCCCCAAGGAATCAGGAAGAATACAAACAAGTATTTGGGTCAGTTGATGAATATCATTGGAGGATTCGTGAAGGAAAGGATTCAAGAAAACCTGTCTGGAAAAGAGAAGAAAACAAATGATTTCTTGGATGCTTTATTAGAGTATAACGAAAAAGGAGGAACTGATGAGCTTTCAGAGAGGAATGTGATTATAATTGTTTTGGTAATTTAATTTGTTACTTCATACATTATTGCACTTACTATCGATATTTTCGAATGTAACAAAATCAATGATTTTTTATGTGTATATATATTTTAAAGGAAATGTTTGTGGCTGGGTCTGATACTACCAGCAACACAATACAATGGGGGATGGCTGAGCTGTTGCGTAATCCAGACTCGTTGAGAAAACTTAAAGACGAGCTTGATCAGGTCATCGGGCAATCAAGAAAGGTTGAGGAGGGTGATTTAAACAATCTACCGTATTTACAGGCAGTCGTGAAAGAAATTATGCGACTGCATCCTTCCGTCCCTTTCTTGCTTCCAAGAAATGCAATGGAGGACACCAAATTCATGGGGTACCTCATACCTAAGAACACAATGGTTCTTGTGAATGTGTGGGCAATACAAAGAGATCCCGATTCATGGGATGATCCTCTTTCTTTTAAGCCGGAAAGGTTTATTACCTCGAAAATTGACTCAAAAGGGCAAAATTTTGAGTTGATTCCATTTGGTTCTGGCAGAAGATCTTGTCTTGGTATGTTCTTGGGTGATAGGATGGTTAGCCTCACTTTAGCCAGGCTTGTACATAATTTCGACTGGAAGCTTACGAATAATGCGCCACCGGAATGTATGGATATGAGGGAGAAGATGGGAATTGCACTTCGGAAGTTGGTGCCTTTGACAGCGATTCCAACTGAAAGAAAATTTTAATTTCTTGGTCATATTTGTTTTTGTCAAGTTTAAATTAGTTTGGGGGTTAATGCAAAATACTAGTCTGTGTTATGCTAAACATGCAAGAAACTACTCCGTGAAATATTTATTGCGCCAAACTTCTTTATTTTTTCGACAACCCTGAAAAAATTACCAAATTTGTAAAATATAGGTCGTTTTGGGTTGACATTTTTCAAAAAACCATTTATAAAATACTTCAAGTTGGTCCCTATAACTTCGCTTGATATATTTTTAAATTATTTCTTGAATTTTATCGATTTATATGACTTATTTTTTACAAATTGGGTATTTTTTGCAGGGTTTTTTAAAAGACAAAAAAGTTTGGTACAATAAAAATTTCACAAATCAGTTTGCTGGTTTAGCATAACACAGGACAGTAACTTTCATTTTCCCCGTTAGTATGTGGATGAATATATTGTGTGCTTGTTTATAACTCTTATCTATATTGTAGTTATCTATTTGTAATAAATCCCTTTTTGTTGACTTGTGAAAGTTGTATTCCTCAACATCTTGTTTGGTCCTAAAATTTAGTTCAATTTGAAACAAATGAAATAGTTGAATAAACGAGTGGAGACCTTTCAAAGAATTTTAGAAGAAATCCAATTTGGTTGGATCTAATTAATCACTATAGTTTTGAAGCAAGTATATGTTGAGTTATTCAGTTACATAACAAATATAATACATTTCAATTACATAAGATTCGGATTTTTCAAGAAACTCGATCTCCCAAATGTCAATGGATGATATTTGGTCGTTATCGGCAGTACTGTTTATCCGAGCTTTTTGTACATAAAAAGATAAGTGCTTCTTCTCAATCTCGACAATCTTGCATCGATATCATGATTCAACGTATAAAAAAAATGTTAATGGAGGAGGATCAGGGGAAACTGAATTTGATAAGTTTCTTACTCTCTCATGATTCAATGTTTTTATCGAAATATATTGTAAATTTCTTTATTTTTATCTTGTACAACATTAAGTCTAGCCTCCTCTATTTGTTCAATTTCACAAAGTTCTTCCAAAATTTTAATCTTGCATGGTTTTAAGTTTAGCCTCCTTTCATGCACACTTGTCATAAATTGAATCCACCAGAATAGATACATAATTTCCTTATGTTCTTGGTCAGGTTTTTTTGCAATTTGCACTCCCAAAATTTGAGAAATAAACACTTTGCACCGAGAAAACTTAGATTTTTAGCACTTTGCACCCTCAAAATATGAATGCAGCACTATGCACCCTCTTTTATTTTAGGCAAAAACTCAAGGGCAAAATAGGCAATTCAATTTTAAATCTTCGGCACTTTGCACCCTCGAAATAAAATTAGAACTTAACACTCTCTTATTAAGAACAAATCAGCCACTTGCTCCCCGAAACACAAAAAGTGAGAAACTTTGCACCCCAAAACACAAAATTAACACTTAACACCCTCAAATTAACGAGGGGTTTGAGTTTCTTTTTAATTTGAGGGTGTTAAGTGTTAATTTTGTGTTTTGGGTTGCAAAGTGCCCATTTATTGTGTTTCGGGGACAAGTTGCTGATTTGTTCTTAACTAGAGAGTGTTAAGTTCTAATTTTAATTCGAGGGTGCAAAATGCTAATTTCTCAAATTTTGAAGGTGCAAAGTGCCAAAGATTTACAATTGAATTACCTATTTGCTATCGAATTTTTGCCTGAAAATAAAAGAGGGTGCAAAGTGCTGCATTTTTTTTATTTTAATGATGCAAAGTGCTAAATCTAAATTTTCTGGGTGTAAACTGTCTATTTCCCATGTTTTGGGAGTGAAAGTCCATAAAACCCTTCATGGCCAGGACACAGTAACATAATTTGTACCTGTAGCACTATAGCTTTGACTAGTGTTACAACATGGAAAAATTGGCTGCACCTGTTTATATTAATTGAGAGGAACACGAACTTCTTTAGGGTGTGAAAATTACCGGTGAGAGCAATTTATTATTTTGCTAACAAACTTCTAAGTAAAATTGGAAGTTAATGTCAATATTTCGAGGGTGCAGAATGTTCATTTCTTATGTTTTGGGTGTAAAATGCCAAAGATTTAAAAATAAATTACCCATTAAACCTATATTTTGAGGGTGTAAAGTAAAAAATAAAAAGTAACTACTTATCATATTACGAAGGTGCAAAGTGTTAAATCTATATTATGTTTCTGGTTAATTTTAGGAAAATAAAAATTGGTGCAAAGTGTTAAGTTTATCATATTTCGAAGATGCAAAGTGTTAAATCTATATTTTGAGGGTGTAAAGTAACTACTTATCATATTTTGGGGGTGCAAGGTACAAAAAATTCTTTAATATTTGAGGTGATAAAATGTTAAAAGTATGTGAACTTAAGGTGGTGAAGTGCATTTTTCAACAAGAAAATAAAATAATAACGAGAAAGCGAGGACTGTGTAACTAAATTTATAGTTTTAAAGGCAATAAAATGTAAATTTAAGGGGGGTGACGTGTACTTTTGCCAAACTTATGGGAATGTTTGTTTGGTATTTTAGAGTAGTGGAAATTTATGAAATAATCTCGACTTCCGTAATATTGTTTGTCAGAGTTTTAGGAAATAAAGTAGCCATGTTTTGTTTCGGAAGAATTAAGTTGCAGGTGTAAGATGCTTAAGATTTCATGTCAAATCATGTTTGTTATGTATGATAAGTTGGATAAGAGGTGATTACGTTATGTCACATCGAAGTAGTGTTTATGTAATTTTTTTTTAGCGATAACGAAATTGTTGTTTGTTTAGCTTTTGAGAGAATAATTCTAAATAACTGAGAGAAAATAAATTTATTTAACAA
This sequence comes from Penstemon barbatus, assembly GCA_003313485.2. Lineage (NCBI taxonomy): Eukaryota > Viridiplantae > Streptophyta > Magnoliopsida > Lamiales > Plantaginaceae > Penstemon > Penstemon barbatus. The sequence continues at coordinate 11,832,514 of CM064884.1, read as the reverse complement.
AATAGAAAACATGTTTATTTCGTTTTTCACAAATACAAAATAAGTTTCCAAAATGCCGAACAAACAGCCCGACTATTCTTGAAGCTGACTTCACGTCCGAATATGATTAGCAATGTGATCCATTTTAGTTTTTGAATTATTATTTTAATGCATTAATTGTGTTTCAGAAAATTATGTGAATTTATTTTTAACTCTGTCTAAAAACTATCGAAAAAATTAGTAATTGAAATTTATAATAATAAAAAATTAAAATGCTAAACAAATTGAATTTCATGGAAATGATAAATAAAACAAAAGGAGGAAGAGGAAACACATCCAACTCTTTCTTCTTTGCCACTAAGCAAGAAAACAATTCACCCCACTAAGTAGTAATACAACCTGTCAGTTTCTATAATTGATCGGTATTAGACTCCATAATTCTCTCGGAAATTTCATTGGTTGTGTACTAGTATTCAGTTAGGGTTTGAGTTTGATCTCAAAAAACTTCCTACTTTTGCAATTCTACTGTATCTAGATCCGTGTCCGTCTAATTCTCGGGAAATTCCCCCAAAGATCAGTTAATGAGGGTTTCAGTTTGATCGAATTGGTGCTTACCTACAATTATATTGATATATTGAGAGAGAATATGTTATCGAATCACTTGCAGAACGGTCACTACTAGAAAAAAATAAAATTTCAACTGAAATTTCGACAGATTTTAGTATTTCAACGGAATTTTCAACAGAAAAAATTTGTCGCAGAAAAGCTCAGAAAATATTTCGACAGAAATTTTTTCTGTTGAAGTTTTGAAATTTCGACAGATTTATTCTGTCGAAATTTCGGTTTGCAACAGAAATAAATCTGTCGAAAATGTGAAATTTCAACAGAAATTTTTAAATTTCAACATAAAAAATTTCTGTCTAAATTTTAACAATTTCTACAAATTCAATATTGATCCGAATCTTTAATTTGATTTGTGTTTACACTAATTACCAATTTCCACACAATCTAAATTGACGACAATTGTAAATTCTAATTAAGCATTAATCCAACATTCATCGAAATAGAAAAATCTCCAAATATCAAATACAATCTAAATAAACATCAAACAAGAGTCAAAACACCCAAAATATGATAAAATCCCTAAACATCCAACAAAAGTACCAAAATAAGTTTGTCAAAATACGATCATACATAACAAATCCCTAATCATCATTCTGTGTTTTGGGAACTTGAGTGTCATTGTGGCCCTGTTGAGATGGTTGCTGAGCGGTACCAGGGAGATTATAAAACATCGGAAAGGTATTTGGTTGGGACATATGCGAAAAGAAAGAAGATAGCATACCCGATTGCATCATACCCGATTGCATCATATTAGCCATGGGCCCCTGGGAAGGCTGAAATGCACTTGCCTGATGATCAAAAACTCCAGTGTTTGTGAAATTTGGTGTCGGATGTGAAGATGTGCCCGCCTGGTTCTGAATTGATGCAGACAACATTTGGACGTACATCATCCTCTGCATTTACAGTTCGACTTTATGTTGTGCCCTGGTCTCCACCAAATTCAAGACCGATGTCAACTTATTGTTGGATAAGGATGAAGATGAAGAGCACTGAAGACAATAAGTAAAGGGAGGTTTTGATGAATTCCAAAACTTCAAATCTGCTAAGTATAAATTAACTTAGCTGATATCCCTTTGAAGAATTTTTGACTAAGTAAAGAAGATATCAGAAGAGTCAAAATTCAAGGTCCAAGGCTACTGATATGCTGAATGAAAGAAATCAGACTGGTGAAGATCAGCCGACTCAAAACAGATTTGTTCAAGTTTGAGATCAGCTTAGTTCGCCATCAGACTTGTACTTTCGTCAGCCAAGTGGAAAAGATCAAGAAGCCATCCCAACGGTAATAAATGCCCTTGGAAGTAATAAATGCTAAAGTACAAGGCTATTAAAGACAAATGATTGAAGAAATGCTTCGCATCAGCTGGGTGCATTTAATGCTGCCTGCAGAAAAGTACTGTTGACAGTACGGGCAGACTGCAGAGAGCCGTTCGCGGAAATTAAGGACAGTACCCGAGGTTTTTGAATCTTGTCTCTCTTCAACTGACATTTTTCAAACCTACGAGTATAAATAGCTATAGAGACGAAGAGAAAAACAACAACACAATCTCTGAGAAAAAATTTGAAGCAAAATCTCTTAAGTCTCAAGAACAGTTCACTCATCAGCTCTGTCATTTGTTGACTGAAGCCGAAGTTGAAGATCGAAGAAAAACACATTTTTCTGAGTGAAATTTGTTAGAGTGTTGTGAGGAGTAAATATCCGTCTTTGTGAGTGATATTACTTCGGAGAGTAGGAGTTTCTTTGTGATTTCCTGCTGCGAACTTGTGGCTTATCATTTGTTGTAAAGCACAAGCAGAGTATACTAATTACTTTGTGTTCTTAGTATAACCCAAGATCTGTGTGACTTGGAAGAGTGGATTAAAGGATATTTACATCCATATAACCACTATAAAAATCTGTGTATTTTTACTTGCATATTTACTTGAATATTTTCAGTTGCATAAAAACACTTTGGTTTAACTGTTTGAAAAGTTTTAAAAGGAAAAGAATTTTATAAAACTGGGGATCAAACTTTTAAACTACTATGTTTACTTGTGAAAACACTTTACAAATCCGCTGCAAGTACTCTAAGTATTAAAACTGATTTTAGCAAAAATCAGCTAAGTGATTATCAGATTAGTGGTCAACAAAGCTGTTCAAAGATTTGTTCGCGATCAGCCTTGAGAAATTATTGTTTGATAACAGCTTAGTCTGTTTAAGTTAGAACAAAAGTTTTAAAGTTAAAAATTGTCAAAAAGTTTAGAGGTCTATTCAACCCCCTCCCCCCCCTCTAGACATCATCTGACCACTTGGGACCAACACTTATTTTCCACATAATTAAGTCGTTCAATGGTTTGTTCATCGGGTGGCGCAGCAGTATAGTTAGTCCCTTGTGTGTATGAATTCTGAGTAGAACGCGTGGGACGTACACATGAAGCCCGTACACTGTCCCCTTATTTGACACACCCTGTGTTTGTGCCCATGTCTGAAATTATAGGTATAAAAACAAAGCATGGTCAATGAACCCGTATACCCCACTCTTGTATTTATCCTTAATAGTTTTGTTGTCGAGATCAACTCTATCATACATCCATCTACATAGTAAACGTATATCCATATTCTACGTACACAAAATTTACATTTATAAACATTATTATTAATTAATTCATCATAAATTCGAGCAATTTTCATGCTCCATTCAAAATCTTAACATTTTAAAATCAATCTAAATTCAAACATATTTAATTATTGAAGTGTCGAAGCATAATAAACTTGCTAACATGATACATGTGCTACTCATAATAATGATACTACTATATATATATACATGAAATTTACATGTATAGTAGTATCATTAACCTATGCTACTATATATTGTAATATAAACTAAACAGTCAAAATGATTATGCTTTTTACCTTATATATGAACTACTTATAAGAGTTAATTTCATGATGTCCTTAAGCTTATATATAGTTCGTTCGCATATGTGCATTATTTGTTTAAAAAATTAATGATCATTGACAAATTAGTAAAGTATATAACTACAATTAATGGTACCCATAAGACTAGATTTTCGAAAAGTTGAGTCCTTAGTAAATAATGACAATGATGTCTAACAACCAATTTTTTCAGAATTAATGTTGTTCAAAAAAAGAATCTTAACGTCTAGGAAGACAGAGAGGATAACTTAGTCAAGAACATCATTACTTATTATCGTGTTTGTAGGTTAATTAATTAAGCATGATTTTTCATGTTGTTAATGATCTATCAGCACCATTCAGCAAGACTAACATATTGTATATAATTCTACATCACAACTTATTCTCATTTGAGTTGGTACCATCACAACTGTTATTTGCTCTTAAATTTATATCAGAAAATCCCAATGTTCTACATCAACTAACAGTGAGTAATCCAATCCATCTCCCGATCGAATTTGTTATTTAATTTATCATTCTTTCTCTCTCTCTCTCTCTCACTCAGTTTTAGAATATAACTAACTGCAGGCCGAAAACGAATCCTCAAGAGAAGAAAGACTTTGGATTCTTCATTCACATGGGAGGACTATAAATCCATGACTTTTACTCTTCAAGTCAGTTTTTACTACTCTTTTCACCATCTAGTATATTTAATTTTCTCTCATTATAATAATCTAAGTAATTAATTTATTATATATAAATATGTATAGGTTGTTAATGAAACTTTGAGACTGGGAAACGTTATGCCTGGTTTTTTACGAAAAGCTGTCAAGGACATACAAGTAAAAACAGTTAATTTTCCCATAATCTTTTATATATAATTCCTAAATCTTTTCTAACAATGAACCTCCAAGGTAGATGAAATTGAAGGATTAAAACCGAAATTGAATGATTAAAGTTCAATGATACCTTAGTTAGAAGACTTATAGTAGTGTACGTAGGTCGGAGTCGGAGCTGGCCGGATCTAGATCGCAAAACGGGTGCTGTGCGGCAAGAGCCGGCTTTGGCCCTAGGCAATTTAGGCAATTGCCTAGGGCCTCAAGCTCCTAGGGGCCCCCAATTCATTAAATTATACCATACACATTACTTATTGGGTATATAAAGTATTTCAATTGAGCCAAACCAAAATTAAGAATTGCAAAATGTCATGGGTCACAACCCTTACTACTCATATGTCGAATAATAGTAATAATTATGCAGTACAGAAATAAAGAAACTTTTAATTTAAATCGGGTTTGGCTGAACCCATATAATCATAAAACAAGTAAAATATACTTGTGATTGATTGAGTGTTATACAATTTCAACAGATATGCCGATTAAGGTTGTTGCACAGTGATTATGGAAACACCTAAATTTTAGGAGAATAACTTTCATATTGTCATAATGTCATTAATAAGAAAGGGTAAAAATATTAAAAGGGAATTTAAGTCTCTCTTGAAATTCTAAAACGACATGTATTTTGAAATATATATTATTTTTACTAAAACGACATATATTTTGAAATAGAGGGAGTACGTTTATAAAAAAATCAAAAGTCAAGGTTTAACAACTACTTTTTCTTTGCACAAATATTATTTTCTCCATGAGATTTTACGCGCTTATTTTCTTTCTCTCATTCTATTAGATTACAATAATTATTCATCAAACTAACAAAGACAGAGTATTTATGATCAAGTCTGTCATAAGAAAGATTAAGTGCGTACATCCTTTTTATCAATAGAAAAAAATAGTTAGGAGAACTCGACCGTTTGTATATATAATTAATACTTTAAGCAAGAAAAATAAACTTTACAAGAAAGTTTTTTCTACGATATATATAGGGCCCTGAATTTGGGTTTTGCCTAGGGCCCCAAGAAGCATTGGGTCGGCCCTGTGTGCGGCGGTGGCATGAAATTAGGGCTGGATATAAGGAGTTGAGAGAGAAATTTTAGATCGGGCATAGTGGAAAGAAAGAAAAGGAAGGAGGCAGCTTAATTACCTTTTAATGAATTTTCAACAGAAAAATTTCAACGGTTTGAAATTTTGAAAATGTTGGTCCCAAGTGGTCAGAAGAGGTTTAGAGGGGGGGGGGGTGAATAAACCTCTTTAAAAATTTTCTTCAAATTTAACTTTAAAACTTTCACTCTAACTGAACAGACTAAGCTGATCAGATTAGTTAGTTACAATTCTGTTCGCGAACAAATCTTTGAACAGCCTTGTTGACCACTCGTCTGATTGTTACTTAGCTGATTTTGCTAAAATCAGTTTTAATACTTAGAGTACTTGCAGCGGATTTTCAAAGTGTTTTTCACAAGTAATCTTAGTAGTTTGAAAAATGTTTCCCCAGTTTTATAAACTCCTTTAAATTCTTTTTCAAACAGTTAAGTTTATGTGTTTTATGCAAACTGAAAATATGCAAGTAAACAGCAAATAAAAACACAAGCAATTTTTATAGTGGTTATATGGATTTGAATATCCTTTAGTCCACTCTTCCAAGTCACAAAGATCTTGGGTTATACTAAAAACACACAGTAATCAGTATACTCTGCTTACGCCTTACAACAAATGAACAGGCCGTAAGTTCGCAGTAAGAAATCACAAAGAGATCCTACTTCTCTGAAGTAATATCACTCACTAAGACGGATATCTACTTCTCACAACACTCAATGTTTACAAAATCACTCAGAAGATGTATTTGGCTTGATTCTTCAACTCTGCTTTCGTCAACAAATGACTCAGCTGATGAGTGAGCTGTTCTTGAGACTTAAAGAATTTTGCTTCGAAAATTTCTCAGAGATTGTGTTGCTTGTTTCTTCTTCGTCTCTTTCAGCTATTTATACTTGAGGATTGAAAAGTGTCCGTTGAAGAGAGACAAGATTCAAATTCCTCGAGTACTGGTCCTTAAAATCCGCGAACGGCTCTTTTGCAGTCTGTCCGTACAGTGAACAGTACTATTCTGCAGGCAGCATTAAATGCAGCATTAAATGCACCCAGCTGATGCGAAGCATTTCTTCAATCATTTGTCTTTAATAACCTTGTACTTCAGCATTTATTACTCCAAGGGGCATTTATTACCGTTGGGAACACTTCATGATCTTCTTCACTTGGCTGACAAAAGTACGCGTCTGATGGCGAACAAAGCTGATCTCAATCTTGAACAAATCTGATTTGAGTCGGCTGATCTTCACCAGTCTGATGACTTTTCTTCAGCAGATCAGAAGTCTTGGACCTTGAAACTTTGACTCTTCTGATGTCTTCTTTACTTAGTCAAAATTCCTTGATAAGTTTATCAGCTAAGTTACTCCATACTTAGCCAAATATGAAGTTTTGGAATGCATCAAAACCTCCCTTATCAAACTTCCTTTAGAGCCTTCATCTTCATCCTTATCCAACAATTTTCCCCTTTTTGATGATGACAAAACTTCAGCTAAGTACCTGTTGAATATCTAAGCTAAAGAATGTAATCCTCAAAAATTTTCTGAGATAGAAAATAGTATGTTGGAATGAACTTGACTTTATATTGATATGATAAGATTGTTACAAGTACAAGTTCTTCAGATGAGATATCTGAAAGATAGATAAAAGCAAACTGATTACAAGATTTTATCAATTTTAACTATCAGCTTCTTCATCTGATCCTTCCAGCTCTTCTACATACTCATAGGATGACTCTTCGTCATCTTCTTCTTCATCATCAGCTTCATCATCCAGATCCATGTTTGCTTTGGCAGCTTCCATTTTCTCTTTAAGTTTTTGTTCCTTCAAAGCTTCCATGGCTTTCCTGGCGGATTCTGTATTTTTGTACTTAGTCAAAGGCTCTGATTGATCAGCAGCAGAGTCTTTGGATTCAGCCATTACTTCATCAGTTTTGGCTTTTTCCTTGGTCTCTTCTTCAAACTTGTCTTTGCCTTGTTCCTTTCCAAGATCTTTGTCAGCAGACTTGGTCAGTTCAGTAGCTTTATCAGTTTTGTTGGCTTCAGTAGTAGAGGTTTCCTTAGTTGATTCATCCCTTTTCTCTTCCCCCTTTTTGTCATCATCAGACTGGATGACTTCTTCAGGTTTAGCAGTAGGGTTGAGTGCAACTGTTGGAATCTTCATTCCAGCACATAAAGTCTTCAAATTCTGATTCACTACATCGTGACTTGCTGTAAGATGATGAATAGTTGTGCTGATGTCGTCAGTCTTGTCATTGAAGTAGTCAATGTTCAGGTTTACAGTTGCAATTTCATCTTGAATTGCTTGTGTAGCATTTGACATTTCATGCAACATTCCCAAATTGATCTCCTTCTCCTCTTCACTGACTTTAATGAAGGTTGCCGTCAAGTCAGCAATCTTGTGCTCAGCTCTTTGAAGTGCAGCATGAAGATGATTAACATCACTCTTCACATCCTCCATATTTCTGTTCATATCATTCAAGCTATTCACTAACTGCAAGGAATGATCTTGAGGAATAGGAATACTTGTGATTTCAGTCTTGATGATCTTTTTAGTAGACTGTTGCACAGTTTCCAGCTGAAGTTTATTTGACTCTGTCAATTCTGTCTTAAGCTCAGTCTTCAGCTCCTCCTTGACCTTCATCAGCTGCTGTTGATGCTTTTCTTCCAGTTCCTTCAAAGAATTTTCCATCAACATCTGGAAAGCTTCCATCAGTGATGAGTGTTCATCACCTGATGAAGCAGAAGCAGCAGCTTCATCCTTTTCTTCAATCTCCTGGTGGACAGGAATATCTTCCATCTTTACGTCCTGATGATCTTCAGCATCCTTAGCATTCCACTCAATGGCTAAGGGTTCTTCAGCAGCCTTTTCAGCAGACTTGTCTTCAGTCTGGTCAGCAGACTTGTCCTCAGGCTTGTCCGCAATCTGAATAGCAGACTTTTCAGTAGGCTTGGCCGCAGCTTTATGTTCATCAATAACGTCATCATAGAACAGATTAGTTATGGTGCCATCATCATTGAAGCAGGTCGTCTGACGAATTTGCCTCACAATGATCCAAGGGTTGACAAAGGCATTGTTACCCTCTGGCACTTCATAAAAATCTTTCATTTCCCTTCCAAAAATAACATGTTGAATACTTGGCAGTTTTGGGAGTTCACTTGAATGCCCTTGCTGATATCTGGACTTTTCTGCCCACTTATTCAGTGCAGTGATAACAG
>CM064884.1:11664944-11790334 GCA_003313485.2 Penstemon barbatus | reverse complement strand
ACCTTCATTAATCACGTAGAACGAATGCGACATAATTTTTTTTTGAGGTTCTTTAATGTTTTGTAGGTTCTTCAAATAAGTGATAACTTCTTAAGAACTTTTGAAAGAAATTTTTGAAGAAGTATAGAGTTATAATTCTTTTTTTTTACCATTATTATTTTAATAAGTTGCAAAACTTTAAAAAATAATTATAAGTTTGTTATATAGGGGACTTCTTGTCTAATTATACTTATGTAATTATTTCCTTTTAGGATTCTTTTATTTTATATTTTGCCATGAATTTAAATATCACAATATAATTTAAATAGGGGTATATTAGTCTTCACAAAAAAAAAAAAATTTCCTTAGGCTAACTCGTACTTTTATATGTATATTTTTTTGAGGTTCTGTAATGTTTTGTAGGTTCTTCAAATAAGTGATAACTAGCATGTTTAATTAGCTTCTAACATGTTTAATGAATGATGGTGTTTTACCCGCAGGTTTGTTTCAAGTTTGTTTCAAAACATGAAAGCATGTATGGTCCAAAAAAATGGCATACACTCATCATTAGAGACTACGACCTTGAGTACAAATTTACTATCATGTTACACTTATCAATAAATGCCCATAAATGGATATATTACAACAAAGTCCTTGAACTATTACATTATAATAGAAATACCCATTAGTATCTAATATTTATAACATTTACTATAAAACATCAATTTTATTGATTGTAAAGCACATCAGCAAATCCTGCTCAATTCAATTTCCTTCCAACTAGTGGTTGTCTCCACTCCTCAACTTCCGGATGATGATGAGTACAAATTTATCAACATGCTTGTAATAGAACTTTCTCCATCGTTCACAAAACATAATTGGCCAAAAAATGAATCCTAAACCCACAACAAATCCCACTCCAGCACTTATAAAATAGAATACAACATCTGAACTTTCCTGCTCTTCTTTTTTCACCTTTGTAACTTGTTGTCCATTGTCATGATCACCACAAGGTTTGTTCAAAGGAAAGTCACAAAGTCTCTCGTTTCCTTCATAGCTTTCTGCGGAAAATGTTTGAAATTGATAACCACTAGGGATCTTTCCTACTAGTTTGTTATAGGAAAGGTTCAGGACCGAAAGGAATGTGAGCCTTGTAAGCTTTTCCGGTATCTCCCCTGTTAACTGATTACTTGAAAGGTCTAAAGATCCAAGCTGTGTTAAGTTTCCAATTGATTCTGGAATTGTGCCCGCGAAAGAATTGTGTGATAAGTTTAGCCCATAAAGCATGCTCAATTGACCAATTGTTTCAGGTATTTCCCCTTCAAAGCTATTGCTTGAGAAATCAATAGTCGTAAAGACTGTCAATATCTTCAGAAGCTCCATCTCTTGTGCTTTAATGATTACAGTCACCCTGTCGTGGTAATAGATGTCGTATGTAACAAAAAATTTAAAGTGGTCTTGTTTATTGTTATTGAGCGTCATTCCTTTCCAACTTTCGATGCTTTTTGGAAATAGTTTCCCACTGAAGCTATTGAAAGCAATGTCAATAATCTGAAGATTTGGCCAGCTTTGATCGTCCCCAGGACATCTGATGTCACCGTGAAATTTGTTCGATCGTAGAACTAGAACACGTAATCTGGATGAGTTTTTTAACATGCATGGTGTTAAAATAAGCAAAAGACAGAGAAGGAAAATATTCACAGAATGTGGCGTCGCTTTTCTTGTGTATTGTTTTCTGTGTATTACATCAAAAGTTTTGAGAATGCTATTTAAATAGCTTACAATAAGTGAGACCTCCTTACCCTAGTTGCTACCAAAACATTACACGTGTAGTAGTATGTTTGTTTGTACATAATGAGTGTTTGGATATAATGCTAAGAGATGGGTTGTTTGGATGTATTGTTAACACGCCCCCGCAAGTCAAGCTGGGGAGGAAGCACAGCTAGACTTGTTCGAAGAGTAGAAAACCGAGAAGTAGATAACGGTTTTGTAAGAATATCCGCAAGTTGATCCTTGCTTGACAAAAATGATACTCGTAACGCCTTTGCTTGGACACGATCCCGGACAAAATGATAATCAATATCTACATGTTTAGTTCGGGAATGAAGAATCGGGTTCTTGGATAAATACGTGGCACCCAAGTTGTCACAAAATAGGGTTGGTGGAGTATGAGATAAAATGCCCAACTCAGTCATAAGAGATTGTATCCATAGAACTTCACATGTAGCGTGAGCAAGAGCCTTGTATTCCGCTTCCGTGCTAGACCGTGCAATGGTGGATTGTTTCTTGGAGCTCCATGAGACAAGATTTTTGCCAAAAAATATACAGAAACCACCTGTTGATTTTCTATCATCAAGACAACCTGCCCAATCCGCATCCGTAAAGGCAGCAAGACTTGGATTTGGAGAGGGCTGCAACAATAAACCAAAATCAGCAGTGGATTTCAAATATCGAAGAATACGTTTCACACATTGCCAATGTGAGACTCGGGGTGAATGCATGTATTGACAGACTTTATTCACCGAAAACGCAAGGTCAGGCCTCGTGAAAAGTAGGTACTGAAGGCTCCCCACAACACTCCGATACAGCGTGGGATCCTCAAAATTGGGAGAGTCATAGGCGGACAGCCGGGTGGACGTAGCCATGGGGCTGTGTACAGGTTTGCAATCAGCCATGTTTGTGCGACGTAGGAGATCCAAAATGTATTTCTTTTGAGTAATTAAGAGACCAGAAGGGCTGCGAGAACATTCTAAGCCAAGGAAGTAATTTAAACCACCAAGATTCTTCATAGGAAAATCAATACTTAACAAAGTAATCAATTTTTCCATAGCATGTGAGGAAGATCCCGTGAGGACAATATCATCCACATAAACCAACAAATAAATCACAACAGATCCATTTCTATAAATAAACAAGGATACATCAGACTTTGAGCTTGAAAATCCTAATTCGATTAACCGAGAGCTAAGGCGAGCATACCAAGCTCGGGGGGCTTGTTTTAATCCATAAAGAGCACGATTCAACTTGCACACATAATTTGGATAATCCGGGTGCACAAAACCAGGGGGTTGAGACATGTAAACAGATTCATCAATAGATCCATGAAGAAACGCATTTTGTACATCCAATTGAGTAATAGGCCAATTAAGGGAGGTAGCAATAGATAATACCAGTCGAATTGATGTCGGTTTGACCACAGGGCTGAAGGTTTCAGTGTAATCGATTCCTTCAAGTTGATTGTAACCCTTCGCAACCAATCGAGCTTTGCGTCGCTCAATTGAACCATCAGCTCGGAATTTTGTCTTGAAAATCCATTTGCAACCAATTAAATTCTGGCTTGGAGAAAGGGGATGAGAGACCAAGTTTTGGTGTTCATTAGAGCATCAAATTCCTGTTGCATAGCACTACGCCAATCGGAAAATTTGGAGGCTTCAGGCTTGGGTGAACGAGGAGGGTTCTTCGGGTATACAATTTTCAGTGAGGTGGGCACGGGGTGGAGGCCATGGAATAGTGCCATCTTTTCTTGATTTGGGACGAGAGCTGTTGGTTTGGGATCGCGTTGTGATGGAATACGGTCTAGGTTGAGATGTAGGAAATTGATTTGAAGTGGCTGTTGGAGAAGATGAAATCGTGTCCAAGTTGAGAGTAGAATTTGGGTCAGCTGTTAAGTTATCGGGTTCAGGGTACTCGGGTTGCGGACTGTTTGGTGGGTTATGAGATGGGTTAATGTAAAGTGTGGGGTTTGAGTTGGTATTAGGTGATGTAGTGCAAGTGTTGGGCTGAACATTAGATGGGCCTTCAGAGTTATGGGTCTGATTTAATTGAGTAATAGGAGACTGACTTTGGTGTATAGTAGTTATAGGTCCAGTTTGAGTGGGAAATTGGAACGGCAAATATGAAGGAGCAGTAGACTCATTTGTCATGCTTGTTTGATTTTTGGAGTAAGGAAAATTTGTTTCATCAAATATCACATCACGTGAAATATACATTCGAGATGTAGCAACATGATAACATAAATATCCATGGTGTGAAGCACTATAACCAAGAAAAATACATGAAATCCAACGAAAATCAATTTTGTGTTTGTTATAAGGCCGAAGGTTAGGCGAACACTGACACCCAAAAGTCTTTAGAAATAAGTAATTTGGTTTCTTTTTGAAAAGAATTTCGAACGGGGAAACAATTTTTAGAAGAGGAGAGGGTAACCTATTTATGAGGTATACCGCGGTAATAAAAGCATCGGACCAAAATTTTTTTGGGAGAGAAGAGTGAGATAAAAGAGCAAGTCCGGTTTCGACAATGTGTCGATGTTTTCGTTCCACCATGCCATTTTGGGAATGAGCATATGGACACGAGATACGATGTGTTATCCCAAAGGAACGTAAAATAGGTAGTAAAGAACGAAATTCACCACCCCAATCACTTTGAAATGAGCAAATATTTGTATGAAGTACATTCTCAACATTCTTTTTAAATAAAAGGAAAGTGTTTACAACCTCATACTTACATTTTAAAGGAAATATCCAACAAAAACGACTAAAATCATCAACTATGGATAAGTAATATCTATATTCTCCTCGGGACAAAACCGGAGATGGACCCCACACATCCACAAAAAGTAACTGGAGAGGGGCGGTGGAGTGATTTAAGGAAGGAGTGTAAGGTTGTTGGTGCATCTTTCCTTGGCAGCAAGCTGAGCATAAGGATGTTGGAGTAGATTTGGAGACGGGAAGCATGACTTGATTGATAATGCATTTCACTAATTGCATGGAAGGGTGACCAAGACGATTGTGCCAAATAGAAGGAGTAGCTCGGACACTCAAATTTTTTTGAGGAGAAGAAATGGAAGTTGGAAAAACATAAAAACCGTTCCTAGTAGGCCCTTGAAGAAGAACCGTGCGAGTTTTGGAATCCTTCACATAGAAAGAATGAGAGTGAAATTCAAAGAATACATTATTATCGTTGCAAAAATTTTGGACAGAGATTAAATTTTTTGAAATATTTGGAACATGAAAAATAGTAGGGAGAAGAAATTTGCCTTGAGACGATGGAAGGGTGGTGCTGCCGACATGTTGAATGGGGAGAGAGGATCTATCTCCAACTTGAACGTGTTCTTGGCCTTGATAATCAACCGGGTTAATGGTGAGATTAGAGAAGTCATGAGTGAAGTGGTGGGTAGCTGCCGTATCTGGATACCAAGAGGAATCCGGTGAAGAATGAGGATACGGGGATGGAGCAGTGGTGTAGTGAGCGGAGAGAGAGGACGGGGGAGGAGTTTGATAGTTGTAATTGAAACGGTGATAACACGTGGCTGCGGTATGTCCGGGTTTGGCACATACTTGACAAATTGGTTTGGTGGGACTAAAGAGAGGAGGAGTGGGAAGAAAGCCACGACCACCAAATCTGCCTTTTCCACCTCTGCCCCTATAGTTTCCTCGGCCTCTAGGAGGGCCACGACCACGGCCAGAATAGTTTGGGATGCTTTTCATAGTGTTGTTTGCAGAAAGTTCAGTGGAGCCAGTGGTAGTGTTTAGTTTATGGAGTTGGCGAGCTTCATAGTTAAGGAGATGTGAATAAACTTGAGGAAGAGAATAGGCTTCGGGGTGAGTTATGATATTGTCCACAATAACCTCATAATCATCGGGTAGACCATGAAGGAGATACACAATAAATTCGGTAGGAGGAATCACCTTACCGACCAAAGCTAAGGTGTCAAGGAGAAGTTTTGCACGTCGAAAATAATCGGCAACTGATTCAGAACCTTTCTGTAAAGAGGTGAGTTGGAAAAGAATTTGTGTCCAACGAGCCTGAGATGTAGCTGCAAACATAGATTCAAGAATAATCCATACGTCACGAGCCGTGGTGGCTTCAAGAACATGGGCTATTAATGGTTCAGTTAGAGATGAGATGAGAATACTCATTACAGCTTGATCTTGTTGCTGCCAAAGTAAGAAAGATGGATTTGATTCAGTCAATCCATCGAGCACCTTGGGGGGAGGAGTTGTGCCGTCAATGAAACGGTGGAGGTTGTGTCCTTTGAGGTAGGGAAGGACTTGAGCTTTCCACAAGAGATAGTTGTCATTGGAGAGTTTCACAGTGAGAAGGGAGGTCGGAGGATTCGAAGGGATGAAAGAAGCAGCGGAGGGGCTTTGTGGAATGGAGATCGGAGTAACGTCATGGTTGATAATCGGTGGAGATGATGAAGTCGTATGGGCAGGGATAGGAACTGAAGTGTTTTCTGCCATTGGAGATGAAAGTAAGAAAATAAGGGAGATGTTGGGAGGAAGAGATAATAGATGGACGGTGGTCCTATCCAGCTGTTGATACCATGTTAAAATAAGCAAAAGACAGAGAAGGAAAATATTCACAGAATGTTGTGCCGCTTTTCTTGTGTATTATTTTCTGTATCACATCAAAAGTTTTGAGAATGCTATTTAATAGCTTACAATAAGTAAGACCTCCTTACCCTAGTTGCTACCA
This sequence comes from Penstemon barbatus, assembly GCA_003313485.2. Taxonomy (NCBI): domain Eukaryota; kingdom Viridiplantae; phylum Streptophyta; class Magnoliopsida; order Lamiales; family Plantaginaceae; genus Penstemon; species Penstemon barbatus. The sequence continues at coordinate 11,783,875 of CM064884.1, read as the reverse complement.
AAACATTACACGTGTAGTAGTATGTTTGTTTGTACATAATGAGTGTTTGGATATAATGCTAAGAGATGGGTTGTTGGGATGTATTGTTAACAAGCAAGAAAACAATTCACCCCACTAAGTAGTAATACAACCTATCAGTTTCTATAATTGATCAGTATTAGACTCCATAATTCTCTCGGAAATTTCATTGGTTGTGTACTAGTATTCAGTTAGGGTTTGAGTTTGATCTGAAAAAACTTCCTACTTTTGCAATTCTACTGTATCTAGATCCGTGTCCATCTAATTCTCGAGAAATTCCCCCAAAGATCAGTTAATGAGGGTTTCAGTTTGATCGAATTGGTGCTTACCTACAATTATATTCATATATTCAGATAGAATATGTTATCGAATCACTTGCAGAACGGTATGGAGACGGCAAAGTTGTTATGGTCGCGGGTGCCTAACTCCGAGGCGGAGATGGAGGCAAATAGTGTCACCGCCGATGATAACTGCGGTTATAAGAAGCATGATAGCAGCAATGTTGAAAGCCTTGATTATGAAGTTATTGAAAATAGTGCCTACAGACAAGAACAGGTACCGTTTCAGATTTGTTGTTGTGTTAAGTAAACTTTTAGGCCATCTCCAATGGTTGAGGGCTAGCCCCGGGCTCCGGAGCCCGGGCTAGCCCAGGGCCAGCCCGGGGCCCTGCTGGTCGTCTCCAATGGTTGGGGCTCCGTGGGGGAATTAATTAAATTTTTTTCCTTTGCCCACTCTCACTTAATATTATAGTTTTAAATTTTTAATATTAATATTAATAATAGTAATTATATTAGTACTCATAATTTAATTATTAATTATTAATTGTATTAAAATATTAATATTAAATAGAATATTTAATTAAAGTAACTTAAAATTAATACATAATACGCAAACTCTCACCTATTAATATTATAGTTTTATTTTTTTAAATACGGAGTATTAATTAAAATAACACATTAATTACAACAATACACAACATTAATTACACAACATAATCAAGGAAAATAAAATAAAAATAGTCCCAAAGCTCCTTATAAACCTCATAAACATAGTGTTGGAAAAAGTAAGTTAATGGACCATTTTGGACGTAATTTAAGTGGGACCCACTTTGAGTAAAGAGTCGGGTCTTTACGTAATTATATTCTACTCCGTGAGTAGATTAAAATGGTATATGGTACGTCCAAATCGGAGTACGAGTGAATGAGAAATTAAATCTCAAAGTTCACATATATAATGGAAAAAATTGGAAAGAAATAGACTAATCCCACATTGGAAGTGTGATAAGAAAAACTTAGGTTTATATATGATTTCTAAACCATAAGGGTTAAGAAATTATTACTAGAAGGCTCCCTCCTTGCGCGCAGGGGGGGGGGTGCAAATCTTGGTTCGGATTACTACTCGGCCCTTCAAGACTTGTGCGTGCCCGCGACCTGCGCACACGAATGTCGTCCCGAAAAGCCTACTCGGTCGAGCCTAGTTTTGCTATTTTCTTCCAAATTCCATTTGTAAAATAACACATTATTTAAAATAAAACACTAATTAAAATTACATACAACACATTAATTATACAAAATTAACCATATCAAAATTCATCATTTCAAATTACATACACACATTAAATTGTACACATAATTCTTTAAAAGAAAAACAAAAAAAAAAGAACTGCCAATCAGGTGCCGCCACTTGGCGGCACCTGTTCTAAAGAGGGGCGCGTGTCCTTTCTTCCTCACAAAACCAACGCGCGGAGCGGGCTGGCCTGCGGTCTCCGCGCAGCCCGCCCCGTTCCACCCCGCTGCCGACCCCGGCCCCTCTCCATCTCCAACCGTTTCCCCCGCCGACCCCGACCCCGACCCCGGCCCCGGCCCCGCGGCTGCCATTGGAGATGGCCTTAGATGTTAGAGTAGGTTAGTTATTGCTGTTTTTTATGCTACAATCAGCTCTTTTTGAAGCAATGTTTTTTGAAGCTACAATGAAATTAAGTTGATGAAATCGATCAAATAAATTTGAAGTAATTGATGAAAACATGTGATATTGGTCGGGATGAAATTTATGAACACTGGTGAAGTAGGTGAAAATTAAAATGGGTGAAATTGGTAATAAATAGTGCAGTTAAATCGATAAATATATGTGAAATCGATGAAAAATTTGGGTGACATTTGTGAAAACATGGGAAACAAATTGGTGAAATCAGTGAAAAACGGGTGAAATATGTGAAGAATGGGTTAAATCATTGAAAAAATGTTAAAGTCTGTGAAATAATGTAAAATCAATGAAAATTCAAAGTGAAATTTATTTTAAAAAAACATGTGAAATCGGTGAAATATAAGTTAAACTGATAAAAATAAGTAAAATCTGAAGAAAAATAAAAAGTTTGACTAGCAAAAACAGTGTGAACTAAACCACTAGATTTTTTTTTAAAAATATGTGAAAATAAAATAAATTGATGAAAAATAGGAAAAACAATAAATAATAGGTTATAATTGATCAAAAATGAGTAAATCAGTAAACAAAATATAAAATCAATGAAAATTGAATTAACCTAATTAATATAATAAGTGAAATGTCTTAGATCGGTAAAAAAATATCTTTAAAATGATAAAGTGAAATAATTTGAGATATACTTAAAAGTAATTGAAGATGTATAATGCATAATTGTTTGAGTTGAAAATTCGATAAATACATGTAAAATCGATGAAAATTCAAGTGAAATTCGAGAAAAAAATGGATGACATCGATGAAACGATGAAATTACATAAAATGATGAAACATGTGAAATACGCGTAAAATCGATGAAAAATGCTAAAGTCGATAAAAACATGTAAAAATTGGCTAAAGTGGTAAAAATGAGTGAAATGAATAAAATGAAAAAAGTTTAAACAACTAAAACAAAGTCAAACCATTAGAAAAATGGTTTAAACTAAAGAAATTGATGAAAACACGCATGATGAAGTTAATAAATTGAATAGTAGTCATTAATATGTGTTATTTCATGACATAATGAAGGTATTTACTCTAATTTACAATTACCACTGAAAGTAAATCGACACGTACAATATATGTGCACTTTAAACCGGTGAAAAATACATGTGAAATCGTAAATACATTTGACATCGAAATAAAAATCGGATAAGATTTGTGAAAATGATGAAAACATGTAAAATCGGTTAAATTAAAGGTAAAAGTTGGTAAACATATATGATATCGATGAAAATTAATTCGAACTGAATTTCTAAGAAAAATGATGTAACCAGTGTAATCCAGTAAAATTGGGTAAAATCGGTCAAAAAATGATAAATTAGTCAAGAACGTATAGTTGGTAAGAATATATTTAATCAATGAAAAATTCAAATGAATAACATGTGAAATTAGTGAAAAAACATGAAAAATAGGTATAAGAAATGGGGGGTTAAAATGATAAAAACGAGTGAAATTAGTTAATAAAAGAGTTTAACTGGTGAAATGAGTAGAAAAATATTTTAAACTGAAGAAAAAAAATAAAAGAAATCAACCCAAAATGAGAAAACAATGAAAAATATTGTAACAAAAAAAAAGAGATAATTGCCAAAAAAAAAAAACAGGTAAAAAAATTTGAACAGTGAGAATATATGAATAGATTGAAAGTTTGGGTGAAATTTGTGAGGAAACGGGTAAAATAATTCAAAAAAGCTTGAAGTGAAAACATGTTTAATCAATGAAAAATTTAGGTAATAACATGTGAAATCAGTGAAATAGGTAAAAACGAGTTAAACTTTAACTGACAAAAATAAGGTAAAATCGGAAGAACATGATTTAAATTGGAAAAAAGATTGACGAAAAATAAGAAAACAATGAAAAATGTATAATCGATAAAAAACGTGAAAAATTCAATAAAAAAAATTAAACAGTGAAAATATATGAATCGATGAAACTTCGGTTATATTGGTAACACTGTTGTAGTTGGTGAAAAAACTGGTGAAACCAGTAAGAATCGTAAAATCGATGAAAGTTTGAGTGAAATTTATGAAGAAACGGATGAAACATGTGTCATCTGTGAATAATGAATAAACTTGACATGAAAACTACTATAATGGAAAGAACAAAATAATGTTCTTATGGTCTTATTTTAGAACCAATTTTATAAGATGTAATGACTAAATCAGTTATCATTTTATATATTATTACAACTATTCAAAGCCATCATTTTTTTTTATAAACAATTAATAATTAATAAAAATAAACTTCATAAAAAATAAATTGATCAGTCATAAATATATGATATTCTATGACATAAAAATTTCTAAGTTTACTCTAATTTATGAAAAATACCCATGAAATTAAAACTAAACACGTACAACATACGTGCGTTTTTCTAGTAAAATGGAAATAAAAGAACAATTTAGCCATCATGTTTGGTCCAATCAGATTGTTAATTTAATTCTTGTTTTTTTTAAGAAACCAATCATCCATGTTACTTGGATGGTCCAAAGTTACACCAATATCATCGCTAATGGCAGAAAAGTCTTTTTGGGTTTGACAAAACCAATCTTTTAATATATATTTCCCATCAAAATTATTGATTTATCCAAACCTTCTTCAATAATAAATACTCAAATAATGGAGAGAGTCAGTACTCAAAAAAATAATGGAGTCTTCAATAATTTTGTTCTGGATCTCTCTATGTTTGGCAACTGTTCTTTGGTTTTTTATAGTATTCATATTTACATCCAGGAAGAAAAGCGCTTATAATAAGTTATTACAGACGCCACCAGGCCCATCGGGCTGGCCGTTGATCGGAAACATATTCGATGTTGGGATGATGCCTCACCAGAACACACACAAACTTAAGGCCAAGTATGGACCCGTACTCTGGCTAAAACTCGGTATGTCCAACACCTTAGTCGTACAATCAGCCAAAGCTGCGGAAGAGCTTTTCAAGAAACACGATCTCGTTTTCTCTGATCGAAAAATCTTAGATTCACTGACAGCATCCGACTTCGACAAAGGATCAGTGACAGTTGGTCGTTATGGAGAGTACTGGCGTATGGCACGCAAGCTCTGTTCTTCAGAACTTCTTGTCCAGAAAAAGATCAGTGCTTCTGCTCCAACCCGACAAACTTGCATAGACATTATGTTACAATGGATAAAGGACGATTCAGCAGCATCAATTATGAATGGAGGAGGATCAGGGGAAATTCAATTTAGTAAGTACCTTCCTCTCATGACTTTTAATCTACTTAGTAATTATTTGGTTTCTAAAGATATAATAACGGACTCAAAATCCGAGAAAGGAAATGAATTTGCTGAAGCAATGAACAAATTCATGGAGTGGAATGGGGTACCAAATTTGGTGGATTCATTCCCATTCTTGAAATGGATTGATCCCCAAGGAATCAGGAAGAATACAGACAAGTATTTGGGTCAGTTGATGAATATCATTGGAGGATTCGTGAAGGAAAGGATTCAAGAAAAGCTGTCTGGAAAAGAGAAGAAAACAAATGATTTCTTGGATGCTTTATTGGAGTATAATGGAAAAGGAGGAACTGATGAGCTTTCAGAGAGGAATGTGATTATAATTGTTCTGGTAATTTAATTTGTTACTTCATACATTATTGCACTTACTATCGATATTTCGAATGTAACAAAATCAATGATTCTTTATGTGTATATATATTTTAAAGGAAATGTTTGTGGCTGGGTCTGATACTACCAGCAACACAATACAATGGGGGATGGCTGAGCTGTTGCGTAATCCAGACTCCTTGAGAAAACTTAAAGACGAGCTTGATCAGGTCATCGGGCAATCAAGAAAGGTTGAGGAGGGTGATTTAAACAATCTACCGTATTTACAGGCAGTCGTGAAAGAAATTATGCGACTGCATCCTTCCGTCCCTTTCTTGCTTCCAAGAAATGCAATGGAGGACACCAAATTCATGGGGTACCTCATACCTAAGAACACAATGGTTCTTGTGAATGTGTGGGCAATACAAAGAGATCCCGATTCATGGGATGATCCTCTTTCTTTTAAGCCGGAAAGGTTTATTACCTCGAAAATTGACTCAAAAGGGCAAAATTTTGAGTTGATTCCATTTGGTTCTGGCAGAAGATCTTGTCTTGGTATGTTCTTGGGTGATAGGATGGTTAGCCTCACTTTAGCCAGGCTTGTACATAATTTCGACTGGAAGCTTCCGGATAATGCGCCACCGGAATGTATGGATATGAGGGAAAAGATGGGAATTGCACTTCGGAAGTTGGTGCCTTTGACAGCGATTCCAACTGAAAGAAAATTTTAATTTCTTGGTCATATTTGTTTTTGTCAAGTTTAAGTTAGTTTGGGGGTTAATGCAAAATACTCGTCTGTGTTATGCTAAACATGCAAGAAACTACCCTGTGAAATATTTATTGCGCCAAACTTCTTTATTTTTTCGAAAACCCTGAAAAAATTATCAAATTTGTAAAAAATAGGTCGTTTTGAGTTGACATTTTTCAGGAAATCATTTATAAAATACTTCAAGTTGGTCCCTTTAACTTCGCTTGATATATTTTTAAATTATTTCTTGAATTTTGTCGATTCAAATGACTTATTTTTTACAAATTGGGTATTTTTTGCAGGGTTTTTGAAAAGACAAAAAAGTTTGGTACAATAAAAATTTCACAAATTAGTTTGTTGCTGGTTTAGCATAACACATGACAGTAACTTTCATTTTCCCCGTTAGTATGTGGATGAATATATTGTGTGCTTGTTTAAACTCTTATCTATATTGTAGTTATCTATTTGCAATAAATCCCTTTTTGTTGACTAACTTTCATTTTCCCCGTTAGTATGTGGATGAATATATTGTGTGCTTGTTTATAACTCTTATCTATATTGTAGTTATCTATTTGCAATAAATCCCTTTTTGTTGACTTGTGAAAGTTGTATTCCTCAACATCTTGTTTGGTCCTAAAATTTAGTACAATTTGAAACAAATGAAATAGTTGAATAAACGAGTGGAGACCTTTCAAAGAATTCTAGAAGAAATCCAATTTGGTTGGATCTACTTAATCACTATAGTTTTGAAGCAAGTATATGTATTGAGTTATTCAGTTACATAACAAATATAATATACTTCAATTACATAAGATTCGGATTTTTCAAGAAACACGATCTCCCATTCTCCAATCGAAGAGTTGTTGATTCTCTTACAATATGTGATTTCGACAAAGGGTCAATGGATGATATTTGGTCGTTATGGGGAGTACTGTTTATCCGAGCTTTTTGTATATAAGTGCTTCTTCTCAATCTCGACAACCTTGCATCGATATCATGATTCAACGTATAAAAAAAATGTTAATGGTGGAGGATCAGGTGAAACTGAATTTGATAAGTACCTTACTCTCTCATGATTCAATGTTTTTATCGAAATATATTGTAAATCTCTTTATTTTAATCTTGTACAATATTAAGTCTAGCCTCCTCTATTTGTTCAATTTCACAAAGTTCTTGCAAAATTTTAATCTTGCATGGTTTTAAGTTTAGCCTCCTTTCATGCACACTTGTCATAAATTGAATCCACCGGAATAGATACATAATTTCCTTATGTTCTCGGTCGGGTTTTTTTGCACTTTGCATCCCCAAAATTTGAGAAATAAACACTTTGCACCGAGAAAAATTAGAATTTTAGCACTTTGCACCCTCAAAATATGAAAAATGCAGCACTATGCACCCTCTTTTATTTTCAGGCAAAAACTCAAGGGCAAAATAGGCAATTCAATTTTAAATCTTCGGCACTTTGCACCCTCAAAACTTGAGAAATTGATACTTTGCACCCCCGAAATAAAATTAGCACTTAACACTCTCTTATTAAGAACAAATCAGCAACTTGCTCCCTGAAACACAAAAGTGAAAACTTTGCACCCCAAAACACAAAATTAACACTTAACACTCTCAAATTAACGAGGGGTTTAATTTCTTTTTAATTTGAGGGTGTTAAGTGTTAATTTTGTGTTTTGGGTGCAAAGTGCCCATTTATTGTGTTTCGGGGACAAGTTGCTGATTTTTTCTTAACTAGAGAGTGTTAAGTTCTAATTTTAATTCGAGGGTGCAAAGTGCCAATTTCTCAAATTTTGAGGGTGTAAAGTGCCAAAGATTTACAATAGAATTAGCTATTCGCCCTTGAGTTTTTGTCTGAAAATAAAAGAGGGTGCAAAGTGCTGCACTTTTCATATTTTGAGGATGTAAAGTGCTAAATCTAAATTTTCTAGGTACAAAGTGTTTATTTCCCATGTTTTGAGGGTGCAAAGTGCAAAAAACCCTTCTTGGCCAGGACACAGTAACATAATTTGTACCTGTAGCACTATAGCTTTGACTAGTGTTACAACATGGAAAGATTGGCTGCACCTGTTCATATTAATTGAGAGGAACAGGAACTTCTTTAGGATGTGAAAATTACCGGTGAGAGCAATTTATTATTTTACAAAAAAACTTCTAAATAAAAGTGGAAGTTAACTTCTAAATAAAAGTTAATGTGAATTATCAAAAAAAAAGTGGAAGTTAATGTCAATATTTCGAGGGTGCAGAATGTTCATTTCTTATGTTTTGGTGTGTAAAGTGTCAAAGATTTAAAAATGAATTACCCATTATGTTTTTGGTTTTTTTGAGGAAAATAAAAAATGGTGCAAAGTGCTAAATTTATCATATTTCGAAGGTGCAAAGTGTTAAATCTATATTTTGATGGTGTAAAGTAACTACTTATCATATTTTGGGGGTGCAAAGTGCAAAAAATTCTTTAATATTTGAGGTGATAAAATGTTAAAAGTATGTGAACTTAAGGTGGTGAAGTGCATTTTTCAACAAGAAAATAAAATAATAACAAGAAAGCCAGGACTGTTTAACTAAATTTATAGTTTTAAAGGCAATAAAATGTAAATTTAAGGGGGGTGACGTGTACTTTTGCCAAACTTATGGGAATGTTTGTTTGGTGTTTTAGAGTAGTGAAAATTTATGAAATAATCTCGACTTCCGTAATATTGTTTGTCAGAGTTTTAGGAAATAAAGTAGCCATGTTTTGTTTCGGAAGAATTAAGTTACAGGTGTAAGATGCTTAAGATTTCATGTCAAATCATGTTTGTTATGTATGATAAGTTGGATAAGAGGTGATTACGTTATGTCACATCGAAGTAGTGTTTATGTAATTTTTTTTTAGCGATAACGAAATTGTTGTTTGTTTAGCTTTTGAGAGAATAATTCTAAATAACTCAGAGAAAATAAATTTATTTAAAAAAATAGAAAACATGTTTATTTCGTTTTTCACAAATACAAAATAAGTTTCCGAAATGCCGAACAAACAGCCCGACTATTCTTGAAGCTGACTTCACGTCCGAATATGATTAGCAATGTGATCCATTTTAGTTTTTGAATTATTATTTTTATGCATTAATTGTGTTTCAGAAAATTATGTGAATTTATTTTTAACTCTGTCTAAAAACTATCGAAAAAATTAGTAATTAAAATTTATAATAATAAAAAATTAAAATGCTAAACAAATTGAATTTCATGGAAATGATAAATAAAACAAAAGGAGGAAGAGGAAACACATCCAACTCTTTCTTCTTTGCCACTAAGCAAGAAAACAATTCACCCCACTAAGTAGTAATACAACCTGTCAGTTTCTATAATTGATCGGTATTAGACTCCATAATTCTCTCGGAAATTTCATTGGTTGTGTACTAGTATTCAGTTAGGGTTTGAGTTTGATCTGAAAAAAATCCAACTTTTGCAATTCTACTGTATCTAGATCCGTGTCCGTCTAATTCTCGGGAAATTCCCCCAAAAGTTAATGAGGGTTTCAGTTTGATCGAATTGGTGCTTACCTTCAAATATATTCATATATACGAAGAGAATATGTTATCGAATCACTTGCAGAACGGTATGGAGACGGCGAAGTTGTTATGGTCGCGGGTGCCTAATTCCGAGGCGGAGATGGAGGCAAATAGTGTCGCCGCCGATGATAACGGCGGTTATAAGAAGCATGATAGCAGCAATGTTGAAAGCCTTGATTATGAAGTTATTGAAAATAGTGCCTACAGACAAGAACAGGTACCTTTTCAGATTTGTTGTTGTGTTAAGTAAACTTTTAGATGTTAGAGTAGGTTAGTTATTGCTGTTTTTTATGCTACAATCAGCTTTTTTTGTGGGGCTTCTGTTGGTTATATATTCTCCCTATGATCAAGCTAGGTGTTGTAGTTAGAATTGGCTCAGTGTTGTGGAGGAATGGTGAAAATGAATTGCAGAATTAGTGCCTGTCTTTGATTTAATATGAACCTTTTTCGTATAAATATGGTAAAAGTTAATACTCTTCTTTGCAGGCAAAAATGGGGAAGCTTTATATGTGGTATAGTGTGGCGGTGAAATGGTTTTTCGCATTACTTATTGGGATTGGTGAGTACCAAAGGCTTTTCTTGGATTATGTGTCTGATACACTCATAATGCATATTACGCATAGCGAGGATATTTATGTATATGAACCCTTTTTTTTTATTGAGAATCTCCTTTTGATAGCTTCTTTGGAATGGCTACCCTTTGTCTTTTTTCTTTTCATGTCTGTGTTCATGTGCACCTACGTCTTCTGAACAGATGTGCAACTTAATTTTTTACCATAATTTGACATAGTTTGACTTCCTTTGCTCGGATTCTAGGTTTAATGTACAAATTGAAAATGTTGTTCTGTGACGATGAATAAGTGCCTTCTGAATTCCAGAACGAAACAATTACAACACTTGGATATGGTAAAGAAGGAATTTTGAATGATGGTTTCTTGCTTGAAATTCCATGAATGATACCCTGATGATTATCCTTGCTATGTTTTTGCATTTCTTATTCAGTCCATGATAGGAATTAACTACATGGTGTTCTTTTTACCTAAATATGGTACCATTGTAAACATAATTTATGATCGCACGATAAGGAATCGGAACATTTCAGTATCTTACTTGCTTTCACCTGCAGTAAGACTCTTCTGTAAGCAGTCAACTATATTGAACAGTTATGGTTATTCTGGCGCTCCGTATAAATCTGTTATTCCATGTACAACTCATGCAAATGAGCAACCATCAGTTAATAATAATAACCTTTCAAAATATTGTGTGCCCTATATTCCTACCTAAACATGGTGGCCTTGCATCACCCTCAGAATCGGCAAATCAGGGAAAAACGATAACTCAAACAAATAATCATTAGTAAAAATATGTTTCCCTAAAGATGCATACTATGTAGGTGAAATATGGAAACAAACTAAAATGAAGAAAGATAATATTATAAACACATAAAAATCTAGAAACAGAGCTCCAACTTGTGCTAACGCACAAATAATTAATTGATATTAAAACACAAAATTGAGATGTTCAGAACTTCCAGAGAGTAAACAGTATAGGCGGCTCCTCCAGATAGTGCTTATCTTTGTAGCCAGATGACATCTTAAGGATATACCTATGTTGGAAAGTGGTCCTTCGGGATCTTTCATATCTAGATATTTTCAATGTTGGAACATTTTTTTACATATTCAGCATGCCTAAATTCTATATTTTGGTCATTTAGTATTGGATAACTTATCAACTCTGTAAATTTAGTAGCTTGTTAAGACGAAAGAGCATTGGTATTACATTTTCATATATTTCCTTTGGCATTACGAATGTCGGGATATTAAATTTGTGAATACCCTACTTTGAGTTTTTTCCTGTCGTTCTCCAGCATCAGAATAGTTAGCAATCATCTTATAACCTAAGCATAATAATGTAAGTGGCTCTTGGTTTTTAATTGGATTATTCTTATATATTATTGCTCATCTTACATAATGTATCTTAACATTTTCAAAGGAATGAGGGTAAAGAATACATGACAACTGGAATCACAATACTGTAGCTCTCACTAATCTAATGGCCCTTAATAAGATATTAAATGCCAGCAGATGGTGCATAACGTTTGAGCATGTATTTTCTCTCTGTACTGGGCTGTGGAGTATCTTTCATTCTCTTACATGCATTTAACTGCCTTTTTTACAATTCAAGCTCTCCCTGCAGCTACTCCCTAATAATGTCATTCCCAAATTAACGAAGGGATAAGTTATTGACGCGCCTTTATATTGCATTCAGGTACTGGACTAGCTGCTGTTTTCATCAATATTTCGGTTGAGAATTTTGCTGGGTGGAAGTACTCATTGACATTCAGTATAATTCAAAAGTCTTACTTTGCCGGATTTTTGGTTTATATGTTGATCAACTTGGCATTAGTGTATATAATCACACACTTCGCACCAGCAGCTGCAGGATCAGGAATTCCTGAAATCAAGGGTTACTTAAATGGTAATCAAATTGCGACTATATCCTTGCTTGATGATCGATAGTTCCTTTACTGGGCTGATGCTGATTTCCACCTAAAAATGCAGGAATTGACACTCGTGGTATCCTTTTGTTCAGAACTTTAATAGGAAAGGTCTGGTGATCTGCACACATCTTTGTTATTATTTGATTGCTAGTGAAAGTTTTAACCAATACCTAACTCCGAGGCGGAGATGGAGGCAAATAGTGTCGCCACCGATGATAACTGCGGTTATAAGAAGCATGATAGCAGCAATGTTGAAAGGCTAGCGATATTGCCAGAGCACATATTGTTGTTACCAGAGCAATTTTTTTTAATTTCCTATTCTGCCCTTTCAAGTCAATGGTCATTTAATCCATATTTCTTAATTCCCAAAATACTCATTGAATTGGTAATTCAATGTTCTCTCTCTTATTAATACATTATTAATTTTTCTTTTCTTTTTTAATAGTAGTATATTTTAACAAGAAAATAAATAAATTATTTTAATGACTTTTTAGATAAATCACGTTAATAATTTTACTTGTTTTTCAACATATAATAAACGGCATATGAAAGAAGTCATTCATCATCATGCTTAAAGGTAATTCTTTTAGCTTCATTTGCAATTATTAATTTTAGTTTTGCCGTAATATAATAAACTACGCATATGAAAGAAGTCCTTCATCATCATCCTTAAATGTAATTTTTTTAACTTCATTTGTAATATAAATAATTTCCGTAATATTAATTTTGCCCATATGCATTTTTTCCTTCACATTTTCATGTATATTTGATTAGAATGACACTTATATATGATGTTGTGATAATTTCTTTGGATTGTACAAACTATTTTTGTGCATTAATGATTAATTAATATTTTTGAATTTTGAAAATATTTTTAAATAATTTGGATTCGAACGAGTTTTAATTGAATCGAACATGTATTAAACTCGTTGAACTTCACATTTACATTTTTTTTTTACTAACCGAATCGAGCTTGTGACGAGTTTGAAAGTTAATTATATGATGAAACATGTGAAAAACGCGTAAAATCGGTGGAAAATGCTAAAGTCGATGAAAACATGTAAAAATTGGCTAAAGTGGTAAAAATGAGTGAAATCAATAAAATGAAAAAAGTTCAAACAACTAAAACAATGTCAAACCATTAGAAAAATGATTTAAACTAAAAAAATTGATGAAAATACGCATGATGGAGTTAATAAATTGAATAGTAGTCATTAATATGTGTTATTTCATGACATAATGATGGTATTTACTCTAATTTACAATAAATTACCACTGAAATTAAATCGACACGTACAATATATGTGCACTTTAAACCGGTGAAAAAATACATGTGAAATCGTAAATACATTTGACATCGAAATAAAAATCGGATAAGATTTGTGAAAATGGATGAAAACATGTAAAATCGGTTAAATTAAAGGTAAAGTTGGTGAACATATATGAAATCGGCGAAAATTAATTCGCATTGAATTTCTAAGAAAAATGATGGAACCAGTGAAATCCAGATAAATTAGGTAAAATCGGTCAAAAAAGGGTAAATTAGTCAAGAACGTATAGTTGGTAAGAATATATTTAATCAATGAAAAATTCAAGTGAATAACATGTGAAATTAGTGAAAAAACATGAAAAATAGGTAAAAAAAAATGGGGGGTTAAAATGATAAAAATTAGTGAAATTAGTTAATAAAAGAGTTTAACTGGTGAAATGAGTAGAAAAATATTTTAAACTGAAGAAAAAAAATAAAAGAAATCAACCCAAAATGAGAAAACAATGAAAAATATTATAACAAAAAAAAAGGGATAAATCGCCAAAAAAAAAACAGGTAAAAAAATTTGAACAGTGAGAATATATGAATAGATTGAAAGTTTGGGTGAAATTTGTGAGGAAACGGGTAAAATAAGTCAAAAAATCTTGAAGTGAAAACATGTTTAATCAATGAAAAATTTAGGTAATAACACGTGAAATCAGTGAAATAGGTAAAAACGAGTTAAACTTTAACTGACAAAAATAAGGTAAAATCGGAAGAAAATGGTTTAAATTGGATAAAAGATCGACGAAAAATAAGAAAACAATGAAAAATGTATAATCGACAAAAAACTTGAAAAATTCAATAAAAAAAAATAAACAGTTAAAATATATGAATCGATGAAACTTCGGGTGATATTGGTAACAATGTTGTAGTTGGTGAAAAAACTGCTAAAACCAATAAGAATCTTAAAATCGATGAAAGTTTGGGTGAAATTTATGAAGAAACGGATGAAACACGTGTCATCTGTGAATAATGAATAAACTTGACATGAAAACTACTATAATGGAAAGAACTAAATAATGTTCTTATGGTCTTATTTTAGAACCAATTTTATAAGATGTAATGACTAAATCAGTCATCATTTTATATATTATTCCAACTATTCAAAGCCATCATTTTTTTTATAAACAAGTAATAATTAATAAAAATAAATTTCATAAAAAATAAATTGATCAGTCATAAATATATGATATTCTATGACATAAAAATTTCTAAGTTTACTCTAATTTATGAAAAATACCCATGAAATTAAAACTAAACACGTACAACATACGTGCGTTTTTCTAGTAAAATGGAAATAGAAGAACAATTTAGCCATCATGTTTGGTCCAATCAGATTGTTAATTTAATTCTTGTTACCAATCATCCATGTTACTTGGATCGTCCAAAGTTACACCAATGTCATCGCTAATGGCAGAAAATTCTTTTTGGGTTTGACAAAACCAATCATTTAATATATATTTCCCATCAAAATACTTGATTTATCTAAACCTTCTTCAATAATAAATACTCAAATAATGGAGAGAGTCAGTACTCAAAAAAATAATGGAGTCTTCAATAATTTTGTTCTGGATCTCTCTATGTTTGGCAACTGTTCTTTGGTTTTTTATAGTATTCATATTTACATCCATGAAGAAAAGCGCTTCTAATAAGTTATTACAGACGCCACCAGGCCCATCGGGCTGGCCTTTGATCGGAAACATATTTGATGTTGGGATGATGCCTCACCAGAACACACACAACATTAAGGCCAAGTACGGACCCGTACTCTGGCTAAAGCTCGGTATGTCCAAAACCTTAGTCGTACAATCAGCCAAAGCTGCGGAAGAGCTTTTCAAGAAACACGATCTCGTTTTCTCTGATCGAAAAATCTTAGATTCACTGACAGCATCCGGCTTCGACTAAGGATCAGTGACAGTTGGTCGTTATGGAGAGTACTAGCCTATGGCACGCAAGCTCTGTTCTTCAGAACTTTTTGTCCAGAAAAAGATCAGTGCTTCTGCTCCAACCCGACAAACTTGCATAGACATTATGTTGCAATGGATAAAGGACGATTCAGCTGCATCAATTATGAATGGAGGAGGATCAGGGGAAATTCAATTCAGTAAGTACCTTCCTCTCATGACTTTTAATCTACTTAGTAATTATTTGGTTTCTAAAGATATAATAACGGACTCAAAATCCGAGAAAGGAAATGAATTTGTTGAAGCAATGAACAAATTCATGGAGTGGAATGGGGTACCAAATTTGGTGGATTAATTCCCATTCTTGATATGGATTGATCCCCAAGGAATCAGGAGGAATACAGACAAGTATTTGAGTCAGTTGATGAATTTCCTCCAGACAAGTATTTGAGTCAGTTGATGAATATCATTGGAGGATTCGTGAAGGAAATGATTCAAGAAAAGCTGTCGGGGAAAGAGAAGAAAACAAATGATTTCTTGGATGCTTTATTGGAGTATAATGGAAAAGGAGGAACTGATGAGCTTTCAGAGAGGAATGTGATTATAATTGTTCTTGTAATTTAATTTGTTACTTCATACATTATTACACGTACTATCGATATTTTCGAATGTAACAAAATCAATGATTTTTTATGTGTATATATATTTTAAAGGAATGTTTATGGCTGGGTCTGATACTACAAGCAACACAATACAATGGGGGATGGCTGAGTTGTTGCGTAATCCAGACTCGTTGAGAAAACTTAAAGACGAGATTGATCAGGTCATCGGGCTATCAAGAAAGGTCGAAGAGGATGATTTAAACAATCTACCGTATTTACAGGCAGTCGTGAAAGAAACTATGCGACTACATCCTTCCGTCCCTTTCTTGCTTCCAAGAAATGCAATGGAGGACACCAAATTCATGGGGTACCTCATTACTAAGATCACAATGGTTCTTGTGAATGTGTGGGAAATACAAAGAGATCCCGATTCATGGGATGATCCTCTTTCTTTTAAGCCGGAAAGGTTTATTATCTCAAAAATTGACTCAAAAGGACAAAATTTTGAGTTGATTCCAGTTGGTTCTGGCAGAAGATCTTGTCTTGGTATGTTCTTGGGTGATAGAATGGTTAGCCTCACTTTAGCCAGGCTTGTACAGAATTTCGACTGGAAGCTTCCGGATAATGCGCCACCGGAATGTATGGATATGAGGGAAAAGATGGGAATTGCACTTCGCAAGTTGGTGCCTTTGACAGCAATTCCAACTGAAAGAAAATTTTAATTTCTTGGTCAGATTTGTTCTTGTCAAGTTTAAGTTAGTTTGAGGATGGATATATATATATATATATTTTTTTTTTTTGATTTCGCAAGGGTTTAATCCCTTTCGAGGCGCGTCGGACACATAAAATGGGAACCTCTCCCAACAGTGTGCTTGTTTATAACTCTTATCTATGTTCTAGTTATCTATTTGCAATAAATCCCTTTTTGTTGACTTGTGAAAGTTGTATTCCTCAACATCTTGCTTGGTACTAAAATTTAATTCAATGTAACAAATTTCGAAGACAAATTATGAAATTGTTGAATAATCGAGTGGAGACCTTTCAGAGAATTCTAGAATAAATCCAATTTCAGAAAGTTATTGCAAAATTTGTGGTATCATGTCCTTGGACAGGACACAGTAACATAATTTGTACCTGCAGCACTATAGCTTTGACTAGTGTTACAACTTACAACATGGAAAGATTGCACCTGTTTATATTAATTGAGAGGAACAGGAACTTCTTTAGGATGTGAAAATAACCAGTGCAAGCAATTTATTATTTTGCAAACAAACTTGTAAATAAAAGTGGAAGTTAATGTCAATATTTCGAGGGTACAAAATGCTCATTTCTTATGTTTTGGGGGTGTAAAGTGTCAAAGATTTAAAAATGAATACCCATTATGTTCCTAATTTTTTTGAGGAAAATAAAAAAAGGGTGCAAAGTGCTAAATCTATATTTAAGGGTGTAAAGTAACTATTTTCCATATTTCGGGGGTGCAAGGTGCAAAAAGTCCTCTAATTGAGGTAATAAAGTGTTAAAGTATTTGAACTTAATGTGGTGAAGTGCATTTTTCAACAAGAAAAGAAAATAATAACAAGAAAGCGAGGACTGTTTAACTAAATTTAGAGTTTTAAAGGGGTAAAATTATAGAAAACGTCTCAAACTAATTAGTAATTTTAATTTTCGTCCCAAACTATATTATCTCACCAAAATTTTGTCCCGTAATTTAATATTCTTTTGAAATATCGTCCCAAACTAATTACTAATTTTGCTTTTTCGTCTCAAACTATATCAGCTCGCCGAATTTTGTCTCGTAATTTACCATTTTGTATGAATTTAGTTCAAATATTAAATTTCCAATTTAATAAAAATGACGGTTTAATCTTGTAATTAGTTTGGGACGAATTCTTCAGCATTATATAATTAATCATGTTACAATTTACCACGTCATGACACTTAAGCAGATGTGTGGTAATTTAACGAACAAATGCGCAATTTCCGTCTCATAATTAACGGTGGGATATTATATAATTAATCATGTCACAATTTACCACGTCATGACACTTAAGCAGATGTGTGGTAATTTAACGGACAAATGCGCAATTTCCGTCTCATAATTAAAGGTGGGACGATATCCCAAAAAATAGTAAACTACGGGACGAAACTCGCCAAGTTGATATAGTTTGGGAAGAAAATTTAAAATCACTGATTATTTTGAGACGATAATTTGCAATTTTGCCTTTTAAAAGCAATAAAATGTAAATTTAAGGGGGTGATGTGTACTTTTCCCAAACTTATGGGCATGTTTGTTTGGTGTTTTGGAGTAGTGGAAATTTGTAAAATAATCTCGATTTCTGTAATGTTGTTTGTTTGAGTTTTGGAAAATAAAGTAGACGTATGTTCTTTTGGAAGAACTAAGTTGCAGGTGTAAGATGTTTAAGATTTTATGTCAAATCATGTTTGTTATGTGATATAAGTTGAATAAGAGGTGATTACTTTATGTCACATCGAAGTAGTGTTTATATAAGTTTTTTTTAGAGATAATGAAATTGTTGTTTGTTTGGCTTTTGAGAGTAATTCGAGAAATTTGAGAGAAAATAAATTTATTTCAGAAGGTAACAAACATGTTTATTTCGTGTTGGATAAGGATGAAGATGAAAGCACTGAAGACAAATTGTTAAGGGAGGTTTTGATGCATTCCAAAACTTCAAAATCTGCTAAATATGGATTAACTTAGCTGATGTCCCTTTGTGAAGAATTTTTGACTAAGTAAAGAAAACATCAGAAGAGTAAAAAATCAAGGTCCAAAGACTACTGATCCGCTGAAGGAAAAATATCAGACTGATGAAGATCAGCCGACTCAAATCAGATTTGTTCAAGTTTGAGATCAGCTTTGTTCGCCATCAGACTTGCACTTCCGTTAGTCAAGTGGAAAGGATCATAAAGTCTTCCCAACGGTAATAAATGTCCCTGGAAGTAATAAATACTGAAGTACAAGGTTATTAAAGACAAATGATTGAAGAAATGCTTCGCATCAGCTGGGTGCATTTAATGCTGCCTGCAGAAAAGTACTGTTGACAGTACGGACAGACTGCAAAAGAGCCTTCGCGGATTTTAAGAACCAGTACTCGCTCTCTTCGACGGACATTTTTCAAACCTCAAGTATAAATAGCTGAAAGAGACGAGAAGAAAAGAAGAACACAATCTCTGAGAAATTTTCGAAGCAGAATTCTTTAAGTCTCAAGAACAGCTCACTCATCATCTTAGTCATTTGTTGACGAAAAGCGAAGTTGAAGAACAAAGCTAAACACATCTTCTTACTTCGGAGAGTAGGAGTTTCTGAGTGATTTCCTACTGCGCACTTGTGGCCTTTTCATTTGTTGATTGGCGCAAGCAGAGTATACTGTAAACTTCGTGATTATAGTATAACACAAGATCTAAGTGACTTGGAAGAGTGGACTAAAGGATATTTACATCCATATAACCACTATAAAAATTACTTGTGTTTTTACTTGCATTCTTACTTGCATATTTTCTGTTGCATAAAAACACTTTAAGTTAACTGTTTGAAAGGTTTTCTAAGAAAAGGAGTTTTGTAAAACTGGGGAACAAACTTTCAAAGTACTAAGTTTACTTGTGAAAAACACTTTATAAATCCGCTGCAAGTACTCAAAGTATTAAAACTGATTTTGACAAAATCAGCTAAGTAACTATCAGTTTAGTGGTCTACGAAGCTGTTCAAAGATTTGTTCGCGATCAGCCAAGGAACCTACTGTTGATAACAGCTTAGTCTGTTTAAGTTAACAAAAAGGTTTTAAAGTTAAAATTTGCAAAAAGATTAGAGGTCTATTCACCCCCCCCTCTAGACCTCATCTGACCACTTGGGACCAACAAGTGGTATCAGAGCAGGTGGTTCATTAGAATCAGCTGCCTGATCAACGAGCTTGATCCAAGTGTTTTTCAAAGGTTTTCAAAACTTTTCAAAAGAGCATCTTTTTGAAAAACAAAAACTTTTTGAAAAATGGACTGTATCAGCCATGTTCCCCACATTGCTGGTATGTCGTTTGAAGACTGGAAAATCATGATGGAGATTTTCCTAGCTGCTTATAATGACAACATGTACACATGTATCATTAAAGGTCCATTCAAATTCACCAAGACTATCATAATTGATGAAGCTGAACTAGTGGTGGAAAATGACTTAACAGAGATAACAGCCGAAGAAATAAAGCTGTTCAATCTGGATAAAGTTGGCTGTTTCATCATGACCAAAGCCCTGGACAATGATCGGTTTGATAAAGTCAAACATTGCAAAACTGCAAAGGAGATGTGGGATAAGGTTCGTGACATGAGCGAAGGAAATGACGCCATCAAAGAGCATCAGCTGAGTGTTGCTCTGGAAAAGCTGGACAACTTCAAGATGAAGTCTGCGGAAACCATTGACCAGATAGACACAAGGTTTACAAGGACACTGAATGAAGTGTTAAAGCTTGGAAAAACCTTTACGGACAAGGAGATAACCGTCAGAATTCTGAAGGCCCTACCTCCAAAGTTCAACATGAAGGTGACAGCCATGGAAGAGTCAAGAGATCTGGGCAAGATTTCTCTCACCGAGCTGTTCTCAGTATTCAAGGCGTACGAGTATAAACTGCCTAGAATGGGTGTTGAAGAAACCTCTACTTCAAGTCTCACAGCTGCACTCGTTGCTGCTGAAAATCCCAGAAGACCAGCTCACAAAAGCAAAGATGTGGACTCATCTGATGAAGCCACACTACACAATAAAAAGGAGTATACTGGTGGAGACGTAGCATCGCTGATAAACAACTTCAAAAAGTTCTACAGACAAAAAATGAAGAACAAATATAACAATGCTTCTACTTCTAACCCTACTTCTTCTTCTCAGGATAAGGATTCTTATAAATCCAAAATGATGTGCTATAATTGCAGGAAACTGGGTCATTTCATCAGAGACTGCCCATATCCTAAAGCTGAGAAGTATACAGAAGAAGAAAAGAGAATCAGAAAAGAAAGAAAGCATCAGAAAGGAAAGGTGCTGGTAGCAGAAGCAGAAAAGCTAGCTGCTGTCTACTCATCTGATTCAGATTCAGACACTTCTGATGAAGAGTCTTCTGATGAAGAGAGCCCTGCTCTTCTCTCCTGATGGATAAGGAATCTGATGACTCTGAGGATGATGAGGTAACTCCTCTTGATAATGAATTATTTAATTCATTTGAACAAATGATGCTCAACAATACTAGCATTGCTGATGCATTTAAAAAGCTTAAGAAAGAGATGATATTGCTGAAAGAGCAAAACAGTTCACTGAAACTTAAAGCTGAAAAGCCAAAAGAATCAGCTGAATATAAACTGCTTGAGCAAGAGAATGAATCTCTGAAAGCTGAATGTGAAGTTTTAAAGGGTAAAATCATTGAGCTTGAGAAAGTCATTGAGTCTCATGAGAAGTCATCTGTTGCATCCACTCACATGTCTAGTAAACAGAAGACACCTTTAGATCAGGAAAAGTTAGAACTGAACCATACTGAAAAATTCATATTAGCTGACAATAGTAAGGTCATATTGTATGTTCAGACTACTAAACCTGCTTCACCTGAGAAAGTATTAAAGGAGACGAAAACTCCTAAGGCTAAAAAGAGCAAAGAGCCTAGTGTAGGAAAACAGACTAGTAAGCCTAAACAGAAGAGTCCTAGGAAGTCCTCTGACAAGGCTAAAACTAATCAGACTAGTGATAAAACTAAGTCGTCTGTTAATGAGCAAGCAACAAGTAAACCAAAGAAGCATAAAAACAAGAAAAATCAAAATGCTTGGTATGGAAATGAGTCTTATTATGTGCAACCTGCTGCATATCATCATATGTATCATGCACCTCATTTCCAACTTACTATGCACCATACCTTGCTCATCCAATGCATGCATATCCTCCTTATCATGCATTTTACTCTGCATTTGAACATTGCCCTTATCATGCTGATCATCAACAATATGACAAATCTGATGAACGTGGTAACGGCAAAGATGTTCATACTCTTGTTGAAACTCAGAAGCCTAAGAAGCCTAAGACTTCATCATCTTGGGTTGTCAAAGGTGGAACTAATCCTTCAGGACCCTCTCAATAAGGGTACCTAAAACAATTTTATTTTGTTTTGTAGGTTAGGATTAGGAGTAGGAGTAAAGTAGAGAAAATCTGGTACTTAAACAGTGGTTGTTCAAGACACATGTGTGGAAACATACATGAGCTGACTGATGCTGTTGCTGTGGATGGTCCTAAAATTACTTTTGGGGAGAGCAAGGAAGGCAAAATTGTAGCAAGTGAAAAGCTGATCAAAGGCAACATTGAGATATCTGACGTCTCCTATGTTAAAGGCCTCAAATACAATTTGCTGAGCATAAGTCAATTTTGTGACAAGGGATATTCAGTCATCTTCTCAACAGATAAGTGTTATGTTGAACAGATTGGTACAAAGAAGATAATTTTATCTGGAAGACGACAAGGGAATGTCTACACAGTGGACTGGAATTCTGCTGACAAGAATTCGAGCATTTGTTTGGTGGCATCAACACCAAGTGAAGTCAGTTGGCTGTGGCACAAAAGAATGAATCATGTGAATTTCAAGACCATCAACAGACTAATCAAGAATAATCTGGTAGAAGGAATTCCAAAGACAGTCATGAGCAAAGATAAGCTTTGTGACGCCTGTCAGAAGGGTAAACAAATCAAGTCATCATTCAAAAGCAAGAAGCATCAATCTTCTGGAAGAATACTGGAGCTGCTACACATGGACTTATTTGGACCCATTGATCCAGTTAGCAATGGTGGAAATAAATACTGCCTAGCTGTTGTGGTAGATTATTCAAGATATACTTGGGTGATATTCATGAAGAAGAAAAGTGAAACCAAGGAACATCTTACTAATCTGATGGAACTGATCCAGAATGAGAAAAGTATAAAAATATTGAAGATCGGATCAGATAGAGGGACATAGTTTACAAACTCTACTGTTGAAGAGTATTGTAATATCAAAGGAATACATCATGAGTATTCAGCTGCTAGAACCCCTCAACAGAATGGTGTTGCTGAAAGGAGAAACAGAACACGAAAGGAAGCTGTCAGAACCATGATAGCTGAAGCTAAGCTGCCGCAAAGATTTTGGGCAGAAGCAACAAACACAGCATGTTTTACCCAAAACAGATGCATGATCAACAAGCACCAAAACAAGACTCCATATGAAGTTTGGAATAACAGGAAATCAAACATTCATTATTTTAAGATATTTGGTTGTAAATGCTTTGTTTTAAATAATGGGAAAAATCACCTTACTGCATTTGCAGAAAAGGCTGATGAAGCTGTCTTTGTAGGATACTCTACTGTTAGTAAAGCTTATAGAGTGTTTAATAGAAGAACATTACTAATAGAAGAATCAATTCATGTAGTATTTGATGAACCAAGTCAATCTTCTGAAAAGAATCAAAGTATTAATCAAGATCTGTCTACTGATTTACAGAAGTTGAATATTGGAAAGAATGAAGAATATGTTCCCATCATACTACCTGATCTCAACCTAGCTGATAACTCAAGTGTTGTTCAAAATCACAGTGCTGATTGTCTAACAGACGAGTTGCAAACAGCTGATAGACTAGAGACTGTTCAACAGACTACTACTGGAACTCCAACAGTAGTGTTGCAAGATCAAAACAAAGGACAACACTATGATTTGCAACCTGATCTTAGATGGCTCAAAAATCACCCACCAGAGCTGGTGATTGGTGATCATTTGGATAAAGTGAAGACAAGGAGAGCTGCTGCAAGTTATGCAATGGTTGTCAGCTTCCTATCTCAAATTGAGCCCAAACTGATTGAAGAAGCTCTTAGTGATTCCAACTGGATTGAAGCTATGCAAGAAGAGCTAAATCAATTTGAAAGGAATGAAGTTTGGTACTTAGTTCCTAGACCAAGTCATCAAAGAGTCATTGGCATTAAATGGGTATTCAGGAATAAGATGAATGAAGATGGTGAAGTCACCAGAAATAAAGCAAGATTAGTGGCCAAAGGTTACTGCCAAGAAGAAGGCATTGACTTTGATGAAACATTTGCACCAGTAGCAATATTAGAGGCAATCAGACTCTTTCTTGCCTATGCTGCTCTCAAGAATTTCACCGTCTATCAGATGGATGTGAAATCAGCTTTTCTCAATGGAGAATTGCAAGAAGAAGTTTACGTTGAACAACCACCTGGATTTGAAGTCTATCAAGAAGGAGACAAGGTGTATCGTCTGAAGAAAGCCCTCTATGGACTGAAACATGCTCCAAGAGCATGGTATGATACCTTATCTGATTTTCTTTTAATTAAAGGATTTCGCAAAGGTAAAGTTGACAAGACCTTGTTCACTATTGAATGGGAAGAACATATTTTGCTTGTGCAAATTTATGTGGACGATATTATTTTTGGTTCAACTAACCAACAGATGTGTGACAAGTTCTCAAACCTGATGCAGAACAAGTTTGAAATGAGCATGATGGGAGAACTTAATTATTTTCTTGGTTTGCAAGTAAGACAGTTGCCTGATGGAATATTCATCAGCCAAGCAAAATACACAAAGGATCTGTTCAAGAAATTTGGTATGGAAACTAGCTCTACTGCTACTGTTCCTATGTCTACTAGTCTTCGTTTGGATAAAGATTAAGTTGGCAAGTCAGTGGACATAACCAAATACAGAGGCATTATTGGGTCACTGTTATATCTAACAACAAGCAGACCTGATATCATGTACTCAGTTGGGGTTTGTGCGAGATTTCAATCAAATCCTAAGGAATCTCACCTTTTAGCTGCCAAAAGGATACTAAAGTATCTTAAAGGTACTGAAGAGTTGGGATTGTGGTATCCTAGAGAATCTGGATTTGAGCTTATTGGATATTCAGATTCTAACATTGCTGGCTGCAAGATTGATAGAAAAAGCACAACATGTGCCTGTCAATTCTTAGGTAGTCGTCTGATCTCATGGATGAGTAAGAAACAGACTTCAGTATCCATATCAACTGCTGAAGCTGAATACATAGCTGCTGGAGCTTGCTGTGCACAAATCTTATGGTTGAAGCATCAACTAGAAGACTACAATATCAAAATCAGTGGAATTCCAATCTACTGTGACAATACAAGTGCAATCAGCCTTACTCAGAATACTACAATATCAAAATCAGTGGAATTCCAATCTACTGTGACAATACAAGTGCAATCAGCCTTACTCAGAATACTACAAGTCATTCAAGGACTAAGCATATTGAGATCAAGCATCACTTTATTAGAGATCATGTGGAGAAAGGAAATGTCATGATAGAATATGTGTTTACTGAAAATCAAATTGCTGACATCTTCACAAAACCTCTAAGTGAGACAAGGTCTTCAACTCTAAGAGCTGAACTGGGTTTATTAAAATTGGATGCATAAGCTGAGGGGGAACTCATCAGAAGACTAGAGTTCAACAGTTTACTCATCTTTTTCATCTTCAATGATTAACTCTCAACAAACTAGTTAACTTATGAATTCTTAAAGTCAGGGGGAACATGTAAGACTAGCGGTACTTCTGATTAAAAGATGAAATTTGTTGATGACGGTTAGTTGAAGTTATGTTTTCAACAGAAGATTAAAGTTTTGAAGATTGAAGACTTATTATCTAGCTGGATTGACAAACAGCCGAGGAAGGTTATCAGTTATTGGTTTTCACTGATAACAGCTTTGTCATCAGGACAATAGTCCATCAGATAAGTATTTATCTTACTAATCGATTACTTGTGTAAAAGCTTACTGTTTAAAACGTTATTTCCAAAAACACGCTCTTACAAGTAACATAAGAGCGGTCTTTTTCCCGCTCCTCATTTAAATGCGATTTGAATTTGAAAGGTCGTAACTGACGCCGCACGATCAGCACTGACAAGAAACGGATCTAACGGTTAGCTGGTATCACGGAAACCAAGATACCCTAACTCTATAAACCCAGATCTGATCAGCTGTGTAGCTCTTTACGCACCCAAATATTCAAATCACACTTGAGAGAAAATACTTGCAATTTTCTGCAATTTTCTTCTTGTTTCCTTAACTTTCAACAGATTCGAAATGGTCGCTGAAGGTATGTACCTTGTTTACGATTCCTACTACCAATCTGGTACCGATCTGATGAAAGAACTGCTGGAGAAGTTCAAGTCGGCCCTACTGGTAAATTTCATGGAGTACAATGAAGGAGTAATTTGGACTGACCAGGTTTTGGAGTACTACAAAACTGCTACTGTTGATTTCACTACCATGGAAATCAAGGCTACGGTTGGAGATAAATCCATCATCATTACTCCTGCTGTTCTTCACGAGACCTTTGGTCTTCCTAACAGAGGACGACATGACGTCACTGTACTGACAGAGGAAAAGCACCAACAGTTCTGGGCGATCTGTGCCAAAGAAGGGGAGATGTTGTCTGGCAACATCAAGAAGAGACAGTTGAAAGACGAGTATCAGCGGATGGCTGATATGGTTTCTAAGTTGATCCAAAACTGCACATTTTCTCTGGATGCTGTTACCATGAAGAGGTTCAGCATCATGGCTGCAATTTACTACGGACTAGAAGTCAACTGGTCTGTTGTCATCTGGTATATTTTGGCAAACTTCCTCGAAGTAAAGAAAGGCAAGACTCCTCAGACAAATCAAAGAATCACGCTCAATTATCTGCTGTTTAAACTGGGTTGTGGTATGACAAATGGAAAGGAGATCCATAAGTCAAAGGCAATGGTGAAGTACTTGCCAGTTTTGAAGAGAAAGGCTGATGAGCCTGATGAGGATGAAAACGAGGAACAAAAGGATGTTCCTGCCAAAAGGCCAAGGAGATTGGTCAAAACAGCTGAGTTAGCTGTTGAGACACAAAAGAAGAAGACTACTGAAAAGCCTAAGGAGAAGACTCCTAAGAAAATGAAGAAAGTGGAGGATGTTGAAGCTAACAAGGACCAGGAGTCAACTGAAAGACACTGCTGCTTCAAGACCCATTTAGGGATTAATGAAGAAAACAGTAAGGAAACAGATGACCTTTGTTGAGAAGCCTACTGAATTGGAAAACTTAGTAAGGCAAAGTCCTGCAACTGCTGAAAAACCTGTTGGAGCTGTTGAGGCTTCTGCTGCTGACCAAACTGATGGGCAACAGATGACTCAAGCTACACCAACAGTTGAGGCTGCCAAACCTCAGGATGATCCAGATGTTGTGATCATCCATCCTATTGCTGCTGCACCGATTTCTTCTGCTGGTCCAGCCCCTGCCCCAGCTGATAAAGGAAAGAGAAAGATTGTAATCAAGAGAAAGAAGATTTCCAAAGCTGATAAGAGAAAAAGGGAAGAAGCTGAACAAAGAAAGCAGGATGAAATGGAGGAGAAAAAGGCTCTTGAACTGAGCAAAATTCAGGAAGCAAAGGATGAGGCCAGAAGAAAAATGTCTGAGGCAGAAAGAAAAGCTGCTGAAGATGCAGAACTTGCTGTGGTTATTGAACTCAGCAAGGTTGATGCTCATGGACCTATTCATGGTAGAGGCATCAAAATTAATGAGGCTGATGGTGAAGACAAACCGAAGAAGCCCAAAATGCCTGCTGGAGAGGCTAAGCCAAAAGAAAATTTTGAAGTAAGAAGAGCTTTCAACATTGTCTATGCTGAGAAGGAGCTTTTCAAAAGGTTTGAGAAGACCTTGGCTTACTATGACCAGAAGCTAATGTTGAAGACTCTGTTCACTCAAGAAAAGCCTAGATATATCAGATGGAGAGACAACAGAATGAACAGATCAATAGCAGATCTTCAAAGTCTGAAGGAGTTAGCTGATGAAGAACAGTGGGTTCTAAATTGGCTAAGGACAGACTCCATTCAGAAAGCCTTGGATCCTCACTATGTTAGAGACATCATGCATAAATATGCAAAGGAGTTTGCATTAGAGGAGGCCAAGATCATCAAGAACACTTTGTCTGCCAAGAGACGAAAATCTGATAATGCTGAAGAAAGGGCTATTAACATAGCTGCTATGACCGCCTAGAAGAGATGGGCAGAAAGGTCAAGGTATCAGCAAGGCTGTTCAAGTGAAATGCCTCAGCTGCCTAGCATTCAGCAAATTATTTTTGTCAAAGAAGTTAAGGAGTATTGTGAAGTGCCCAAAGGTAATAATGCTTTTGTAAATCCTTGGATAATTGTGCGACAGATTCGTCAAACAACCTGTTTCAATGATGATGGCACTATTACAAATTTGTTCTATGATGATGTCACTGATGAGCACAAGAAAGCTGATAAACCCTTAGCACTTGAGTGGAACGCTAAGGACACCAAAGCTGATCAGGAGACTGAAATGAAAGATGTCCCTGTCCACCAGGAGACTGAAGAAAAGGAAGCTGCTATTTCTGCTTCATTAGGTGATCAGCACTCATCACTGATGGAAGCCTTCCAGATGCTGATGGAGAATTCCATGAAAGAACTGGAAGAGAAGCATAGCCAGCAGCTGACAAAGATGAAAGAGGAGCTAAAGGAAGAACTGAAAGCAGAGTTGGTAGAGTCCAACAGACTTCAGCTGGAAACTATGCAACAATCAACTGCAAAGATCATCAAGACTGAAATTGATAGTTTCCCTATACCTCAAGATAATTCCATGCAGTTAGTGCAAAGTCTCACTGAAATGAACAGAAACGTTGAAGATGTGAAGGCTGATGTAAATCACCTTCATACTGCCTTACAAAGAGCTGAGCACAAGATTGCTGATTTAACTACAACCTTCATCAGAGTCAGTGAAGAAGAGAAGGATGTTTATCTTGGAATGTTGCAAGAAGTCTCCAACGCTGAAAAGGACTTACACAATGAACTTGCAACAATGCAACTAAATATTGACTGCTTCAATGATCAAACTGACCACATCAGTACCACTCTTCATCATTTAACAGCAAGTCATGATGTAGTAAATCAGAACCTGAAGAATTTATGTGCTGCAATGAAGATTCCTACTGTTGCACTCAACCCTGCTGCTAAACCTGAAGATGTCATCAAGTCTGATGATGACAAAAAGGGGGAAGATAAAGGGGAAGAATCAACTAAGGAGACTATTGATGATGCTGAAGTTGAGAAGACTGAAGAAACTACTGAAAAGACCAAGACTGTTGAGACCAAGACTGCTGAAACAGTTGGAAATGTACAAGGTGAAGAGAAGTCTGAAGAAGAGACTACGGACAAAGCCAAAACTGATGAAGTAATGGCTGAAACCAAGGACTCTGCTGAAGATCAAACAAAGCCGTTGACCAAGTACAAGAAGACTGAATCAGCCAGAAAGGCAATGGAGCTACTAAGGGAGCAGCAACTCAAAGAAAAGATGGATGCTGCCAAAGCAAACATACTTTTAGAAGATGAAGCTGATGAAGATGATGAAGAATCATCTTATGAATATGAAGAAGTGTTAGAAGGATCTGATGAAGAAGCTGATAATTATAATTTATAAATCCTTTGTAATCAATTTACTTTATCTATTCTTCAGATATCTCATCTGATAAACTTGTACTTGTAATATTTTCACTATCAATAAAAAGACAAGTTTAATCCAACACATCTTTTCTATCTCAGAAAATTTTGAGGATCACAATCTTTAGCTTAGGTATTAACAGGTACTTGGCTGAAGTTTTGTCATCATCAAAAAGGGGGAAATTGTTGGATAAGGATGAAGATGAAAGCATTGAAGACAAATTGTTAAGGGAGGTTTTGATGCATTCCAAAACTTCAAAATCTGCTAAGTGTGGATTAACTTAGCTGATGTCCCTTTGTGAAGAATTTTTGACTAATTAAAGAAAACATCAGAAGAGTCAAAAATCAAGGTCCAAAGACTACTGATCCGTTGAAGGAAAAATATCAGACTGATGAAGATCAGCCGACTCAAATCAGATTTGTTCAAGTTTGAGATCAGCTTTGTTTGCCATCAGACTTGCACTTCCGTCAGTCAAGTGGAAAGGATCATAAAGTCTTCCCAACGGTAATAAATGCCCCTGGAAGTAATAAATGCTGAAGTACAAGGTTATTAAAGACAAATGATTGAAGAAATGCTTCGCATCAGCTGGGTGCATTTAATGCTGCCTGCAGAAAAGTATTGTTGACAGTACGGATAGACTGCAAAAGAGCCGTTCGCGGATTTTAAGGACCAGTACTCGAGGAATTTGAATCTTGTTTCTCTTCAACGGACATTTTTCAAACCTCAAGTATAAATAGCTGAAAGAGACGAGAAGAAAAGAAGAACACAATCTCTGAGAAGTTTTCGAAGCAGAATTCTTTAAGTCTCAAGAACAGCTCACTCATCAGCTTAGTCATTTGTTGACGAAAAGCGAAGTTGAAGAACAAAGCTAAACACATCTTCTGAGTGAATTTGTAAACTGAGTGATTGTGAGAAGTAGATATCCATCTTTGTGAGTGATATTACTTCGGAGAGTAGGAGTTTCTGAGTGATTTCCTACTGCGCACTTGTGGCCTTTTCATTTGTTGATTGGCGCAAGCAGAGTATACTGTAAACTTCGTGATTATAGTATAACACAAGATCTAAGTGACTTGGAAGAGTGGACTAAAGGATATTTACATCCATATAACCACTATAAAAATTACTTGTGTTTTTACTTGCATTCTTACTTGCATAAGATTTGTTCGCGATCAGCCAAGGAACCTACTGTTGATAACAGCTTAGTCTGTTTAAGTTAACAAAAAGGTTTTAAAGTTAAAATTTGCAAAAAGATTAGAGGTCTATTCACCCCTCCCCCCCCCCCTCTAGACCTCATCTGACCACTTGTGACCAACATTTTGTTTTTTTCCATATACAAAATAAGTTTCGGAAATGCCAAACAGACAGCCCGACAATTCTTGAAGCTGACTTCACATCCGAATATGATTAACAATATGATCCATTTTAGTTTTTGAATTATTATTTTAATGCATTAATTTTGTTTCAGAAAATTATCTGAATTTATTTTTAACTGTCTAAAAACTATCAAAAAAATTATAACATATCATCCTGATGCAAAATTGAAATTTATAATAAAAAAATTTAAATTCTAAACAATTTGAATTTCATGGAAATGATAATCTATCTATCTATCGATGTCTATACTTATTCTAAAAGTGTGAATAATTTAAGTTTTTTTCTTTTTTTGTGAACACTAATATATCCTTATTTGAGATATAAAGTAATATTTGATTTATTGATAAATATGTAAAAATAGTTAAAGAAGAATAATTAGACATGAAATCTAATTTTACTTATCTCCTACATTAACTCCTAAAATTTAGAAATTATCTTTTGCATCAACTTTTAAAAACACATAAAAAAAAACCTTAAGAAAAAAACAATGTTATTTTAAATAGCTCCTAAAATATATATGTAAAATTATTTTAATTTACAAACAATATGTTTTAAGTAAAAATATGGTGTTTATTTCATTCAAAGATTTAGTACAATAAGTCATATACAATTCTCTAAAAAAAAAAATATTAAAATCAAATTCTCTTAAATATCATTATGATATACAAAAGATGAAAAAAAAATTAAAATAGAATCGCATATTACCTATGAATGAACCAAAAATGCTTTTAACTTAGCTAAGTACTTAATGTTTATTTGGCTATAGAAGCAAATTATAATGAATATCAAGAAATCCAGAACCTCATACTTTCATGGAATTCGTTTCGTGAAAAATGAGTGAAATTGGCAAAAAGTTGATGAAATCGATGAGAATTATTGAAATCAATAAAAAAAAAATATATGAAATCAATTAAAACATGTAAAATCGATAAAAGTCCAAGTTAATGGTGAATAGTGGAGAAGTTGGTTAAAATTTGAGTGAAATTGATTAAAAAACGTGCATGTGAAATCGTAAATACATTCGAAATCGATAAAAAATTATGAAAAATGATTGAAAATGGAAAAAATCGATTAAAAAAGGGGGTAAATCGCTAAAAAATAAATATACTAAAAAAAAAGGGGGAAACAATGAAAAAAGTTGTAACTGATTAAAAAAAGGGTAAATCGCTACAAAAATACAAACTGGTAAAGGTAAAAAAAATTGAACAGTAAGAACATATGAATCAATGAAAATATGGGTAAAATTTGTAAGGAAACCGACAAAATCAGTGAAAAATGATAAAGTCAATAAAAAAAACTTAAAATCGGTAAAGCCATGTTTAATCAATGAAAAAATAAGGTGAAAACGTTTTAAACTATAACCGACAACACAAGGTGAAATTGGTGGGAAATGGTTTAAATTGGTAAAAAAAAAATCAACGATAAATGGAAAAACAATGAAAAGGGTTCTAATTGATAAAATTAAAAAGTGGAAAAATCACTCAAAAATATATGGACCGATAAAAAAATATTAAATAGTGAAAACATATGAATCTATGAAACTTTGGGTGAAATTGGTGAACACGTGTGAAGTTGGTGAAACCAGTAAGAAAAAATGCTCGTGAAATCAATGAAAGTTTGGGTAAAATTTGTGAAGAAACGAATGAAACATGTGTCATATTGGTGAATAACGAATAAACTTAACATGAAAACTACTATTATATAATGAACTAAATAATATTCTTATGGTCTTATTTTAGAACAAATTTTATAAGATGGCATAACTAAATCACTCATTACTATATGTTTTATTACAACAATTTAAAGCCATCATTTCTTTTTGGTAAAACAATAATAGTTAATAAAAATAGATTTCATAAAAAATAAATTTGAATATCAGTCATTAATATATAATATTTTATGACATAAAAAAAGTTATTATACTCTAATTTACAAAAAAATACTCATGAAATCACTAAACACGTATAACATACGTTCACTTTTCTGGTTAAAAGTTAAAACAAAAGGAGGAAGAGGAAACTCATCCAACTCTTTCCTCTTTGCCACTAAGCAAGAAAACAATTCACCCCACTAATTAAGTAGTTATACAACCTGTCATTTTCTATTATTGTTGGATATTTTTGTGAATTTAGTGAACAAGATCAACAAGGAAATACTTGGAGTATGTCTCTCCTTTTATTTTACTCTTGTTGAAGACTTGATGAATTACAAGTACATACTTTACACCTATTTATACTAGTTTAGGCATATGAAATACATGTATCCAATTTAATTAAGTTTATGAATACTAGGTAGTCAAAGCATGCATCTAAGTATTCATGTATCCTATCATACAATGCAACTAGAAGTTCATGT
The DNA here is from genome assembly GCA_003313485.2 of Penstemon barbatus. Classification (NCBI taxonomy): domain Eukaryota; kingdom Viridiplantae; phylum Streptophyta; class Magnoliopsida; order Lamiales; family Plantaginaceae; genus Penstemon; species Penstemon barbatus. Next base: position 11,750,465 of record CM064884.1, on the reverse strand, counting down.
ATGTGGATATACATTCACTTAGGGGAATACATTAATCTTAATACTCCTCCTTAATGTTTTTTCCGATAAAGTTATTCTCTTAGAATTTGGAAATTTTCTTTTGGACGGGTTTGCTTTGGTTCTTGATGTTCTTGTTTGGATCCAACTTGGGTTTGAAGATCCGTTTCTCCCCAAATACGTCTTTGGTGGTAGGTTGAATCAACTCACAAGTATTGGTCTCCTTGTTTATTTTCATTTCCTCCTTCATGGGTACAGTCCATATCGCTTTCTTAGAAGCTTTTTTCTTTGTTTGAATAGCCACTGTGCCTTTATCTTTGAATTTTACCAAGTCACCATTATCCATCTTGACTTTAGTCTTGATAGAATGATCTATAGGAGTGAAAATGCTCTCTTTTGTAGTCATGTAATTGCTATCAGCGAACCAAGTATCTTTGGTTTCTTCTTCAACACTTGACTTTCAAAGAACAAATACTCTTGATCTTCTTCTGAATAGTTAGCTTGGTGATTTTTTTCTTTGAATAGGCATTCTTTTTCTAAGTGACCAAACTTTTTACAGTTTGAGCAGCGGGGTTTGCCTTTGTGATAACAATCTTTCTCCAAATGATTTGTCCTTTGACAAACACCACAAGGGGATAATCAACTTGTTTGGCTTTCCCTTTGTTTTGAGAGTTTTCACCCACTACAAGAAAACTGGGCTTCACCTACGGCAGATTCCGTTGGTGAAGCCTTGATTTTCATTGGTATTAATGCGTAGTGACGTTTTTTTTTCCGTTAGTTGATTCGTAGGTGAAGGCCCCTTAAGGTAAACGAAGCAACGATTTTTTTTTTCGGTTGGTAAATGTTGCGACGGTTCGTTTTTGTTGGTATTTTTGTTGGAAAAAGCGTCGGATGAACGATCGGGCCCGATTATTTTTTGCGACAATTTTGTTGTTGGAAATGCGTAGGAAAGTTACTAACTGATTTCCAACGGCATAAATATGTCGGTATTTTGTCGCCAATCGGTTGGAATCATTCTGACGGATTTAGCATTGAAATGTTTCCGTTAGTTTATTTTTGTCACTAATTTGAAGGAAATCAGTTGGAACCTAGTGACAACTTATTTGTTGCTGATTTCGTTACTAGCAATTGGGTCGGAGCAAAAAATTGAACCTCGACTTAGAATTTACTGAGTCGTTTTTTAGCGCGCCTGAGCCTGACCCGGGCGCCTAGGTCTCGTCTGGGCTTGGCTGAGGCGCTTAAGCCATGCTTGGTTTTTGTTGCTGATTCCGTTACTAGCAATCGGGTCGGAGCAAAAAATTGTACCTCGACTTAGCATTGATTGAGTCGTTCCTGGGTGCGCCTGAGGCTGACCCAGGTGTCTAGGTCTCGCCTAAGCTTGACTGAGGTGCCTAGGCCATGCTTGGATATAGCCCAGGCGCCGGGGCCACTAATGGGGCTGCCCAATGCCACTCATGGGACTGCCTCGAGCTCGCCTGGGCTTGGCCTAGGTGCCTAGGCCACGCCCGGATCTTGCCTGGGCCATTCATGGGGCAGCCTCGGATGCCTAGGTCTCGCCTGGGCTTGACCTAGGCAATGTGAGCCCGGGCGAAGCCTGGGCGACTAGGCAATGTAATTTTAATTAACTTGTTGGATGTGGGATTTGAACCCTTGACCTCATATATATACATATTAAAGGATCAAACCAGTTGAGCTGGACAACTTTATTGTATTTTTATTAGACAATTATATATGAGCCAACTAATAGTTTATTTCGTCAATTTTTTCAATGATTTAACTCATTTTTCATTAGTTTGATCAATTTAAATCATTTTGACATTTCCCATGGTTTTCATCAATTTTTATCACTAATTTTGTTGATTTAAACCTTTTTTTACCTACCGAACATGTTACTCACCGTTTTCACCAGTTTAGCCCTTTTTTTTACCAATATCACTTATTTAAGCTATTTTTCACCGGTTCAACTTGTTTTTCACCATTTTCATCGATTTAAACAATTTTTGACTTAGATATCCGATTATTAACCGATATCATTTGTCTTTGCGCTAATTTCATCGAATTAAAATATTATTAATTAATTTAACCCATTTTTTCACTATTTTATGATCGAATTAATCTAATTTTCATCGATTTCATCTTTTTTTTCCAAATAATTTCATTGAGTTGCACTGTTTTGATCGATTTAAATTATTTTCACCAAGTTTTCATCGATTTAAATCATTTTTAACCGTTGACCCATTTCCCACCGATTTCATCTGTTTTATCATTAATTTCACCGATTGTAAATTATTTTTTTATTGATTTAACCCGTTTTGTTCACAAATTTCAGCGATTTAAACTGTTTTGGACCAACTTAACTCATTTTTTCACCAATCTCATAAGTTTTTTTCTTTTCAATTTCATTGATTGAACCCATTTTTTCATTGATTTCACCCATTTTTTCCCCAAATTTATTGATTTAATTATTTTTTTATCGATATAACCAGTTCTTCCCCATAATTTCATCAATTTAAATCGTTTTGACCAATTTAACTAGTTTTTCCACCATTTACATTCTCTTTTTACTAATTTAATCAAATTTAACCGTATTCACCCATTTTTCATCGACTTCACTTATTTTTAACTAAGTTAGTTGATTCAACATGTTTCAAAACAATTAATTTGTTTTTTTTTACAGATTTCATCAAATTTACATGTTCCTGATAGGTTAAACTCATTTTAAATCGAATTCACCAATTTTTTTCTTCAATTTAACTGAAATCACCTGTTTTCTATGACTTAACCCATCTTCAACATTTTCCCACCAATTTACAGATTTACACATTTTTTCGCCGAGTAACTTTTTTTTCCACTAATTTTATCGAAGTTTAAAATTAGTGAAAATGTATAAAATTTATGAATCGATAAAAAAATTGGTTAATCCATTGGAAAATGAATTTAATCAATGAAAATATTCGGAAAACATATTTTCATCGTTGGTTTTGTCGCTATTCAGTTACATATTTGTTACTTGAGCTAAATAGCAACGGAAATATTCCGTTAGAACAATTTCATCGCTGTGGATAACTTTTTCCTACAACTTAACAACTGAATTCCTATGAAAAATATTTTTTCCCAATTTTTCGTTGGTTATTATTCGTTATTATTGGCGGAACATATTTTTGTTGATGGTTTCGTCGCTGTTCAGTTACTAAAATCTAAATAGCAACGGAAATTTTCCGTTGGAACAATTTCATCGCTGTGGATAATTTTTTTTCCCAATTTTTCGTTGGTTATTATTCGTTATTTTTGGTGGAACATATTTTTGTTGATGGTTCCGTCGCTGTTTAGTTACTAAAATCTAAATAGCGACGGATAATTTTCCGTTGGAATGATTTCGTCGCTATGAATAAATTTTTCCTACAACTTAACAACCAATTTCCTACGAAAAATATTTTTTCTCAATTTTTTGTTGGTTATTTATCGTTATTATTAGCGGAACATATTTTTATTGATGGTTCCGTCACTGTTCAGTTACTAAAATTTAAATAACGACGGATAATTTTCCGTTGGAATGATTTCGTCGCTATGAATAACTTTTCCCTACAACTTAATAACCGAATTCCTACAAAAAATAATTTTGTCGACATTCCGTCGATAATTTGTCTCTATTATTGAAGGTAGATTTTCTAATTGAAATTATGTTGGTATTTGGTTACTAATCCGTCACTAATAGAGACAGATTTATTTTCGTTGGAATCAAGTAGTAGGTGAAGCCCCCTTTTTTTGTAGTGACCTTGACTTTTACCCTTCGTTTTATCACCCGATTCTAGATTATTCAGGTTGACTTTTGATTGAAAGGCATTTTCTAGTGATTCTCCACTATTTCTGCTCAATCTTTGTTCATGTGCTTGCAAAGATCTCATGAGTTCTACGAGGGTAAGTGTAGATAAATCCTTAGATTCTTCAATTGCTGCGACAACATGGTCGTATTTTTCTGTAAGGCTTATTAAAAATTTTTGAACAATTCTTTGCTCTTCAATAATTTCTCCATATGATCTCATTTGATTTACAAGATCAATCACTCTGGTGCTATATTGCATAACATTCTCAGAATGCATCATTTTGAGATTTTCCATCTCTCTCCGCAAACTTTGAAGCTTGATGGTTTTGATCTTAGAACTCCCTTGGAATTCTGTCTGCAAGATCTCCCACGCCTGCTTGGAAGAGGTAGCTCCCATTATTCTTGGAAAGATGATATCACTTACTGCTTGTTGAAGGAAAAATAATGCCTTAGCATCTTTTTGTTGTTCCTTTTTATCAACAGTAGTAGAGGTTCCTTCCGTTGGTGTAGTTAATCCATTTTCTACCAGATCCCATAGATCCAGGGATAGGAATAATGTCTTCATTTTGATACTCCAAAAATCATAGCTTTCACCGTCAAAGATTGGAAGAGCTTGTGATACTCCAGAATTTGACATTAGTGAAGTATTGTGATAAACGCCCCTTTTCTAAATCGAAGATGCTCTGATACCACTTGTTGGATATTTTTGTGAATTTAGTGAACAAGATCAACAAGAAAATACTTGGAGTATGTCTCTCATTTTCTTTTACTCTTGTTGAAGACTTGATAAATTACAAGTACAATCTCTACACCTATTTATACTAGTCTAGGCATATGAAATACATGTATCCAATTTAATTAAGTTTATGAATACTAGGTAGTCAAAGCATGCATCTAAATATTCATGTATCCTATCATACAATGCAACTAGAAGTTCATGTATGTGGATATTCGTTCACTTAGGGGAATAGATTAATCTTAATAATTATTCATCGGTATTATATAAGGAAGGATTATCCAAATTCATGGATGAAATGGCGAAGCTACCACCGCCCATAATATCTCCTGATATCTACAAAGTTCCCAAGGAATTTCGTACTGGCAAAAATGAGAAATGCTTTGATCCTATTTCAAATCTTTATTGGGCCTTTGCACCACGACCCCAATAGCCCGGCACAACAACTCAAGCAAAGGGTTTTGAACTTCATTTATAGAGTTAATAAAGATATCAATGGGCTTGCGGACCTGATGAGTGGCCTGGAAAGACCGGATTAGAGACTGCTACACAGATATGAGCTTCTGTTGAGTGGCCTGGAAAAACTTCATTGTTGAGCTTCTGTTGAGTCAAGATATGAGTGAAAATTATACCACATATGCTACTGTTGGGAATACGGAAAAAGTACCATTCTATACTTTGAAACAGGATCTCCTCAAGATTGATGTTTCTTCGGATTTGCTAGGACTGTCAATAGTTCACCATTCAAATAATGACACGTGGCAAAAAATTCACTTGCAACCAATGTTATTAAAAGCGGAGCGGACCGGCCTGTCCGACCGGTTGGACCACGAACCGGAGGTTGGTCCGGTCCGGTTTACCCCCTAAAACCACTTACTCCAAAATCCAGTTTGAAGCGGGTTAAACTAGCCCGAAACCGCCGAACCGGTATGGACCGGTTCAACTCGATTTTGAATTTCCTTTTTTTTTTATTTTTTTTAAATTTTTTAATGTTAAAAATTCTTATAAAAGTTGGGATTTGGACACCTAACCTTTGGAGTGAAACATGGCTTCCTTACCATTTGTACATCACCTTTGTTAAACTTTTAGTACAAATTAAAATTTATAAATTATAGAAACTTGTAGCCAAATTTATTTATAAATTAGATAATTAACTCAAATAAATATTTTACACATTATGAATGAAAATTAATACTCAAATAATAAATTTTTATTAAAATTTATTCTATAAAATATTTATTTTCAATATTAATTTTAGGATAAAGAGTCAAATCGATATAATATGCAAGTTTGACTTTGAATATTAGACTTTTATACATAACCATATTTTAAAATTTATGAATTTCTTTGTTTGTTGTATTTTTAACTTACACTTTTAAATTTTTATAAAGAAATATAATCATTTATATGAGCATACAAATTAATACCATATTACCGTTATGATATAAGTTAGATAAATATTCTATGATTTAATTTTAGTATAATATAACAAATTTTATATTTTTAATCAATTGTAGGATAATGTTTAAATTTTACGCACATTACATATACTTTAAAATTAAATATATTTATTATATTATTATGACGTCATCCGGTCCAACCAGTGGTCCGACTGGTTCAACCAGTATAACCAGTCGGCTTACCGGTTCACTGTCCGGTCCGGTTCTGAAAACATTGCTTGCAACTTGCTATACAAGTTCAACTGGAATGATACGAATTGTCCTAAATACCCTTATTAATTTGTTCAATTTTCAAGTTCAGCCATCTTCTTCCCTACTCTTCTCCACCTTCCATTGATGTTATTATGATATTTACAGTGGTGGAAGCTGCCTGAAATTAGAAAGAACAAAAATTCCACTTCAGAACTTAAACTCAAATAATACTCTTACCAAATTAAAGCCACAATTAACCGCAAACAGCCCCAAGGAACAACAAACAACCGTATTTACAGTGGTGGAAGTTGCCGGAAATTAGAAAGAACAAAAATCCCACTTCAGAACTTAAACTCAAATAATACTCTAACCAAATTAAAGCCACAATTAACCGCAAACAGCCCCAAGGAACAACAAACAACCGCAAAACCAGCAAACCAAGCAACCAAATTCGCGAAATCAACCAGGCCCGAACATGTTCTTGGCGGCCCGAAACAGCAGATCGCAAAATTGAACCCAGCAGACTGAAACTAAGCTCACTACGACCACAAACAACTAAAAATCGAAAAGAAATTAAGCACCAAACGAAAAAACCGAAAGGGGATCGCGGAATTGAAGTTTCCCCAAATCTGAAATTAACCTCAATCGACCTCAATCAAGCAATCAATCGTAAAATTGAACACATCAACACACTACCCAGCCCCTATAGAAGTAGAAACAAGCAGCAATCGAACAAAAACCCCCAAAAATCAGAAGCGCGACCTGTTCATATAGGGGCTGAAGTTGTTGAAGACAACAACTTTTTTTTAAGCCAAGGGTATTACGGTAATATCGCCTAAATCAACAAAAAATATGATCGGGTTATATGACCTATTCTTCAGCTTGCCACTAAATAAAATAATATTAATGATTGGCTGGGAACGGTGAACTATCAACAGTTTTTCACATGGTGAACTGTCCCTAGAAGCTCCCATGTTTCTTTTGATATTCATTTTTGTATATGTATTCATTTCTTTTGATTCTTAAACTTTCCATATAAAAAGATTGATGTTTGTTTGGTTCGGAAAGAATAGTTTGAAAAAATTGAAAGATGAAAATTTTATTTTAAAAAGTAGAAAATATATTTGTTTGACATTTCTCAAACATAAATTTTTTGTGAAAAACGCCAAACAAACAAGTCCATACTGTTTTTGTCATTCAATTCGATTTTTGTCCCACAAAAACACACGCGTCCTATATATTCATATTATTACGTATTCATATCCTGTTCAAGGAAAAAAATGAAATCATTTTTTATGTGGTACACACACAACGGACTATTCAAAGAAATTTGGGTGAATGCATAACCATGACCTTTTTCCTCAAATAAAATAAAATGAAAATAGAAGAATAATTTAGACATCATGTTTCGTCCACATATTAAATCAATCTTTTAATATATAATTTCCCATCAAAACAATTGATTTATCCAAACCTTGTTCAGTACTCAAATAATGGAAATGGAGTCTTCAATAATTTGGTTCTGGATATCTCTATGTTTGGCAACTGTTCTTTGGTTTTTTATAGTATTTATATTTACATCCATGAAGAAAAGCGCTTCTAATAAGTTATTACAGCCGCCACCAGGCCCAACGGGTTGGCCGTTGATCGGAAACATATTCGATGTTGGGATGATGCCTCATCAGAACACACAGAAACTTAAGGCAAAGTACGGACCCATACTCTGGCTAAAACTCGGTATGTCCAAAACCTTAGTCGTACAATCTGCCAAAGCTGCGGAAGAGCTTTTCAAGAATCACGATCTCGTTTTCTCCGATCGAAAAATCTTAGATTCACTGACAGCATGCGACTTCGACAAAGGATCATTGGCAGTTGGTCGTTATGGAGAGTACTGGCGTATGACACGCAAGCTCTGTTCTTCAGAACTTTTAGTCCAGAAAAAGATCAGTGCTTCTGCTTCAACCCGACAAACTTGCATAGACATTATGTTGCAATGGATAAAGGACGATTCAGCAGCATCAATTATGAATGGAGGAGGATCAGGTGAAATTCAATTTAGTAAGTACCTTCCACTCATGACTTTTAATCTACTTAGTAATTATTTGGTTTCTAAAGATATAATAACGGACTCAAAATCCGAGAAAGGAAATGAATTTGTTGAAGCAATGAACAAATTCATGGAGTGGAATGGGGTACCGAATTTGGTGGATTCATTCCCATTCTTGAAATGGATTGATCCCCAAGGAATCAGGAGGAATACAGAGAAGTATTTGGGTCAGTTGATGAATATCATTGGAGGATTCGTGAAGGAAAGGATTCAAGAAAAGCTGTCGGGAAAAGAGAAGAAAACAAATGATTTCTTGGATGCTTTATTGGAGTATAATGGAAAAGGAGGAACTTATGAGCTTTTAGAGAGGAATGTGATTATAATTGTACTGGTACTTTAATTTGTTACTTCGTACATTATTACACGTACTATCAATATTTTAGAATGTAACAAAATCGACAAATTTTTTTATGCGTATATTTTGAAGGAAATGTTTGTGGCTGGGTCTGAGACTACAAGCAGCACAATACAATGGGGGATGGCTGAGCTATTGCGTAATCCAGACTCGTTGAGAAAACTTAAAGACGAGCTTGATCAGGTCATCGGGCAATCAAGAAAGGTTGAGGAGGGTGATTTAAACAATCTACCGTATTTACAGGTAGTCGTGAAAGAAATTATGCGACTGCATCCTTCCGTCCCTTTCTTGCTTCCAAGAAATGCAATGGAGGACACCAAATTCATGGGGTACCTCATACCTAAGAACACAATGGTTCTTGTGAATGTGTGGGCAATACAAAGAGATCCTGATTCATGGGATGATCCTCTTTATTTTAAGCCGGAAAGGTTTATTACCTCGAAAATTGACTCAAAAGGGCAAAATTTTGAGTTGATTCCATTTGGTTCTGGCAGAAGATCTTGTCTTGGTATGTTCTTGGGTGATAGGATGGTTAGCCTCACTTTAGCCAGGCTTGTACAGAATTTCGACTGGAAGCTTCCGGATAATGCGCCACCGGAATGTATGGATATGAGGGAGAAGATGGGAATTGCACTTCGGAAGTTGGTGCCTTTGACAGCGATTCCAACTGAAAGAAAATTTTAATTTCTTGGTCATATTTGTTTTTGTCAAGTTTAAGTTAGTTTGGGGGTTGATGCAAAATACTCGTGTTATGCTAAACATGCAAAAAACTACCCTATGAAATATTTATTGAGCCAAACTTCTTTATTTTTTCGAAAACCCTGAAAAAATTACCAAATTTGTAAAAAATAGGTCATTTTGGGTTGACATTTTTCAAGAAACCATTTATAAAATACTTCAAGTTGGTCCCTATAATTTCGCTTGATATATTTTTAAATTATTTCTTGAATTTTGTCGATTTAAATGACTTATTTTTTACAAATTGGGTATTTTTTGCAGGGTTTTTGAAAAGACAAAAAAGTTTGGTACAATAAAAATTTCACAAATTAGTTTGTTGCTGGTTTAGCATAACATATGACAGTAACTTTCATTTTTCTCGTTAGTATGTTGATGAATATATTGTGTTCTTGTTTATAACTCTTATCTATATTGTAGTTATCTATTTGCAATAAATCCCTTTTTGTTGACTTGTGAAAGTTGTATTTCTCAACATCTTGTTTGGTCCTAAAATTTAGTTCAATTTGAAACAAATGAAATAGATGAATAAACGAGTGGAGACCTTTCAAAGAATTCTAGAAGAAATCCAATTTGGTTGGATCTACTTAATCACTATAGTTTTGAAGCAAGTATATGTATTGAGTTATTCAGTTACATAAAAAATATAATACACTTCAATTACATAAGATTCGGATTTTTCAAGAAACACGATCTCCGATTCTCCAATCGAAGAGTTGTTGATTCTCTTACAATATATGATTTCGACAAAGGGTCAATAGATGATATTTGGTCGTTATGGGGAGTACTGTTTATCCGAGCTTTTTGTATATAAGTGCTTCTTCTCAATCTCGACAATCTTGCATCGATATCATGATTCAACGTATAAAAAAAATGTTAATGGAGGAGGATCAGGGGAAACTGAATTTGATAAGTACCTTACTCTCTCATGATTCAATGTTTTTATCGTATATTGTAAATCTCTTTATTTTAATCTTGTACAATATTAAGTCTAGCCTCCTCTATTTGTTCAATTTCACAAAGTTCTTGCAAAATTTTAATCTTGCATGGTTTTAAGTTTAGCCTCCTTTCATGCACACTTGTCATAAATTGAATCCACCGGAATAGATACATAATTTCCTTATGTTCTTGGTCGGGTTTTTTTGCACTTTGCATCCCCAAAATTTGAGAAATAAACACTTTGCACCGAGAAAACTTAGATTTTTAGCTTTTTGCACCCTCAAAATATGAAAAATGCAGCACTATGCACCCTCTTTTATTTTCAGGCAAAAACTCAAGGGCAAAATAGGCAATTCAATTTTAAATCTTCGGCACTTTGCACCCTCAAAACTTGAGAAATTGATTCTTTGCACCCCCGAAATAAAATTAGCACTTAACACTCTCTTATTAAGAACAAATCAGCAACTTGCTCCCCGAAACACAAAAAGTGAGAACTTTGCACCCCAAAACACAAAATTAACACTTAACACTCTCAAATTAACGAGGGGTTTGAATTTCTTTTTAATTTGAGGGTGTTAAGTGTTAATTTTGTGTTTTGGGGTGCAAAGTGCCCATTTATTGTGTTTCGGGGACAAGTTGATGATTTTTTCTTAACTAGAGAGTGTTAAGTTCTAATTTTAATTCGAGGGTGCAAAGTGCCAAAGATTTACAATAGAATTAGCTATTCGCCCTTGAGTTTTTGCCTGAAAATAAAAGAGGGTGCAAAGTGCTGCACTTTTCATATTTTAAGGATGTAAAGTGCTAAATCTAAATTTTCTAGGTGCAAAGTGTCTATTTCCCATGTTTTGGGGGTGCAAAGTGCAAAAAACCCTTCTTGGCCAGGACACAGTTACATAATTTGTACCTGTAGCACTATAGCTTTGACTAGTGTTACAACATGGAAAGATTGGCTGCACCTGTTCATATTAATTGAGAGGAACAGGAACTTCTTTAGGAAGTGAAAATTACCGGTGAGAGCAATTTATTATTTTGCAAATAAACTTCTAAATAAAAGTGGAAGTTAATGTCAATATTTCGAGGGTGCAGAATGTTCATTTCTTATGTTTTGGTGTGTAAAGTGTCAAAGATTTAAAAATGAATTACCCATTATGTTTTTGGTTTTTTTGAGGAAAATAAAAAATGGTGCAAAGTGTTAAATTTATCATATTTCGAAGGTGCAAAGTGTTAAATCTATATTTTGATGGTGTAAAGTAACTACTTATCATATTTTGGGGGTGCAAGGTGCAAAAAATCCTTTAATATTTGAGGTGATAAAATGTTAAAAGTATGTGAACTTAAGGTGGTGAAGTGCATTTTTCAACAAGAAAATAAAATAATAACAAGAAAGCCAGGACTGTGTAGCTAAATTTATAGTTTTAAAGGCAATAAAATGTAAATTTAAGGGGGGTGACGTGTACTTTTGCCAAACTTATGGGAATGTTTGTTTGGTGTTTTAGAGTAGTGGAAATTTATGAAATAATCTCGACTTTCGTAATATTGTTTGTCAGAGTTTTAGGAAATAAAGTAGCCATATTTTGTTTTGGAATAATTAAGTTGCAGGTGTAAGATGCTTAAGATTTTATGTCAAATCATTTTTGTTATGTATAATAAGTTGGATAAGAGGTGATTACGTTATGTCATATCGAAGTAGTGTTTATATAATTTTTTTTTAACGATAACGAAATTGTTGTTTGTTTAGCTTTTGAGAGAGTAATTCGAAAAAATTGAGAGTAAATAAATTTATTTAAAAAAATAGAAAACATGTTTATTTCGTTTTTCACAAATACAAAATAAGTTTCCGAAATGCCAAACAAACAGCCCGACTATTCTTGAAGCTGACTTCACGTCCGAATATGATTAGCAATGTGATCCATTTTAGTTTTTGAATTATTATTTTAATGCATTAATTGTGTTTCAGAAAATTATGTGAATTTATTTTTAACTCTGTCTAAAATCGAAAAAATTAGTAATTGAAATTTATAAAAAAAAAAAAAAAATGCTAAACAAATTGAATTTCATGGAAATGATAAATAAAACAAAAGGAGGAAGAGGAAACACATCCAACTCTTTCTTCTTTGCCACTAAGCAAGAACACAATTCACCCCACTAAGTAGTAATACAACCTGTCAGTTTCTATAATTGATCGGTATTAGACTCCATAATTCTCTCGGAAATTTCATTGGTTGTGTACTAGTATTCAGTTAGGGTTTGAGTTTGATCTGAAAAAAATCCAACTTTTGCAATTCTACTGTATCTAGATCCGTGTCCGTCTAATTCTCGGGAAATTCCCCCAAAGATCAGTTAATGAGGGTTTCAGTTTGATCGAATTGGTGCTTACCTTCAAATATATTCATATATACGAAGAGAATATGTTATCGAATCACTTGCAGAACGGTATGGAGACGGCGAAGTTGTTATGGTCGCGGGTGCCTAATTCCGAGGCGGAGATGGAGGCAAATAATGTCGCCGCCGATGATAACGGCGGTTATAAGAAGCATGATAGCAGCAATGTTGAAAGCCTTGATTATGAAGTTATTGAAAATAGTGCCTACAGACAAGAACAGGTAACTTTTCAGATTTGTTGTTGTGTTAAGTGAACTTTTGGATGTAAGAGTAGGTTAGTTATTGCTGTTTTTTGATGCTACAATCAGCTTTTTTTTTTTTTTTTTTTTTTGGGGGGGGGGGGGGGGGGGCTTCTGTTGGTTATACATAATCCCCATGATCAAGCTAGGTGTTGCAGTTAGAATTGGCTCAGAGTTGTGGAGGACTGGTGAATATGAATTGCAGAAGTAGTGCCTGTCTTTGGTTTAATATGAACATTTTTCGTATAATATGGTAAAAGTTAATATTCTTCTTTGCAGGCAAAAAGGGGGAAGCTTTATATGTGGTATAGTGTGGCGGTGAAATGGTTTTTCGCATTACTTATTGGGATTGGTGAGTACCGAAGGCTTTTCTTGGATTATGTGTCTGATACACTGATAATGCATATTACGCATAGTGAGGATATTTATTATGAACCAATTTTTTTTTATTGAGGATCTCCTTTTGATCGCTTCCTTGGAACGTCTTCTGAACAGATGTGCAACTTAATTCTATACCATAATTTGACATAGTTTGACTTCCTTTGCTCGGATTCTAGGTTTTATGTACAAATTGAAAATGTTGTACTGTGTCGATGAATAAGTGCCTTTCTGAATTCCAGAACGAAACAATTACAACACTTGGATACAATAAAGAAGGAATTTTGAATGATGGTTTCTTGCTCGGAATTCCATGTATGATACCCTGATGATTATCCTTGCTATGTTTTGCATTTCTTATTCAGTCGCATGATAGGAATTAACAACATAGTGTCCTTTTTACCCAAAATTTGGTACCGTTGTAAACATAATTTATGATCGCACGAGAAGGAATAGGAACATTTCAGTATCTTACTTGCTTTCACCTGCAATACCAGCAGAAGACTCTTCTGTAAGCAGTCAACTATATTGAACAGTTATGGTTATTCTGGGGCTCTGTATAAATCTGTTATTCCGTGTACAACTCATGCAAATGAGCAACCATCAGTTAACAATTATAACCTTTCAAAATATTGTGTGCCCTGCCTCTCAAAAAAAAAAAAAAAAAAAAGAAAAAGAAAATTATGTGCCCTATCTTCCTATCTAAACTTGGTGGCCATGCATCACCCTCAGAATCGGCAAATCAGGGAAAAATGATAACTCAAACAAATAATCATTAGGAAAAAATATGCTTCTCTAAAGATGCATGCTATGTAGTTGAAATATGGAAACAAACTAAAATGAAGAAAGATAATATTATGAACACATAAAGATCTAGAAACAGAGCTCCAACTTGTGCTAACGCACAAATTATTAATTGATACTAAAACACAAAATTGAAATGTTCAGAACGTCCAGAGAGTAAACAGTAGAGGTGGCTCCTCCAGATAGTGCTTATCTTTGTAGCCAGATGACATCTTGAGGATATACCTATGTTGGAAAGTGGTCCTTCAGGATCTCTCGTATCTAGATATTTTCAATGTTGGAAGTTTTTACAGATTCAGCATGCCTAAATGCTATATTTTGGTCATTTAGTATTGTATAACTTATCAACTCTGTAAATTAAGTAGCTTGTTAAGACGAAAGAGCAATGGTATTCCTTTATTGGTATTTATTCTACATTTTCATAGATTTCCTTTGGCATTAGGAATGTCGGGATATAAAATTTGTGAACACCCTACTTTGAGTTTTTTCCTGTCGTTCTCCAGCATCAGGAGAGTTAGCAATCATCTTATAACCTAAGCATAATATTATTAGTGGCTCTTGGTTTTTAATTGAATTATTCTTATATATTATTGCTCATCTTACATAATGTATCTTAACATTTTCAAAGGTATGAGGGTAAATAATACATGACAATTGGAATCCCAGGACTGTAGCTCTCACTAATCTAATGGACCTTAAGATATTAAATGCCAGCAGATGGTGCATAACGTTTGAGCATGTATTTTCTCTCTGCACTGGGCTGTGGAGTATCTTTCATTCTCTTACACGCATTTAACTGCCATTCATTCCAATTCAAGCTCTCCCTGCAGCTACTCCCTAAAAATGTCAGCCCCAAATTAAAGAAGGGATAAGTTATTGACACGCCTTTATATTGCATTCAGGTACTGGACTAGCTGCTGTTTTCATCAATATTTCGGTTGAGAATTTTGCTGGGTGGAAGTACTCATTGACATTCAGTATAATTCAAAAGTCATACTTTGCCGGATTTTTGGTTTATATGTTGATCAACTTGGCATTAGTGTTGTCTTCTGTGTATATAATCACGTACTTCGCACCAGCAGCTGCAGGATCAGGAATTCCTGAAATCAAGGGTTACTTAAATGGTAATCAAATTGCGACTATATCCTTGCTTGATGATCGATAGTTCCTTTACTGGGCTGATGCTGATTTCCACCTAAATGTGCAGGAATTGACACTCATGGTATCCTTTTGTTCAGAACTTTAATAGGAAAGGTCTGGTGATCTGTCTGCACACATCTTTGTTATTATGTGATTGTAAGTGAAAGTTTTAACTAATACTCTGACTCCTCTTTTTTAGATTTTTGGTAGTATAGGATCTGTGGGAGGTGGCCTAGCCCTTGGTAAAGAAGGTCCACTTGTACATACTGGTGCTTGCATTGCTTCTTTGCTTGGACAAGTAAGTGTGTAACTATTAGAAGTTACATTTTCATGAAGTTGTTGGGAATCATGTATATGTTGCAGGATAAGTTGCAAATGGAGAGTTTTTAGTTTCATTAAATTTTTACCCATAAACTGGTCTAGAAAATTCTCCCACGTGTCAATTTTACTGTGTTGTTTAGAAACTGCTTTAAGTTTTAATTAACTCACAACAATCACACAGTATTAATTTTTTTGGTTTTAACATGGTGATTGGTTCAACTTCTCTCTCTGGATCAGCAATTTACCCGCGAACTCACTTTGTATGTATAACTTCAGGGAGGATCAACAAAATATCACCTGAGTTCAAGAAACTGCTTTAAGTTTTAATTAACTCACAACAATCACACAGTATTAATTTTTTTGGTTTTAACATGGTGATTGGTTCAACTTCTCTCTCTGGATCAGCAATTTACCCGCGAACTCACTTTGTATGTATAACTTCAGGGAGGATCAACAAAATATCACCTGAGTTCAAGATGGCTACAAGTTTTTACAAGTGAACGAGATCGCCGTGATCTTGTAAGTATTATGTTACAGTTCAATATTTTGTAACTACACTTTTATGCTGGATTCCTTAAATTGTATGAGTTGCATTGTGGGATTTACTTTCGTGTTGCTAGTTTATTTGAGCTTTCTCTTGCATTGCTGAAGACACCCAAGTTTTTATCGAATTATGTTGTAAATCTCTTTATTTTAATCTTGTACAGTTTTAAGATTAGCCTCCTATGTCCGTTCAATTTCACAAAGTTCTTGCAAAATTTGTGGTATTATGTTCTTGGCCAGGACACAGTAACATAATTTGTACCTGTAGCACTGTAGCTTTGACTAGTGTTACAACATGGAAAGATTGCTAGCACCTGTTTATATTAATTGAGAGGAACAGGAACTTCTTTAGGATGTGAAAATTACTAGTGCAAGCAATTTATTATTTTGCTTACAAACTTGTAAATAAAAGTGGAAGTTAATGTCAATTCAATATTCCCCTACCATTACTCTGATACATCTCAGTTTAAGATCATTCACTCGGTCTGTTTTTGACATTTCCTCTGGAATTATTAGAAGTTCTTGCGTCTTTCATGTCCTACGAGTGGAAGTTTAAGTATATGGAAATCTAGTGCTTCCACTTCTATTAATAATAGCGTTTGTACTGCCTTGTAATGTCTCTGCTTACTATTTATTTTCATAAAGAACGTTAGATTTGAAGATGTCTCAGAACGGCTGCTGTATAACTTGACATGCTCTCAGTAAGAGTTAAATTGGATTTTACATGTTATTCACCTCTTATATGCTCATTCATATTTATGAAAAATGTATGTGACCATTGTTGTGATGAAAGAGGTAATAAGGCCTCTAAGAGTTGCTCATTTTTTACCGTGAATGTTTTGAAAAAGGTCACCTGTGGATGTGCAGCAGGAGTGGCTGCTGCTTTTAGAGCTCCGGTTGGTGGTGTATTGTTTGCACTAGAAGAAGTAACATCATGGTAATTTTGCTGCTTGTTGATGTCAATGACTTTGTTAAATAGTAAACGTCATCAACTGGTTCATCTTAAGGTGTTGTAACTATTTATTGGTGTATTTCTTTTCAATTGTCCAATTGTAACTCCTCAAGTTTTGGCACTTGTAGAAAACCTTATGATACACACCAGTATCAGTATATTTAGCCAGTGGGGCGGACTGACTAATCAAATCAGAGTGATGAGCTGAACATAGCGTATCTATATGACAGGAAGACAAAGATGTTGAAAAGAATGTTTAAGTTAGATATATTTTTCTGCAGTATAAGCATAAGTTTGTAAATTTTGTTCTAGATTTGCAGACTCTATAAAGCACACATGAATCAGAAATAAAATCTAAAGCTATTTAAAATTTAAAGCTCTAAATAATTAGGGTGAATCTTGTGGTCTGACATTCTGTACTTGATCCATTCTTGTTTAAGGTGGAGGAGTCAACTTATGTGGCGTGTCTTTTTTACGTCTGCCATTGTGGCAGTTGTTGTGCGTACAGCAATGGGATGGTGTAAGAGTGGAAAGTGTGGGCATTTTGGTTCTGGAGGTTTCATTATATGGGATATCTCAGGGTGAGGATCTGAACCTTTCATTGTCTCCTTCTCAGATCTTTGTGTTCTCATCTTTTGTTAGCCTTTGCTTGCATTCTAACTAATATTGGTTGTTTTAGTGGTCAAGAAGATTACTCATTTCAGGAGTTGTTGCCTATGGCAGTTATAGGCGTAATAGGGGGCCTTCTGGGTATGAATATGCATTTCATAATTTGTGGAATGGATGTTCTTGTTGACATGATGCATGAAATGTTCTTGTTTCCACTTCACAGGAGCACTTTTTAATCAGCTTACTCTATACATAACTCATTGGCGCCGAAATCACTTGCACAAGAGAGGGAACCGTATCAAAGTAAGTTCTTGAAGTGATATATGCATTCTTTGATGTTATAGTGTACGAAAATTTGACTTGTTCCCCCTAATATGGCAGGTCATTGAAGTGTGCATCGTCTCTATAATAACCTCAGTTATTTCATTTGGATTACCACTTTTTAAAAAATGCACCCCTTGCCCGGAAGCAGATGCTAATTCTGGTATTGATTGTCCACGTCCACCAGGGATGTATGGTAACTATGTCAATGTAAGTTCTCTTGGACTGTTCCTTGTCTCTGTGTAGGGATTTAAGTTGTGTACTTTAGCTCTATACATAGTTGTTATTGTAAATACTTTTTGTACTTGAGCTTGTTTTATTATGATTTTGCAGTTTTATTGTAGTAACAACAATGAATACAACGATCTTGCAACCATATTCTTCAACACTCAGGTCAACTGAGATTTACCATAAGATCTTTTTGGTTCTCTTTATGTCGGTTATAGTGCACTGTTAACTAATGCATTCTGTATTATGTTCTCAGGATGATGCCATCAGAAATTTGTTCAGTGCAAAAACAATTCATGAATTTAGCGCACAGAGCCTGCTGACATTTTTGGTATTGCATTACTATCTCAGCTCAATGTTTTACCATGAGGATCACGTTTAAGTATTCCAATTTATTAATAGTGTAAATCAACTACATGACACAAAGTTAGCTGCTTACTTAATGATCTGTTCCTATGTGTTCGCATGTACTCTTATGTTCCTTGCACTACAATCTGGATCTGTTGCCATTTTATCTATCAAGCCTGCTAATATACTTGTTATTGGTGTATGTGATTATCTAATATCACTAGGGAATTCTCAATGCTACATATCATTGTATGATTTGAATTTATGGAGTGAGCTGTTTAAAATTCATTTAGAAGTTACCCGTAACACTTTCCTACTATCTCTCTGTGGAATTTGTTTTAATTATTTCTGATTATGCCACTATGGATGCGATTATTATCTGGTGTTCTTTTGTTCAGGTTATGTTTTACTCCTTAGCAGTAATCACTTTTGGTACTGCTGTTCCAGCTGGTCAATTTGTTCCTGGCATAATGATTGGCTCAACTTATGGTCGACTTGTTGGCATGTTTGTTGTCAGCTTTTACCAGAAACTGAATATTGAAGAAGGAACGTAAGTCCCTTTTTGTATTCTTATCTTATTGCTTAGAGAGTTTTTTGCATTGCAGTCAAAACCTCAAATACTTGGAGCTACCTCTAGATGAAATATTGTTGGGAATAAACAGGATGTTTAAATTAGAGTGGCATTTTGAATGTTTACTGCTGGACTGAAGCAATATAGAAACTGCTGTATGATATGATAATATGAATTAAACTTTTAGAACTTTGATGTTAGATTGTAATTGTTGAATGTCTTGAATATAATAGCTAGATTATACCCCACTTAGCTGTTTGTTTTGTAAACCTTGTATCTTCAAGATGTCCATGTTAACAAAGATGTTTTTGGTATAAAAATGGAATATAAAGATATGGTCATTGTTGTCATAGTTAACTCGGTACTTTACGTTCTCATGGTTGCCAAGAAGTAATACCATCCTAGAAACACTGCATCTTCTGAATTCTTATTTCTGTTATCTGTTGTGACTTCTCAATGTATTGCTGGAATTTTAGGTATGCTCTTCTAGGGGCTGCGTCTTTTCTTGGAGGATCGATGCGGATGACTGTCTCTCTTTGTGTTATTATGGTTGAGATTACAAATAACTTGAAGCTTCTACCTCTTATCATGCTAGTTCTTCTAATATCGAAGGTATGAACTTTTTTGAAACCTAACTTTAGAGGAAAAGGAAAACTACCCAGCACTTGAATGTTGAAACATTGAAGTTTTTATTTTCAATCAGTTTCTTCTCTCTTTTCCCCTCACATATATCAATCTCTGTCTCAAAATATTGTAGTCAATGTAACTCTCTTCCCCCAATATTTCAAAACAACTCTAAATTCATCAAATATAAAAGACTAACATTAACAATTAAAACTTTTACAAATGTATATATTGTTAATTAGGGTGTAGTCTCTCAATTGTCTAAGCTTAACTTTTTCCCATGTTTTCACTCTCACTGAATGGGGCCCATCATAGGCTGTTGGTGATGCTTTCAATGAAGGTTTGTATGAGGAGCAGGCTCGATTAAGGGGCATTCCTTTACTTGAGTCAAAACCAAAATACCAGATGCGGACTATGACGGCAAAGGAGGCTTGTGGGAATCAAAAGGTTGTTCATTTCATACACGTTGTTTACCTTCAGTTAAGAGAAGTTTCACACACACACTTTATGTTTATTTAAAGTTGTAATTTTGGTAATTGTTTGCTCCATAATTTCAGTATATTTAATTAAAGAGGACTTTACATCTTGTAGGTTGTCTATTTCCCTCGTGTGGTGAAGGTTGCGGATGTACTTTCTCTTTTGAGGGGTAACAATCACAATGGCTTCCCTGTAAGTTTAAGTCTTATGCTGCTCTAGTTGGTCCGAGTATTTGAACTGGTTAAAATATATTCTTATTCTTGTCATCCAGGTTATTGATCACACAAGAAGTGGAGAGACACTTGTGATTGGCCTCATCATGCGAAGGTTTGATGTTAAACTATTTATAAATTTTGAGATTGCATTAGTTTCTCTATAAGAAACATAAAATGACTTGATATTATTATATTTATATTGGAGATATATTGCAAGTTGGTTTAACATGGAACTCATTTGTTCATTTGTGCAGTCATTTGCTTGTCCTTTTGCAGTCGAAGGTTGATTTTCAACACAGTCCATTGCCATGTGATTCAAGAGGTGGACCTGTCCCAATAAGGTAAAATAACGCATGAGAATTTTTAATCTGCTTATTTGTGTAGTTATTCACAGAAAATGCTAATTTTTGGTTGGTTATATATGTCACAGGCACAATCTCACCGAATTTGTGAAACCTGTTTCCAGTAAAGGATTATCTGTTAATGACATCCACTTAACCCCTGATGATTTGGAAATGTACATTGATCTTGCTCCATTTTTAAACCCCTCGCCATATATTGTTCCTGAAGATATGTCATTGACAAAGGTGACAAATATTAGCTCCTGTTCATTTAATAGTTCTCAAATAATTGCAATATTATATTCATGTGATGTTGATGGTTCAGGTATATAATCTATTCCGACAATTAGGATTAAGACATATACTTGTTGTCCCACGTGCTTCTCGTGTTATCGGAATGATTACAAGGAAGGATTTACTTATTGAGGTACTTGATTTGCACAATTCTCGTTTTGTGGATTGTGATTGTGTTCTATATTCCTGTGTTAATAATGGGAAATGTGCACTCCTACTTTGCAGGATAATGAAGATGCAGATTCTGTAGAACTTCAATCCACTAGTGTAAGGTCTCTATTCTGCCTCATCCACATTGCTGCTGAATTGTACAGCATCTTAAGAGGCATTATATATTATAAGAATTAAAACTTATATATCAATGTTGATAAAATAGAAGTTCTCGATTCTGTCAAGAGTTAAATTTTGAGATTATTACTTAAGAACTCATGCGTTGAAAGAGTCTACAAGTCAGTTAAGATGCCACATCCATATTCTCAGTTTTAACATCAACTAGAATGTGTAATTGATGAGCAGAACCCCTCTTCGCTAGTGAATTTTCTTTCTTGTGGATAGTGATATAACATATATGTGTATATCGAATTGCTCCACTTTTGCATTTTGATCGTTTTAAAATCTTAATCTTCATTCTATAACTTGATAACGGTGGATAATCTATTGTCGATACTTAATTTTCCTCCGTATTTAATCTGCAGGGATCAGCAACCCGGTGATAGAAGAAGGCTTAGGAGGAAAGGAGACACTCAACAACCATTGCTTGATGGTCTAATTGTTTAAAATAAAACTTTCAAGATCAACCAATCTTGGTCCATCGCATCTAACATTAAGAAGGCGTTCGTCAGCTTCCTCGAATTTTGAATGGTAGATTCAATTTTTATTATTTCAAAATTATAATTTGTTATAGGAATTGTGTATAGTGTATTTTAATTCCCCAATCTATGCTTGGATATATAGGAAAAAGAAAAGGGGATTACTAGAAATAGTAGATGAATGAACTATACCTATAGGGTCTTTTAACTATGTGGGAGAAAAAAAATAGTTAGCTGAGGTCTTGTATATTGCCATATTGAGAGATTGATTTTTCTCTAGAAAAATAAATTCAAGAATTGGTATTGTAAATTTTGTATTTTTATGTCATACCATTAATCATTTATTACTTAATGAAGGCGTCACATATTCTCTAATTTTGATCATTTAGCTTCACATTTATATTATATACCCTATTGTAAACAAGGTTGACATTGCTCAATCTCCGATCTAATATTTTTGGTTGGTTTATATTTTTGTTGTACGTGTCAAATCAAAATTCTGGTTCGGTACATATAAAATTAATGTGAAGAATATCTACATTAGATAAAATTTGGGATCTTGATAATATTATTAATAAGTTATAACGTATATGCAAAATCTCAAATTACTTGAGTATAATTTATGTTTGGTGATTTATCTTAAATTGAGATTAAGAGTATAATATCAAGTTGGATAAGAAAATTAAATTAAACTTAAATAACCTGTTGATTAAAACTTGTTTTTATCTTTCACGACGTAGTGACAACATACTTTATTATATTTTTTAAAAAAGAAAAAAGTAGAAAAATGTTCTATTGATTTTAAAAAGTATGCCATTCAAGGAGCCTAAACCTGGTCAGTTAGGAGGATTACAAAAATTGCTCACTGCAGCACTTTTGGTCTAAACTCTCATTTTAAAAAGAAAAAATAAGTAAAAATGATGATGAAAATCAAACTATATTTTAAGTTATTCCGTTGATTTTAATTTGAAAAGACTTGTTAGAGTTTGATATTCTTTGTTCATATACAATAATGAACAAAATTGATCGATTTCAAATTCGATTCGAGTTCGAATAAATAAGGTTAGGATTAAATATATTTAATATCAAGTTGCTCGATTCGTGTTCGTATTAATTAAAATTCGTTAGGCTTAATTGAATTCTTATAAAAGTCAATCTGTGTTTATGATATAAATCTTAATAATTTAAGAGAAAGTATGAAATGTCAATGTAACTATCAATCAACTTCTCTTACTTGTTATCTTAGGAATGATATTTATAAGGACGGTAAAAATGTGAAGTCTTATGGTTGCGATATGTCAAAAATACCCTCTCTTTATATAACGGCGCATCATAAGTAGAGGTAAAATTATCGTTTCAGAAGATTTAGTGTCGTAAATAATTGACTAAATTGTCCTCCCTCATCCCTTTGTTTGAAAGAAAATCGAATCCAAACTCTAGAACCAATAGATGATTGGTCTAGTGGGAAAACTAGTCACTACAAAATAACCAATGTTCGAATCTTTGTTGAGAGATATTCCCACTTAATATGTTTGACGAACCTCAAAAGTGATTAAAACCTTGGAAAAACCAAAAAAAAAAAAAATTTCCAAACTCTAGACAAAAGAAACATCATTTACAAATTTGTACTCTCTATCTTTCAATACATACTAATAAAATCAAACAGACAACATCACCAAAAACACGAACTTATTACAACCAACAACTAAACACACAACCTCAACTCTAAAAAAAAAAATTTCAATAACACTCAGCATTATATACATACATACACAGATCAATGGATATATATACACTCATTCATCATCTTCATGCTGTACCCTTTTCTTCATTCTTGAAGAACCTTTTCCACACTGGATGCTGCCTCCATAGCCTTTCTTCGACTAAGTCAATCGGTACTCCTTTCGTTTCCGGCAAAAGTAACAACGCAAAGAGCCCCATGAGCAAAATCCATCCCGCGAAAAAGAAGAAGATGTAGGCCTTGAGGTGACACAACATAGAGAGAAAGGCTTGAGCAATGACGAATGTGAAGATCATATT
This sequence comes from Penstemon barbatus, assembly GCA_003313485.2. Lineage (NCBI taxonomy): Eukaryota > Viridiplantae > Streptophyta > Magnoliopsida > Lamiales > Plantaginaceae > Penstemon > Penstemon barbatus. The sequence continues at coordinate 11,726,485 of CM064884.1, read as the reverse complement.
TGTACTCACTGCTAAGGCAAATCCAGCTGTTCTGGTCTCGATCGGGTAAATTTCACTCGGAATTAACCATCCCATTGGCCCCCACGACCACGCGAAGGACATAACAAATGTGCAAACTAATATAACCACAACAGCTGCCCAAACCCTGTCTAATGTGCCTGTATCCCCTAGGTGAACTAACAAGATTGCTCCAATCGCAACCTGCGGAACATACAACGATGAAAAATCGAGATTAGTAATGAGGATTTACTACATCCATAATTTTGTAATCATCATAAAAGGAGTTTTATGAGTGTTGTTCCCAACACTGGACAACTTAAGTTACTTGTCTAGGGCCCTATTCTAAAATCGAAATTTAGAATTGCATTTTTAATCCCACAGGATCTGACTCTCAACATTTTTAGTCCCATGCTTAAAATATAGCACTTTCAGTCCCAAAATTTTAATAAATTAGCACTTCACAAAATTGCACATTTTATCCCTTAATTCATTAAAAAATATGCACTTTTGACTCATGTAATAGTTTATTTTCGACATTTTTGGTCCCATAGGAATATCTCAGTTTTGCACTTTCGTTCCCAAATGACACGATAGGATAAAACAACTCAATAGTCTAAGAAACTGAGACCAAAAGTAAAATTTTGGAAACTGCTAAACCAAAATTGTTTCTTATGGGACTACAAATGAAAATTTTCCAATATAGTTACTATGGCTATTTCATTAGAAAAATTAATAATTAAAAGAAATAAAAGGCAAAAATCTTACCATGGAAACCAACATCTGAACAGAAGCCTGGAGAAGCAATTTCCTCCTTCCAACCTTATCAACAAGGTAAATCGAGACGAAAGTAGCCCCCACATTAACCAATCCAGTAATAACCGAGGACAACAAAGAAGCATCACTCCCGAACCCCAACGTCTGGAACAACACAGGCGCGTAAAACATAATCGCATTGATCCCAGTAAACTGTTGGAAAATTTGAATGATGTTAGAAATGAAAAGAGCGGGGAACATAGATCTCTTGAACAACTTCTTGAACGGTTGTTTCACTTGTCGGCCTTGTTCACATGCTGCGACAATTTGATGGTACTCAGCATCAACATCTTCGACACCTCTAATCTTTTTTAAGGCTGCTTTGCCTTGTTCTTCTTTGCCTCGTTCGATAAGGCTAGGTGGAGTTTCCGTGATGACAATTGAGCCGATGAATAGGATGAGTCCAGGCACGGCGGCTAGGCCGAGTGAGATTCGCCAGCCGTGGGGGTGGATTTTTCCTGTGCCGTAGTTGACGAGGTTGGCGATGAAGATACCAATTGTTACAAAGAGTTGGAAAAGGATGTTGACAGCTCCCCTATGTTGTATGGGTGCTATCTCTGTCAAAAATAAGGGAACAGCCTGCAGAATTGTTCAAGATTTTTTTCAGTGTACTATTTACTAAAAATGTGATAATTTTAACACTTGAATGCAAATTTTCAGAACTCAAAATGTGATAATTTTTTTAGAGTACTATATATTAAATTTAGAGCTAGAACTCCTATTTTTTTTTTCGGTTTTATGTCCAAACGACGCTTTTTTTTTTCCTAAAATGAAATTATTTTCTCAAAAAGATCCTTCAATTACACAACTAGCTCTCTACTACGTCTAAAAGTGCACCAAGGAAAAAAGTGCCTAAAATTTCTTTTCTTTTCCACTCTTACCTAAAATTCTGTGTCGAGAAAAAAAAGGACAAGGGTATTAGACTATTAGTATGATGCACATTTTATCTATGCAAAACTTGCACAAACTAATTTGAGTGAAATACAAAAATACCCCATGCTTTGCCTAATTAACAAAAATCTCCTCCCAAGCTAGAGTACATATTTTATAAGAAAAACGACAATTATACCCCAATCATAAAATGCGAAAACACCCATTTTACCTAAAAATTTAACAATAACCGCCTCCCTTTAACTTTGAAAATTAGCAATAGGGTCTAAACCCCATTAGAAATTGTGAATTTTATCAAATAGATAATAAGGTACATACCTCATTTCCGAAACCAATTCCAGTTCCAAATAGAATTCTACCAAGAATGAGAACCCAATTTACATTAGCGGCGGCGCTGACAATAGCACCAGCAACAAAAAAAGCTGATGCCATAAGAATGGTGGGCTTACGTCCCAAAACGGTGCACGCCTTTGACGCAAAAAAACTAGATACTAATGCGGCTAAGTACAATGAAGATGTAAAGAGTTGTAGCATTTGGTCATCATATTTACAAAAATTGCTCTCTGCTGCGTGTAGCTTTCTCTCGTGAACATTTGGGAAGAATTTGATCAAAAAATCATCCATCCCAGTTACTCCACCTGATTAAAACAAGAATTAATGGAATTGATCTCATGATTGTTGATTGAACATTAGTTTGCAATTTGGGGAAGGCCCCGTTAAGTTTAAATTGAATTTTTAGTCTAAAGATCGGATCTTTTAGCTCATTAAAACGTTACAATTTTTATTTTGCACTTTTGGTCCTTTACGACACACTTTTGACATTAAATAAAGAAGGTGGTGGATTAACAAGAAGTATGAATATTTTATAAAAATGGGATCAAAGTGTAATTTTTAATGTGGGACAAAAATGCTATCAATGGATTAAAGTTTTGTTTTAGTATCATGCCTCGAGCAATTAATTACTGTTTTTGTTTTATTTAAAAACGAAAACTATAGGTGACAATGTATTAAAATTAGAAATATTTGAAAAAATATGTAAATAAAAAAGTACTCCCTTCGTTTTCTTATTTGTCGCTTTGGCTAAATTTTCTTATTTACTTTTATTTGTCGTTTTGGCTAAATGCTAAGCTTATTTGATTAAAAGGATATTATGAATGTTTTATTTCAAAAAAGTGATTATTTATAACATTCCTTAATTCGTGTGCAATCCTCTAAAGCGACGTTTGATAAAAAAACGGAGGGAGTACGAGGATTCAACCCGTGAAACTAAAAAGGCAGTTCTTTCCCAATTAATAATTAGAAACTATTTCTTCATTTTTCGAAAAATAAAAAGCAAGTTAATTTGCAATTAATGTGCTAGCTATATTTTGTGGAACATGCAATGAAATATGGTGCTAATTTACATAATTGAAAGGTGTATTTGCCCATTAATAGAATTAATAAACACAAGGCTGGGGAAAATATATATATATATATATATATATATATATATATATATATATATATATATATATATATATATAATTGCAAACATAAATTGTAGTATAAAATAAAATTATTTTATGTAAGTACCTGAAATGCCAACATCATAACCAAACATAAGGCCACCAAAGGCAGCAAGTATCCAGCATGCAAACACATAAAGTGTCACCTTAGACTTGAAAATTTCTGTCTCTTGGCTCGTCATTTTTGTAATTTTATTTTTTCAAGAATATATCTCAAAAGAAAATTCAAAGTATTTCTAACTACTAAATCTCACAAAACATTTAAATGTTTTTAGCTTTTTCCTAATTTTTACAATATAAACAGGGGAGGAGGGTGAGACAAAGAATTCTTTAAGATGTCCGAATCTTTGTCTCTAACTCTCCAGCTTTTTTCCTTCTGGAGATTATTATGCTAACATATGTTCAAAATGTTAAAACGTCCCTTTTTATGGTGCAAATTATACTAAATCTAGGTACTCGTAATTCGGATTAAATTTGGATAAATGATTGATATAACTAAATCAGAATTTGTTTGCCTTATATTTGCTATAATTCAGGACATTCTTACATTAGTTCTCTTCATTATTCAATGTTTGAAATCACTAAACATAGATGCACCTGCTTTGTGATTAGATATTGATCGGATTTCAATTAAAATATATTCAATTTATTTTGATAATTGCATAACTAATTTAGATGAACCTTAGAATGTTCTATGCATGAAACAAATTAAAAGGTTCATACATGTACTTAATTTAAAGGAAGGCATGAAATTTAAGGTTGATACATGTATTAGATTAGGTTCTTGATAGGAAACTCATATATAAATCTATGTAGTTGATTATTTGTAGCAAGTCAAGTTAAGTCAAGTTGAAGAGAGCTACATTAAGTTTTAGTGTTGAGTGAATTTTTTATCTACAATTTTTAACATATATAAACTGAAATAATATAATCTCTTACTATTTTTGACTTAGAAAATCACAATCTCTAGTTTAGTATATTTGTCTTAATTAATATTTCACATGATAATTTCAAACAGAATTCACGTAACATATGATAGTTTTGTGTCCCCACATTATCTGCTAGAACTAACGGCAATTTAGCCTCTATAATTTGTTTAATGTTCAATTTACCCCTTATGACTTGAAAAAGAGTATTGTTACCCCCTGTGATCTTATTAAAGTTTCGTACCGTTTACCTGACATTTTTAAACATAAAAATATGTGAATTGACAAAACTACCCCTCCTATATGTGACACTTTACCCCTCCCTGTGTTATGATAAATGTGGCACTTTACTCCCTGTGTTATAAAATTACTTTTCTTGCTAACTCTCAATTTTGGCGAGTTAGTTACACATTCCATTTTAGGAGGTAAATTGGCATCAACTTAGGATTAATTTTAATTTTACTCCAGGATTAAAGTTCAGGGATCAATGTGCAAATATGATTTTTTAAATTTATTCAAAATTGAATTTTGCAAGTGTAAATAGGAAATTTTGTTAATCTGCTTTTTTTTTTTAATTAAAACTGATGAGGACAATATGATCATTTAACATCATTTTGTAAGATTTTTGAAACGATGTGGGAGATGGATATAATTATGAAATTACGAAGGGATTGAAAAATAATTACCTCAAATGTCAGGGGAGGTCCTGTTATTATCCCTATTTAGTATTACTAGAAAAGTGCACGTACGTTGTACGTGTCTAGTTAATTTAATGGTTAATTTTTATAAATTAGACTAAAATTCATTTTATTATGTCATAAAATAGAGCTAATTAACCTTTTGGTTTTTTTTCCGTTTTAATCATTTTTCTATCAGTTCGATCTTGTTTTTATCGGTTAAACTTTTATTTTACTGTATTCACTCATTTTTAAAAGTTTAACCCATTTTCACCTATTTCGCAAATTTTTTGCATTGATTTTCACCAATTCCACCTGAAATTTAATTGATTTCACGTGTTTTCTCAGGTTACCAGTTTTCACCGACTTTATTCATTTTTCACCGATTTCACCTTTTTTCACTGATGTTGTTTCTCCGGTTTCATTCTTTTTTCACGAATTTCACCTGAATTTTCATTGATTTCTTATGTAATTATCAATTTCATGGGGGGCTCTTTCTTATCGGTTTCACCCGTGGTTTCACCAACTTTGTTAGTGTAATGTTCACCAATTTCACCCAAATTTTCATCGCTTTCATATGTTTTCAATGATTTCATGGATTTAATTTATCGGTTTCACAAAACTTTATCGATTTCACATTTTACACAGACTTTATTCATTTTCACCGATTCCACCCTTTTTCACTGATGTCGTTTCATCATTTTTTCACGAATTTCACCCGAATTTTCGTCGATTTCACATGTAATTATCAATTTAAGGGGCACTTTCTTATCGGTTCCGCCCGTGTTTTCACCAACTTTGTCAGTGTAATGTTCACCAATTTCACCCAAATTTTCATCGATTTCACATGTTTTCAACGATTTCATGGATTTATTTTATCGGTTTAAAAAAACTTCATCGATTTCACATTTCATCTATTTCAATGCACATCTTGATATTATTGAATTAATATTCCTTTTTTTAAGAACTATTGAAAATTGTTTATATTTTTATATTCTAGTTAAAGTAAATTACGTACTTAGCTAAGTCACAAGTATTTTTTTATTCTTTCATAAGTAGGATATGATTTATTTATTATTTTTTTAACATAATGATATTTAAGAGAATTTAATTTTAATTTTTTGTATTTAGAAATATTAGGGCTATTTAAAATAATAGTGTTTTTTATATTTCGTTTTTATCTGTTATAATAGAAGAATATTAAAATTATAAAAATTGATGTAAGATAGAATTGATAAATTTTAGGAGTTTATGTAAGAGATAAATATAATAAGACTTCATGTCGAATTATATCTCTTCAATTATATTTACATGTTTGCCATAAATTTAAATATCACTTTACTATTTAAATAAGGGCAATTTAGTCCGTACAAAAAAGTTAAGAAACATTCATGCTTTTATAATAGTAGAGATTTGGCTCAATATTTTCCCTTTGAGATGAGTTTTGCTATATATATATATGGTGGGTGGCCAAAGCACAATGATCCACTTTATCCGCTTCCATTTCTTTTAATGGCATAGCTGCATTATAGGATGTTATAATTCTGTACCAGATTTTAAGTTAAAAATTAATTTTTCACTACTATATTTAACTTTATTCTACTTTTGAACTAGAAATTTGTTGACTTCATCTCTCATGCATCTTATACTAATAAAAAGAAAAAAAGAAGACTTGCATAAACTAACACTGAGATATTCTTTTCTTTGTCGAATGTTATCTGAAAGTGAAATTTATGAGAGGGAAAAATGTCGAATATTGCGCCTCCTCCGCAGGTTTATAGATCAAAAATCACCGCTTACGTTGTAATATGTTGGTTAATTGCTGCACTTGGTGGCCTAATGTTTGGCTACGATATTGGAATTTCAGGTTAGCTCGATTACGACCAACTATGCTTGTATTGCACAATATATTCGAACATTTTACTAACAAGAATCGATACAATGTACGTAGGTGGGGTCACGTCCATGGACGATTTTTTGAGGAAATTCTTTCCGTCTGTTTATGAGAGGAAACTACATGCAAAAGAAAACAACTATTGCAAATATGATGATCAATTGCTTCAACTTTTCACATCTTCATTGTATCTTGCTGCTCTTGTTGCAAGCTTTGGAGCATCGAAAGCATGTTCCTTGCTCGGGAGGCGCCCGACGATCGGGTTGGCTTCGTTATTTTTCATTCTTGCAGCTATAATAAGTGGAGTGGCACCCAACAAAGCCATATTAATAATTGGAAGGATACTATTTGGAATTGGAGTTGGATTTGGCAACGAGGTAAATGCCGTTTTAATACTGATAAAGGATAACCTTTATCGAATAATTCTTGATTAGACCAGGTCTACGGGATATTTTTCATACCTTGTGGTCGAGGAAAAACCACATCATTGATTATGTTAATGTGGTACATTCAGAATGATAATGTAATACATTTTCAACCACAAGGTCCATAAAATATATCATAAACCTGGTCAAGTCAAGAATGTCCATGTTTTATCTGCCCCTAGACCTAAACGAGCGGGTCGGGCTAATTTTAGGTCTAGACCAGACTAGTACTAGGTTGAAAGTGGGTCTGGATAAGGTCCAATACCCTAACTTAGACATTTATATATGTAATAATTGTACATGATTACTTGGTTCTGATTGTTAGTTATGGAACCAATAAAGATATGCTCCCACTTGTTAAAGGAGTGAGAAGTTGGTATTATGCCCAGTTAATAGTGCATAATTGTATAGCAACTAATAACGAAACCGGTCTACTCGGATCCAATATTTGATATTTAGATTGTTTTAATCAAAGAATCGTTGTCTGAAACCTGCAGTCAGTTCCTCTGTTCTTATCAGAAGTTGCACCGGTCCAGCACAGAGGTGCCGTAAACGTACTATTCCAACTATTTATCACAATAGGAGTCCTCGCTGCAAATCTTATAAACTATGGCGTTTCATCTATACATCCACATGGTTGGAGAATAGCTCTAGGTCTAGCCGGTGTCCCGGCCCTCTTCCTCTTCATCGGCTCATTTGTAATACCCGAAACGCCCTCAAGCCTAATCGAACGTGGTAAAGAATCAGAAGGCAAAAAATCATTACAGAAAATAAGAGGGGTAGATAATGTTGAAAGCGAACTTGAAGAGATCAAGTTAGCTTGCGAGATAGCTAATCAAGTCAAGTTTCCGCTTAAAAAGCTCTTTAAACGATCGAGCCTGCCACCTTTGATCATTGGTGTTGTGATACAAGTGTTTCAGCAGTTCACGGGGATCAATGCGATTATGTTTTACGCGCCCGTTTTGTTCCAAACTGTTGGGTTCAAGAATGATGCTTCTTTGCTTTCTGCAGTGATTACGGGGATTGTTAATGTGGTTAGTACATTTGTTTCGATCTTTGTTGTTGATAGGCTTGGGCGGAGGAAATTGCTTCTTCAAGCTAGTGTGCAAATGCTCATTTGCATGGTGAGATGAATTCTTATAATTATCTCATTTTTACTATCTTTTTGTTACATCTCTACATGTGCCAATTTGTATGCTTTTCTTTACATCATTTATGCTTCTTATATGAATAGCAAGTTTGTACCTACGAGTGATTGGTCTAGTGGAAGAGATTAGTTCTCATAATGTGGCGAACCCACGTTCATATCCTCGTTAGGTGAGGTTCTCATGTATTATGTCCTTCGTGCCTCGAAAGGGATTGATGAGTCGGGTCTCATACCTGAATACCCAAGGTGGAAAAAAGAAAAAAGAAAAAAAAAAAACAATATCAAATATGTGACTTCTATACTTTTGATTCATTACATAATTATTTCCGGGAAGAATACAAAATTTATTTGAATTTAACTTGTAACTTGGATCATATAATTTCCATATATAGTTTTTCAACTTTCTTCATTAATTGTGAACTCCGGCGTCATGGAGAAAGTTGCTCAATTTTGAAAATGCAAATAATCATATAACAAGTATTGACATTGTGTGAATTTAATTTAAAACTAAGTTTGAGTTTACCATTAGTATTAATTGCGAAACATGAATGCAGATTGCGGTTGGAGCAATATTACAAGTACATTTAACGACCACGGGCTCACTCGACAAAGGACTTGCTTTTGTAGTTGTAGTCCTCGTGTGTCTATTCGTTATGTCGTTTGCATGGTCATGGGGTCCTATGGGTTGGCTAATACCCAGTGAAATATTCCCAATAGAAACAAGAACCGCAGGATACGCATGTGCGGTTAGCACAAATATGCTTTGCACGTTCATCATTGCTCAAGCGTTCTTGTCTATGTTGTGCCATATGCGCGCGTTTATTTTCTTTTTCTTCGCGGCTTGGATACTTGTGATGGGATTGTTTGTGTTCTTTTTGTTACCGGAGACTAAGGGTGTACCGATTGATGCAATGACTGAGCAAGTATGGAAAAGACATCCGGTTTGGAAGAAATTTATGGGAAATTCGGATAGAAATTGTTATGAAATGACTTGAAATGGACCTAAATTTAGGGATGAAGAGTTGAAGTTATTTTCTCTCTCCTTTTATATTTTTGGGATTTCATTTGGATAAATATTAGAATCATTTTTGGGACAATTAAGAAGCAAAATTCCATTTTTTTTTTTGGTATTATTTGAAGTTGCACAAAATTTGTCTTGGCATTTTTTTCTTACTCGAAGTAAGTGTAAAATGTATATTAATAAAGAGAATATTTCACTTTATCAAATTTGTGTGAAATGTATATTGAACTGCACCATCTTTGAATTTATATTTGCTATGTTCTGTATTCTGCTGGATTTAAGATCATTGCCTTTAATTTAAGCTTTTTTACTTTTGTTTTTATTTGCACAAAAAACAAAATAATAACAAGAGCATATGTCGAGCTGAATTTTTAAGAATATTTAATTTAAAAGCAAGATTCAAATTAATTGACTTATTCGACCGGCACAATAATGCAGTACAATGTGACAACATTTCAGACTAGTAAAAGAATACCACGTGGAAAATATTCATATCAGAAAATTTGAAATGAATACAACATTTTAAGTACAAAAGTCCAAAAAATTAAAGAAAAAGAAATTACAGCAGTACATCTTCAAATCCAAATTGAAAACTTGTCTACTTTCTTACAAGAAAATTGTTCATATGAAATTATGATCAAAGCCTGTCAAATAACTAATGAGAAAAAAAAACTCAATTATTTGGATAGTAACACATAAAATTGCTATGAACTAGTAAAACACAAATAATATCTCTAAAAACAAGAAGAACCATCCTAGCTTCCCAAAAGGCATGGCAGCTGCTGCATTACCTGGAGAAGGTGCTGGAACTGTAGCTTCAGGAACTGTAGAGGGCAATCCCGACGGGCTAGGTACCACTAAAGGAGCACGAAGTACGTTGATATCGACTTTTTGTCCTGCTTGGCAGTGACCAGGTACACCACATAGGAAGAAATGGTGACCATTATTACTTATAGTGATGGTGTCGTTGCCCGTTGTATGAGTCGATATCGGGGAAGATACATTGCACGCCTTGTATTCGGTATGTGTAACTTGCATCACATTGTGAAATTGAGGGCTGTATTCGAAAACTGAAACAAAAACCAAGAATAAATGAAAATCCAAGAACTTGATGAAATGATTAGTTAGCTCCTAGATAATAATAGAGTTAATGGCAATTTGCACCCCTATAATATGCATAATGTTCAATTTACCCCCTATGATCTTATAAAATTTTTACACCAACTCCCTGGCATAATTGATAAAACTACCCCTTCTATATCTTTTACTTTGACTCAGTCAACTTACAAATGTGGCACTTTAAACCCCCCCCCCCCCCTTTCTGGCATTTTACTCCCTTGTACTATGATAAATATGATATTTTACCCCTTTGTTTTATGATAAATCTGACACTTAACAGCGTGGGCTACTAGTTACATTAAAAGATTTGAATTACTTTATTACTATTAATTAGAATTTTAGTACAACGGCATATACTCGATTATACAACATCAAAACTAACATTCTTGAATACTTAACTTGAACTAAAGTTTTGATGATGCAGATTAAGAGAGAGCAATGTTTGTTCTGGATCTTCTAGAGCTTAGCATGATAGGGCTTATAGGGATCTGCTCATGTTTTGAAACTAGTGGAAGTTTTCTTTATTGTGAAGGTTCTTGAGCATATAATAACTTTTCCTTTAGTTTGGAATAAAGAGCTAATATTAAATGGTGTTGTGTTCTGCATGATGTTGACATCCAATTACAAATGGGGTGATGATAAGCAATAGGTGGATGTTTTGTGATGTGAAAACAATGACCAATTGCTCATCATCATAAGGCGTGCTTTTCTCATGAGTGGGGGTGTTGGAAAAAAGGTGATATATGGATAGGATTCAGATCTTTCAACTTAACGAGTGGAGCTCGAACCGATTATAACCGATTATATAAAGCTAACAAGCGATGATTCTTGTTCAAGTTTAATTTATAATGTTTACGTACTATAGTCAAGTAAGCTTTTGTCAATACAAATCAAGTGGCTTGATTTGACTTTCACCTTTTCCTCACAAAAAATAGGACTTAAAGCCGAAATTGGGGACCCAAAATAATGGACCTGTTTGTTCTGAATTGGGAGATTAATTTGGGTTTTGGTTTAAATTTATGAAATAATTTCGATTTGTCTAATGCTATTTGTTTGGATTTTGAGAAAGAAGTTTTTTTTTTTCAAGGGTTTAATTTTTTTTTAGGCGTTTCAGACATGAGTTAGGTACTTAGTAGTGACTAGTAAATTTTACTATCAATCACCAGTCGATAAGAGTGAAATTTGAGAAATAAGATAGGTGTAACTACTTTATAAGGGTTTGAGGTTGTCTAAGATTTAAGAGTTAATGCAAATTTACCCCTCCATGAAAATGCATAACTTTCAATTTATCCCTTGTAATTTTAAAAAGAACATTTTATCCTCTGGAATACGAAATTATTTAAAAAAATGCTAGACAATCAGGGTCAATGGGTTCCTAATTAAAGCTAAATCACACACATTTATACAAAAAAATTAATCTGATCAATTAATGTTGAGTTTTTTGCTGGAAAAATATAGAAATTTTAATTTATGTTCCTTCACCCCTTGCAGCAAACAACAACAATAAACATTTCACAACATGGATTTATCAACAGAAAACAATAAAATACTCACAAAAATTCAAGGAAAGAACAAGTGCAATGAACAGAGACAAATGAGAAGAGGAAAAGATAAACAAAAAAAAAAAAAATTACCTATAATATCACCAATTCGAAAGGTTTTTGTAACAGCCCATTGCTTGTAATCAACATTCCCAATTGTGGTCCATCCAGCAGAATCTCCTACCTTGTAAACAGCTCCATTTGAAAATTGAAGTGAAATTAACATGAAAAACAAAATTGGTACAACTCTGTTTCCAAGAATACTTGATGAAGCCATGGCCATTTTTTCTTTTTTTCTTTTTCCCTTTTTTTTAAGGCAAAGACTGTTAACTTTCTGAACCTGAAAAGTTTTGTGAGCTTGTGAGTTTTGTGTCAGTTTTATAAAATTCCGGGACATTTATAACTACTGGTTTTATGGTATGGTATTTTGTGAAAAGTGGGCCAAAAGGAAATATGACACATTTTTTTAATTAGCCACTTTCTCACTTTATGACAAAAAAAAAAAAATCATATAAAAGTTGCTCCGTATATTTTATTTTTGGGAAAATAATGGTTAAAAGTTAATAGAATCAAACACTTACTTCGTGGAAAAAAAATATATGGTTTTACGAGTAAAACTTCGTTTTTATAAAATAGAAGTATAAATTTAATAAAGAAGAGTATTATTTTTTTTTAATAAAAAATATTTCAGAACAATATTTTAAGGTAAAGAACTTACATCTTAGCTGTTGAGGCAGAACAAAATTTGAAAGACTTGAAAGCAAAGAATTATTTGTTGGAAATTAGGTTAATACAAAAGAGCTTATAAAGAAGAGTGCCATAATTACATCCACTATTCCACTCGTATCATTGCTTTGTACATGGAGAAGAGACATGTTTTTCTTGTACTCAATAACGGCATCCTTAGAGAAACATTGTAAATCATATTGGCATACTAAGAATTTATGGATAAATATTTGGGTGAATTGTACTTTCATCCCAAACTTTTGATATCTTTTTATATCATATCTTTTAAAATGACATATTATATACACTTTTTTCATATTTAATTTGGCCGTTAATTTATGGACCGAAAATGTCATGTGCACGTGTTCGTTAGGTAATCATGTTCACTTTTTAGGGGTATTTGAAAATATTTAAAAATTGGGAGGGGTAATTGCAATTATGGCCGCCGACTTTTGGTGGTTGTTGGTCGAAATCGGTTGAGGGCTTTTGTTGGTCTCATCGATGCGAGTCTATACATACAAATAATTTCAAAAACCGAGTTCTGAATCTCTCAATTTTCACTAAAAATGCACCTCTCGTTGGGTAGAGCTCCACTGTCGATGACCGCTGCAATTACCAAATGAAAAATATTGCCCACAATCAGAGGGTTCTATTGGTGCAATAACTAAGCAAATTGGTAGCGTAATAAAGGAGTACTCAGAGTTTGAAGATTCGGGTCTTTTGAACTACGAGATTTGCAACTTCAACGATAAAATTGAGAGATTTACAACTTGATTTTTGAAAGTATTTGTACATATAGACGGAAGAAGGCTATGATAATTGCAAATACCCCTGCTCAATTGTTAGATAATGGCAATTCCCCTTTGTTTTTCACTTATAGGATATGTGTCACGCACGTGACATTTTTTATCCATAAATTAACTGTCAAACCAAATGTGGAAAAAGGGTTGGTTAATTTTGGTATCGAATGTGTCATTTTGAAACGTATGGTATGAAATGTATTAATATTCCAAAATTTTGGTATGAAAAGTGCAATTCACTCAATATTTAAGGCAAATAAAATAATTAATCCTTAATTCTCGTACAAAGTTTTGTTAATGGCAATTTACCCCCTGATATTCATAATGTTCAATTTACCTCCCCAAGATTTGAAAATCAGCACTTTACCCTTATGTAACCTTATAAAAGTTTCACACCGCCTCCATGATATTTTTATGTTGAACCTTACCCCCCCCTGTTATATGATAATATGGCAGTTTACCCCCTGTGTTATAATAAATGTGGCAAATTTTATCCTGACGTGTTATCATAAATGTGACAATTTATCCCTATTTTACAAAAACACTTTTCATGTCCACTCTCAATTTCAACAAGAGAGTTTGTAGGACATTAGGCACTACAAGTTGCCCCAAAACCAATTGGTGTTAGGAAAGACGCATACCATAGCCTTATAGTGCATTCACACAAGCGTCCACGGTATTTGATTGTGACTCCACCCACACACTCAGTTTGGGTTCCACAGGACAATTGCTGCCACCCGCATACTCAGTTAGGGTGCCCAACAATCTCCCCCTCAGCAATTTGTCATGTTGGGAATCGAGCCTGTGACCTTGGCTCTGATACCACTTGTAGGACCTCAGGCACTATTAGTTGCCCCAAAATCAATTAGTGTTAGGAAAGACGCATACTCTAGCCTTATAGTGAATTCACATAATCTTCCACGGTAGTCGATTATGACTCTATCCGCACACTCAGTCGGGTTTCCACGGGACAATTGTTGTCACCACATACTTAGTTAAAGTGTCCAACAGTGTTACACTCTCCAACTGAATGATGCGAATTGCTTTCCAATTTTTTAATATAGAGGTAAAATGCTCTTCTTGAAATCACAGGGGGGATAAATTGAATATTTTATATTTTGAAAGGGATAAATTGATAGGGGATGAAGTGAATTGTAAGTGTGATTGTTCGTAAACACTATATATTATTTTCTTATAGTGAAAGTCTTGCAGCAGTCCATCAAAGTAGCTTTTGGTGAGCCACGTAAACATTATCTCTATTATTTTAATCTGGTTGTTGAAATCCCAAACCTTACCGAACACAGCCTGTCATCGATTCAATACACGTGGACTTGGTCATTTTATCTTTTAGGGCATAATTTTTTCTTGAATTTATAAACTTGTGGAATTTTCAAGTTCAGGGCATTAGCTGATTATTTGTTGAGGACTACAAAATGCACGAAAAACCCCTGTATTATAGAAAATTTTCAACAAACTCCTTTATGAACTCTATAACAGATATTTTTACACATTCTCCGCTACTCCAAAACACGGCTGCAGGGAGGAAGAGAATTTTGTGGAAACAAAATTTCATACAAGGGTAGCTTTTTGTACACATTTTCTCTATTTTAACATGATCAATTGAAGAAATGAAAAATTTTGTCTGGTAAAATCAATAATAGGAAAGATGTTATATTAAATAAACTTATGATATTTTGTGTTTAAGGCAAAATGAATCCTAAATTTCAGTTGAATTCTTGCACCAAGGTCAAACATAATTCATTTCAAGTGGTAAACCAATAATTTCAGTTAAAAAATCTCCAAATTAATGGTGTTTTTCCATATGAGAAGATAAACAAGATGATATTCTGATTCATGATAATAAATAATGGAATTTAAAACACCTCTTGTATATAAATAAATAACCTACCATTTGATCACTTATTTCAAGTAAAAATATTCTCACAACAAATTTAAAAAATTACAACTGAGAATTAGGATCATATCCATTAACAGCCCCATTTTTCTTCCCTACCTCTTCATCCAAATCATCATCATCCATAAACCTCTTCCACAACCAATGCTTCTTCCACACCCTCTCCGTCATCTCCTCAATCGGAATATTCTTCGTCTCCGGAAGCAAGAAAAACACGAAGAACGACATAAGCAATACCCAACCCGAGAAAAACAAGAAAATCCCAAACTTAAACTTACACAACATCGACAAAAACGCCTGCGCTATCACAAAAGTAAACAACAAATTGACACAAACGGTAACACTTTGCCCTGCAGAACGAGCCTCCAATGGGAACGTCTCACTCGGTATCAACCATCCAAGTGGGCCCCATGACCACGCGAAAGCAGAAACGAACGTGCAAATTAAGACCACTACGAAAATTGCATAGCCGTGGTCAAGGTTATCTGAATGGTCTGTGACTTTAAGGCCAAGTATTATGGCTACGACTGATTGTGATAAGAACATTTGAACTCCGGCTTCCAGTAAGAGCATTCGCCTTCCGACTTTATCGACTGAGTAGATTGATACTACGGTGGATACTACATTGACTGCACCCGTGATCACGGCTGAGTACAGGGCTGCGTCGCTTCCAAATCCAACGGTGCTAAACAGGACGGGCGCGTAGAACATTATAGCGTTGATTCCGGTGAATTGTTGGAAAATCTAAGGCAAGAAATTTTACAAAATTATTATCTTGTTTATCAATAAGTTATATATAGAAAGTTCTATTTTTTATTAGCGACCTCCTTATATGATATCGAATTTGACTCAAATTTAATACTAACCTGTAAAGCTAGAGCAATGATCAATTGAGGCCTGTTTCTTCGCTTGAGCAAGTTTCTGAAAGGATGTTTTACTTCCTTAGCCATACGGGTAGCCTCCACGATTTCGAGGAACTCCGGCTCAACGTTATCCGTTCCACGGATTCTTTTGAGTGCGGATTTTCCTTTCTCTATATGACCACGTTGAATTAGACTTGTGGGTGTGTCGATAACGAGCATGGCGCCTAGTGTAAGTAGCCCGGCCGGGATCCCGGCTAGCCCCAAGGACACTCTCCACCCCCATCCTCCTTCGATTCTATCATCAAAACAGAAAAAAATTTAAATCATTATTAAACTCATTATATAAGGTGTGACAAATCAAGAATATCATTTCAATATCATGGTACTATAGTAATGTTGTAAAATGTCATATTATATTATATGGTACCAAATATGCAATTTTCTATCTATCACTATACATTTTCTGCAGCTAAAGGATGACGAGTGAATGCATTTAATGACAAAAAAATGAATGAAGAAAGAGAGAATTTTTTATCCTAATTTTGACTTTGACTTACAAGTATAATGCTACGCAAATAAATTCAAATTAAATTAATATACTTTAGAAAATTGGAATAAAGTGTAAAGGAAGTTACCTAGCAGTGCCGTAATTGACAAGATTGGCGAAAAGAATTCCAATTGTGATATTAAGTTGGAATAAAATGTTAAGCCCTCCACGAATTCTGGTGGGCGCAATCTCTGATAGGAACAGTGGAACAGCCTACAAATATGAAGAATAAATTAATAAAATATGACAAAAATCCGCCAAATATGTTTATTATATATATTTATATATTCATTCTTTAAAATAATTATTTTATTTTCTGGATATCCCAAAACGATGACTCGTTTTCTTAAATGAAATTATTAATCTCAAAGGTCAAAATTATTCTCTCATATGGACTAGTGATTTCACACAGTTAATTTTAATTAGTCGAAATCACTTAGACAAATATATTAAAATAACAAAATATTTACCTTTTCAACTATTTTATGAAAATTTAATACGTAAATACGTAAATATAAAAGGGATGGAGGGATATTTTTGATATTTTATATGTCCAATATACCCCAATCAATCAATTATCAACTTTGAATATTTGTGGTGGTCTACCACGTGTATATAAAAGACTCTATCCCTACTTGACTAGTACTATAAACCAATTATGATTTTTATACCGAACTTCAGACAATAGTGTGCAAAAATAAATTTCAAGTTAGGACAGTAGGACAACATCAAGAATCAACCTACCTAAAGTGATGTTGAAGTGTGAACTGCATATTCATTCACTCTAATATTATTTAAAACTCTAAAATTAATTATTTACAATCGAGTAATTTAAAATTTCATTTGGATAATTTGTACAACATATCATAGGAGTATAACCAAACAATCAAAACAAAATATATATTATTATTAAATTAAAAGATCAACGTTGCGATCATACCTGATTAGCAAACCCGACACCACAACCGAGCAAAATCCTCCCAATAATGAGCATGGCTAGGTCTTGTGCTGCAGCATTAAGAATAACTCCGGTAACGAAAAACAAACCGGCTATCAACATGCTGACTCTCCGACCGAACCTTCTTGTAGTGTATGAAGCAAAGAAAGTCGCAGTTAAACCAGCCAGATATAGTGATGATGTGAACATTTGTAGCCCTTGATTATCATATCTGCAGTAATTACTATTAATGTTTGGATCTTGTGTTCTACGGTACACCACAGGGAAGAATTTCTCTAAGAATTCGGGCATTGCAGTCACACCACCTGTCATTATAAGTAGTTTAATTAAAATCATTAAAAATTGACAAATTGGTGTTCAAATTCGTTTGATACTTTTTTGAGTTTGTAATCGTATTTAAGTTTGGTTTGATTTAATTCGAAATAATCAGAGTCCTATGTGAGTCAAATACGAAAATTTTAGTATTAGGCATGATTTGATCGAATTTACGTGAATGATCAATTTAAGAGAATATTTATTTAATTTTTCACATAATAACTTAAACTTGATTAAATCATATTTAAACTTGCTAGATTCCCTCTAATCTTCGTGTCATGAACACAAAATCAAAATAATGAACACTTGAATATTAATTAAACAAACAAACCTGAGACACCAACGTCGTAGCCGAACATGAGACCTCCGGTGGCGGCCATAATACAAGAGATGATAACTATAGGGGTGATTTTTGCTTCAAACTCCGTGCCGCCACCCGATGAGGCGGCGAAACCACCTCCCGCCATGACTCAAGAACTTCAAGTATAGTTAAATAATCTCGAAATTGGGATAAGCAATTATGTTAAGAAAATAAAATATTAAATGATGAGTGAAATTATGAGAATGCATGTGCTATATATAGACAAAACATTTGAAAATAATGAAATGGATGTAATGTGGGCCGGGGCTATAGGGATGTTGATTCACCACGGGCATCTTTACACACGGATAATTATTTTTTATTTTTTATGGACTGTTTAAGTTCCCCTTCCTACTTGACGGCTATAGGTCTATAGTCAACTTACGTCTCTATTCTTCACAGACGCACGTTGAATTTATTTTTCGATTTTTCATGTGAGTTACGTTGTAATTGTAATTTTGAAAGTAAACACATAAAAAAAATGTGATAATTTTTATTTATATTTAGTTTATATTCATATATTATTAAGAAATATAAGAAGAAGAAAAAGAAAAAGATACTAATTCGTCAGGTTGACTGGAATGATACTTTTGTTTGTAACAAAATAAATGATACTTGTGTGTAAATTAAACAATTTTAGGAAATTAAAGGAATATTATGATTTGCCTGTCCATTTTACACATGCACAAACAGAATTTTAGCTAGTAAGAGTACTTTTTTTTTTCATTTTGTTTTTTTTTTTTTTTTTTTTTTGTTGAGGCACAGCTAGTTAGAGTACTTGAAGTATGAAGTATTTCGTCATCTCTATGCTTTTCTTTTCTGAAAATTAGAACTGAGAATTAATAATCTCACGTAGGGTTGTCAATGGGACGGTCGATCCAATTTATTCGGATAATTGTCCGATAAGCGATCTGATGAACTTGATCCGATTAAAAAGATCCTTAATCCGAATTATATGTAATTAATATGGATTTAGATTGATCCGATCTGCTAAAAATCTTGTTGGGTCCTAACTGGCTAAAAGGGGTCAAGAGGGGATATGAATAGACATTTTTAAAAAAATTCTTTTGTTACTCAAATTAAAGTATTACTTACGATAATAGTTAACTCAGCTGTTTGTTAAGCAGGCTAGTGAAGAACCTACTGACAGCTTGATATTCACTTGATTGTTCTTGTTCAGCAAAGTAACTTTCTTTGTAAAATTAGAGCCTTTAAGTTTGGTGCAATGGTATAAACAGTGTTGTCAATCAAACGTTGTAATCAATATTTTGTAAACAAAATACTATGATATTTTGTGAATCTGTTTTAAGTCTTTTAAATCAAACCTCGACAGATGACTAGAATGTTAGTGAGATATGCAACTGTAAATATTGGATATTAAAAGACACGAGATTTATAGTTGTTCAAGGGCGGTGTAATTCCTCTAGTCCACTCTTCTTTTATAACACGATGGAAGGCAATGCACTAATCTCTTCTGCTTGAACACACAAAATTTTGTCTTTTTTCCAACCCAACAATCAGATTCTAAAAATTCCAAACCGAACTCAACTTATAGGCTAAACAATAACACTGCGCAGAATTGTGTAGATTATAAGTTTACCTTAATAACTTCCTTGGTAAGTGATGGATTGAGACAAGACTTGAACCTACTTCTTTCCAACTTTAAATTGATTCAAATATTAACTGGAACCAAAAGTTTTCAATTAGCTAGATGTTAGGTATAAAATAAAAGAACTTCAGGCTTATAAGTTAGGAGAAGAATTATTACCTTGACTTGCTTCTACTTCTTCCTAGAATTCTTAAGCTCTTAGGGACGTTTTCTTAATTGATTTGGAGGAAAGTATGCTCTGTTCAACACCATGTTCAAGTGAAGACAATTAACTAAGTCAGAAGTCGCCAACAGAACAAATAATTCACAAAGGAATATGCAAGTATTTCAACTAAGACAACCAGTCGAGTGATCCCGATCAGCTAAGTACTAGGCAACTGACTAGATTAGGAGCTAAGTTAGTAGATGATTCAAATGAAACAATCAGCTAAGTGTCTACATAAGAAGACCAACTAAGTCAATTCATATGTTGAAGAAGACAACTAAATTTCTCGGACATCAGAGTTCATTAAATTCACCTGACAAGTCGTACATACTACAGTGCAGAGCCTGCAAATATAGCCGTTTGAAGTTATTGATGAGGATAAGGGCATTCCTGAAATTGAGGAAATATTCAACGGCCTCAATCTCAGCCACCCTTATAAAGAGAATAAATGTGAATGAAGACAATAACTTTTACACTATTACAATCTACAAATATTATCAAAAGAAAATCATTTAAGAACAAATTGAGAGAAACACAACTAAATTGTTCTTAGAAGAGCAACTTATTCGTTGAAGAAAAATCGAGAGTTTTTAACATACAACAATGTTGTATTTAAGAGTTAGTTTCTAAGACAAATCAGTAGTAGCCAAGGGCTAAGAAGAGATTAAGCTCAAGGAGTTTGAATCTTGTGATTTTACTTAGAGTAAAATTTTCACTTGAGCATAGAAGTCGTAAACGCTAATTGTTGTATTAGCATCTTAGATTATTAAATTAAACTATACCCATACTAAAGATCTCTAGAGTTTTAGAGCCGCAGCTCTACCATTGCGGCAAGTTCTCATTGGCATCTTAGATTATTAATTTAATTTTAGGATATTTTGATGTGTTGAAAAAAAAATCATTTGGACTAGCTAATCTATATATATATGTTTATTGAAAATGCGATTAGTTACCTTTTTACGACTGATTGTGGTAGAAAATTCATAATATGTATTGACTAGTTGCAATGAGAAAATATGGAAGAAAATTCAGAAACGATCAACTTTTTTATCTTATCCTCTAAATTATCGGCTTGCTGTGCCAAAAGTTAAAACCCAGAATCATACTATAAAATAGAGTGAACTGAAAACAAAAAAATAATTATAAGATAAAGAGTATTATATGTTTTATCTGTTCCAACGGTAATAACGCAATTGGTTTAAAGTTTTAAACTTAATGGGTGGTTAAGCCGACATAGAGATGAATGAATTAATTAAAGAGTGGAAAATGTATTTATTCTACGTGGAGTAGGACCAAAGAGTTTTAGTTATTTATAAAGTTTAAAACTGGCGGAAAAAAGATTGAGCCAATTGGGGTAACAGAGCTTTTAAAGGCGATATGACCTATTTGACGCTTCACACGTGTGCCGTCGCCTTTGACTGGCTGGCTCAGTCTCGGGCTTCATATTGGGTCTGTTTGTTTGGTGTTTGAAAAAATAGTTAGGGATAGTATTACAGGTTTTTTGTGAAGTAATGTTATTTGTTTAGGTTTTGAAATAGTGGTAGGGGTGTTCACGGTTCGGATAATCGACCGAACCGAACTGAACCGAAATGAGTTCGGTGAAAACCGAACTGAACAAAAGCTATTCGGTTCGTTTTCGGTTTTGAGATTTGGCCTAGTTCGGTTTTTGGTTCGATTCGGTTCGGTTATTTTTGTTAGATTAACCGAATCGAACCGAAAATCAAATTTTTGATTCAAATAGTTAACATTTTTTGTTCGATTTTATGGACTTTAAAATTCTTTAATCTTATTTCTATGGATATGAATTTTTTTTTAATTTATGTCAATAGAGGATTATTAAATGTTAGTTTTTGCAGTTTTATTGTAAAATTTTGTAATTTTCTGCCTATGATATGAATTTTAGATGTTTAATTTATGTCATTTGATGATTATTAAATATTAACCACTTTACTATTTAGTTCTATGTAATGTTTAATAATGTTTTGTGTTATGGTTACCTATTAATTTGATGTTTTTTATGATAAATGATTTAGTATTTGATTATATAATTTTAATAAATTATCAATAATATAAAATTTCGGTTAAACCGAAACCGAACCGAACCGAAATTTTTCGGTTAAAACCGAAACCAAATTAGGATGTTCGGTTCGGTTTTCGGTTCGAAAAAATCAAGAACCGAAACTTCGGTTATCCGAAATTTCGGTTCAGTTCGGTTTTTATGGATGTAAGATGTGTTAGACTTTATGTCAAATCATGTTTGTTATGTGAGATAAATTGTGTAAGAGATATGTTACTTTATGTCAAATCAGAGTAGAGTTAATATAAGTTTTGTTTAGATATAAACAAAATTGTTATTTGTTTGGCTTTTGAGAGAATAGTTTGAGAAAATTGAGAGATGAAAAATTTATTTCAAAAAATTGAAATCATATTTGTTTGGCATTTCCCAAACACGAAAAAAATGGAAATCGCTAAACAAATAGGCCCAATAATTTTTTAATGAAAAGTTAATTATAGTCTTGTCCCAAAATTAAAAGTCCAATAATTAAAGAAAATCATTCTTTCATCTCGTTTTCTACTTATCTTGGAAGATCATTGGTGTTGCACCTTCGGCAATTCAAAAATAATGTCTTAAGAAAAAAAAAAAAAAATAATGTCTTAAGAGCATTGCATATATAATTAATTCAGTAAGTACAATTATTGTTATTAAACTCTAATTAAAGTTGTTTTGTTTATGTGAGAATAACTACACTATATTTATAATTAGAGTTAATTATAAATTATATATCTTTATATGAGAATAATATACTATATGAACTCTGAAAGTTGATTTTGGTTACATAAGCAAAAGAAAGTGTATTGCGAATGTATGTCTGATTTTTCAGTTTAAGATATGTTAGAATCATGAGCATATGCACGATCCACAAAATATATTAAAAAAAACAAAAGAAAGGTTACTGTTTAAATGGATACGTGTCATGCATTGAGTATTTCTACGTCACTAAATCACTTCCCACTAATGTGTACATTCATTTAATTTCAGTGTAATTAGTACAATACATGATATTATGATTTTGGAATAATGGTCTATATTATTATTTTATTATTGTGGACGTGGGTACACTAAACGAACATATTTGGAATTAAAAATAATTAATTAATTTTTACCAATTTTGCAATAAACAACCGGATAACAAATTCCAACACTTTCATAATTGAGAAAAGAGAGAATTAGGAATCTATTCATGTACAGTTTGTTACGTACGGGGACAGCTAAAATTGGCAGACAATTAAAAAAAAAAAACTGCTAATTGATGATTGAAATGCAAGATGTCAATCCAAATGTGTTGGGTAGTTAACTGATAATACCTGTCTTGCACTAACATTTAAATTGCAATTGCTTATGATTGGAAATTGTCACATTTTTTGACCCTTAATTTAAGTAATTTCAAGAATAGGAACCTGCATTAATGCTTCTCATATTTAGAATTACAAATGGGAATTTCTTAGGTTTCTAGGAATGTGACTAATAAATTAAATAGAGCTGAAACATCATTTGTTCAAGCTTAATATACTTCTTCTTTTTTATTTATTGAGTTTGATATGACTTTAAATTTGATTCGATTTTTAGATGTTACAGGCTCGAATGAGTTAATCGTACCAATAACGAGAGG
The DNA here is from genome assembly GCA_003313485.2 of Penstemon barbatus. Classification (NCBI taxonomy): domain Eukaryota; kingdom Viridiplantae; phylum Streptophyta; class Magnoliopsida; order Lamiales; family Plantaginaceae; genus Penstemon; species Penstemon barbatus. Next base: position 11,702,556 of record CM064884.1, on the reverse strand, counting down.
AGCTTGTCTAGTTTAACAAACTATACTAACATTTGGTCATTTTAGTCTTCATTAAGTACTCTAATTCAATTCACCTTTCAAATAGTATGTGAGCCCATCTACAACATAAACTTGTTAAATCTACGACCAACGTAATCCAATAAACTCGACTAGAGATGTTAAAAGGCCGATTCAACTTGAAATTTGGCCTAGCTCAGTACAAGAACATGGATCAGTACAATCAGCCATGCTGACTAGCTCGCGGCTACCCCAAAACTTAGACATATATAGCAGTATTAAGAGTTCAAGATCGTGTTGGCCTGTGAAACTTGTAAACCTCGGATATGGCAATAGGTTGAATCGAGCCCAGATTGACTCGGTACCAGCCCATGTACTTTCCTACATTCCTATTGACTACGTGATTTTCAATTTTTTTCCAGTATATGTTTGTTCAACTTAATGAAATTTGATTTGTTTTTTATTAATAAAAAAGTTAATAGCTTTCCAAATAATTTTTATTTAACCTAAAAAATTAGGATTCTTTTTTCAGTCATCGGGCTTCAGTCTTTATTAGTAATGTAGATATATTTCCTTGAGTTTTATATGATTTGTTTTAGGGGTGTTCAACAAAACCGCTAGACCGCCCCAACCGATCAACCCAACCCAAACCGACCGCAATTTTACGGGTTGAAGGTTTGATGGGTTGATCTTGGGTATCATGAAAAAAAGACCGCAATTTTCGATTGGGTTTGGTTTTATACTTTTTTAGACCGCATAACGGCATTCGATCGCATTTTATATAAATGATGATGTATATATGTTTTATTTTATTTTATTATTTAATTTAATCCTAAATTTAAGAAAATGAGAAATATAATATAAGTATATACTTTAACAAATTATTTGTGTTCCATAACCCAAACCCCAATTATATTAGATAAACCCTACAATCTTACGTAAATCTCTAATTTTAAGTGTCAAAAAGATAAAAAATAGATCCAAAACTAGAATAAATTAGTTAAAAAATATTCTGCGAAAAACAAAGAGTAAAGCAAAAAAATATATCAATCATAACTTTTCATTGGCCATTAACCACCAACACCAAGTTCGACTATAAAGATATTTTTCTCTTTTTTTTTTTTATTCTTTGGGAACAATTTGATTTTTGTGTAATGAAAACTTGTTAATTTAGTGTTCGGGTTTGTTTTTAGCTTTCATTAAATTATGTATTCATTGAAAATCATATTTTAATTGATATTTTACATCATCTCTATTATATTATCTATGAAAGTTTACTAAATTTATTAATAAAAACAAAAAAATTGTAATTAACTAGTGCATTTATATTTAACTTATCAAATAATAAAAATACAAGAAAGTTGATAATTGAGACCGCAAAACCCGCCCCAAACCGCCCCAACCCAAATGAACCGCATAGTGCAATCTCAAGACTTGTTGGGTTGAGTTTGTACTAGAGATTTCAAAACCCGCAAATATTGGGTTGGGTATGGGCAAGTACAAAACCGCACTAGACCGCACCGCGAACACCCCTAATTTGTTTCACCAAAAATAATTTTTATAAAATAATTTAATAGAATTATTTCTTTAATTAGAAGTCAATTTGGACTAGCCATAGTTCATTAATGTTTTAGTCGTGCTACTGGTTTGCTTGTCGGCCTGGGACATACTCAATTAAGACTGGTCACAATTTTCTAGACCGCAAACACACTAACTTAACCGTTTTTAGTCTCACCTCTACCGGAACTGGCCCTATCTTTAATTTACTTGACCATCCTGATGTCGTAAAAGTCAAGTAGTATACCCGCAAAGGTGACTTAGTTGGTGGAGCAAGTAAGCTCGGTGTCTGTTGACCCGAGTTCGAAATTCTTTGTCAACACTTTTTAGGTCGAGCTCGTCATGTCTGATTTGTCTAGTATGATTTAATTCTCTCACGTGATTTGCAAGCTATTGCATGAGAACGGAGTTTACCTTGTGCATTTTTGTGATTGCAGGTTCCCTTATTAAATATATATATATATATATATATATATATATATATATATATATATTTTGATCTACTACAGCTCGGACCGAAGAGTGCAAAGGGTATAGGTCCTACCCAGTGTGGTGTCTCCAGTAGGATTCGAACTTGAGTCTCGCCTCTGGGGGTCGCAAATCACTACCACTTGGCCCAACCACCTTGGATATATATATATATATATATATATATATATATATATATCCGAAAACTTCTGACTTTGTTTAACTTTTGGCGGATCTTTATATCTCTTTCCGAAAAGATCTTTCGATAAAAGAAAAATAAACGCATCTATAAAGCTATGTGTCTGAATTAGAGAATTTTTCGAACTAAAAAATCTTTATAAAATAAGAGTTCAATATTATGTTATCAAAAGTTCATTGTCATGTCATGATCAAGGCAAACTTTGTTTTTACGAAATGCTCACGAGTCCATGACGTATTAATATATGATTGAGGGATTAGGCAAAAAGAAGGGACACCTTTTGTCAAATATAATATAGTGCTTATAAATAATTTGCGCGTGTATATTATCTCAAAAACATTTTCCAGTATATTTGTATTTAAAGTTATTAGATATTAATTATTCAGCCATTCATCTATAATAAAGGTATGTCAAAAATATACATTATATATATGGAAAATGATTATATAACAGCCCATTTCTTCACAGCATTTTGTACAGCCTTATTTTGTACAACCTTATTTAATGCTTTCAAACTTAGTTGTGTTACATATTACCTGTTTAACAGGTTACTTCTTCAAATAATTTTTCTCATATTCTACTGGCTGTACAAGTGGACTGTGATAAAGGGTTGTTATGCTAGTAGTGTCCTATATATATCTAAGTGTCAATATGTAATAAATTATTTGTAATATATTATTTGTGGAAGTAAACTTTGAATTCATTTTTAAATATCTAAATATTAAAAGAGAACTATTAATCCACGAATGCCGCCTTGGTTAGATCAAAGAGTGAGAGACAAAAATACCCCTTATATATTGTTTAATTTGTTTAATTCACAAAAAAAAAAATTCATGTTTCATTTTAACTTTTAAAAACTCTCATATGCTCTCAAGTCAGTGTCAAATACATCTCTAGAAAAAAGAGTGTAATTTAAACGCTGAAATTACAAGTATTTGTTCACATTTTGCTTTTTATATGATAAGTTTACCTTTGACTGAGAAAGATAAATATATCTCATATGATTTGTTTAACTACCAAAAAAAATCTTCTTGCGTTATTTTAACCCCCAAAAAATCTCATGTGTTAGGTTTTAACTACCACAATCGATCCAAGTAGTATATACTTGGGTTTTCAAAAGGAATAAATAATTTACAAAAGCCAATACATAGGGGTAATTTTGTCATTTTGTTAAAAGTCAAAAGTCAATTCTACTTTGGTCGAGTGTGGTAATTAAAATCAAACATAGCGAAAATTTTTTGAGCTATATAACACAAGAGAATTTTAGGAAATTAAATAAAGCATAAAGGGTGTTTCTGTTTTTCACTCTTAGATTAAACTGCAAGTTGTATACTAAAAGGTACTATGATCATTTATATCCACTGTTCATCACTTTTATTTCAATTCGATTAAATTGCAAATTGCAATAAAAGTAACGCTATAATCATTAAACGTTCATCGAATGCACACGAGGCGGCCAAATTCCTTTTTTACAAAATACTTGAGAATAATGTGACGTATTCTTAATTTTTCTGGAGCTAATATTAGGCTTACACGTTGGAAAAGGCCTAACTTGATATCAAAGTTAAGACTCCAACACCCTAAAGACCATGGGTGCATGCACTACAACAAAAATGATATTTGGTGGCATCAGCTAATGGCATTTTGAAGAAAATGTGAGAAAAAATAAATACAATTATATTTTTCAAAAATGTCAGGAATTATAAATGTTAAACATACTATTTAGTGACATTTTAATATTATTATGGCATTTTATAATGTTACATCTTGTTATAATAGTGACATTTAACTTTTAATCACACCGCTACAAGTGGCAGTTTGGAAAATGTCGTTATATATAAAATGTCACTAGCAGAGTTCCACTTGTAGCGTTGTGGCTAAAAGTATCAATGTCACAATTATAGTAAAAAGTAACATTATAAAATATCACTATAGTATAAAAATGTCAATAATTAGTAAAATTAACACTTATACTTTGTGGCATTTTTCAAAAATATGACTATATTAATAATTTGTGACATTTTCTTTAAAATGTTATCAAGCATGGTGCCACTATAGATCATATTTGTTATAGTGATGTGAGTCGAAGTGTGAATCTTTTTTCTGGTTTAATTGATAGTGTTATTACTACTGAATATTTTTTATATTTGTTGATTGAGTTCCTTTTATGCTCTGTTTTAGAACAAATTTAAATCATTTTATGGTGTATCTCGTTTCATTTTAAAAAATAGACTCACGGTTGAGTAGTTGTACTAGAAAAACGAGTCGAGTAGGCTCGTATACCATATTATACTTAAGAAAATAGTCAAGTAAACAACATATTTTCAAGTGTAATATGATTTTTTATAAGATTTAATCATATATTTAAATTTAGTTTGACTGTTAAACAAATTCAATCCTAACAATCTATAGGATAGGCAGTAAAAATCAGTCAAGAAGCTGTTCCATCACCACATATCCAAGTTCATATATTCTTCCTGAACAATGCATCTTTTCGGGTACTATTTGGGATAATATTAGAGTTTTAAGTAGTTTATTAGAGTTAAATAGGATATTTTAGTCTAAGTTTAGTTGAAAGTTTATTTGATTTTCAATTTTCATTAATTTTAGTTGTTACAACCAAAGCTAAGAAACGGGCCACGGGCGAAATACTAGCCTAGCCGAGAGTCTCACCCGGTGCCATAATAAAAATTGTTTCACATTAAGTTTAATAATTCTCCTTAAAAAATAAACATATTATTTAGTAAACACTAAATTATAATATATTCAATAATTTAAAATATTGCAGTTGATAGAGAAAGAAAAAAAATCCATAATAGGTTTTGACTTAGTCTCCAAGTTTCGTAAAGCTGAACCAAAACTTAATCAAATGAAGGCCAAAGTCAAGTTTTAATTTCAAACCTATAAAAGATAATTATTTGACACATATAATCTGTTTTTCTCTATAAAAAATATATATTTGATACTTACTACCTACTTTTCCCTCTAATTCAGACTCGGTTCAAATAAAATCTTAATGATGTGGAAACCAATTTTTCAATGACAAATAGACCCGCTATGTTATATTGCCTATCTTATCTTTTCAAATTCAATGAATCAACTCATATTCTATGTTAATTATAAAATAAAATCAGCATATTTTAATTTGTTTTTTCTCTCCCTCTCTAGGAAAGACGTAGGGAATAAATAAACTCCCCGAATCAAATTTTAGATATTAGTGAGTATCAGCGCAGTTCACATCGTATAGGAATAGGATTCAGAAACTTCAGATAATGTTGAGAGTTCTATTTTGAATCTGCTTCATCAAAAAAAAATTTACAAAGAAATTTTATTGAGTGATCTCTTTCTTGCATTAATAAAGAACAAAGAGAAAACTTATAAGTACTTTCCAAAGGTTTTCTTAATTTTACTAAGGAATTAATTTGGTGCACGAGTTGACTAATTGAATTTGAAAGGGTAAAAGAGTAAATAACATTAATCAATAGGTCTTAGTTTCATCTTTTCATTAATAACTACAACTATTAAATCATACAATTAAATCATACAATGTTTTTTTTCACAACAAAAAAATAATGCAAAAACATGGTTGTATATTGATTAGTTGCTTCCATTTAATAAGAGAAAAGCGTATAATCTTGCTCAAAATGAAATTATCTTGACAAGAAAAGTCAAAGATAGATTTTTTTTTTCTCTTGCCTCCCTACCGCGCGACACTTACCGTTATTAAATACTCTTTCATTTTCTTTTATGTGGGTCGTCTAAAATGAGATTTCGAGGGATGGAGAGCACATAAGATAACATTTATCTTGGTGACACATGTCCTCTTAAAATTTAAGTTAAAATAATTTATTTTCTCAAAGATAAATTTACCCTTTTTTATGAGTAAATTTCAACAACACCCCTTGTGCTTTTTTTAATTAAAAAAATATATGTTATTTTTATTAGAAAAAAAACCCTGTACTTTTTTTTTATTATTGGCAAAAAATATCCCTCTCAAGTCGAAATGACAATTTTACCCCATCAGATGATGAAAAAACATCCCCTTAAATTAAAATATTATCAATAACCCCTGAAAACATTAAATTTTTGCAATAAACCCCTGTTATTTAAAAAAAAAAAAATCGATAAAAACTTTATATGATTTATGAAGTCCACTTTAAAATTTTGACAAAAATCTTATCTCCCAAAGTTACATATTGTTGCACTTTACCACCCATATGTACAAAATAATCATTTAATTACCGCCTAAAATAATTTTATTTAATTTTTGTTTGGCGAAAAATATTGTGCCCCTTTAGTCGCAACACTTCTTACAAGTCCAAATACTTCGCTCATGTAAAAGAACCGGAAATCCGAAGTTAAGTAGAAAAATATTTTATTTGTAAAGAGAAAGTAAAAAATGCACGTCATGTTTTGACTAATTTTACACTTAAAATAAATGTGAGGCGCATACATGAGTTTTTCGGCGATCGAAATTGGCATAAAATCATTTAAGGGGGAAAAATGCAACGGACATCATACGTAGTTATTTTATACTTTAGGTGTTAAAATTCAAAATATGTATTATAATACAAAAGATATTAAAATGATTTGATTTGTGTTAAAAAATTAGAACTAATTGAGATTGTGAAAAAAGAAAATCCTAATCATAAAATGAAAGTGGGGTTGTGTGGGTACGAGGAATTGGGGTTGGGCGGGGTTGCAATAATTGCAATTATCCCCTTCAAGATTTTAGGTATTTTGTGTTCAATTGTAAATGTTCCCTTGAGAGATAAAAATGGTGAGTTAACGGACACATATTTGGCACGTGATATTTTTCATCCAAAAACTAGCGGCCGGATGAAATATAAAAAAAAGTTATCCAACTTTTGTACGAAATGTGTCTTTTTGAAAAGTTTGGTATGAAATATGTCGGTCCCAAGTGGTCAGATGAGGTCTAGAGGGGGGGGTGAATAGACCTCTAAACTTTTTGCAATGTTTAACTTTAAAACCTTTTTGTTAACTTAGACAGACTAAGCTGTTATCAACAGTAGATTCCTCAGCTGATCGCGAACAAATCTTTGAACAGCTTCTTAGACCACTAAACTGATAGTTACTTAGCTGATTTTGTCAAAATCAGTTTTAATACTTAGAGTACTTGCAGCGGATTTTCAAAGTGTTTTTCACAAATATTCTCAGTAGTTTGAAAAATGCTTCCCCAGTTTTATAAACTCCTTTTAAATTCTTTTCAAACAGTTAAGTAAAGTGTTTTATGCAGTCTTGAAATATGCAAGTAAACATGCAAATAAAAACACAAGTAATTTTTATAGTGGTTATATAGATGTAAATATCCTTTAATCCACTCTTCCAAGTCACAAAGATCTTGGGTTATACTAGAAACACAAAGTAACCAGTACACTCTGCTTACGCCTAACAACAAATGAACAGGCCGTAAGTGCGCAGTAAGAAATCACAAAGAAATCCTCTCTGAAGTAATATCACTCACTAAGATGGATATCTACTTCTCACAACACTCAGTTTTACAAATTCACTCAGAAGATGTGTTTAGCTTTGTTCTTCAACTTCGCTTTTCGTCAACAAATGACTAAGCTGATGAGTGAGCTGTTTTGAGACTTAAAGAATTCTGCTTCGAAAATTTCTCAGAGATTGTGTTGTTGTTTTCTCTTCGTCTCTTTAAGCTATTTATACTTGAGGTTTGAAAAATGTCCGTTGAAGAGAGACAAGATTCAAATTCCTCGAGCACTGGTCCTTAAAATCCGCGAACAGCTCTTTTGCAGTCTGTCCGTACTGTCAACAGTACTATTCTGCAGGCAGCATTAAATGCACCCAGCTGATGCGAAGCATTTCTTCAATCATTTGTCTTTAATATCCTTGTACTTCATCATTTATTACTTCCAGGGGCATTTATTACCGTTGGGAAGACTTTATGATCTTTTCCACTTGGCTGACGGAAGTGCAAGTCTGATGGCGAACTAAGCTGATCCCAAACTTGAACAAATCTGATTTGAGTCGGCTGATCTTAATCAGTCTGATAACTTTCCTTCAGCAAATCAGAAGTCTTGGACCTTGAAATTTTTACTCTTCTGATGTCTTCTTATACTTAGTCAAAATTCCTTCCAAAGGGATCATCAGCTAAGTTACTCCATACTTAGCGGATTTTGAAGTTTTGGAATGCATCAAAACCTCCCTTATAATTTTGTCTTCAGTGCCTTCATCTTCATCCTTATCCAACAATTTCCCCCTTTTTGATGATGACAAAACTTCAGCCAAGTACCTGTTAAAACTTAAGCTAAAGATTGTGATCCTCAAAATTTTCTGAGATAGAAAAGATGTATTGGATTGAACTTGTCTTTTTATTGATAATGAAAATATTACAAGTACAAGTTCATCAGATGAGATGTCTGAAGAATAGATAAAGTAAACTGATTACAAGGATTTTATAAGTTCTAACTATCAGCTTCTTCATCAGATCCTTCAAGCACTTCTTCATATTCATAAGATGACTCTTCATCATATTCTTCTTCATCATCTTCATCAGCTTCTTCACCTTGAAGGATAACTTCTTTGGCAGCCTCCATCTTTTCTTTAAGTTGCTGCTCCTTCAGAAGCTCCATTGCCTTCCTGGCTGATTCTGTATTCTTGTACTTGGTCAACGGCTCTGTTTGATCAGCAGCAGAGTCCTTGGATTCAGCCATTACTTCATCAGTTTTGGCTTTTTCCTTAGTCTCTTCTTCAGACTTTTCTTCACCTTGTACCTTTCCAAGTTGTTCTTCAGCAGTCTTGGTCATTGCAGTAGCTTCATCAGTCTTCTTGGCTTCAACAGCAGCAGAAGTTTCCTTGGTTGTTTTTTCCCCTTTATCTTCCCCCTTTTTGTCATCATCAGACTTGATGACTTCTTCAGGTTTAGCAGCAGGGTTGAGTGCAACAGTTGGAACTTTCATTGCAGCACATAAAGTCTTCAGATTCTGATTCACTACATCATGACTTGTTGTTAGGTGATGAAGAGTTGTACTGATGTTGTCAGTTTGATCATTGAAGTAGTCAATGTTAAGGTTCATTGTTGCAAGTTCATTGTGTAGTTCCTTTTCAGCGTTTTATACTTCTTGCAACATCCCTAAGTTAACTTCCTTATCTTCTTCACTGACTTTGATGAAGGTTGCAGTTAAGTCAGCTATCTTGTGCTCAGCTCTTTGTAAGGCAGCATGAAGGTGATTTACATCAGCCTTCACATCTTCCACATTCTTGTTCATGTCATTAAGGCTGTGCACTAACTGCAAAGAGTTGTCTTGAGGTACAGGGAAACTATCAATTTCAGATTTGATGATCTTCTCTGTTGACTGTTGCATAGTTTCCAGCTGAAGTTTGTTGGACTCTGCCAACTCTGCTTTGAGTTCATTCTTCAGCTCCTCTTTCAACTTCATCAGCTGCTGGTTATGCTTCTCTTCCAGTTCCTTTACTGAATTCTCCATAAGCATCTGGAAAGCTTCCATCAGTGATGAGTGTTCATCACCTGATGAAGCAGAAGTAGCAGCTTCCTTTTCTTCAGTCTCCTGGTGGACAGGGACATCTTCCATTTCAGTCTCCTGATGATCTTCAGAAGCCTTAGCATTCCACTCAATGGCTAAGGTCTTGTCAGCTTTCTTGTGTTCATCAGTGACGTCGTCATAGAACAGATTAGTGATTGTGCCATCATCATTGAAGCAGGTTGTTTGACGTATCTGCCTAACAATGATCCAAGGGTTTACAAAGGCATTATTTCCCTTGGGCACTTCACTGTACTCCTTTACTTCCTTGCCAAAAATTATTTGCTGAATACTTGGCAGCTGAGGCAACTCACTTGAGTGTCCCTGCTGAGATCTTGACCTCTCTGCCCATCTCTTCAGGGCGGTCATAACAGCAATGTTAATGGCCCTTTCTTCAGCATCATCAGTCTTTCTTTTCTTGGCTGGCAGGGAGTTTTCAATTTTCTTGGCCTCCTCCAGCGCAAATTCTTTTGCATACTGATGCATGACATCTCTGACATAGCTGGGATCCAAGGCCTTTTGAATGGAGTCTGTTCTTAGCCAATTAAGAACCCATTGTTCTTCATCAGCTAACTCCTTTGAGTTTTGAAGTTCTGTTATAGACTTGTTCATCATGTTGTCTCTCCATCTGATGTGCCTTGGCTTTTCTTGATTAAACAGCGTCTTTAACATGAGCTTCTGATCGTAGTAAGCTAAAGACTTCTCAAATCTCTTGAAAAGCTCTTTATCAGCATATACTATGTTGAAAGCTCTTCTGACTTCAAATTTCTGTTTGGGCTTGGCCTCTCCAGCAGGCATCTTAGGCTTTTTCTCTTTATCTTCATCCTTGCCTTCACCAATTTTGATGCCCCCTCCATGAACAGGTCCATGAGCATCAGTCTTGCTGAGCTCAATGACCAAGGCCAATTCTGCATCTTCAGCAGCTTTTCTTTCTGCCTCAAACATTTTTCTTCGTGCCTCATCATTTGCTTCTTGAACTTTGCTTAGTTCAAGTGCCTTCTTCTCCTCCAACTCATCTTGTTTTCTCTGTTCAGCTTCTTCCCTCTTCTTTTTGTCAGCTTTGGAAACCTTATTTCTTTTAAGTACAATCTTTCTCTTTCCTTTATCAGCTGGGGCAGGGCTGGACCAGCAGATGAGATAGGTGCAGCAGCAATAGGATTGATGATCATAACATCTGGATCAACCTGAGGTTGGGCAGCCTCAACTGTTGGTGCAGCTTGAGTCAACTGTTGCGCATCAGCTTTGTCAGCAACAGAAGCCCCAACAGCTTCAACGGGTCTTTCAGCAGATACAGGACTTTGTCTCACTAAGTTTTCCAACTCAGTAGGCTCTTCTATAAATGTCATTTGCTTCCTTGCTGACTTCTTTGATAAACCCTGAATGGGTCTTGAAGCAGCAGTGTCCCTTTGTTGGCTCCTTGTCCTGTGAGAGACATTCTCAGCAGGCATTTCAGCAGAAGGAGTCCTGGAAGGTGATGCAGGAGACATTCCCCTTACATCAGCAGTGGTCTGACTTATGATTTGATCAACAGCAACGTCAGCCACAGTCTTCACTCTCTTAGAAACCTTCTCCTTTGGTTGATCAGCAACCTTCCTTTTCTTAGTCTCAACAGCTAAGTCAGCTGTTTTGACTAGTCTTCTTTGCCTCTTGGCAGGAACCTCCTTTGGTTCCTCATCTTCATCTTCTTCAGGCTCACCAGCCTTTCTCTTCATAACAGGCAAGTACTTGGACATTGCCTTTGACTTGTGAATCTCCTTACCATTCGACATAACACAGCCCAGTTTTGACAGCAGATAACTGAGTGTGATTCTGTGGTTGGTGTGAGGGCCTTTTCCTTTCTTTACCTCAAGAAAATCAGCAAAGATGTACCAAACTATAATGGACCAGTTGACTTCTAGCCCATAGTAGATGGCAGCCATTATGCTGAACCTTTTCATGGTAACAACATCCAGAGAAAAAGTACAGTTTTCTATCAGCTTCGAGACCATATCCGCCATCCGCTGATATTCATCCTTTAACTGTTTCTTCCTTATGTTGCCAGACAACATTTCCCCTTCTTTGGCGCAGATCGCCCAAAATTGTTGGTGCTTCTCCTCAGTCAGCACAGTGACGTCATGTCGTCCTCTGTTAGGAAGACCAAACGTTTCTTGAAGAACAGTGGGTGTAATGACCACAGATTTGTCTCCGACTGTAGCTTTGATTTCCATGGAATTGTAGTCAACAGTTGCAGTCCTGTAGTACTCCATAACCTGGTCAGTCCAGATTATACCTTCATTGTACTCCATGAAGTTTACCAGAGAGGTCGTCTTGAATTTTTCCAGCAATTCTTTCATCAGATCCGTTCCAGATTGATAGTACGACTCATACACTAAGAACATACCTTCAGCGGCCATCGTAACCTGTTGAAAATTAGGGAAACAGGAAGAAGTTTGCAGAAAATTGCAAGTATTTTTCTCTCAAGCGTGCTTTGAATATATAGGGTGCGTAAAGAACTACACGGCTGATCAGATCTGGATTTATAGAGTTAGGGTATCTTGGTTTTCGTGATACCAGCTAACCGTTAGATCCGTTTCTTGTCAGTGCTGCATCAGTTACGACCTTTCAAATTCAAATCGCATTAAATGAGGAGCGGGAATTTGTACCGCCCTTCTGTCACTTGTAAAAGCGTGTTTTGAAATAAAACGTTTTAAACAGTAAGCTTTTACACAAGCGATCAGATGAGTAAAATAAATACTTATCTGATGGACTACTGTCCTGATGACACAGTTGTTATCAGTGAAAGCCAATAGCTGATAACCTTCCTCAGCTGTTTGTCAATCCAGCTAGATAATAAATCTTCATTCTTCAAGACTTTAATCTTCTGTTGAAAACATAACTTCAACTAACTGCCATTAACAGATTTCATCTTTTAATCAGAAGTACCGCTAGTCTTACACGTTCCCCCTGACTTTAAGAATTCATAAGTTAACTAGTCTGTTGAGAGTTAATCTTTGAAGATAAATAGGATGAGTAAGCTGTTGAACTTTAGTCTTCTGATAAGTTCCCCCTCAGCTTATGCATCCAATTTTAATAAACCTAGTTCAGCTCTTAGAGTTGAAAACCTTGTCTCACTTAAAGGTTTTGTGAAGATGTCAGCAATTTGATTTTCAGTAAACACGTATTCTATTATGACATTTCCTTTCTCCACATGATCTCTAATGAAGTGATGCTTGATCTCAATATGCTTAGTCCTTGAATGACTTGTAGTATTCTGAGTAAGGCTGATTGCACTTGTATTGTCACAGTAGATTGGTATTCCACTGATTTTGATATTGTAGTCTTCTAGTTGATGCTTCAACCATAAGATTTGTGCACAGCAAGCTCCAGCAGCTATGTATTCAGCTTCAGCAGTAGATATGGATACTGAAGTCTGTTTCTTACTCATCCATGAGATCAGACGACTACCTAAGAATTGACATGCACCTGTTGTGCTTTTTCTATCAATCTTGCAGCCAGCAAGGTCAGAATCTGAATATCCAATAAGCTCAAATCCAGATTCTCTAGGATACCACAATCCCAAATCTTGAGTGCCCTTAATATATTTCAGTATTCTTTTGGCGGCTAAGAGATGAGATTCCTTAGGATTTGATTGAAATCTTGCACAAACCCCAACTGAGTACATGATATCAGGTCTGCTGGTTAGATATAACAGTGACCCAATAATGCCTCTGTATTTGGTTATGTCTACTGATTTGCCATCGTCATCTTTATCCAAGGGAAGACTTGTAGACATTGGAATAGTAGCAGTAGAGCTAGTCTCCATACCAAATTTCTTGAACAGATACTTTGTGTATTTTGCTTGGCTGATGAAAATTCCATCAGGCAACCGTCTTACTTGCAAACCAAGAAAATAATTAAGTTCTCCCATCATGCTCATTTCAAACTTGTTCTGCATCAGCTTTGAGAACTTGTCACACATCTGTTGGTTAGTTGAACCAAAAATAATATCGTTCACATAAATTTGTACAAGCAAAATATGTTCTTCCCATTCAATAGTGAACAAGGTCTTGTCAACTTTACCTTTGCAAAATCCTTTAATTAAAAGAAAATTAGATAAGGTATCATACCATGCTCTTGGAGCCTGTTTTAGTCCATAGAGGGCTTTCTTCAGACGATACACCTTGTCTTCTTCTTGATAGACTTCAAAACCAGGTGGTTGTTCAACGTAAACTTCTTCTTGCAATTCTCCATTGAGAAAAGCTTATTTCACATCCATCTGATAGACTGTGAAATTTTTGTGAGCAGCATAGGCAAGAAAGAGTCTGATTGATGTACCAAGTCTTCGTCACTACAATCGCTGACCATAAAACTAGCAATATCGACTATATAACACTAACTACAGGTATACTTCGAAATAAGCTCTCGAAATCGCATCAATTACTTACGCACATCGAGGGTATCGATCGTCGATTCATTTATATCATCGTTCGTTATCGATACCCATTCTTTAAGTTTGACCCGCCAGGCTTTGGGATCCATATCCGAAATTGAACGTCTAATCAAGGTTCGACCCGGAAATCCATTAAGAAAACTATAAATAGCCCTCATAAATGAGAAAAGGTACGCACAACATAAACACTAAATTCGGTCCGATATCTCTTCTATACTCGATACTTACTTAAGCATCGGAGGGTTATCGTCGGGTCACCACCGACATTTAACCTGACGTAGTTATCTTTGATTTCAGGTCAGGATCCGCATTACAAATTTGAGGGAAGTTAAAATTGACCTATCATCCCTCTCATTGGCGAGTTGTATTTAACCTATGCCAAAAGACTTTGACCAGAGAACAATTGATTTACATAAAATACACTCATCAATTGGCGCCGTCTGTGGGAACCTTAACTTTGAAATCGAGTAAAGATGACTACAAGATCAAAAACAGCCCTAGCACAAGAAAAAAAGGGAAATCGCGATCAAAATGGAGAAGGTCAAGGAGATAATTTAATTACTCGAGATCCTGATCCAGTGCATCATGCCGAGGCCGGGGCTTCAAGACCCCCGGCTCCCCCTGTAATGCAACTTACAAGAGATGAACTAAAAGCCATTCTCGATGAAGCCAAAAAGGAGTGGCTCGCGGAGATCAAAGAAACCGCCATTCAATCTCGACGACTCCCGCGTGCTGCTGCGTTTGAGACGGGGATAGGAGTCGAAGCAAACGAAGCAATCAGTCGAGCTGATCAACATCAGGCTAGGCATGGCGCGAGAGAAGACATGGAGGAGCAGTCAGTCTGAGAGGTCAACAAATTGGCCTCCGAAGTAAGATCGCTACATCAAAAGTTAGATAAACAAGAAAGAAAGAACGAGCTTTCGGTATCGAACTCTCGATTGAGAAAATCGCCGTTTTGTGACGAAATATTCTTCGAAAGGTTGCCTCTCGACAAAAGATTGCCCACTCAGTTACCTCGTTATTTCGGAACCGAAGACCCCGATGAACACCTGGCCTCATTTAATCTCCAAATGCAGCTTCACGGCATCTCGGATAATGTGGCAGCGAAGGCATTCTCGACCACGCTAGCCGGAATGGCTCAATCCTGGTTCGAAAGATTGGAGGAAAAATCTATCTTCGATTACGACCAACTAAGTGACAAATTTATGAGTCAGTTTGGTAGTAAGAGGGCGGTTAGACCTCCTACAAACCATCTATATTCAATCATACATAAACCTGACGAGACCTTTAGAAGTTTCATGGAAAGATTTAACAATGAGCTCCTCAAGGTCGAGATGCCGAGAGTTGACTTCTTAATTACCGTTCTATTCCAAAGCACTTTGAACCGAGGATTCGCCAGCGCAATAGTAAGAGAAAACCCCGCAACATATGAAAAATTGATGGAAATGGCAAATCAATACATGAATGAAGAAGAAATGACCAAATTGAGGGGAACTTTCTTTGGGTTGACGAAACCTGAAGAAGGACGACCGCCTGGCATCCCTGAGCGACCTGTTGAGAGGCCGCAACCTCATCGGTTTAATGGCAGAAACAAGAAAGTTTATAGAGAAGAGAGAAATTACAACCCAGGAAGACAAGGAGTGGGGAGGTCGAACAAAGAATACTACGATAACTACACTCCCCTCAAAAAGCTAAGATCCGAAATCCTATTCGCCATCCAGGACCACAACCTACTGAGAAAGCCGGCCCAAATCAAGGACAACCCGGCTTCGAAAAAATATTGTCGATTTCACCGTCAGATAGGGCACGATACTGACGACTGCTATCAACTGAGAGACGAGATCGAAAGATTGATAGCAGAAGGACACCTGACTGGGTATGTAAAAACGTCAAGGAGTGAGCAACCCAGAAATCGACAGAAAGACAACAGGTCACGTTCAAGATCCCCCGCCAGAAGAGAACAACGCTCGAAAGATAGAGAAGACCAGCTGAGAAGAGCTCAGCCGGGAACAATTGTCAATATGATCTCTGGAGGCCCAGCGGGGGGGAGATAGTAAAAATTCAAGAAGGGTAGTGTCCCGAGTTATAAGGGATAGAGCCCAAAATGAAAGAAATGAAGTGTTCTCAATAAGACCAACCCAACAGAATAAGATGATTGGTTTCGATGAGTCTGACCTACAACCCGATTTCATACCGTTCAACAACCAGGATGTACCTGACTGCCCTATGGTGATCACAGCACAAATTGCGGGAGCTACTGTTAAGAGAATCTTAATAGATTCAGGCAGTTCAGCAAATATCCTCTTCCAAGACGCTTTAGAGCGAATGGACCTCGGCCCAACTTCCCTCGAGGTTGTGTCTACCCCGCTC
This sequence comes from Penstemon barbatus, assembly GCA_003313485.2. NCBI lineage: Eukaryota > Viridiplantae > Streptophyta > Magnoliopsida > Lamiales > Plantaginaceae > Penstemon > Penstemon barbatus. The sequence goes on along the minus strand of CM064884.1, from coordinate 11,686,013 downwards.
GTGGGTTTTGGAGGGGCTCTTGTTATTCCCAAAGGTACACTCACTCTATCTCTTTCATTGGGAGATGTAGGAAATTCGAGAATAAGGATGGTCAAATTTTTGGTTGTCGACGCGCCTTGTGCCTACAATGTCATATTAGGAAGACCGGCTTTGAATAGTTTTCAGGCCTTCATCTCGACTTACCACCAGAAAGTGAAGTTCCCAACCACGTCAGGGGTAGGAGAAGTTCGAGGAAATCTACGGGAAGGCTGGGATTGCTATACGGTATCCCTAGACAAACAAATTAAAAAAGAAACCTTTCAGTTCAGGGGTGAAAAACCGTATGCGGAACAGCAGATTAATTCGTCGGCACCGGTCGATGTGGATGAGGTAAAGAAAACGGGCTCCACTGAAAGGAATGAGAAGCAGGAGGAGATGAATTCCAAAAAGAGAAAATTCGAAAGAATTGAACCTTCCGAAGGACATAAATCGATCGAGTTGGTACCGGGGGAATCATCAAAAACAACGAGAATAGGGACTCAACTCTCTGACGGACTAGAGACTCAGTTGATCGAATTCTTGAGGGAAAATGTGGATGTCTTCGCTTGGTCTACCACTGACCTCCAAGGGATAGACCCGAAGATCATAGTCCATAGACTCAATATCGATCCGTCATCTCGACCAGCAAGGCAAAAGAAACGGAACTTTGGTCCAAAAAGGAACAGGATTATAAAAGAAGAAGTGAAGAAACTTCTAGATGCCGACTATATCGCTGAGATACAATTTACGGAGTGGCTGTGCAATGTCGTCCTAGTTTCCAAGGGAGGAGGAAAATGGAGAATGTGTAATGACTTTACGGATCTTAACAAGCTGTGTCCGAGGGATCCGTATCCTCTTCCGAGAATTGACTCCCTGGTCGACTCCACTGCTGGATGTGCAATTTTGAGTATGATGGACGCCTTCCAGGGGTTTTACCAAATTTTTATGGCCCTAGAGGATCAAGAAAAGACAGCTTTTATCACCGAAATGGGCGTGTGTTTCTTCAAAGTAATGCCCTTCGGACTGCGAAATGCCGGAGCTATTTACTTGCGACTGGTGAATAAAATGTTCGAGACCTTGTTGGGGAAATCGATGGAAGTATATGTAGACGACATGCTGGTCAAAAGCCTAAATGAGAAAGATCATCTAGAACACATCAAGGAGGCTTTCGACATAATGAGGAAATATGGAATGAAACTCAACCCCGCCAAATGTACCTTCGGAGTTAGGTCAGGAAAATTCCTTGGGTACTTGGTAAATGAGAGACGTATAGAAGCAAACCCAGAAAAAATACAAGCAGTCATTGATTTGAAGGCTCCTCGGAACTTAAATGAAGTACAAAAGCTAGTTGGAAAAATCACGGCCCTCAATCGATTCATATCTCGTTCGGCAGATAAGAGCCTCCCCTTTTTCAAAATTATGAGGAATGCAAAGAAATTCGAGTGGTCGAAAGAATGCGATCAGGCATTCGAGGAACTAAAAGCCTACCTTATGTCACCTCCCCTTTTGGCCAAACCAAAAGATAATGAGAATCTATACCTCTATGTCGCAATCTCTGAACAAGCGATCAGCTCAGCTCTTGTTAGGATGGAAGCAAAAGAAAACAACCCGATTTATTACGTAAGTCGTGTCTTGCAAGGCCCCGAAAGGAACTATTCTGAAATTGAAAAGTTTGCTCTCTCTGTCGTAACTACTGCACGGAAATTGAGACCCTATTTCCAGTCACACAAGATCATCGTCCTGACCAACCAACCACTGAGGCAAACGCTTTCAAAACCCAACGCATCGGGAAGGCTAGTCAAATGGGCGGTTGAACTAGGAGAGTATGATATTGATTATTTGCCGAGAACCTCCATCAAAGGGAAGATTTTGGCTGATTTTGTACTGGAAAGTACAGTAACGGTCGAGGAAAAGGGGGAGCAATGGATGCTGCATGTCGATGGCTCCTCGACATCGACAGGGGGCGGTGCAGGAATTTACTTTCAAGGCCCAAATAGAGAAGAGCTTGAATTCGCTATAAAATTAGACTTCTTGGTATCAAACAATGAAGCGGAGTATGAGGCCTTACTGGCTGGATTGAAAATGGCAGTAGAAACAGGAATAAAAAACTTAATTGCTTACACTGACTCGCAGCTCGTAGAAAAGCAATTTAAGGGTCAATTTGAGACCAAAGAAGATTCAATGGTCAGATATTTAGCCTTGATCAAAGAGCAGGTATCGCGATTCGACACATTCCAGCTCGAATATATAAGAAGGACGGAGAATACAAGGGCCGATGCTCTCTCCAAGTTTGGAAATCTAATAGAAGGAATCAAAACTCGGAAAGTAACACTGATGATATCAGAGAAGCCGGCCATCGATACCAAAAAGAATCCCTCAAGAGCGGATGTACTCTATCTCGATGACGATCGCAATAGTTGGAAAGCTCCAATATTGGATTATCTGGTAAACGGAACCCTCCCGTCAAACAACACTGAAGCCAGAAGACTCAAATATAGGGCACCTCGCTACGCAGTTATTGGAAACGAGTTGTATCGACGACCAGTCACTGGAGTACTACACAAATGCGTGGCTTCTCCCCAGATCGACCTAATACTAAAGGAAGTCCATGAGGGATCTTGTGGAAGCCATTCGGGAGGCAGAGCGCTAGCAGTCCGAATATCGCGTCTGGGATATTATTGGCCTTCCTTAGTCAAAGACGCCAACGAATATGCTAAAATGTGTGCCAAATGCCAATATCACGCCACCATGCCGAATCAACCAGCGCAAAAGATGGAGTCAATATCCATTGCTTGGCCTTTCGATCAATGGGGTGTTGACTTGGTTGGACCACTACCGATGGTGCGAGGCCAGAAGCGTTATTTGCTTGTAGGAGTGGAATATTTCAGCAAATGGGTGGAAGTGGTGCCACTAAAGCAAATCTCTCAGACTCAAATAATCAACTTTTATTGGTCGATCGTTTGCAGGTTTGGCATACCTAGGATAATCATCTCAGATAATGGACCTCAGTTTGTCGGGAAAAGAGTAATAGATTGGTGCTCGAAGCACAAAATCGATCTACGCTTTACTTCGGTAGGCTACCCGCAAACAAACGGACAAACAGAGGTAACGAACCGAGAAATCGTAAAGCTTTTAAAGAAAAGATTATCGGAAGCAGGAGGTGCTTGGCTCGATGAGTTACCATGGGTTGTTTGGGCCAATCGAACAAAGAAAAGAACGGCAACGGGAGAAACTCCTTTTAGTCTCGTATATGGCTCTGAGGCAGTCGCTCCTGCTGAATTAGAAGTCGCATCACCGAGAATTGATCTGTACGATGAATTAGATAATACGGACAAAAGGAATTTCGAACTCGACCAGGCAGAAGCAAAGCGAGAAAGGGCCTCCACCCGAATTCAAGCATACAAAACTACCATGGCAAAGGCTTACGATAAAAACGTAAGATTAAAATCTTTTCAGGTAGGAGACCTCGTTCTAAAACGAGTAGACGTATCCAAACAAAAAGGCAAGCTCGATTGCAATTGGGAAGGACCTTTCAAGGTAGTCGAAGCAGGCAGAAAAGGCGCGTATCGATTAGCTAAATTGGATGGAGAACCAGTTAAGAGAACTTGGAATGGCAGAAACCTAAGGAAATTCTACGCATAAGAACCTTCTCACCTTTGTATATGTACCTACGTAGTGTTTTATTTTGGGTTAATCAATATTACGAATTTCTTTATATTCGACGTGTTTTTTATTAATATCATTTACCTAATTAGGCTATTAATAAGCTAAATCGCCATGTTCCTCGACAGCCGTTGAGGCATCGGGATGAAATCGCCATGTTCCTCGACAGCCGTTGAGGCCTCGGGATGAAATCGCCATGTTCCTCGACAGCCGTTGAAGCATCGGGATGAAATCGCCATGTTCCTCGACAGCCGTTGAGGCATCGGGATGAAATCGCCATGTTCCTCGACAGCCGTTGAGGCCTCGGGATGAAATCGCCATGTTCCTCGACAGCCGTTGAAGCATCGGGATGAAATCGCCATGTTCCTCGACAGCCGTTGAGGCATCGGGATGAAATCGCCATGTTCCTCGACAGCCGTTGAGGCATCGGGATGAAATCGCCATGTTCCTCGACAGCCGTTGAGGCATCGGGATGAAATCGCCATGTTCCTCGATAGCCGTTGAGGCACCGGGATGAAATCACCAATTGGAAAAGGAAAAGCTATCAAAGAGAAACTGATAAACTTAAATCAGAGTCGTCAAGTCGAGAACTGTTGACAAAGTCGATGCTTGGTAGATTTTCATAAAGATAAATTCATTTGAACTCCAAAATTACTACCGAAGTAATCGAATATTCAACAACTGCGTTCGAGATTTGGATTGAAAATTGCATTAAATAATAGCACAGACGAGTGACGACAAAATTTCGTTCTATTCAAATATATCGCGATATGTACAACTGACAGTAACCTAATCGACTATACAAATTATCAAAAACCTATTACAAGCAATTACAATAGAATAAACCGATACTCGACGACGACGCCTCACTTAGTATAGCTATTAAGCGAAAATATGGAGATTTTCCGCCTATAGCTTTATCTCTAACTGACGAAGGGAAGGATGAGGGGATCCTTTTAATTGCAGCATGCTTACTCCGAGGATGCGCCATCTTAATCAATGCTTCGACCACGTCTGCTGGGTCTCTGCCTTGACCGAGTGACGGAAGAGGAAGAACTCGCTTTTGGCGGTTTAACTCCTCCATCATATGATAGCTGGCTTTTCGTCCTACCCCACCCCTACCCTTCGTCTTTTTCGGAGACGCCTCGAAATCCCTTAGGGTCGGATATATGTTGCATAGTGCCGTACGCCACAGATTTCGAGACGCTTTCGGGTAGGCTTCGTCGTCCTTACCGATCCCACCTATTCGAACGACGAAGCCTACGCATCGGGGAAATCCCTTTACCGATACCACCCAGTCGAAAAAGATCACGATGTTTTTTCTCGATCTGGTGGTCGAATAATGTGAAAAATGGTAAAAAAAAGGGGATAACATCATGAGAAGATTTTCTTATAAGGAAGAGAGAATCGAAAAGAGAACCTATCGGATAATTTTTTTTCAAGAAAAATATGTTTGGTGAAGTTTGGCATGAAGGTGACGGGAAACCCCCTCATCCATTTATAGGCATGGCCCGCCTGATCCAACGGCTATAAATTGACATGATCAAGGGTCCAGATGCACGGCATTAAAAAAGCCGACGTTTGCGCTAACCAAGAAAACTTACGTGGATTACATCCAACGGTTAATAAGGGCGCCACGATCAACGGCTAAGATTGGACCCATTAAATATGCCAAACTGCCTCAAATTAACAAATTAAAAATGCAAGCTTACCGATTGATGCGAGGACGCCACGACGACGTTGCCTCAAATTAGCAAATTAAAAATGCAAGCTTACCGATCGATGCGAGGACGCCACGACGACGTCGACATTCGATGACTTACTTTCGAGAAATTATAAAACAAACATATTTGCTTAGTCGAAAGTCAAAATGTTTATCGACTAGCAAATTAAAAATGCAAGCTTACTCGATCGATGCGAGGACGCCGCATAGACGACGACATTCGGTGAATTACTTTCTAAGAAATAATAGAACAAACATGTGGCTAAGTCGAAAGTTAATTCTTATCGATCAAAAGTAAAAAGCAGAATCAGAACTACAGAAATTGGATAAATATAGTTTTATTCCATCTCGGTAATCGGTACAATTACAAGAATCGTTTATAGTACAATCAAAATGATTACAAAAATTTCGAACACCTACTACAATCTAGTTACATTTGCTACAGGATCTAATCTAACTCGTCGATCTTCAGATCTCGGATGAGCTTCATGCTAGATTCCTACTGATTCGACAACCAAACTCATATGAAACATCGAGCGACACCAGAGCACGTCTTCATCAGAGGAAGGATCTAGCCTCCTCGCATCGAACCGATCGTTGAGGAAGCCGAGAGCTTGACATTGTTTCCAACCCTTGCCAAACATGTTGGATAGATCGGTCCCCGACTGGCGTTCCACCAATTCCTCAAAAACAACGCTGTTGAAAAAATCCAGGACAACAGCCTTCCTTTCCTCAGCCAACAACTCTTGCCGACGTTCGAGGACAACCCTCTGGCCCATCTCGTAACTCTCCGCCGTTTTCTTCTCTAATATCGAGGCAAATTTGGATTTTTCACGCATAAGCTCCGCCTCCAATTCAACGATTTGAATATCCTTATCCGACACACCTTTCTCTAACCCAGTAACCTTCTCCTGAAGCCCAGCCGCAGTTTCTTCGACTTGGGCGAGTTTCTTCTTCACACTATTATAATTGCCCATGTACTTAACAAGGCGCTTCCGAACGCTGTCCATTCGAGCAGCAGACGAGTACATGGTCTGGTTTAACTGCATAAACCAGCGATGATGAATTAATTAAGGATAAAGGTTAATTTAAGAAAAGAAGTAAGGTTCGACTTTTACCGCCAGCGAAAGGGAAGCTTGCAAACGAAGCACGTCGCCAAGGTCTTTCTTCAACAAAGCATCGTGGTCTTCGTATGAAACAGTCGACAAAAACTTCTCCCACATTTCGGGACTGATCGTGGAATCCAGGAAGACCTGATTCATCATCGAGGTTCCGGCCACTCGGTCCCCTTGATTTTTCTTGTGGCTCGCGAGAATAACCTCAAGATTTCCAGAAGCGGGAGCCGACGTATCACCGCTAGACAGTACAGTTTGCGTATCTGATTTGGCCCTTTTTGGACGTGGCAGTTCTCCCTGCTCGACCTCGGTGGACACAGGCCTCTTACCATGACTTGAGGTAGGAGTTTTCTCGACTCGAGTAGAGGGTTCTGGAGGCGGAACAGTAGAGGAATGAGCCTGCGGATTTGCACCAGAAGAATTGACAGGGGCCATCGATGGAGGATTCGGGGGCTTTCCTATCAACCTGGCCTTCAGCACTGCCCTTAGAGCTCGACTCGACATTGGCACAACACAGGAAGCTGCAAGTTGAGATAGGATTAAAAACGGGACTCCAATATATATATAGACAAAAGGAATATTACAGTAAAACTACCTAGGGGAGGACAATCAATTGGTAGAGGGGCCATCGACATCCCTCCTAGACTCAAAACAGGCTCCCGCAACAACGAATTTGTGTCGTATGTCGATTCCGACAATTGCGATGGAAAGTCGGGCCCCCATGAAAGTGCGGGAACATTCTTCAAGAGAATGCCACCCGACCTCCATTCGCGTGTCGTCCTCCATACATAGTTCTCGGGAGCGTGAACAAAAATAAATCTACTTTTCCAACCCTTCCCGTATGACGACTTTAAATCGCTAAGAAACCTAACATTTGGTTTAGATCTCACGAAGTAAAATCCTTCGTTCGACTGAGGAGACGGACGGACGTCGTAGAGCCCACAAAAATTAGCGAAGGAGGCAGGCTGACCAATCGACTTCATTACTATACAAAATGCAATAATATACCCTACAGCGTTAGGGACTAATTGAGTGGGACACAAACCGAGACCATTTACGATCTCGATGAATTCATCAGCTAAAGGGAAGCGAAGACCATTTTCTAAACTATCAATATGAAAAGTTCTGAAACCACTCGGAGGATCATTCATTCTCTCATCCGAGGCGGGCATGCGTAAAGACCAACCGGCAGGGATTTCGTATTTGGTTACTAAAGACTCGAAGGAGACACGTAAATGACACGCTGATATATCATCATATCGTTCCTTCGTTCGGTGTCGAACAGGCATCGATTTTACCGGAACGTCGACGTCCTTCTTAGGGTAAACAACGCTTAGTAACTGGGCAGACAAAGGACTGTGATGTCGTCCCTCCAAGGGAACATCGAAATGCGACATGATACACTCTACAGACATACCTTCCTTTTCCCCGACAGATTCGCCCCCAATTGACTTTGACTCACTCGACATAGATAAAGGACAAGTTAAAGAAATACCTAAACAGGTAGGAAAGACTTCGACTATGCGACTGACTGCACAAGAGGCTCGGTTGTTGCTCCGACAACTAGCTCCGCAATAAGACGTTCTTTGTAAATATGACCGGTTATAATACTGAGGTCCTATTTATAAACCCTAAATCTCAAAAGCGCGCCTATTAGAAAACGTTTGAAAGGGCGCGGCGGTTAGATTTCAAAAATGATAAAATATAATTCCGGCCCAATAAGCACCCCTCGAAGGGAACGGATAGCCCAAAATCTTAGCCCATTCTCAAGATGATTCCAAAATAACTTCAGATGAAAACAAAACAAACATTGAACATGTCGTTAATGTATACATATTAAAGTCGGGATATACATAAGTCAAAACATACATCAGCCCTATATATATCTACGATTAGTCAGCTTGGTGAGGAGGGATTAGACAACCGAACTCGTGCTCTCGGGCGATTCTCTCCTCTTCTTCGTCCTCGGCAACGGCGGCTTCCATAGGTTGACAAAACTCATCAAGGGTTGGACCTACAACCGACGGGTCGAAATTAGAAGTCAAAAAGCCTTTGTATTGACATTGTTTTATCGTCTTCTCGTGCACGTCAATTAGCTATGTACCCATCCTAGCCTCCGCCAGAAAATCATAAACAGGGGATTCCAGGAATTCCTTGACTATCGACAGCCTTTGCTCAGAAGTGACTACCCTAGCCTCTGGAGGATAACCCAGTTGAATTCGGTCGATTTCCTGGGTAGCCATACTTAGATTCCTCATGGCTTGATCGAGTTGTTCTTCTTTTTCTTTTAAAGCGGCCTCAAAATCCGCCTTACACCTCACTAACTCCACCTGGGCCAGTTCAGCAGCATAGTATCCTTGGAACATATATTGCAGCGACTGCACACGACATAGGGCGAATAACATATCATTATATATCGCTATTTAAATCGACAAGGTAGAAAATAATATTAAGGATGGGAATCATATCTTATCGCCATCATAGATCGACCGCCGCTATGTAAATTTTGTTGCAGTGGCTTCCTCGCCAACCACTTTTGATCTCGCTTGAAAACACTGTTAACAAAAGCAGTGAAACCGGTATCTCGAGAACCTCTATGAAGAACAGAACTCTCTGGACCCAAATCTCCGGGATGTGAAAGATTGGAGTGGAGCAAGCCCGTCAATGTCCAATCGAGATCCAAAGTCTCGGCATCGGAACTATCATCGGTGTCATCAGTTGGTATAGTGGCTTGCTCACTCCCCCTCCCTTCCTCTGTATCATCCTCATGCCGAAGTCTTTTTCCTAAACGAATCTTCTCTCGGTGAAAGACTAAATCCTCGGCATTCTTCGTTGCTACCTCGCTAGAACGAGGACCCTTAGAAACTGAAGAATGAGACGCTCGTATATTTGCTTGAGATGGAACCAAAGCATCACGAAGTACGTCTTCGAGACTTGGATCTTTGGGTCTTTTCTTCGAAAGAGACAGACCGCAAGCTCGAAGACGAGGTTCCTCGACGAGTTTGTTGACATCGAAGGTATACCAACGCAAGTTTTCGATAAATGTACTCGAAAAGCTTGGTTGTGGAGGATTTGGCACATTGATTGGCCCGACATGCCATGGAGACAATACGTTCAGGTACTGCCCCTTTGGCGGCCGAATAAAAACAAACCGCGACTTCCACCCTTTGCCATGGGAACTCTTGGTATTGGTTAAAAAACTGTTCTTAGTACCTCTGGATTTCACTTGGTAAAAGCCCTTGCCCGACTTCGGCGATTTTGATACCTTAAATAGGTACCAAAAATTTCCAAACGAGGCTGGCTGTTTTAAAGCTTTCATCGCGACAATAAAAGCAATAATCATCGACATACCGTTGGGGACTATTTGGGTAGGTCGAACCCCCAAATTATTCAAAATAGAAGCTAATTCGGGCGCTATGGGTACTCGGAACCCACACTCCAGTGAGGCTTCGTGAATAGCTAGCGCCCCTGATGGAGGTTGGTGCATCCGACCACCTTCCCCTGGAGACATTATGCTCCAACCACCTAAGATTGAATACGCAGAAATCCAGGACGACAAAGGCTTCCTATAATTACCGGCTTGAAATTCGTAATACGCCATCCCGGTCTGATAATTCCTAGTATCTTCCTCTCCACTTTCATTCCTTTCATCACCCTCGAGAGATCTCACGACATCCTCGACGTGCTTTTCGTTCACTAAAATATCTGTGGGAGTTTGCGAAGTCTGCCTTGACATCTTGACTATCGACTTATACAAAGCAAGTTAAGTCTAAAAATCGACTGAGCGCTCCGACAAAAGTAATTTTTACAGTAGTATGAAAAGCAAGGCGGTGAAAACGACCTATATATAAAGGAATAAACTACCGCTCATTTTAAATTACGCTATTACCCCCCGAAGGTACGTGACTGTTCGTATTCCCTCCCATAAATTTCCAATCTTCCCCGCCACTAGGGGTGTTCATTAACCCGCCTAACCCGCCCGATCCGCTCAACCCGACCCGACCCAACCCGAACCCGACGGTTTTTATTTTTATAAAACTAGTAATGGGTTGAAATCGTGACCACCCGAAAGTTATGGGTCGGGTTGCGGTTTTAATGGTTAAAAACCGCCTCTAACCCGACCCATCCAAATATTATATGTTTTCTCTACCCAACACCACTTACCAAACAAAATATTGAGAAATAATTAGGATTTTCCATCTCTAAGCTTCATGTCTGCTCCACTCTACAGTTTTATTCTCCAATGCGCCTCTCCTCAAAAATTAAGATTCAAAATATGTTCTCAATTTTCATCACTCATAAGTCACACCAAGCCATATGTGTGAGCCAAGGGTAGGAAATTTGAGCGAGCAAGAGGAAAGAGGAAAGAGGAACATCAAAGTTTTCTAAGTTTAAGTTATTCATAGTTATTAACCAAGTACCCAATTTCGTTTGCTGGATGTTTAGTTTAAATATCTTGCCACACCTACCTTATTTTACGTGCTCTTGTTAACTGTAGATCCCTTTTTTTTGCAGTACACAAAAAGAGTTTGGAGAATATTTGAGTTTAAAATATATTTAAATTTTATTTTTATTTCTATAAAAAAAAGAGTACGGTAACTTATGCATCAATTAACTTATTAATTTTTGCACTGTATATATGTAGTTTCTTCTTATAAAACAATTGTAGGAATTGATCCTACCCATAAAAATCACCCCCCTATATGCTTCAAGATTATATACACTTCAAGCTCGTACCTTCGTACCAATGATTAATTTTGTTGAACAACGCGGATTGGAAAATTGTGAAGCTAGGAATTATAGTTGCAAAATGGGCCGTTAACCATGAGTTTGCGCAATCTTATTTTATTTTTATTCTTCCTAGTAAGATTGAATTTTATGTAGTATAAGTTATTTGAATATACTATATTCAATGGTTCACCCCGCCAACCCGCCCGTCACCCGCCCACACCCGCCTCACCCGAACCGCGCGGTTTATGAACTTAAAAATATGGGTGCGGTTTGAAATTTTGGCAACCCGCATGTGTCGGGTCGGGTTGATTTTTTCATTGTCACCCACTAAAACCCGACCGCGTTCACCCCTACCCGCCACGATTTAAAGATAAGGGCGCGAAACTGGGAAAAGACGCGAAAAATAAAGGCATTGAACCTCCAATTTTTGTCTCTGATAAACTTCCAGCCCTCGAGCTACACTCGAACTCTAGAACCTGGGGGACTACCACTATATACAATAATTGGAAACACTTACATCTCGAATATACACATTAAAGTTCAAGAATTCGACCTACACTCGAACTCTAGAACTTGGGGGACTCTTGATGTACCAAGTCTTCGTCACTACAATCGTTGACCATAAAACTAGCAATATCGACTATATAACACTAACTACAGGTATACTTCGAAATAAGCTCTCGAAATCGCATCAATTACTTACGCACATCGAGGGTATCGATCGTCGATTCATTTATATCATCGTTCGTCATCGATACCCATTCTTTAAGTTTGACCCGCCAGGCTTTGGGATCCATATCCGAAATTGAACGTCTAATCAAGGTTCGACCCGGAAATCCATTAAGAAAACTATAAATAGCCCTCATAAATGAGAAAAGGTACGCACAACATAAACACTAAATTCGGTCCGATATCTCTTCTATACTCGATACTTACTTAAGCATCGGAGGGTTATCGTCGGGTCACCACCGACATTTAACCTGACGTAGTTATCTTTGATTTCAGGTCAGGATCCGCATTACAAATTTGAGGGAAGTTAAAATTGACCTATCATCCCTCTCATTAGCGAGTTGTATTTAACCTATGCCAAAAGACTTTGACCAGAGAACAATTTATTTACATAAAATACACTCATCACTGATTGCCTCTAATCTTGCTACTGGTGCAAACGTTTCATCAAAGTCAATGCCTTCTTCTTGGCAGTAACCCTTGGCCACTAATCTTTCTTTGTTTCTGGTGACTTCACCATCTTCATTCATCTTATTTCTGAATACCCATTTAGTGCCAATGACTGTTTGATGACTTGGTCTAGGAACTAAGTACCAGACTTCATTCCTTTCAAATTGATTTAGCTCTTCTTGCATAGCTTCAATCCAGTTGGAATCACTAAGAGCTTCTTCAACCTGCTTGGGCTCAATTTGAGATAGGAATCTAACAAACATTGCATCACTTGCAGCAGCTCTCCTAGTTTTCACTTTATCCAAAGGATCACCAATCACCAATTCTGGTGGATGATTCTTGAGCCATCTGAGATCAGGTTGCAAATCATAATGTTGTCCTTTGTTTTGATCTTGCAACACTACTGTTGGAGTTCCAATAGTAGTCTGTTGAACAGTTGTTGTCTGTTGAACAGTCTCTGGTCTATCAGTTGTTTGCAACTCGTCTGTCAGACAATCAGCACTGTGATTTTGAACAGCACTTGAGTTATCAGCTGGGTTGAGATCAGGTAGTATGATGGGAACATATTCTTCATTCTTTCCAACATTCAACTTCTGTAAATCAGTAGACAGATCTTGATTATTATTTTGATTCTTTTCAGAAGATTGACTTGGTTCATCAAATACTACATGAATAGATTCTTCTATTAGTAATGTTCTTTTGTTAAAAACTCTATAAGCTTTACTAACAGTAGAATATCCTACAAAAACAGCTTCATCAGCCTTTTCTGCAAATGCAGTAAGGTGATTTTAACCATTATTTAAAACATAGCATTTACAACCAAATATCTTAAAATAATGAATGTTTGGCTTCCTGTTGTTCCAAACTTCATATGGAGTCTTGTTTTGGTGCTTGTGATCATGCATCTGTTTTGGGTAAAACATGCTGTGTTTGTTGCTTATGCCCAAAATCTTTGCGGCAACTTAGCTTCAGCTATCATGGTTCTGACAGCTTCCTTCAGTGTTCTGTTTCTCCTTTCAGCAACACCATTCTGTTGAGGGGTTCTAGCAGCTGAATACTCATGATGTATTCCTTTGATATTACAATACTCTTCAACAGTAGAGTTTGTAAACTCTGTCCCTCTATCTGATCTGATCTTCAATATCTTTATGCTTTTCTCATTCTGGATCAGTTCCATCAGATTAGTAAGATGTTCTTTGGTTTCACTTTTCTTTTTCATGAATATCACCCAAGTATATCTTGAATAGTCATCCACAACAGCTAGGCAGTATTTCTTTCCACCATTGCTGACTGGATCAATGGGTCCAAATAAGTCCATGTGTAGCAGCTCCAATATTCTTCCAGAAGATTGATGCTTCTTGCTTTTGAATGATGACTTGATTTGTTTACCCTTCTGACAGGCGTCACAAAGCTTATCTTTGCTCATGACTGTCTTTGGAATTCCTTCTACCAGATTATTCTTGATAAGTCTGTTGATGGTCTTGAAATTCACATGATTCATTCTTTTGTGCCACAGCCAACTAACTTCACTTGGTGTTGATGCCACCAAACAAATGTTCGAATTCTTGTCAGCAGAATTCCAGTCCACTGTGTAGACATTCCCTTGTCGTCTTCCAGATAAAATTACCTTCTTTGTACCAATCTGTTCAACATAGCACTTATCTGTTGAGAAGATGACTGAATATCCTTTGTCACAAAATTGACTTATGCTCAGCGGGTTGTACTTTAGGCCTTTAACATATGAGACGTCAGATATCTCTATGTTTCCCTTGATTAAGCTTCCTTTTGCTACAATCTTGCCTTCTTTACTGTCTCCAAAAGTAACTTTTGGACCATCCACAGCAACAGCATCAGTCAGTTCATGTATGCTTCCACACATATGTCTTGAACAGCCACTGTCCAAGTACCAAATCTTCTCTACTTTACTCCTACTCCTAATCCTAACCTACAAAATAAAATAAAATTGTTTTAGGTACCCTTATTGAGAGGGTCCTGAAGGATTAGTTCCACCTTTGACAACCCAAGATGATGAAGTCTTAGGCTTCTTAGGCTTCTGAGTTTCAACAGGAGTATGAACAGCTTTGCCTTTACCACGTTCATCAGATTTGTCATATTGTTGATGATCAGCATGATAAGGATAATGTTCAAATGCAGAGTAAGATGCATGATAAGGAGGATATGCATGCATTGGATGAGCAGGATATGGTGCATAGTAAGTTGGAAATTGAGGTGCATGATACATAGGATGATATGCAGCAGGTTGCACATAATAAGACTCATTTCCATACCAAGCATTTTGATTTTTCTTGATTTTATGCTTCTTTGGCTTACTGGTTGCTTGCTCATTAACAGACAACTTAGTTTTATCACTAGTCTGATTAGTTTTAGCCTTGTCAGAGGACTTCCTAGGACTCTTCTGTTTAGGCTTACTAGTCTGTTTTCCTACACTAGGCTTTTTGCTCTTTTTAGCCTTAGGAGTTTTCGTCTCCTTTAATACTTTCGCAGGTGAAGCAGGTTTAGTAGTCTGAACATACAGTATGACATTACTATTGTCAGCTGATATAAATTTTTCAGTATGGTTCAGTTCTAACTTGTCCTGATCTAAAGGTGTCTTCTGTTTACTAGAAATATGAGTGGATGCAACAGATGACTTCTCATGAGACTCAATGACTTTCTCAAGCTCAATGATTTTACCCTTATAGACTTCACATTCAGCTTTCAGAGATTCATTTTCTTGCTCAAGCTGTTTATATTCAGCTGATTCTCTTGGCTTTTCAGCTGAGAGTTTCAGTGAACTATTTTGCTCTTTTAGCAATATTATCTCTTCCTTAAGCTTTTTAAATGCTTCAGCAATAGTAATATTGTTAAGCATCATTTGTTCAAATGAACTAAATAATTCATTTTCAAGAGGAGTTACCTCATCATCCTCAGAGTTATCAGATTCCTTAGCCATCAGGCAGAGAAGAGCAGGACTCTCTTCATTAGAAGACTTTTCATCAGAAGTGTCTGAATCTGAATCAGATGAGTAGACAGCAGCTGGCTTTTCTGCTTCTGCTACCATCGCCTTTCCTTTCTGATGCTTTCTTTCTTTTCTGATTCTCTTTTCTTCTTCTGTATACTTCTCAGCTTTAGGATATGGGCAGTCTCTGATGAAATGACCCAGTTTCCTGCAATTATAGCACATCATTTTGGATTTATAAGAATCCTTATCCTGAGAAGAAGAAGTAGGGTTAGAAGTAGAAGCATTGTTATATTTGTTCTTCATTTTTCGTCTGTAGAACTTTTTGAAGTTGTTCATCAGCAATGCAACGTCTCCAGCAGTGTACTCCTTTTTGTTGAGTAGTGTGGCTTCATCAGATGAGTCCACATCTTTGCTTTTGTGAGCTGGCCTTCTAGGATTTTCAGCAGCAACAAGTGCAGCTGTGGGACTTGAAGTAGAGGTTTCTTCAACACCCATTCTTGGCAGTTTATACTCGTACGCCTTGAGTACTGAGAACAGCTCAGTGAGAGAAATCTTGCCCAGATCTCTTGACTCTTCCATGGTTGTCACCTTCATGTTGAACTTTGGAGGTAGGGCCTTCAGAACTCTGACGGTTATCTCCTTGTCCGTAAAGGTTTTTCCAAGCTTTAACACTTCATTCAATGTCCTTGTAAACCTTGTGTCCATCTGGTCAATGGTTTCCGCAAACTTCATCTTGAAGTTGTTCAGCTTTTCCAGAGCAACACTCAGCTGATGCTCTTTGATGGCGTCGTTTCCTTCGCTCATGTCACGAACCTTGTCCCACATCTCCTTTGCAGTTTTGCAATGTTTGACTTTATCAAACCGATCATTATCCAGGGCTTTGGTCATGATGAAACGGCCAACTTTATCCAGATTGAACAGATTTATTTCTTCGGCTGTCATCTCTGTTAGATCTTTTTCCACCACTAGTTCAGCTTCATCAACTATGATAGTCTTGGTGAATTTGAATGGACCTTTTATGATACATGTGTACATGTTATCATTATAAGCAGCTAGGAAAATCTCCATCCTGATTTTCCAGTCTTCAAACGACATACCAGCAATGTGGGAAACATGGCTGATACAGTCCATTTTTCAAAAGTTTTTGTTTTTCAAAAAGATGCTCTTTTGAAAAGTTTTAAAACCTTTGAAAAACATTTGGATCAAGCTCGTTGATCAGGCAGCTGATTCAAATGAACCACCTGCTCTGATACCACTTGTTGGTCCCAAGTGGTCAGATGAGGTCTAGAGGGGGGGGTGAATAGACCTCTAAACTTTTTGCAATTTTTAACTTTAAAACCTTTTTGTTAACTTAGACAGACTAAGTTGTTATCAACAGTAGATTCCTCAGCTGATCGCGAACAAATCTTTGAACAGCTTCGTAGACCACTAAACTGATAGTTACTTAGCTGATTTTGTCAAAATCAGTTTTAATACTTAGAGTACTTGCAGCGGATTTTCAAAGTGTTTTTCACAAGTATTCTCAGTAGTTTGAAAAATGCTTCCCCAGTTTTATAAACTCCTTTTAAATTCTTTTCAAACAGTTAAGTAAAGTGTTTTATGCAATCTTGAAATATGCAAGTAAAAATGCAAATAAAAACACAAGTAATTTTTATAGTGGTTATATGGATGTAAATATCCTTTAATCCACTCTTCCAAGTCACAAAGATCTTGGGTTATACTAGAAACACAAAGTAACCAGTACTCTGCTTACGCCTAACAACAAATGAACAGGCCGTAAGTGCGCAGTAAGAAATCACAAAGAAATCCTACTCTCTGAAGTAATATCACTCACTAAGATGGATATCTACTTCTCACAACACTCAGTTTTACAAATTCACTCAGAAGATGTGTTTAGCTTTGTTCTTCAACTTCGCTTTTCGTCAACAAATGACTAAGCTGATGAGTGAGCTGTTCTTGAGACTTAAAGAGTTCTGCTTCGAAAATTTCTCAGAGATTGTGTTGTTGTTTTCTCTTCGTCTCTTTCAGCTATTTATACTTGAGGTTTGAAAAATGTCCGTTGAAGAGAGACAAGATTCAAATTCCTCGAGTACTGGTCCTTAAAATCCGCGAACGGCTCTTTTGCAGTCTGTCCGTACTGTCAACAGTACTATTCTGCAGGCAGCATTAAATGCACCCAGCTGATGCGAGGCATTTCTTCAATCATTTGTCTTTAATACCTTGTACTTCAGCATTTATTACTTCCAGGGGCATTTATTACCGTTGGGAAGACTTTATGATCCTTTCCACTTGGCTGACGGAAGTGCAAGTCTGATGGCGAACTAAGCTGATCTCAAACTTGAACAAATCTGATTTGAGTCGGCTGATCTTCATCAGTCTGATAACTTTCCTTCAGCAGATCAGAAGTCTTGGACCTTGAAATTTTGACTCTTCTGATGTCTTCTTATACTTAGTCAAAATTCCTTCCAAAGGGATCATCAGCTAAGTTACTCCATACTTAGCGGATTTTGAAGTTTTGGAATGCATCAAAACCTCCCTTTATAATTTTGTCTTCAGTGCCTTCATCTTCATCCTTATCCAACAAAATATATAAAGTAGACAGAAATTTCGTATGAAAAGTGCAATTTTCTCGATTTTTGTTTTTGTTTTGGAAAGATATTTGATATTAATTAGAGATTAGGGAGATTTTTTTAAACATATTAATTAAAGGGTTAGTATGTAATTTAACATATGTTTATTTTTTCAAATTGTCCGATGCCACATCATCATTGGACATTTTGACCAAAATTTGTGGTTCAGATTTGTTGTTGACTTTTTTTAATGGCTGAGATGGGGTATCTCATATACACATATGTTCTATAAAATCTTATTTTAGAAAGACCCTTCTTTTATTTGTCCTTTTGGCAAAAAATAATTATTTACTTTAGAAAATCAATATAATTATTACCAATTTTACCCTTATTTAATGATTCTTCTTAATGATTATAACTCCTAAAACCCAATGTTTTAAAAACCGGACCTGACATCGAATCGGTAGTCTTACTGGTTACTGGTTAGATCGGTTTAGCCATTTTAACCATTGGTTCAACCGATGTGATGTCATGACAATATAATATTTTAATTTAAGTTTTAATATATGTAATCAACTATTTAAAAAAATATATTATTTATTTTCTCAAGTTTATTTCCATAATTAAATGTTTATCTCATAATTAATTATTTTTCTTACAAATTTTGAGTTGATAATGACTGATAGCAATAAAATTACAAGTATGATAACATGATATCAAGGCAATAATTCAAATTATAATAAACACCATGGCCATATCAAAAACTATAATTTTATTACTAATCACCTATGAAAAAGATAAATCATTGATGAATTTTGTCATTGAATTATATAAAAAGAAAAGGAAAATACTTGAAGTTTGAGAAAAAAAAATGATTTTTCTAATGAAATTGATGATCAAATATATTTATATAACTTATTATATAAAAGATTATTTGTTTCTTGTTGATTTTGTTTAATCCAAAGAGAAAAAAAAAATATGGTGTAAGAGTATTGTTGGAGTTTAAAGACCGCGGAAGAGAAGTAAAAATACGTAGCGTAAATTTTTTATTTTTATAAGTGAACCAGTGGTTCAATCGGTTCACTAGTTCATTGATTTTACCGGTTTTTGATCGATTTTTTCCGGTTCAAACTGGTCAGAATCAAAGTTGGTTTTGGAGGATTAATCGAATCGAATTGACGGTCTGTTACCGGTTAAACCGATCGGACCAGCCGGTCCGATCCGATTTTTAAAACACTACTAAAACCACACAAAAAATTTAATCTCATGAATTTATTAATGTAACTTTATTCAAGAAACATCTATTGTTAGAGAAGCTAAATAGTCTCCGAAAATACTTGAAAATTTAATGGATAGTTACACAAGAAAAATGGAGACTACAAAATTCTGTTCAAAAATTCAAAATTTTATTGGATAGAGTTACCCATTCTTTGACTTAAATATAAATTCAAAATTTTGTTCACAAATTCATCATTTTGTTGTAGTCTTGAAAAATAATCAAATCAGGGGTCTTATTATTATAGAATAAATTTGGTGGGAAATCAATATTTTCTTGTAATATTAAAATCTTTAAGTGGTAACTGAAATTTAAATTTTTTTTTTCCTTTTTTTTTTTAAAGAAACAATGGTCATCTGTGGAGATATGGTAGATTGAAGAGAGAGAGAGAGAGATACTCATAGTTTACGTGAATTGAGGAGAGAGATGGATGTACACGCTGATCAGAAGAAGATGAGAGAGAATATAATTGTTGTTATTCCTCCCTTGCTTTTTTTATTAGTTTTTTGCCAAAAAAAATTTAGTTATTTTTATTTGTTATTTTGTAATTTCAATGTAAAATTAATACTCCAGTATTATTTACTAATTTTACCTTTCTTATTAATACTTATCATTAATGCTAATTAATGTTAAAATTATTTAATTAAAAGGATATTTTGGATTTTTTGCTTCAAAAAAGTGGTTATTTATGATATTCCTAATTCGTGTGCAATCCTCCAAAATGATAAATAAATAAACGGAATGATTGATTAACTAGAAGAGTATTTTGGGGGTTTTCTTTATAAATGTGGTTATTTATTGCAATCATTAATCTGTGTGCATTCCTCCAAAGCGTCAAATAAAAAAAAACAGAGGGAGTACTTTTTTTTTTTTATAACACAGGTGTACAAGCTTACACTAGACTAATCCTGGACCCTCAGAACCATGAAGGATGTAAATCGCAGAATGTGCCTCCACCAAGCCTCGGGATCCCACCATACTGCTGTACACTCTGCGCACAAAGGAGTCTTCACCACAAATGACTCTTAGATAGACCATAGAAATGCTTCCATCCAAGTTCCAAATGGGATTCGAACCCCCACCCTTGCCGCTTTGACATGGCATTGGGTCAATACGTGTATTGAGAAATTAATCAAAAGAAATATAATGTTACTCCCTCCGTTTTTTATATTTGTTGCTTTGGCAAAATTTTCTTGTTTACTTTTACTTATCGCTTTAGGATTTTAATGTAAAATTAATGTTATTTTGCCAATTTTACCCTTCTTACTATATTTATCATTAATGCTAAGCTTAATTGATTAAAAGGGTATTTTGGATTTTCTGCTTCAAAAAAATGATTAATTATGATATTTCTTAATTCGTGTGCAATCCTCCAAAATGATAATTTAAAAAAAAAAAAAAAAAGGGAGTAATTGTGTAACATGCTGCCCTCCATTTAGCAAATCTTTTATACCATATTTGTGC
This sequence comes from Penstemon barbatus, assembly GCA_003313485.2. Taxonomy (NCBI): domain Eukaryota; kingdom Viridiplantae; phylum Streptophyta; class Magnoliopsida; order Lamiales; family Plantaginaceae; genus Penstemon; species Penstemon barbatus. The sequence goes on along the minus strand of CM064884.1, from coordinate 11,665,312 downwards.
ATGCTATTTAGTTTTGATAATGTTAATTGTGTAAAGTGTTGCCCTTCATTTAGCAAATCATTTGTACCATATAAGTGTACCATAGTTGTGCATGCTATTTAGTTTTGATATGTGCAAATTTTATATTTGTGGTATAGAACATTTGTTGCTCTTGTTATATGTTGATGTGCATATGTATTAAGGAATCTAATAAATAGCATAAATTTTTGAAAAAAAGCAAATGGTATACTTAAAACATCCTTGTTGGTTAGTAATGATAAAAGAGAGAGGAAAACAAAGAAATGATAAGATTAAAATTAATAAATAAGGGTAAAAAAAAAATTAAGTAATTAATGTGGCATTGTAATTATTTATTGACAAATATTTTG
>CM064884.1:11559558-11636098 GCA_003313485.2 Penstemon barbatus | reverse complement strand
AATTTGAGATTCCAGTACCATAGGATACATTGAATCAAAATCCAACTTTTTATCAAAAATAATAATAATAATAATAATCAAAATCCTACTCATTGTGACATTCCTTCTGTAAGGATTTCAACATGTTCATGAGTATAAATTCGGTGCACCTGGAAATAAATTTTTTTTTAATAAAAGTAAATAAGAATATTATATTTGAGAGAATAATTTTAGCCATAACATCAACCACAGCATGCAGAAGCAAAGCAAATTCTTGCATTGCCCAAAAATAACACTTCCCAAGAGTAAAATTACTATCCTCTCCTTGTGTTAAAACATAATAAACAATATCCTGCAGTTAATCTTCTTTCTGTACAAGTTTCAAATAGGGACTTGAAAAAGCATGTGCTTTTCAAGGGGGTTTAAAATGGTGAATGTATGCTGTCACTCACAAATTCTAACCCCTAATCTTCTAATAATCATAAATGCTAAAAAAAATTCGAAAAATACAAAGAAAAAAAATAATGGAAATTAGAAGTTCATCTAGAAGAATTATCGGAATCATCAGAACGCTTTGAAGACTTGTTCTTCAACGCAGAAATTTCATTTTCTTGCTGTTTCTTTAAGTACCTTTGTGCAGTTGCATTCACGATCTTCACGAAGAAGTTCATTAGCATGAACCAAACCACGGTATTCCAAATGAACGCAAGAGAAAAATCCCATGTCTTGACCTAAAAACGACAAATAATTTGTAAGCATTCATGCATATTCACAAAGATAAAAGCTATGTAACATATGTTCGGTTTTTGGATTTTAATGAGCGAAATACAAGAACCAAACATAGGATAAGTAAAGGTTGATTTGGGATTACCTCGTTTGAAGGAACAGGAGGTTTGGTGATCATGTATTTGTCCTTCATGGAGTGAAGCTTGGAAACGAGATTGGGTAGGATTGAGTTGAAACCGGGGATAAAGCTAAGTACCCAAAGTAGTTCATTTTCGATCCAGTGAAGAAGTTGGTTATTGCATACAGCGATAATAAACACCGTCTGCAAATGTTTGGCAATTGATGCACATTTCATGTAAGTTAAGAATATAAAAGCATCATTAGCAATCTCAAAATAAAACAAAAAGTACAGCCCTTTTTGGATATATTTCGGTTCATGTATCTCATGGTTTCAGACTTTTGTAATGAGAATAAAAAATACGTTTGAAAGTATTTTCAATGTAGAGTCTTGGGGCAACATGTTAAGAGGGAACCCATAAAAGAGGTTTTATAGAGTTCAAAAAATATGAATTTGTTGACATGAAATGAGTTTTAAATGTTGGGTTTTTGAGAAAGATGTGGGACCTTGTGTTTATTATGAAAAAGAAGAGCTCCTTATGGATCTGTTTTGGCCCGATTTCACCAAATCGCGAAACTGCTACTTTTTTTCCTTCAAACCCCAACATCCAAACCCGATCCAAATCACATCTCAAGTTTTCAAAACCCTCAGAACCCAACATGCAAACATAATCCAAATCGCGTTTCAAAGGTATCATAGTAACCACCCAAACCAATATTCTGAAACCAAAACTCATTGAAACCAGCCCAAAACTGATCTATATACACCCAAAAGTTCTGGAGTTCTGGGTTTTGAAAAATTGAAAACTTGATGAATCGATCAAAGCAAAATGCATCCAAACAGGGCCTAAGAATTCATGTCATTTACAAACCTGAATGTGAGTTTTGATGATAGCTTTGCCTATCATAGTTGCTAGAAAAAACTCCCAAAAAGGAATTCCAAATTGTCCACACATTATGCCCGCAAGATCAAACAAAGGATTAGGTACCTAAAAATGTTCATACAATAGTACAAAATGTTAAAAACTGAATTCCGTCTATGAAGTAAGAACAAGTATAATGAAAGTAACTCATTAATAATTCAGAAGTAAAATAAAAAAAGGAAAAATCATGTAAAACATGAATATTGCAAGTCAAACGAAGACAAAGGAACTAACTGAAGCAAGGATTAGAATTGTCAAGAAGTTCAAATACTGGGCATGTGAAAGGAACCAGCGCTTAATTTGATTTAGGCGAGTAGATATAATTCCATCATCTTCAGTTGATGAAGTATCCAGTTCTTTCATGGCATCGAGTGTACTACCAGACAAGCTAGCTGTACATGTAAACAAGCCATGTAACTAATTAATTTAGAATATAAACTTCAATGTTTAAAAGCCAATAACTAATAAGAGAATAAAGAAACAAGAACTAGGGCAACTAACATCACAAAATAAAGGGTAATGATTAGAACTGATGAAGTATAAAAATAATATTTATTTCCCATATCAAAATCTTGCAACAGGTTTTATCATTTTAAAAATGAGTTATTTGCAAAACACTCCCTTGTTTATTTATCAAATACTATACGTGTCATGTACGTACGACTAATCGCCAGTGATGTTTCATTTTGTCCTTTTGGAAATGGCCTCTAAATCTCTATCTTGTGTTGTCAATGTATGCTAAAAAAGAAGTCAATGAAATATAATATCAAACCAGATTTCATACCTGCCCTTGAAATGAAGTACGGAGGAAGTTCACCAAGTGCAGTCCCAAGACCCCATAAAATCGCCTCTAACTGGACTTGGGGCAATATGCTAGTAAGAGGAACCCGTACACCATGTGAGGATTCAAAAATCGGGGGACCAAATTCAGCACAATCCTTTCCAAGCCACGAAGGACCTCTTTTCAATTGTATTGTATCATATGGAGCACTTTTTATGTCTACTCGACCACATTGCATTGCTTTTATAGTGAAAAAGGCAATGTGAGGTCCAAGATAGAGAACAAAAGTGTGCAATCCAGATCCTATCCAAATATTTAACAATAATTAATTAGGTAAGATTACATAGATAAATTTGGTGCAGAAAAATATGTGGACCCGAATAACATCCTTATTTGCATTTACATGGATAACAAGAATTGCCGTCCTTGTTTACATTCTTAGGAAAAATATTTAGCGTACAAAAAATAGTATGGGTAATTTAAACTCGCTATCGCAACTGTTTCAAAAATTACAAGAACGCCCCTTCTGGTTTAGACTATTTACCAAAACACCCCTTACAAATTCACGACAGAAGTGGTGTTTTGTAAATAGGCTAAATCATGAGGGGCTCTAGTAATCTTCATAACAAGGGTTTTTGGTAATTAGGGTATACTTGAGGGAGTCCGAGCGTAAATTACCCAAAAGTACATTTATCACAAGAATACATTAGATTTTCCGAAATATTGATTAGTCATTTAAATTCAAGAGCATCAAGGAATTATAGGCCACAATTTCACCTACCAAGTCCAATGGAAGATGCAACACCAAGAGCGACCCACCATAATCCAAATCGTAAATAACTTAGAATTTCATCAACATGCTGCATTAGGACCAACGATATATGGTGATAAGTAAGTAACTCAAGATATGTCATTCACCAAATCAATAAAAGTTCGACATAAGAATCATCTTTTCCCAATGCTAAAGCTATCGATATCTATATTACAATTGAAAAAATACAATAAGAAAGAACTATCGACAATAACTATCATTTTGTTAGTACCTTCTCATGAGGACCATCAACAGTCGCAAGAAGTGATCCAACAATCAAAACAATGGTGCTCAACAGCACGAGATAACCACGATGTGACAAAATATATGCCACTGACCGTCTGATGTATTGTATAATGGCCAAAGTGAAAAGCTTTAGTGTCTTGAAAGGCTGTGAGATTAGTGCTAGGTTGTCTAATTCTTGTTGATGCTTGATACGAAGTCCTGCAAAAGCAAAAATTAGTAATCCAAACACATCCTTCTTAACTTATAACCATGTCAGATTACAATACCGGTTTCAAGTTTCAATAACTTAAGTGGGATTTAAGCTAATCAAATTAAGATTCTAATATGAGACTCGAGTATGGAAAAAGAACAGAGTATCACCTTACTACACTAAGGCTATGTTTGGTTTCTGGATTTTAGTGGGTAAAAAATTTAAAAAAAAAAAGGTTTTTCTTGCATTGATAAAACATTGAGCTACAATTTTTTGGTCAATTCCATTTTCCGTAACATTAAATCGAAAACCCAAACATCTCTTATAGTAAACAAATTCACTAACTAGTCATCCCAAAACTCCACCAATTTAGAACCAATAGGAATAACTACTCCACTCGTTTACAACCCTCGGTTGCGGTAATTTCTGAATCCCCAAATCAATTAAATTATATTAGGGCCACGCCCATATTAATCAACTGCCTAAAATCAAATAATCAGTGTACACAGTCAAATTGAATATATTATATATAAGTTAATTACATAACCAAAGAAAAAACGCAATAAGTCAACACCCTTTCAATCTCAACACCCTCATTCACAACAAATCCATATAACAACTTAAACTAACACCAAAGATCAATTTTTAATTTTTTTTTTCCCAATTTCTATTTAATCCAACAATAAAAAATTAATAATAAAACATATGTAAGAGAGAGACTTGCCTGAGATCGACATGCCCCTATCGCCAGATTTTCTGTGGGAATTTGATTTTTTCTTTGACTTCATATTCGTAGCTTTTTTCATATGCTAATTTAAACGCACTCGCACATTTTTGTGCGAGAAATTATTTGTGCATATATTCGTAGATATAAATTTATATGTATCTAAATCATATAAAGGTGAGGGGAAAAAAAAAGGGTTGGTGTGAATCTAGATTGGGAGTCAATCAGAAAACAAAAGATTGGATTTTGGATTTTTGAGTGAGATCTGATGAGTAATGTATGAAGCAATATGTGCGCGAGGAATAAAAAAATGGGGTGAGAAATATCCACTGTTTTAACGTGTAATATTGTTAACCCTCTCTTTCACACGACGGAATTGTTAGGAAATCCTTTATATATCATGGGAAAAAATGTGAATTAGAAAAGTAGGTAAATATATTTTAGGATTAATATTACTCCCTTTAATATTGATTGTAATACTTACCTTTTTGTTCTTGTAGACTTCTAGTCAGAGTAAAACTTTTCCTGTCCAAAATCCAAATTACCCTTCCCTTTATTTACGACTTGTGTTCTTGTTGTGGTTTTAATAATTATTACTACCTCCATCTCACTTTTCTCGTTCATATTTATATTTTGGGACGTGTCAAAACAAGACTCCATTTTTTTTTCAAAAAATAACAAAAGTTTATTTTTTTTAATAAATTATCTAAAACTCCGTGCCAAACCTGAAGGGAGCAAGATTATTGAGACGGATGAAATATATAATTATATCCATTATTATTTCACGGATCCCTGTAATTAAATTTATAAAATATAAAATTCAAATTTACCCTTGTTAAAATCAAGAAAAAAATGGTAGAAGACGGAGTCATTAGGGAGATACTCCAACTCGAAAGTTTCTTTACTATATTCTTATTTGTAGAATGAATATATTGGTTTAAATAAATTTATAAACGAATTATAAATTACTATCTTCTTAAATTGACATTGAAATATTATTAATGATACTTATTTTTATAAATCATTTTGTATATATATCTTTCTTTTTATTTGTTGTCGGATACGGATCTTTAACGGATCGGATCGACCTAAATCCATATTCGCTCCATGAGTTTCAGATTTCGGATCTTTATAATCGGATCAGGTCCATCGAATCTCTAATCGGACAATTATCCTAATAAATCGGACAGAATTCGGACGGATCCGGATTGAAATCCGCCCCATTGACAGCCCTAGACCAAGTAGAGAATCATTACATGTAGATAATATCAAGGCCCAGCCGCTAAAAGGGATCTGTCTAAATTAAGTCCAATAGCCTATCTGCCCACATCTTCAGAACATCACCCTATGTCACATTATAAAGAACTGCACATTAGTCCACATTATACTATTGTTGCTCCTAGCCACCCTTCACAACCTCACCCAAAACCATAACATCCCCTATGGAAATCCATTGTCACTTACTCAAATAATTGAAGAAAATTCACATGATCAAAGCTTTAACCCTGATTTCGGAGAGAATCAATGGGACCACGAGACGGAAAAAGAAAATGATGATATGGCAGTTGACGGGGCCGATCCTAGATATTCGGGGGCCTTAGGCGAATTACAAATTTGGGGTCCTTTGCTATAAAAAAATATAATCAATTTACTTTTTTAAAGACAAAAATATTAATTAAATATTGACATATTATATTCTCTAACATATTATTTTTTAGATAGATAATTAAATATAACATATTAATTTTTACATAGATAATTAAATAACAAACTTATTTAACTTTCAAAAGATTCAATTGTGAATTTTTTTGTATAATTTTTAATATTTAAAATATTATTTTAGCCGATGCAAATTTTGCAAGTATATGCACATCCTTAACTCTATTTCATTCTTTTACAAATATCATAATTGATTGCTTGACTTTATTTCATTTCGTGACATTATTAACTATATTAATTATATATTATCATGTAAAGGAAAAGTTATACATCATTTATAAAAAGATACACATACATATAAAAATATGGACGGGGCTAGACCAATTTTATTGTGGGTGAAATTATTTTTTACAATGTACTAAGTGAGAAAGTAAGAAGCAGAAAAATCATATTATAAAGAAAAAACTGTATTCTTTTTATAATAATTAAGAAATATTTTTTTTAAAGCACTTATTAAGGAAAAAATTGACAAGAAATCATTAAATAAGAAAAAAGGATTAAAAGAATAATTACGACGAATTGAAAATAAAAAGACGAACATTATTACCAAAAAAAAAAAGTTAAATAACATAAAACAATCAAAATATAAGAAAAAAACCCAACATTGGAATTTGAATCCTAGACCTCCCATTCATTAAGGGAAAGTCTTACCAAGTGAGCCAAGTTACATGTTATTTACATATAATTAATAAAATTAAAAATATTTAACTTTTTAATTTTTATAAGGCCTATATATAAATTTTGGGGCCCTAGGCGCCGGCCCAAGTTGCCTAGCACTTGGGCCGGCACTGACTGAAAGTACTCAAACTTATTTTACGAAAAAAAGTTGTTCGAAATCGCATTAAAGCATAACTATAACATATATTTTTAATAATTAGAATATCAAAATTCTAATAAGAAAATAATTCGACTAATAATAATTAGTATATAGATTAATAACTTGATTTCCTATTTTAAGAAACGAGATATTAAAATTGGTATACATCTCATAGTATATGGTTCAAATCAGTAGATAATAAAACTTGATATATATAATATATATATATATATATATATATATATATATATGATATACATTGGGCTAGCCCGTCAAGTCCTGGACCGAGATCCATTTCTTACACACTATAGGTGTTAATACAGGTGTAAGATCCAAATTCCAAAACATTTTTCCAACGGAAGAGATATTTAGGATTGACCCAACTTCCAAAGTACAAATCCACAATTACTAGTATATGATAGTATATTACATTATTATCAATGGGTTGGGCTATAATGATATGGGTCATCAGCAGCCCAACTAATCAAAAACTTAATTAGAACTATGATTTCGGTTACATGCATTGTTCAAAAAGAAATAAAAAATAATTAAGAGAAACATAATATAATTTGGTAATCACTAATCAGTAATCCATATCCAAGTAAAGAATATAAATAAAGAAATCCCTTTTCGCCTGTCAAATCTTTTCAACTTATCTTTTATTTTTAAGAAAACATTGTACCTTCTGAGTCAGTTCTGACTAAACTCTCAACACCTTTGTAAAAAATATTTTGCACTATTTTGGTGTAAAATTGAGACAATCTTATGAAATAAGAAATGCTAAACAAAGATTATTATATGGGGTCAAAGTGAAAATATTTTCAAATATCGAACAAAAGATACAATTTTATGAATTGTTCTACCAAAGTACGGAACTAAAATTGCCAAGAGACTAATTATGTGGGACTAATAATACAATTTTATCTTTTTCATACAGTATTATAATATACTGTATACTCCCTCCATTCATTTTTACATGTCGTTTAAGATTGTTTCACAAGAATTAAGGAATCATTTAATGCTCTAGATTTTAGGAAAATAAAAGAGTAGTTGGACCAAATTACCCTTAAGAAACATAAGTAAATATTTTATAACTCCCCATAATCCTCTCTCTATCTTGAAAATGAAGAAGGGTAAAAATGTCAAACTAGCATTTAAGTCTATCTTGAAATTCTAAATTGACAAGTATTATGGAATTTTTTTTCTCTCTAAAGTGACATGTAAAAAGGAATGGAGGGAGTATTAATTATATTTATTACGTACAACTATTTAGGGCTTTTTTTTTTGGCGTTTCCCAATTTTTTTTGTGTTTGAGAAATGCCAAACAAACATATGTTTTCAATCTTCTGAAATAAATTTTTCATTTCTCAAACTACTCTCTCGAAAGCAAAACAAACAACAATTTTTTTATCTCTAAACAAAAACTATACAAATTCTACTTTGATTTTGACATAAAATCTCTCTTACAATTTATTTCACATAACAAACATGATTTGACATAAAGTCTCACACATCTTACACCTACAACCTAACTCTTAAAAAAAAGATCTACACCTACTTAATTTCTTAAATCAATCTCTCAAAATTCAAACAAACAACATTACACAAATCGAGATTATTTCACAAACCTATATTACTCTCCCAAACTACTCTCCCAAAAGCCAAACAAACAAGCCACCTTTTTCAATATGATGGTAGGACATGTATTCTTTTTTCTCTTTAGCCTTTTCCTTATTATCATCTCGATTGATTCTTTCCATTGCCGGCAAGAGAAGTATAATATAATTTTTGTAGGAGTTGGGCCAACTTTTCAGGTAATATGGATAATTAATTAGTTAATTAATGTAGAATCTTCTTTAGTTCTATACTTGTACTTGTTAGAAATGCAAAGGTGCTTGTTTCACGTAGAGATAGATAACTTGGAAGATGCCCAATGCTCGTGTCGGATGTGACATTACTCATATCCAATCCCATAAGATTTTATGGTACAATAATTTAAATATTTTGCACATTTGATCTAAATTTAGGTTATGTTTGATTTTTTGATGGCATTGAGTAATCGTTCAAGAAAATGATATCTATTGCATTTAAAGACGCAATGTTGAACTTCATTTCTTATTAATTTGTATTTTACTTATCATTTAACTAAGTGAAATCCATAAACCAAACATAAATGAAAATGAGGTGATGAAAAGCTACCAAAGACTATGTACAACATTGAGGGAGGCTCTGTTCTTCACCTTGTTCTTGCTCTTAGGGGCGGTTGTCCTTAGACGGGTTCTTAATAAAACATTTGAAAATTTTTGATATTTTTTTTAAATTGAATGTACTCGTGGGGAAACCAATGAATTAATGCTACACACCAGAGGATGGATGTTTGTTGGTTAAAGTTAAGACTTCAGACTAATAAGTCATATATAGGTTCAATACCCACTAGTGTGAGCATTTCTCTAGTTTAATCCTACTCTTTATAATTAGCTTATCATTTTACTTTATTATCAACAAAATATATTTTAATGGATTTTCTGATATAGTGATTGTTGTAATGATATATTCACCGTTAAAAAAAAAAAAAGTAAAAGTGAAAAAAAAAAATTAAAGGTGAAGCAATAAGTACAATTTTATGAAGTGTGAGACCAAAGTTTTAAAAGTACAATTATAAAAGATCAAAAAGCAATTTTCCCAACTAGATATACATATACTTTTCAAATAAATGAAATTAACAAATACTCTAGTGCCTTACTTTGCATAATAAATTAGTAGTCAAATTAAATAGTAAATACTAACTAGACAATTACCAATGGACGAAGGGAAGGGAGTACAATGAATGTACCTAATGTTGCGTCGTTTACTCCATGGTTTTTACTATTGGTGGAATTTATCAATATGATTAATTAAGTCCTGGAATTAGAAATAAATCACATACGAATCACGATTACATGTGAAGTAAGAATCGACATCACATATATTCTGGACAATGTGGATACAATTTTAAAGCTTTATATTCTAAGAGAACATAGGATAATGTGAGATATCAGTCCACATATAATAATTATATTGATCGACTGCACCATATATTTTTTATGACGTGATGCAACGATTATACTTTATAATTTTTCTATGTATACAAGGGAAAATGAGTTATTTTTTTTAAGGATAAAAAAAAGGAGATACTTTGACCAAATCCTAGTGTTTCCACTTCAATTTGGCCCATTTGTTTAATTAATATTCTACTTTCACTTTCAAACTGTTTTTTTTTTTTCAACACTTTCACATTGTTATTAATTACTTTGAAATCTTATTAAAAGTCTTCGAATTATCCTGAAGAAAGATTTAAAATAATTGATAATGACCATATGTCGAGTGGGAATATATAATCTAGTTCATGTATAAAATAAATCAACATAAAAAAACAATTGAAAAATTATACATGAAAAAGTCTTAAATTTCTCAACTCTCAAGTATACGAAATCATTGATGGCGATTTGAAACTAACTTCTTTTTTAGAAAAACAAGAGAATTTCATTGAATGTTACTTCAATATACATGTAGAATTTTTTCGAGTATAGTCAATGATATTATTTAAGGTTGAATTCTATTTAACTAAGGGCATCTCCTATGTATAGATCAGTCCAAGTCCAGCTTCCCCTCACTCAGTCCAGCTTCCCCTCTCAATCCAAGTCCAGCTTCCCCTTTCATTTTCATAAGTCATCTTCAATGTATCAATCTATCAATTCCATTTAATTAAAATTCTCAATTCCCCCACTCTCACTTAATAATAAGAATAATAATAATAGCAATACTAATAATAATAAAAATTAACTCGTATGTGAAATAAATAAATAATTAATAACAATAAGATATAATTTAAGATTGACAATAATAATAACAATAACAACCAATATTTTTTATAAAAAAAAAAACACAACAATACAATACAATAATTAAATAGTTGACAAACAATAGTTGAAAATTATAAAAATAATTTAATATTGACATTAAATTTTCCAACATAATAGTTACATTAAATTTGATTTTATTAAATAAAAGTTACATTTTATAATAAAATTAACTTTTTAAAAATAATACACAAATTAAATAAAACTATGATTAAATAAGAGTTTAGTTTTATTAATAAAAACAAATTATTCTAGTTGTATGATTTAATACACAATTAAATAAAAATTAAGGTTTTATACATAAATATAAACCTAATTAATTAAAAGAAAAAAAAACAAAAAAAAAAAAGGAAGGAATAGCAGGTGGCCGACAAGTGTCGGCCACCTGCTGGCTGGGCGGGCGAGTGCAACACACTCGCCCGCCCAGCAAGTCACCGCTTGCGAGCGGTGAGGCAAGCCACCCTTGGCTTGCCTCACCGCTTCAAGCGGTGTGGAGGGCAAGGGGACTCCAATTTGCTTTATCACCCCTTCATACATAGAAGTTCACATTCTTTTCCCCTCCCAATCCAAAAACCCCCCAATCCATTTTCCCCCCAATACATAGGAGATGCCCTAAGCCTGCCTCAAGAAAGCTTTAATCAAATCGAAAAAGAGTACGTTCGAGTATTTTGATATTTACACATAACTTTTTACCATTTATAGTTTAATTATAAAACATTGATATTGGTACTATTTTGTCGTTTTTACTTACTACTGAATTAGAAATTGACGGTGAGGTGGTTGCCAATGCCATTATATGGACTCGCTATCTCTTTGATCGAGGATGGGTAAATCGTAATTTAATTTACATCCACGTGATATTCATAATATGTTTAATTTATCCTTATGTGATATGAAAAATAGCAATTTATCCCTTTGTGAAAATTTAAAAGAAGTCATTTATTTCTTCCAGCCGAAAAATATAATTCATTTGTCGAAATTGAGTGTGGGCATGAGAAATATTTTGTAACATAGGAGGGTAAATTGTCACATTTATCATAATATAGGTGAAAAAATTGCCATATTTATCATAACACAGTGGGGTAAACTACAAAATTATCATAACACAAGGGGATAAAGTGTCATAATATATAAAAATATTAGGAAAGCGGTATGAAACTTTTATAAAACTACAAAATTACAAGGGAATAAATTCCTTTTTTTTTTCCCAAATTACATGAAAGTAAATTAAACATTATGAATATTATAGCGAATAAATTGCCATTAACTCGACCGAGGACATCAAGTTAATTGATGGCTTCAAGCATTGAAAATTTCGAGTGGTCCATATTTTTAGATAAGTGAACAAAGCAGTACATCTTATAACAACATTAGCAAAGTTAGGTGGCATTGTCTTGTCACATTTCTATAAACTTTCAGAGTGAACATTGAAATTTAATTTTAATAATGAAATTTCCTATCCTTTTCCTTAAAACAGAAAAAAAAAAAAAAGAAGAAAAGATTCAAAATTATTGACCAAATACTATTTGTTATTCAAATTATATTTGTAACTTTACATTATTTGATTTTTTAACTATGTAATTGACCGAGTAAAGAGGTATTTATTTGACATGATTTAATACAACACACTTGAGCAAAACATTCCTACTAAATAAATTAAAAAACTTCTTCCACACACAATATGTGTGAGAACATTGTTAGGTTGCTAGATTGTTTGGCACGTGGCAAAATGAAACCAATGATGATTCTTTCCGTAAATTTCCGAATACTTATAAAGAAAGAGTGTGCGGGGAGTCTATTATAACTCATACCCCACTCAAGAGTTATGATAACTCTAGCTTTAAAAATTGTACATTAAGCTATTAAAATTGTACATAGGTGTCCAATGGTATGAGATGTGGGGTAAATGAGTATGAGCCCAGTAAATAGTGATTGGACACCCTAAATTGACAAAAATACCCTTTCAATTTAAAAAAAAAAAAAAAATCTATCATCTTCTCCAACTCACCTAACCGCCGCCCACCCCACCCCATCCCCGCCGCCCACCCCAACCCACTCCATCCCCGTCATCCACCCACGCCGGATCCAGGCCGGCGACGACCTGGGGAGAAGTTCCCAGGCCGTCGCCGGCCTGGAGTTATACTTTCGAGGCCTGCGATGGCCTCCGATTTGAGGCCGTCGCAGGCCTCAACCTTCACTTCCAGGCCGGCGACGGCCTGGGAACTTCTCCCCAGGTCGTCGCCGGCCTGGATCCGGCATGAGTGGGCGACGGGGATGGTGGGTTGGGGTGGGCGGCGGAGATGGGGTGGAGTGGGCGGCGGTTTGGGTGGGTTGGAGAAGATGAAAAAATTTTCCCTTTTTTTTTTTTTTCAAAAAAATTTATTTAATTAAAAATAAAATAAATATTTAATTAAAAAAAATGTTAGCAAATATGTATTAAAAAAATTGTTATGTTAAATTTATAAATAATATAAAAAAAAATGTTCCAACAAATAAGTTTTTTAATTATTTTTTACATCACACCAATAAAACTTAAGTTGAATTGATTGATCGAGATTGGCTAATATACTTAAGTTGATATATTTGTAATATTTTTTCTAAAACAATATTGGCAAATATAAAATTTTATAAACATGTGCAAGACTTGTAGGAAAATATTTAAATCTAGGTAAGTGTATGTTTTTATGTGAAATATATTCAATTTATATAAATATAAACATTCAAATTTATTTTTATTATTTTTAATTATTTTATATTCAAATAAATTGCATATGTCATTATATTTTCTATCAAGTAATAAATTATATATGTCATTATATTTCCTATCAAGTAAAATATAAAATATTAAAAATAATAAAAACAAATTTAAATGTTAATATTTATTTGAATTTCTGTTCATGAGCTGAGTGATCAAGAGATGAGTGGTCATGAGCTAAGTGAGTGATCATGAGCTGAGTGATCAAAAGATGAGTGATCAAGAGATGAGTGGTCATGAGCTAAGTGAGTGATCATGAGCTGAGTGATCAAAAGATGTGTGGTCATCAGCCGAGTGAGTGATCAAGAGCTGAGTGGTCATCAGCTGAGTGAGAATTGAGTGAGTGATCATGAGCTGACTGATCAAGAGATGCGTGGTCATCAGCTGAGTGATCAAGAGATGAGTGGTCATCAGTTGAGTGAGAGTTGAGTGAGTGATCATGAGCTGAGTGATCAAGAGATGAGAGGTCATGACCTGAGTGATCAAAAGATGAGTAGTCATGAACTGAGTGAGTGATCAAGAGCCGAGTGATGAAGAGATGAACTTTTTTTAAATTATCTCTAGAATGTTTATGTATTTAAGTTCAAATAAATTGAATATGTCATTATATTTTCTATCAAGTAAAATATAAAAACATTTAATACGAAAAATTGAATGTTTATGTTTATTTGAATTTATATACATACAATTCAAGAGATGAGTGATTATGAGCTGAGCGATCAAGAAATAATTTTTTTTTTAAAATTATCTATTGAATGTTTATGTATATAAATCCAAATAAATTGAATATGTCATTATAATTTTTATCAAGTAAAATATAAAAACATTAAAAATAATAAAAACAAGTTTGAATGTTTATATTTATTAGAATTTATGAACATAAACATTCAAGAGATGAGTGACCAAGAGATGTTGCACTTTTTTACATATAATTTTAAAATATCAACTCAAATAATTCAAAAATTGTTGAAACAAACTTGATTACAATGTGTAAATTTTTTTTATAAAAAAAATATTGTAAATATGTATTCGAGTTTGATTGTTGTGATGAAAAAAATAATTACAAAAATTCTTTATTTAAAATTACTCATTAATTTAGAGGAATTGCGGTAATTGACCTTTTCAGAAATTGAAATTTTAAAAGTGACCCTCCTATTTTCTTTTCCTTTTCTTTTATTTCTTATTTTAATTAAAGTCCTAAAATTGCTTTAATACGTAACAACACAGAACTCTCCACCCACTTAACATTTTCTCTTTCTGCTCTCTTCAATATCTCAACTCTCTTCAATTCTCCTTCAACTCTTTTCAATTACCCTTCAATTTTCTTCCAAAATTATATGTCAATTTCTAAATTTATAAAGCGCTCTCCCAATTTCAATTTTAAAAAACCCTAATCTCCTACAAATCAAATTTGAATGGATAACCAACGTGAAAGACGGATGAAACGTAGAAGTGAACAAGATCGAAACTTCTTATCCGAAGATTACTCTCACGAATTGCAGGTAATTTTTATTTTATTTTATCAAAGTTAAGAGGGCGCCTGGATGAACTTGGACACCCAAAAATTCTGATTTTAATCCTAATAGGCGCCCGGAATGTCGAACGCCCATGAAGAGGCGCCCAACATTCCGGGCGCCCTAACTTGGGCACTCGGATTCCGGGCGCCTAACTTGGGCTCTCGGATTCCGGGTGCCCTAACTTGGGCACTTGGATCCGGGCGCCCTAGGCAAAATGCAAAAATGTTCCTTAACTAGGGCGCTTGGCACCCATGCGTCCGAGGCAGAGAGCATCTTTTGTTCGTTGTCATATTTTATTTGAATCTTCCATTCTTTAATTTATAATTCCATATTTATCTTTATATAACTCTCTAAAGAAATTTAACAATCAAAATGTTCATCTATATTTGAAACTTTTGTAATTCTCGTTAACAAGATACTATTTTGAAATAATGATTTTGTTTATTTTGAAATAATGATTTTGTTTATTTTGTAGGAGGATTACCGCGTAATATATAGAGATCAGTTGCCACATTTGCCTCTTCTTCACTACAACAAAGTTGTAAGTGTAGGAAAATTATCAGTGAGGGGAGGATGGAAAGATATTGCGCAGTACCGGGAATGGCTCAATACGCCGGTTCAAATTAATCGAACTAAGATGTACCCCCAAGTAGGAAATTTTCTAGATCTTGATACAGATGGAAAATTTAAGGGTTTTTGTTACGATCAGCTCATGATTAGAACATGCAAGCAATACAAAGGTCAAAGCTTGTTCGAGCGGTGGTTTGTGATAAATGAAAAGCTTGTGAGGCTTAGCGCTATTGAGTTTAGCCTTATATCGGGACTCAAATTTGATGATACATTATTAACAAGAGAAGAACAAGAAGCTATTAAATCTGATCAATTGAAACGCCGAATATGGCCCAGTAAGGGGAATGAAAAAGTCACCGCACCGGAAGTCGTGGAAAAAATTACATCCATTATGGAACGCGTTCCAAATTCTGAAGATATAATTAAATTAGTATATGCTTTGATTATATCTCAATTTTTCCTTGCAGACCGCTATTTAACGGTCGATAACATTGTTTTGAATGTAGGTCAACTAATCCCATTTTAATGTCGTTATTTATTACTTATATTGTACTTTTTATTCAAAATTGTCTGATATTATTACAGGTATGTGATAACTTGGATATTTGCGAAAAATATCCATGGGGTCTTCAAGTTTGGAATAAGACCATTCGAGACGTCTTGAGCAATATAGGAGATTTAAGTAATTCATCCCAAAGTAAACGCAATTGGAACGCACATGGATGTCCCTGGATTGTATTGGTATGAACTCTTGCTTGGTTAAGTTTTTCTTTTTTGAATTAAATTTTTTCATGTATATGTTTGTTGTGCAGTATTGGATGTTAGAGGCTATCGAAGGCATGGAAAGAGCATCCAAGTCTAAGAAAAGACCTGGTTACTCTGCAAGGTATCCAAGGATGTTGCGATGGAGCTTAGGAGAAGTACCGCCAAACAATAAGAAGTTCAAAGCTTTTTTGAAGAAAGGGGCTCATGTATGTTTTGTAGTAATTAATTGTATTTTTTTAAATAATATCACTAATAAAATCTAATTTGGAATAATTATGTGTTTTTTTGTTATCAGGCTGTGATCCCGAGATTGATGCCTGATGCAAATGAGATAACGATGGCCTATTTTTGGGAAACCAAGAATTGGTTTCAACTAAAAAATAATCAAGCAGCCGAGTATGGTGCCCTGACTAGCTGCTTGGGCCTTGATTACGTCATCGTTCGGGATATTGAGTCATCATCTTCTCAGCATCAACCCGATGATTCTTCTAGCTCTCGCCATGCTCCTACCAGTGGAGGTCAACCCGACCATTCCTTCACCTCTCAGCGCCCTTCAACGTCGAATGATGAACTGCCACCTGATTGGTTTGTCCGAATGGAAGGAAAATTTGACCGAATGGAACAAAGGTTTGATCGAATTGAGAGTGGGCAAGCACAAGTCCTAAAGAGTTTCAAGTATCTTGAAAGGATGATCCGCACTGACTTTCAGTCGAAAGGAATCGAATATCCATCCGAAGAGGTGGATGAGTGATTTAATTTTGTGTTTTTACTGATAGTTTTTTATGCTTGGATTTAGATTAATGATAGTTTTTTATGCTTGGATTTGGATGTGTTTGGTTTATGTTTTTAATTTAGGATTTGGATATTTTTGGATGTTTTGTTCTAATTTTCAACGTTTTTGTTAAAATAGAATTCTCATCATTTTGCCGAAGTTGATGATCTGGAGGGTACTCAACATAATCACAGAGCTGATGATATTCATGGTTCTCAACAGAATTTCGAATTTAATGATCCAGAGCATTTTGAGCAGAATCACGGAGTTGATGATCTAGGCTGCGATGTTATGAAAGCCAGAGCTGATGATCCGCAGGGTTCTCAGCAGAATCTCGGATATGATAATCCGGAGGATTTTGAGCAGGATCCCGGAGTTGATGATTTAGTGGGCATTGTTATGACTCCAGAAGAGAGGGCACGAAGGACAAGAAAACCTAGTGCCTATGTTAGAACTCCATTTGTTGATGATAGACCAACATATAAGCCCAGGATGCCTTCTAAATAATTAGGCAGTGTTAATGTTGGTATTTCACTTGTGGTACTTGAAATTTCTAATCATACCTTATAATTTGTTCTATGTTAAAAAATTTGCTCGTTATATTGTTGATATCGGGATAGAATCGCATAAATAGATTAGAGGCAAATTTGAAATTTTTAAAAATTGAGGGACCAAAAGTGCAAATTTGGATTTCAAAAAATTTGGGGCCGAATTGAAAATCTTAATTTTTTTTGAAAATTTTGGACTTAATTGGAGCTCTGGGTTTTCCGAAAATTTGGGGTCAAATGGCAATTTCTGAAAAATTTAGGGACTAAAAGTGCAAATATGGATTTTTGAAAATTAAAATGGACTGAACTCTCAATTCTGGGTTTTCTGAAAATGGAAGTCAAATTGTATTTTTTGAAAATTAAGGGACCAACAGTGAAATTTCGGATTTCAAAAAATCAGAGGTCTAATTGAAAATTTTAATTTTCCAAAAATTATGGAATGAATTGCAATTCAGACAGGGTTTTCCAAAATTTGGGGTCAAATTGCAGTTTTTGAAATTGAGGGACCAAATCAAATGTTGGAAGAATTTATTAACTCAAGAACAGCTAAGTGATCTTATCAGTTGAGTTAAATAAGTTAGTTAAATGTTTTGATGATAACAAAAAGGTGTCATCAACCTTTGAAGATTGGATACTTGGTTTAAAAGAAAATCATTCAAGAACAGAAGTATTCAAGAAATGAAGATTCAATCTTACGAGAATAGTGAAAATCAGATTAGTGGAAGATTGAAAATCAGATTAGTAAAAATCAGCTTAGTGGAAATGAGATCATCAAATGATTGATCATGAGATGACTAGTGCATCAGCTTTGTACATCAGACTAGTGCATCAGCTTAGTGCATCAGCTTTGTACATCAGACTTGTGCATCAGACTAGTGCATCAGACTAGTGATCATCAGCGGAGTGGATCCCGTCAGCTAAGTGAAATCGGTCAGTAAGCTCTCCAACGGTAACAAGCTAAGTGCATTAAATGCTGCTGACAGAAAGTACAGCAGAGTGTACAGTAAACAGTGCAGAAAGTACATCAGAGTGTACAGTGAACAGTGCGACAGTCTGCAAAAGTTACCATTCAAATTATGACCGTTGCTCAAGGACTTAAATGCAATTTTTGCCAACCTTCAACGGGCAAAATTACAAATCCAAGAGTATAAATAGATGGTAAACTGAAGATTCAAGTGAGACTTGCACACTTTCAAGATCAAATCTTTAGAGCAAGAATCCATCAGTTGAGTCATCTTTTCATAAGCTTAGTCATCTTATGACGAAGCTGATTGTTGAAGAACAAGAGTGAACCCTTGTATATCTGAGTGATGTTCAACTGAGTGCTGTGAGGAGTAGATATCCATCTTTGTGAGTGATATTACTTCGGAGAATAGGTCTTCTTTGTGATTTCCTATTGCGGACTTGTGGTCGTTTCATTTGTTGTTCGACGCAAGTAGAGTATACTGTAAACTTAGTGATTATAGTATAAACCAAGATCTGTGTGACTTGGAAGAGTGGATTAAGAGGATTTGTTCCTGTATAACCACTAAAAAAATTCCTTGTGTTATTTACTTTATTTGTCTTGCATTGCATATCTCATAAGCTAAGTAAATACTTTAAAAGAAGAGTCTTTTAAATTGAGGAATTTTCAACTTGGGGCAAAACTTTCCTTGTGCTTTAAAAGTTTAATTGAGTTGAAAACATTGTTTGAAAAACACATATACACTATCCGCTGCATCACTGTTTGAAAATTGAAAATCAGATTAGTGGAAGATTGAAAATCAGATTAGTAAAAATCAGCTTAGTGGAAATGAGATCATCAAATGACTGATCATGAGATGACTAGTGCATCAGCTTTGTACATCAGACTAGTGCATCAACTTTGTACATCAGACTTGTGCATCAGACTAGTGCATCAGATTAGTGAAAATAGTGAAAATCAGATTAGTGGAAGATTGAAAATCAGATTAGTAAAAATCAGCTTAGTGGAAATGAGATCATCAAATGACTGATCATGAGATGACTAGTGCATCAGCTTTGTACATCAGACTAGTGCATCAGCTTAGTGCATCAGCTTTGTACATCAGACTTGTGCATCAGACTAGTGAAAATAGTGAAAATCAGATTAGTGGAAGATTGAAAATCAGATTAGTAAAAATCAGCTTAGTGGAAATGAGATCATCAAATGACTGATCATGAGATGACTAGTGCATCAGCTTTGTACATCAGACTAGTGCATCAGCTTAGTGCATCAACTTTGTACATCAGACTTGTGCATCAGACTAGTGCATCAGACTAGTGATCATCAGCGGAGTGGATCCCATCAGCTAAGTGAAATCGGTCAGTAAGCTCTCCAACGGTAACAAGCTAAGTGCATTAAATGTTGCTGACAGAAA
This sequence comes from Penstemon barbatus, assembly GCA_003313485.2. Classification (NCBI taxonomy): domain Eukaryota; kingdom Viridiplantae; phylum Streptophyta; class Magnoliopsida; order Lamiales; family Plantaginaceae; genus Penstemon; species Penstemon barbatus. Next base: position 11,615,861 of record CM064884.1, on the reverse strand, counting down.
GTACAGCAGAGTGTACAGTAAACAGTGCAGAAAGTACATCAGAGTGTACAGTGAACAGTGCGACAGTCTGCAAAAGTTACCATTCAAATTATGACCGTTGCTCAAGGACTTAAATGCAATTTTTGCCAACCTTCAACGGGCAAAATTACAAATCCAAGAGTATAAATAGATGGTAAACTGAAGATTCAAGTGAGACTTGCACACTTTCAAGATCAAATCTTTAGAGCAAGAATCCATCAGTTGAGTCATCTTTTCATAAGCTTAGTCATCTTATGACGAAGCTGATTGTTGAAGAACAAGAGTGAACCCTTGTATATCTGAGTGATGTTCAACTGAGTGCTGTGAGGAGTAGATATCCATCTTTGTGAGTGATATTACTTCGGAGAATAGGTCTTCTTTGTGATTTCCTATTGCGGACTTGTGGTCGTTTCATTTGTTGTTCGACGCAAGTAGAGTATACTGTAAACTTAGTGATTATAGTATAAACCAAGATCTGTGTGACTTGGAAGAGTGGATTAAGAGGATTTGTTCCTGTATAACCACTAAAAAAATTCCTTGTGTTATTTACTTTATTTGTCTTGCATTGCATATCTCATAAGCTAAGTAAATACTTTAAAAGAAGAGTCTTTTAAATTGAGGAATTTTCAACTTGGGGCAAAACTTTCCTTGTGCTTTAAAAGTTTAATTGAGTTGAAAACATTGTTTGAAAAACACATATACATTATCCGCTGCATCACTGTTTGAAACTCTGATTACATAAGCTTGATGAGCAAAATCAGCACAGTAGTCTACTTTACTGAATAAGCTAAGTGCTAAATCAGCATAGTAGTCTTACGAATAAGATCAGCTTACTCAGCTTATAAGCTAAGTGCAAAATCAGCTTAGTCATTTTATTGTGCTGATGAGCGAACTGTACTTATAGAAGAAAAGTTTAAGATTTATTTTTAAAGTTTTGAGGTCTATTCACCCCCCCCCCCATCTAGACCTCAACTGACCACTTTGGGACCAATATCAAAGTTTGGGTTTTTCAAATTATATTGTAATTCCCGAAAATTGAGGGACCAAGAGTGCAAATTCATATTTTGGAAAATCTAGGGCTGAATTGAAAATCTTAATTTTGGACTTAGTTGGAACTCTGGGATTTTCGAAAACTTGAGGTCAAATGGCAATTTCTAAAAATTTAAGGGACCAAAATTGCAAATATGGATTTTTGAAAATTAAAATCTTCTGAAAATTATGGACTGAACTCTCAATTCTGGATTTTTCAAAAATGGGAGTCATATTGCATTTTTTGAAAATTAAGGGATCAAAAGTGAATATTTGAATTTCTGAAAATCAGGGGCCGAATTGAAAATTTAATTAAGTTATGATTTACGGAGGAGCTATAAGTGAATGTTTTCCATTCGAATCCTCAAATAATCAAACTTCACTAAGTTGTGATTTACGAAGGGGTTAATGTTACTATAAATGAATGTTCTTCGTTCGAATCCTCAATTAATTAAATTTCACTAAGTTATGATTTATGAAGTAGTTAATGTTACTATAAATGAATATTCTCCGATTGGATCTTAAATTTCACTAAGTTGTGATTTACGGAGGGGTTCATGTTACCAGTGAATTTTCTCCGTTCGAATCCTCAAATAATCAAACTTCACTAAGTTGTGATTTACGAAGGGGTTAATGTAACTATAAATGAATGTTCTTCGTACGAATCCTCAATTTATTAAATTTTACTAAGTTATGATTTACGAAGTAGTTAATGTTACTATAAACGAATATTCTCCGATCGGATCTTAAATTAATTAAATTTCACTAAGTTGTGATTTACGGAGGGGTACATGTTACTAGTGAATGTTCTCCGTTCGAATTCTCAATTAATCAAATTTCAATAAGTTATGATTTACGAATGAGTTATAAGTGATGTTCTCCGATTGGATCATCAATTAATCAAATTTCATTAAATTGTGATTTATGGATGAGTTAATGTTTACAAATTTAGGATAAGTTACGATCCTCGATTGACTAAATCAACAAATTTAGGGTAAGGACGATTGTTTTTCTGATAGTCATGCGCCCAGAATATCGGGTGCCTTTGAAGGCGCCCGGAATATCGGGCGTCTTAGAAGGCACTCAGGATTTCGGGAGCCTTTGACGGCGCTCGGAAGTTCGGGCGCTTACAAAGGCGCCCGATATTCTGGGTGCCTTTGGATATTTCGAGCGCCCAAGACAGGGGAGCATTTTTTATCTCTTTCAATAATAATAAATGCTTCAACACAATAATTATCAAGTATTATTAGAAATATTGTTCAATAAACATCAAATAATACGAGTAGTTTGCATTAAAATAGACATCAACCTAAGATTGCTCTGAGTTCTCTGACTGTTGAGGTCATGCGCCCAGAATATCGTGTGCCTTTGAAGGCGCCCGGAATATCGGGCGTCTTAGAAGGCACTCAGGATTTCGGGAGCCTTTGAGGGCGCTCGAAAGTTCGGGCGCTTACAAAGGCGCTCGATATTCTGGGCGCCTTTGGATATTTCGAGCGCCCAAGACAGGGGAGCATTTTTTATCTCTTTCAATAATAATATATGCTTCAACACAATAATGGTCAAGTATTATAAGAAATATTGTTCAATAAATATCAAATAATACAAGTAGTTTGCATTAAAATAGACATCAACCTAAGATTGCTCTGAGTTCTCTAACTGTTGAGGTCATGCGCCCAGAATATCGGGTGCCTTTGAAGGCGCCCGGAATATCGGGCGTCTTAGAAGGCGCTCAGGATTTCGGGAGCCTTTGAGGGCGCTCGAAAGTTCGGGCGCTTACAAAGGCGCTCGATATTCTGGGCGCCTTTGGATATTTCGAGCGCCCAAGACAGGGGAGCATTTTTTATCTCTTTCAATAATAATAAATGCTTCAACACAATAATGGTCAAGTATTATAAGAAATATTGTTCAATAAATATCAAATAATACAAGTAGTTTGCATTAAAATAGACATCAACCTAAGATTGCTCCGAGTTCTCCAACTGTTGAGGACATGTTTTTGCATTGTGTCCGGTACATTTGCAAATCGAGCATTTGTATTTTTTTTTCGGATTTTCTAGACAAGAAGGATAACGTGACGTTCTTGGCCTTCCAACAGATATACATATTTAATTTATATACATAAACATTCAAGAGATAACTTAACAGTTAGATAAAAAAATCTCATTTTTTTTTAATTTTGGTCGACCGAGATTCAAAATGGAGAATCAAGTCGTTATGTAACATTAACTCCTCCGTTGGTAAAAAAAAAAAAAAAATCTCAATTTTTTTTTTTATTTTGGTCGATCGGGATTCAAAACGGAGAACCAAGTCGTTATGTAACATTAACTCCTCCATTTGTAAAAATTCTCATTTATTTTTATTTTGATCGATCGGGATTTAAAACGGAGAACCAAGTCGTAATGTAACATTAACTCCTTCGTTTGTAAAAAAGAAAATCTCATTTTTTTTATTTCGGTCGATCGGGATTCAAAACGGAGAATCAAGTCGGTATGTAACATTAACTCCTCCGTTTGTAAAAAAATAAAGAATCTCATTTTTTATAAATCAAGAGATGAATTTTTTTAAAAATTATCTCTTGAATATTTATGTATATAAATTCAAATAAATATAAACATTCAAATTTATTTTTATTATTTTTAATGTTATTATATTCAAATATATTGTATATGTCATTATATTTACTATCAAGTATCAAGTAATAAATTGTATATGTCATTATATTTACTATCAAGTAAAATATAAAAATATTTAAATGTTCATGAGCTGAGTGATCAAGAGATGAGTGGTCTTGAGATGAGTGATCAAAAGATGACTGGTCATGAGTCGAGTGAGTGATCATGAGCTGAGTGGTCATCAGCTGAGTGAGTGATCATGAGCTGAGTGGTCATCAGCTGAGTGAGTGATCAAGAGATAAGTATTCATGAGATGAGTGATCAAGAGATGGGTGTTCATAAGCTGAGTGAGTGATCAAGAGATGAACTTCTTTTAAGTTATCTCTTGAATTTTTTATGTATATAAATTCAAATAAATTAAATATGTCATTATATTTTTTATCAAGTAAAATATAAAAATATTAAAAATAATACAAAAAATTGAATGTTTATGTATATTTGAATTTATATACACAACAATTCAAGAGATGAGTGATTGTGAGCTTAGTGATCAAGAGATGAATTATTTTAAAATTATCTATTGAATGATTATGTATATAAATCCAAATAAATTGAACATGTCATTATAATTTCTATCAAGTAAAATATAAAAAACATTAAAAATAATAAAAACAAATTTGAATATTTATATTTATTTGAATTTATGAACATAAACATTCAATAGATGAGTGATCAAGAGATGAGTGAATGATCAAGAGATGAACTTTTTTTAAAAATTATCTCTTGAATGTTTATGTGTATAAATTCAAATAAATTGAATCTGTCATTATATTTTCTATCAAATAATATAAAAAAACATCTGTTTTAAATCCCAATCGACCAAATGAGATTATTTTTTTACAATAGAGGAGTTAATGTTACATAATTTTTAATATTAAAAATAATAAAAATAATTTTAAATGTTTATATTTATTTGAATTTATATGCATAAACATTCAAGAGATAATTTGAAAAAAAATTCATCTCTTGATTTATATATATAAAATTGAATATGTTTCACATAAAAACATACACTTTCGTTGTTTTAAATATTTTCCTACAAGTCTTGCCCATGTTACATAAAAACATCCGTTTTGAATCCCGATCGGCCAAAATAAAAAAAATAATTGAGATTCCTTTTTTTTTTACAAACGGAGGAATTAATGTTACATAACGACTTTGTTCTCCGTTTTGTCCCGATCGACCAAAACAAAAAAAATATCGTAAATATGTGCTCGCTTGAGTTTGATTGTTGTGATGAAAAAAGTAATTACAAAAATTCTTTGTTGGAACATTTTTTTTAAAATTACTCATTAATTTACAATACAACAATTTTCAAATTATAAATATTTATTAACATTTTAATTTTTGTTAATAAATTCAAATATAAAAACATTTATTTTATTTTATTTATATAAAAAAAAAAAAAAAAAAAAAAAAAAAAAAATCCTAAAAAACCTACCACCCACCAGCCGCCGCCGCCCCCCACCTCCCCCTCAAGCCCAGGCCGTAACGGCCGATCCTAGGCCGGCAACGGCCTGGGATCAACGATTCCAGGCCGGCGACGGCCTGGGGACCTTCTCTCCAGGCCGTCGCCGGCCTGGAAGTCGAGTTCCGAGGCCTGCGACGGCCTGAACTCGGAGGCCGTCGCAGGCCTCCGATCTGTCGTTTCCGGCCGGCGACGGCTTCTCCCGAGGTAGTCGCCGGCCTGGGAAGGTGGAGGGAGGCTGGCTCGGTTGGTGGAGGGTGGTGGCCGGTCGGATGGGGTGGGGATGGGTTAGGGAAGAAGATGTGTTTTTTCTTTTGTTTTTTTTTAATTGTGAGGGTATTTTGGGTATTTTCTGTTGAGTAGGGTATGGACAAGGAATGAAGAATTGACAAATGTCACTAATTGAGTGGAATGGTATGTTACTCACTCCATCCAAGAGTTAGGATAGACAATCCCAAGAGTGTGGACCATGCGGGTGACTACTACCAAATTTTAAGAGACACTTCAATCAATAATTGAAAGTAAATATATAGGGTTATTACTTATTAGCAATTGACCCTCAAGTTATTATTATAATGTTTAATTTATTTTATGGGATTTGAAAATAAACGATTTACCCTTTGTTTTAAAATATTCTCACTATCTTCTTATTAATTTTAAATTTTCAGAAAAAAATGAATTGACAATAATACCTTCTTATATGTGGATCATTTTATCCCTCTAAAAAGTAGTTTCACCAGTTTACACAATACATTTCATGTTCACTTTCATATTTGAGCGAATGAAATAAACTCACCAACTCGAAGGAGAGGAGAGAGGCGTAAATAACTATTTTTCATAGGGATTAAATTGAATATTATGATAATTATATGGCATAAATTGCAAGTGGCTACTTTTCGGGTCGACCAAAAAAAGTCGTCAAATCAAATATGTGATACAAGCTAATTAATTTTTAATCTTATTTTATTGTGGAAACCAAAATGCTCCTGCATATGAATTCTCTAAATACCCTTAAACAATTCGTAACGTCTAGTAAGTCCAAACTAATTTTTTTTTCATAATGATAAGCTAGCTAAGCTATATTAAATGTTTAAGAAAATGCAAATGGTTTATATATCTATATACCATTTGGCTAAAGGCGGCTAATCTTAAACTCAAATTGTCAAACTTTGAACCTCGTAGTTGACCTCTTCTTAATTTAAAAGCTCAAGTAGTGACACTTATTAATCTAATCTTTCAAGTTGCATGGAGCAGCCGACGGCTTAAGATAAAATATGCATGTTCTACATCTTGTGCTTACCCGTTATTAAATTAATTAACAACTAGTTATGAAAAATTAATAATTATCTTATTAGTGTGACATATTCAAGATGATAACCACAAACCTTTTGTTTTGTTACCACCTTCCTTTACGAGTTAATTTTTTTTTTTTAATGTAAATGCAATAGAGGTACCAAAGATGGTTTACCAAAAATTTGCTCGACCTTAATTAGGTAATAGTAGGTAGAGTGTCAAAGAGTCGAATATTATTGAACTATACATTGTTTAAGTTTAGTTTGAATTTTATTGAATTTTTGTGTTTGAGCTTAATTTAAATTTTATCGAACTTGAAATTTGGTATTTAAACTTGGTTTGAATTTTATCGAGACAAATAGTATTAGACGACATAATTTTATCGAATTATACATAGCTCTTTTTTTCTTTATTAAAAAGAAGCGCCTTAAAAAAAAATATTGATGACAATCAATATATAGGAGTATAATAAAGAGACACATTCATTTACAAATGCATACATGCAACTAAGAAACAAATAAATGGGAAAATGCAAGATATTCCCCTATGTTATGTCAAATCGGCAAGAAATTATCCTGTAAAATATTTATTATGTCAAACTTCCTTGTACTTTCAAAAAGACTGCAAAAAACTCCCAATTTATAAAAAAAATAGGTCATTTTATATCGACATATTTCAAGAAATAATTTTAAAAATATTTCAGTGAAATTGTAGAACTTGAAGTATTTTAAAAATGATTTCTTGAAATATGTCGATAAAAAAGGATCAATTTTTTTTCTAAATTAAGTGTTTTTTATAAAATTTTAAAAATATAAGAAAGTTTAGTGCAATTAAAATCCCCAAATAAATAGACAAAACACAAAAAGAGATTCAAAATTGCTATAACTGACATATATAAAATGTCAAAAGTCGTCAGAGAAATTTAACATTAATTAAGCCCCCATGTGTATTTAAGGTATTTAAACAAAATTTTCAGCTTTCATATTTAGCTTCAGAAAGGTACTACACGAAAGATATCCAAAATTAATTCTACTATTCCTTGGTATTTCTTCACGTTTTAGACTTGACTTAACGTCTTTCGAGTAGGGTTAAAAATCAAATCAAGCTACTACATACTTGACTCAAGCTTGTTTGATAAAATCTCATTTGAACTCGGTTCGTCACACTAATCAAACAAGATTTAATATCATTTTCTGTTCGACAACTTTTGAAGCTCGACTCGATATGCTAAAAATTAATAATATGCATGTAAAGTATCAAGCTACATACTAGGTTTGAGTTCATATGGTAAAAGCTCATTTGAGCTCGATTCGTTTACAATCAAATCAAGCTCAAACATAAAATTTCAAGCTCGATAAAATTTAATCAAGCTTCAGCAAAGCATCTTTCGATGCTATTCAGCCAATGTTTTCAGAATCGGATCGAACAGTGAACCGATGAGCCGACTGGCCACTGATTTTACTGGTCGAATCGGTCGAATCGCTAGTCGGACCGAATGACGTCATAATAATGTAATAAATATATTTAATTTTAAATCATATGTAATATGCATAAAATTTAAACATTATCCTACAATTGATTAAAAATTATCCTACTATTGATTAAAAATTATACAAAATCTTATAATATATTTAAATTAAATCATATAATATTTTTCTAATTTATATCATAACGGAAATATGATACTAATTGAAAGCTCATATAAATTTAATATGATTATATTTCTTTATAAAAATTTAAAAATCTAAGGTAAAAATACAACAAATTAAGAAATTCATAAATTTAAAATATTGTTATGTATAAAAGTCTAATATACAAAATCAAAATTGCATAATATATCGATTTGAATCTTTATCCTAAAAATAATACTGGAAAGAAATATTTTATAGAACAAATTTTAATAAAAAAATTATTATTTGAGTATTAATTTTCATTCATAATGTGTAAAATGTTAATTTGAGTTAATTTTCTAATTTATAAAAAAAAATCGGTTACAAGTTTCTGTAATTAATAAATTTTAATTTGTACAAAAAGTTTAGCAAAAATTATTTAGCTCAAATGGTAAGGAATTTATGTTTCACTTAAGAGGTTAGGTGTTCAAATCCCATTCTTTACAAAAACATTTTAGTTTATTTTTATAAATAATTTTTTTTAAAAAAATCGAAAATAAAAAAGAAGAAATTAAAAATCGGGTTGAATTGATTTTTGAGTCAGAAGATTTTAGGAGCCTTTGGTACGCGATCCAACTAGTCGGACCAGTCGATCCGGTCCGATTTAATAACATTATACTCAGCTCGATTACACCCTTATTTTCTAGGCACATCATATATTTTATACAAAATCTCTGCCAATGGGAATTCAAGTCTATATTTTTGCGCCGCGGATCTCCTGTCCCAAGTGGGTGTCCCACTTGGTGTCACATTAATTTAAAATTGACATATGTCCTTTTTAACTGGGTATGTGCTAGAGTTTATTTAATTAATTTAACCACAGTTAAAAATAAAATAAAAAACAAAAAACAAAAAACCTCTCAGTTTCCACTACCACGTCTTCATCTTTATCATCATCTTATCTTCTTAGATCTACAATAGTAGTTCAAGTTCTATAAAATTTCTCAGGTTTATCATATAGAAGAATACATCCATTTTTTTCACTTAATTTATCATGTAGAAGAATACATCCATCACTATAATTAATCAACAATAAGCAACTGTTAAAATAAAAAATTTAAAGCACTAATGGAATTTACCTAATGAATAATAGAATTGAATTGGGCTGAATGTCTCTACAATTTGCAAATTTTTTTTTTTCTGAAAGTAGTTTGCAGAATTAAATTTGTATATGGTTTTTCAATGTCTCTACAATGTGCAGATTTCTTTTTCTGAAAGTAATTTGTAGTATCAAAGTTGTTCAAGAGTTCTAACAGAAGTGTGAGAACGTGGAAAATTGAGAGTTATTTATTTTTTTTCATTTTTTTTAATTCTTAATTGAGGTTAAACTAATTAGATAAACTCTAACAAATACTCAATTGAAAATGACAGGTGTGAATTTTATATTAATGTGATGAATAAGAGATCCGTAGCCATATTTTTGTGATCTAATTCTTTCCAACTAACCAATCACTGTTAATAAATAAATTCCACTTTAAATGGAGCAAACAAAAAGGTGGAAAAAAGCATTATTTACTTTTTTCCAGGAGGAGAAATATGGGTTGTACTGTAATTATTTTATCTTCCCCAATAGGACATCCCCTTTTCTTTTTATAACCTATTAATTAATATTAATTATAATGCCAGATAAAATCGCCAAGGTGGAATCAATTCTTTCATCTTTAAACTCCTTTAATAAAGGACACACAATAATAATTAAATTAATCGAAATTTCTCTCTACCTATAAAATTCTTGCACCCATATAAGAAGGCCAAAATTAAGAGAGTTCGAAAGTGTGAACCAAGTCAAGAATTTCCCACCACTCTATCAATTCTTGAATACTAAGGTGAAGTCTTCTTGCTTACAAGTTTCTATATCTATATATATATAATCCATTTACAATCATATTCCAAAAAGAAATCTTGAATACATTGTGATTTGTGATTTTTTTTACTTTTTTTTTGGTGATTTTGAAATGGGTATTTTTCCGCCATGTTGTTGTTCAACAGAGATGGTGGAGAATTTTTTTGGAACAGTGTGCGGGAAGATTAAGGATGAACCTGAAATTGAAAGAAGGAAGATTAAAGGTACTGTTGTGTTGATGAAAAAGAATGTAATGGATGTAACCGATGCTGGTGCTTCTTTGCTTGATCGATTTCATGAGGTTTTTGGGAAAGGGGTTTCTTTGCAACTTATCAGTGCCGTTCATTTTGATCCTGGTTAGTTTGATTTCATGAGGTTTCATGAAATTCTTTTTCTTTTTTTTTTTTGTTTGTTTCAATTTTGCTATATTAAGTACAATTTTTTCCATGTGGAGAGTTTTGCTAATAAAGTTGACACATTAGTACTTTTGGTATCTAGAGACATTTCATGTGAATTATTTCGTTTCACTCGGTTTCGAAATGTTTAATTGTGGTAATGTGGTAGTATTGTTTTTGGGTGAAAGTTCGTTTGAATATGTAAATCCTATTTACATATTGTTTAAAATGGTGGGTGGACCGTTTTGCGCATTTGAATGGACCGAAATCAATCCAAACTGGGAACGAACCAAACACCGAGATATAATTGATCCAAACGGGGTCTTAAACGACGAATTTGCCAAGAAAGCTGTCTATTAACTAATCAGAACAAGAAGTAAGAATAAAAAATGTTATGTAGTAAAAAATGCAGAAATCAAGAATCTGACATATTCCACCTACTTGGCTTCCATTCTTTATTGTTTTTCCTATCTGTATTTGTTTTGGTTCTGTTGTTTAAGAATCAAAATTTTAAACAATCTTTGTCTTTTGGACTTGTTTATTTGAAACTAACTTTTAGCTTTAATTTGTCTTAACAATCTGTTGTTTTCAATCTTGAAGCAAATGGAAAAAGAGGGAAACTAGGAAAAGCAGCATATTTGGAAGATTGGATCTCAAAAATCACATCACTTTCTGCCGAGGATCATGCCACATTCAACGTCACATTTCTTTGGGACGAGTCTTTAGGAGTACCGGGTGCTTTCATTGTCCGAAACCATCACCATAGTCAGTTTTACCTTAAGACAGTAACCTTAGAAAATGTTCCTGAACATGGCCAACTCCATTTTGTCTGCAATTCTTGGGTTTATCCTGCACATCGTTACAAATACGATCGTATCTTCTTTCCAAACAGGGTATAATATATCTCTTCAATATTTTGCCTACCATATATAAACACTGAACTATCATGACATATTGATGAAATAATTGTGATTTTTTGTGTTTTTGTACTATTAGACGTATTTGCCGTGTGATACACCGGAACCTCTACGCCCATATAGAGAAGAAGAGCTTATAAATCTTCGTGGAAATGGAACCGGCATGTTAAAGGAATGGGATAGAGTATATGACTATGCATATTATAATGACTTGGGAAGTCCTGAAAAAGGGAAAGATTACGCTCGCCCAGTGCTCGGTGGATCTACAGAATACCCTTATCCTCGTAGAGGAAGAACGGGTCGTAAGCCAAACAAAAAAGGTAAAATCGAGAGAACTTTTTTTTTGGTTTGTTATTGTTGTTATATCTATGAAATTTGAATAAAAGAGCTAAATGCAAAAATACACCCTGTGCTTTGCATAATTGACAAACCCCCCCCTGTGATATTTTTATTAGCAAAAGAACCCCTGTGATCTGTTTTTATTAGCAAAAAAAACCCATTTATAATTCCTTCATAAGTCAATAGGGAGGTTATTGTCAAATTTTAAGTGAAAAGTGGAGTTATCGCCAATTTTTAAAGTTATCAGGGGGGTCATTGATAATGTTTTAGGTTAAAAGGGGTGTTTTCGCATTTTCTGGGTGGGGTGTACTTGTCATTTTTTCTGTGAAATATGTACTCCGGCTTGCGAGGGGGTTTATTGCTATTAAAAATAAGCAAAGGGGTTTTTTTGCTAATAAAAATATCACATGAGTTTTCTTTCTAATTAGACAAAGCAAATGGGGTATTTTTGCATTTCACTCGTGAATAAAAATATAACAGTTAGCTGTGTGACTAAATGTTAACATTATCATAGTAAAGATAATTTTTGTAGTAGTTTTTCAAACAGTTTCCGATTTTAACTGCAGATCCCAAATCCGAGAGCCGATTGTTTCTTCTGAGTTTAAACACTTACGTTCCAAGAGATGAACTGTTCAATCAAGTTAAATTTTCAGATTTCATCGCCTATGCACTTAAATCGCTCGGCCAAGTACTAGTCCCCGAGATTAAAGCTGTAACCGATAAAACTTTTAATGAGTTCGATAGTTTCCAAGATGTTCTCGACTTATATGAAGGAGGAATTAAGTTGCCTAATGATCACAAACTACACAAAATCAAAGATTGCATTCCATTGGAGTTAATCAAAGAACTTACTCGTTCTGATGGCGAACGGTTTCTTAAGTTCCCAATGCCTGATATAATCAAAGGTACATTACATTATATTTAGAGTCTTTAAAAATGCTTATTTATTAGAGATTAGTAATCTTATACTGGATTGAATTTAGAGAATAAAACGGCATGGAGAACCGATGAAGAGTTTGGAAGAGAAATGTTAGCTGGAGTGAACCCTGTTGTCATTCGACGCCTACAGGTACAGGATAATTTCGCTTTTTAAATTTGTTGCCTATAAATTTATATTAATACAAACGATTATTTCGCAGGAGTTTCCACCTAATAGCACGCTCGACCCTCGAGTATACGGCGATCAAAACAGTACTATCACAAGGAAGCACGTCGAGAAATACATGAACGGAATTACTGTTGATGAAGTAATGTTCATTCTCTACTCTCTAGTTTAATATTTGAGTTACTCGTAAATAACCTCTAAATCTGTATATGATGCATGCCAGATTTAGTCTAGCTCGTTTCGATATGATTTGATGCATTTTAAGAATTATAACACTGGAAAGGAATTTTTTTCCCCCTAAATTAAATTATCTATTGAACTAATAAAATATTATGGTAATTTATTTAATACTTATAAAGAGGGATTTACATATTTCCAAGTATTAACACATGGTTGTATTTGCCAATTAAAATGATAATGGGATACTAATATTTAAGTTATATGTGGTTCTTGAATTTAAATGAGTGAAATACTAAGGATTAAGTAATCTCACCAAATAACAGGACTTTAAATTTCATTCAATTTCCTTATCCTTTTCTGAGGTTATTAAATTCACAAACCAAAAGAAAAGGAAAAGTTTTCAATGTTGCTTAGTTCTTACACTTAATTTGATGCTATTACCTTTTGAAAGCACAGGCCATTGCAAGAAATAAGCTGTTCATATTAGATCATCACGATGCGCTAATGCCATACATCAGACGAATAAACACGACAACAACAAAGACATATGCCAGTCGTACTCTCCTTCTACTCCAAGAAAATGGGACATTAAAGCCGTTAGCAATTGAATTGAGCTTACCACACGTACAAGGAGATATACATGGAGCAACCAGTGAAGTATTCACTCCATCTGAGCATGGAATCGAAGGTTCCGTATGGCAGCTTGCAAAAGCTTATGCTGCAGTTAATGATTCTGGCTATCATCAGCTCATAAGCCACTGGTAATGTATATGTTCTTAAAAATGGTAGAAAATGAATTATATTTGCACAAAATTTGAGAGAAAAATGCAACAATACCCCCTGTGCTTTGCCTAATTGGCAAAAGAAACCCAATGTTATTTTAGGTTTCAAAAATCCCCCGTGTTCTTTTTTTATTATAAAAAAAAACCCATTAGAAATTCCCTCATAAGTCAATGGGGAGGTTATTGTCAAATTTTTAAGTGAATAGGGGGATATTGCTAATTTTTCAAAGTTAATAGGGGGATTATTGATAACTTTATAGATTAAGAGGGATATTTTTGCATTTTTTGTGGGGTGTAATTATCATTTTTCTTACAAAATAATACGGAGTTTTTTTGCTAATTAAAATAAAAAAAGGTGGATTTGTACTAATTAGGCAAAACATATGAGGTATTTTTGCATTTCAATCTCAAGATTTAACGAACTGTATTTATAATGTGTGCAGGTTGAACACTCATGCAGCAATCGAGCCATTTATAATTGCGACAAATAGACAGTTGAGTGTGCTTCATCCGATACACAAACTTTTGCAACCTCATTTTCGGGATACAATGCATATAAATGCTTTGGCTCGCCAGATACTCATCAACGCGGGTGGGATACTTGAGAGAACTGTTTTTCCGGCTAGATACGCAATGGAAATGTCTTCCGCAGTTTATAAAAATTGGAACTTCACCGAGCAAGGACTTCCCGAGGATCTGCTCAAAAGGTTTGTTCGAACTTTCTCTTGAGCTAAATGCAAAAGCACCCCCTGTGCTTTGCCTAAATGGCAAAATCACTCATGTGTTGTTTTTATTAGGAAAAAAACCCCCTTGAGGGTATTTCAAATGGGTAAATAAGCTTATTAACGCATTTGACACCCCTCTTAATTTAAAAAAAAAAAAAAAAAGTTAACACAAGGGTTAATTTTGCTAATAATAATAACACAGGGTGTTTTTGCCAATTAGGCAAAGCATAGAGGGTATTTTCGCATATCACTTGAACTTTCATTCAGTTCAAACTGGAATGAGCTAGCACACTTTACAAAATTGTACTTTTGGTCCCAATTTTTTTAAATGTTTTGCACTTTTGCCTACTGCTGACTTTAATTATATGTTTCTTCACATATAGAGGAATGGCCATTGAAGACGAAAGCCAGCCCTATGGCCTTAAACTCTTAATCGAAGACTATCCTTACGCTGTTGATGGTTTGGAAATTTGGTCCGCAATTGAATCTTGGGTCGAAGATTATTGCAATTTCTATTACCCCACAGATGATAAGATTCTTGCAGACAATGAACTCCAATTATGGTGGAAAGAGCTACGTGAAGTAGGCCACGGTGACTTAAAAAACGAGCCATGGTGGCCTAAGATGCAAACAAAAACCGAACTCACCAAATCATGCACGATTATCATATGGATTGCTTCTGCTCTACACGCAGCCGTAAATTTCGGACAGTACTCTTATGCCGGTTATCTTCCAAACCGGCCTACCGTGAGCCGCCGGTTCATGCCTAAACCAGGAACTCCCGAGTTTGAAGAACTTGAGTCGAATCCCGATTTGGCATTCTTGAAAACTATAACAGCACAGTTTCAAACACTCCTTGGTGTTTCTTTGATAGAAATATTGTCTAGGCATTCCACGGATGAGATTTATCTTGGGCAGAGAGATGATTTGGAATGGACGGTGGATGATCAACCGCGGGAGGCGTTTAAGAGATTTGGTGCTGTGTTGGTAGATATTGAAACGAGAATTGTGGAACGAAATAAGGATAGGGCATTGAGGAATCGGTTTGGACCAGTTAATGTGGCATATACTTTGTTATATCCGAATACTTCGGATTATAGTAGACAGGGTGGACTTAATGTGAGGGGAATTCCGAATAGCGTATCGATATGAAGTTATAGAGAAATGGTTGTGGTATAAGGGAAGATGAAGAGTGTAGAGAGTTTTTTGTGTGGAATATGGATTGTATAATTTGTGCATAGTGTGTAATTGTTACATAATAAAAAAGTGTTCTTTGTTCTTTTGTTTTCTCATTGTTTAAAGAATTTGGAAAGGTGGATTTTGAGATATCAGAATATATGTATGAGTTAGTATGTGATTAGCAGAAGTTGATCTAAATTTGGGAGTCATTCATTTTGCTCTTATATACATTTCTAGAACACATTTAATAATAAAATAGCCTATGAACCATTGGTTTGGAGCAAGCATTTCAAATGACTCCAAAAAGTAGGTTCCAATTATGTAAAATGTAAACCAAAAAATACCAAACAATTTTTCATTCATCTAAAAAATATTTTGAAAAATGTTTATCTAGAATTTTATGAATGACAGCACGAATTTGAAATATAACACAATTATGAAGAAAGAGAAAAATCTATTTGTTTAGGGTTTTAATTCACGGAAAATTCTTACACATACCATATCTATCTATGATATTTGCATAGATCTTGTGATTAATAATTCAACACATAATTAATTTTGGAAGCATGCCTTAATCACAATTGATGATTTAATGAATTTATAACTACAAGGTCAGATAAAATTTTCATAGACCTGATTAGTGTTAGTATTTTCCTTAATTCACATTAAGAGTTGTAAATTTCGTAAATAATCCGATCCACACATAACAACCAGTTAGGAGAGTCGAAGTTGTTCCCTACTCAATCTCATTCGATCAAATCAATATATGAGCTATGAAGAGCTATAATGATAAGAGGAACTATGAATCTAACTAATACTCCTTTCATTTTTTTTTATTTTGTCATTTTGGTGGATTGTACACAGGTGAATTAATATAATAAATAGCCACTTTTTTAACCATAAACCCAACCCAAAAATACCTTTTCAATTAAATAATCACATCATTAATTAACATTAATTATAAACATTAACAAGAAGGATAAAATTGATAGAAACAAAATTAATTTTACATTGAACTCCTAAAACAATAAATAAAACTAAATAAATTTCTTTTGTCAAATCGGAAAAAAAAAAAAAAAAAAAAAAAAAAAGGAGGAGTATAACTATAACTATAACCTAATTTTCTTTATGACTGAGAATTTATAATAGAAAATTGTAATGTCCTCTCAACTTAACTAATAAATGACATTGTATGCACTATATGTATGCTTGGTTAAAATTTTTAAATATGTAACATTCATTCATCATATTGGAAATTTGCCTACTATTAATTAGAGTATAATTTTGAACATTACACTGCAATTTTTATTTATGTCAATAGCGAACAACAAATTAGAGAAGTCATCTCAATATGTATTTGTCCTAGAGATATGCACAAAGTGAATAAAACTATCATATAATATCGAAAGAGATTTTAAATATAATAGAAGAAAAAGAAAATATCCTAATTTACTTAAATTATGGACATCCAAAAATTAATTTCCAAAGCCATTTAATCAAAAATCCAAACATTCTAATTGGCCTCACATCCTATCACCTTATCCAATCTCCATTTCTTAAAAAAAAAAAAAAGTTCATTTAAGTTTTCACACACGCACACACACAAATCCATGGCAGAGGAGGCTCCAGCAGCCACAGCAGAACCCGAAGCTCCGGCCGGATTTACCCCACCCGAACTCGACCCGAACACCCCCTCCCCAGTCTTCGGCGGAAGCACAGGTAGGCTTCTACGTAAAGCACAGATCGAGGAATTCTATGGAATAACATGGGATTCTCCGTAGGAACAAGTGTTCGAGATGCCGACGGGAGGCGCGGCTATTATGAGACAGGGCCCGAATTTGTTGAAGTTGGCCCGAAAGGAACAGTGTTTGGCTTTGGGGACGAGGTTGAGGTCGAAATATAAGATTAAATACCAATTTTATTTATCGGGTTTTTCCGAATGGGGAGGTTCAGTATTTGCACCCGAAAGATGGGGTGTACCCGGAAAAGGTGAATGCGGGTCGGACTGGAGTCGGGCAGAATATGAGGTTTATTGGGAAAAATGTTAGCCACTTAGCCCGATTGAAGTGAAATTTACTGGAAAGCAAACGTATGATTTGTGAGGTGGTGGGATTGTAATTTAATTGTGGGATTATAAATAATTAATCTTCATTATGTGATTATGATTTTAATTTTAATTTTAAATTGTCTTTGCTATTATTTACTGGGATTGTAGTTAAGAAAACAAGAAGACCAATTATTGAGATTAAATGTCCCACATTGGTTAAAAAACAATAGTTAAGTCCACCTTATAAGGTATTGGACAATCCTCACCTTACAAGCTAGCTTTTGAGGTTGAGTTAGGCCCAAGCCAAGTAAGTGGACTTAGTTCAATCCATGTGGTGAATTCTAATATGGTATCAGAGCCCCAGGTTAAAGTGGGCCGCCTCCTTCCGTGATGGGTTCCTCCTTGTTCGCATGATGGACTTCATTATCTACCAACACACACTTCATCCAGACAACAAAGGCCTGAGTTGTCATTATTCCTCCAGTTATTCAAGGCTTGGAGATTCATTATTCATCCGGTTAACAAAGGCTCGGAGTGTCATTATTCGTGTGTTGGATCTTCACCCACATGTCGCAAATTCATAAGGTTGGGCTTTCATATGTCACGTGTTGGGCTTGTTTCACCCACACATTCTGCCCGCCCACACGTGAAGGGGGACTATTGAGATTAAATGTCCCACATTGGTTAAAAACAATAGTTAAGTCCACCTTATAAGGTATTGGACAATCCTCACCTTACAAGCTAGCTTTTGAGGTTGAGTTAGGCCCAAGCCAAGTAAGTGGACTTAGCCCAATCCATGTGGTGAATTCTAATACCAATTATAATACAATTATAAATAATATGCAACCAATACAACATATTAATCTTTATGAGGATGAAATTAAATGAAATTAAAGGGTTGATGAATTACTTACGGACCTGAAGAGTAAAACTTGTAAACGAATCGAACAATATCAAACACCTTATGAAAGCCAAAAACAATGTCGAACTCGATCATCTTGATGTATTTTTTTTTATCTACTAGACTATATCTATATAGTTTAATCAAGCTAAAACAATATCGAACTCGAGCATCTTCATGTATATATATATATATATATATATATCAATTTTTAGGTTATCAAGTCGAGCTCAAACTGAATTTGAATAGACCATCATAAATGATAATCTGATATGTATAATGTTGAGGGCACAAACAAGCAATTATCGAACAAGCAGTATATATAAAAAAAAAAGTTGGTATGATTTTCTGTCCTAAGTAAAACCAAAGTCGATTCTAATGTTCTAAATGCCTGAATCGAAATTCAAAATCGATACCGTCATAACAAATTACATTTCTTACCCAAAATTTATTTTTCTTACCTTAGTGGATAAAAATACCTTCACCAACTATTCATGTTCGAACTTATCGAACATATTATATGGATAAAATTTAGGGCTGTCAATTCGGATTCGTTCTAATCGGGTTCGATTTATTAAAATAATCGTCTGATTAGAGATTCGATGGACCTGATCCAATTACAAAGATCCGTAATCCGAAACATATGGAGCGAATACATATTTAGATCAATCTGATATGTTGAAGATACGTATCCGATAATAAATAAATAAAATGATACATATGCATAATGTTTTATAAAAGTAAGTACCATTAATAAGATTTCACGGACAATTTAAGTAGATAGTAGATTATAACTCGTTTATAAATCTATTTAAACCAATATTTTCATCTACAAATATGAATGTTAGTAAAGAAAGTTTGAACATGTAAACTAAAATTAAAAAGTTAATAAACTTGTTTTAGAAAAAAAATATTAATTTAATTTTTTAAAAGAAAATTTAATTATATCCGAAAAATATTCAATATCCAACACGATCCAATCCAATATAAATACAATCAAATATGAATGAGTCTGATTCAACCAGAATCCAACCCATTGACCGCCGTAGATAAATTAACACTTCACCTAGTAATTTTTTTGTGATATAATGGTTCATAAATAAGTTATTACATAAATGAAGAAGTTATGTCGTTTTGATAAATTGAGCCCAACTGGTTGGGCCCTTTTGAAAATCACATGAAAATACATCAGTCATCATTTGGGTTTTGGGAGAAGGGAGGGGCAGACCAACCTTTTCCAAAAGTTCGATTCTTGGGTTTAGCCCACTTTAGATTGTGGCCTTGTGGGTTGTTTTGTCTCTAAGTCTTTCGAGCCAATATACATAGTAGAGCTTTCAACGAATTGGAATTGGAATTGGAATTGGATTGGATTGGATCGGATCTTATTCATATTTCACATGGGCAAAATTGTAAAAATCGTTCCAAATTAATCACTGATTTTAAATTTTCATCTCAAACTATTTAATTTAGCGAATTTTACCCCGTAATTTAATATTTGTTTGGAATATCATCCCACCATAATTATAAGACAGAATTGCACAGTTGCCGATGAATTATCACATGGCTGCTTAAATTAAAACTAAAACTCGAGCTCGATCCGGATTTTGTTATTTAAGAAACTTTCCTGCACCTGTAATTGTGTCTCCAAATCCAATCCATATATATCCCAGAAAAACAAACACATCAATTTTTCCATTTGTTCCTTTTCAAACTTCAGGTCCAGTGGTTTAAAAAGAAATTACAAGTTATCTTAAAATTACAACAATAGCAATAACAATGTTTGAATTTATGATGTCTGTGTTAGACTTTATAAAATATCACAATGATATTTGAACATACATATATACCTAGATAACTAAATTTGCGCATCCAAGGTTCCGACGCGCTCCGAATTCGCGAATCGGAGCGTATTTGCAAAATTCTCCAAAAAAAACGCGAATTATTGAAAGTGAGAGCGCGAATTTATAAAATTGGGAGCGCGAATTTATACTTTTGGGAGCGCGAATATTTTATATATAGAGCGCCGTTTTAATTTTTATAGAGCATGTATTATCTTTACAAAGAACATGCACTACACAATTTATATTCACAAATTTGAGCAAAAAGTGTAATTTTTACATAGATTTTGTAAAGTTTATTAGTTTATTTTGTCATTTATAAATACTTACAACTTAGAAGCTAATCAATTTACAACCATACAAAAAAATAACACAAATAATACTTGTAATTTATTTTTATAAAGTTCACGGGTTTATTTTGTAATTTACAAATAATTGTAACCCAAATAATACTTGTTATCATTATTTTGTAAGCTTTATGGGTTTATTTGTAATTTACAAATAATGTGAATGCGTGGCTACAAAGAGTTTGGAGTATTTATTCTTTCATCCATAGCGTGGCAAGTAACCGAATGAGTGCGGAACGAGCATAATCTCTTGTTTATGTGCATTATAATACTCGCTTATTGTCTCGCTATCGGGATGATTATGAAAAGGCATATAAAGATTGGGATAGTTATGTTGAAGACAATCTAATAAACTTTAATTTGAGGGATATTGAAGATCGAGATGAAGTGATGGCTACCCGTCGAGTTTACCAAATCCTCCCCATGCAACTCAAGAACAAAATCAACACGAGGGAACGACTTCTCAAGTAAATGAAGGTCAACTCACAAGTCGAGCCACGAGAACTAAACAAGCTCGAAATGTGTAGTAACTAGTAACAATTTAGTCTTTTAGTCATTAGAAACTAATAGAATAATGCATCCGTGCATACACTAGAATTGATGCATTAGCTTTTTGACAACTACTCATCAATGTCGGGCTATTTTTTGATTTAAATGTTTGTTGGTTATTTTGATGCACTAAAGTACTAGATGTTAGAATTTAGATACCAACATAGCGTGGCACTTTGGGACTTTAAAAAATGTAGTTATATAGTAACTTATTTCTTTATTATATATTTCTTATTTTAATACCATAAATCAATTATTATATATTATAAATAATTATTTTAATAGACGCTCTATAGGCGCTCTCAAATTCTAAAATTTTAATATGTTACGCTCTCACGCTTCCGCTCGCACTCCCGCTCCCGCTCCCGCACCCGCTCCGCGTTTTAGTTATCTAGATATATACTTTTATTAGATAGCATATATGAAAACTAAATGCGGAATGAATCATCATACCTCCAGCTATTGATGTTTGGAAGAAATCCTGCTGCGTATAAGATTCTTCTACACTCTAGCAACCTCCTTTAGATGGTGTATTTTAGTGAAGAATGTTGAGTGTAGGGACCTTATACATGGCTCACCTATATATAGTGTCTTGCCATCAAAGACACTAAGAAGGTGTATAGTCTTTTACTTTATGACTCACATAATGCTCAATTTAGTGGGGCAAGATAATGGGTTAGTGGGAATTAAAATCATTGGCAAGTGAGAAGATGAAAGGACCACTTATGAAGTTTATAATAAATTAATAATAAACTTACAGTATGAAAACTGATAAAATAAATATCACACAATTCATATACAAAGAAACACATTGATGATAATAAAAAAACATCACACAATTCGTATACAACAACAACTTGTTCGTTCATTGGTTCTCAATCACCTTCAGCTCTTGCCATGTTTTATCAATCTGAAGATGATAAAAAAAAATATGGTAGGTCACATGATATTCGAGAAATTAAGTTACATCAATTTTAAGCTTATTATCGAAATAACGAACCCATCCTTATTTCCAAAATTCTTTGACTAAGATGCAATTCTTTCTAATATTCATTCTTTATGTTAATCCCATTAAAAAATTAATTAAGCATACGTGAAAATCATTAAAACAAACTTACCATATATCCACCATGACATATACGGAGTCATAATATCTACATTTCTTCTGTCTTTTCTCCAGTGGGCAATGCTGTAAGTTTCATGATATATAAATAGAATCATCAATTAAATTTCATAACAGATTAATAAAATTCAACATAACTGAAGTACTAATTATGAAACTTTTGTATATTTATGAGAGACATATATATATATATATATATATATATATATATATATATATATATATAACTTTTGTATATTTCATAGTGAAACATCAATCAATGAATAAAATAATGAAACTTACAGATGAATCTTTATTTGTCACTAGTAGTTGTTTCATGTTGATTCAGAAAATCTTTGAGCAATGGACATTCACCATAAAATATTTTCTTAAATTTCTTAGAGGGCAGTTGCCTTAGTTTTCTACAACCCCATAGTTCTAAAGTTTCCAGAGATGAAATGTCTCCCAACCACTCAGGCAAAACTTCTACTCCAAAATTAAACAAAGCTAAATAAGTGATATTAGTGAGATGCTGAAGTTCATCAGGCACAGAGTCCCACTTCTCACAACCATGTAAACATAACTCTTGAAGTGAGTGAAGTTTTCGGATGCAATGGAGAGTATGCTTTAACATATCAAAATCCTCTGGAGAGAAGCCAACATTAAGAGATTTTAAACTGCGAAGACCTTCGATATCCTGGGGAAAACTCCTCCAATTGGGACAACCTCGAATAGAGACATCAGATAGATGCGGCATTCCCTTCCAGTCAACGGCAAAAGAGGCCAAATTCTGACAATCAATAATTCTCAAAATTTGAAGAGAAACGAGGCCTTGCAATCGTCCGTTTGTATATCCAATTGACTTGAGACTTGAGCAACTCTCTATTGTTAATTCTTTAAGGGACTGCATACTGTGTTCATTTTCCTCCGGAAATTGAATGTCGGTTAGGTTTTTACAATCTTCTACTTCTAAAACTTCAAGGTGTTGATTCTTGTCAAATAGCATTCTAGGAGCACAAGTGAGATCATCAATGCCCTTTAGTCCCAGATTCCTCAAGGAGCTTAAACCACGTGCCATGTCCAATAACAATCGACTGCTATTTACAAATTCAATGCTCAATGTTTCAAGAGATGGAAACTCATGATTTGGAATAGTCACCAATTTTTCGCATCTTTCGATATAAAAAAATTTAAGACTAGGAAAACCATTAGCTTTAAGCGTTGTCGACGAGTCCTTAAGAACAACCCACTCAACCAAATTTGTCATATTCTTTAGCGTGAAATATTCCAGTGCCCGAAATGGTGTTGGCGGGGAATAAAGACTACTCCCAGTGCTTCTTGACTCAATCCAGCCACGGGGATAGTAAAATGAGGGACCTATTGATTCTACATTTTTCAGCCCATCCAACACTAAAGTCTTAAGCAGTGGTAGATGACCGAGCGTTGGAACTTCTAGGCATTTTTCACAGTCTACCAATCTAACATCGATCAAGTTTTCGAGCATAGTTTCATCACGAACAGTCATATTCATGGTCCAAGATGGAAAGTTATCTCCATTGAATCGTTTAATGGTTACTTTTTTTATATTTGGATTAGGTTGGAGGCCTTTCAAAACTTCCTCATCCTTGTTGTTTCCTTCCCTTGACTCGCTCCAAACAAACTTTATATTTTGTATATTTGGCTTTCCAATTAAGTCTGCTCTTACAGCTTCTTCCATGTCATTAACTCGTTCTAGATTACGTATCTCAAGTTTTCCTTTCAAGTTCTTCAAATTTCCCAGCTCCTCAATTTTACGGCCTTTCTCTAGGCCCACATTAAAGAATTTCAATGTTCGTAGACATGTTAACTTTCCAATTCCATGTGGCATCTGCATTTTTTCGGTATTGTACCTCTGCATAATGATATGTCTCAAATTAACTAAGCGGTGTAATCGGCTTGGAAAATCATCAAGATGGCACCTCAATGTCTGTAAATTTAAAAGCATGCAAAAAGATTCTGGTAAAGCTTTAATTTTTGTAGAAGACACATCGAGGAATCGCAAATGTATCAAATCCCCAATGGAGCTTGTCAATTCATCGATATCTCGACAATGTAGATCTAGCACGCGCAAACGTGTGAGATATTTGAACACACTATCGGATGCTTTGTTACCCAAAAACAAAGTCCTTAAATAAATGGCATCTTCTTTCGTGATCTTTTGTGCATCTCCAAGTGATTTTGTCGCCAGGTATCTAACTTGGGTAGGACGACTAGTATTCGTGTGATTTTCATCATTAAAACATTCTCCTTTTGAAACAANCCGTCATAAAGCAAGTTAATATTTTGTTTTTGGGTGTGTCATACACATTTATTTATCTTGTTTACATATATAATTTTGATTATGATTATATTTGAAGTTTTTATCTTTCTATTATTTATATAATTAAAGAAGCTGCTTTGGAAAACGGAGAGAGTAGATTGTTCTTGTCTCGAGGTCTGATATAAATCAACAAGTATGACTTAATACAAATCCACAATCACTAAAATGGGGGCCAACGCAAATTCCAAAAATAATTTTGTAATAATAAATAAATATAGATCACTTATTCAGAAAACGACAGGAACATACACCTTTTCTTTCTTTATCACTATAATTGAATGATTTGGAAAATGTACTCTGCATAAGTTATCCTATCCGTCGTATCGCCATCTTTGATTCTTTTATTTTCTTTTTATTATAAATAGCTTATTTTTTTGCCCTACTTCCTATAATGGAAAAAAATATGTACACGTTGTTGATTAGTGCGGGAGGAGTCTTTGTAGATGGCAAACGAGGCATTGAATATGAAAATTTTAGCAAATGTAGGGTGCTTGACATTGATAGAGACACTTTCAACTACTACCACCTCGTTGATGCACATTTAAAGTTGAAACTTCCGGCACCAGCCGGTATTTGGTATCGCTTACCAAATACGAACTTTCGTGAAGGACTGCGCTGTATCAATGGTGATGAAGATATCGTGCCCCTGTTTGATATTTTTCAGTCAGCTAGCTTAAGAGAAATAAAAATTTACTCGCAATCCCAGAAAACACATCTGCCTATAGGAGTGCCAATGCCAAAAACTTGCTTGGACGAAATGCTAATGAAGAAGGCAATTAGAAACTTGAATGAAGGCTCGTCGAATGGATTTGCTATATTACGTTCCGACACCCATAAGCTATATAAGCCATCTTGTAATTATTATCGGCGTAAACAATCTTCATCCAGTTCTTCATCCGGTTCTTCTTCCGTTTCTTCATCCGGATCTAACTATAATTATTAAGTGGTTTATTTATTTAGGAAGTCTTATGTAATTTTGTCAGTTAATTTTTTTTTTTTCTGAAAGTTAATTATGTAAATCAAAATATATGAAAATAGTACGACATGCTACCAAGCACCATGACCATTCTGCAAAAAAATTAACTTTCAAGTACCTTGTTTTCCCACAAATCTGTTTAACAATTTAGGCTTATCCAATTAATCTTGTCAATTCAAACATCAAAAATTACTATATTTGTTCAGTCTTCAGTAACGCACTGCCGTTAACAAAAATTACAATATTCGTTTTGCTTCCGAAGGATTTCGTATATAATCTAATTTGATTCTACAATTTTTTTTTTTTTTTACAAGTGAAGACCGACCATTATGTTCATATGTTTTATTAATATGATCGAGATAACACATAATTGTCCTTAGATTAATACATTAGCACATCTGGACTTTCATAAAACGTTCATTTAGTTGTAACAAAAAAAAATTAATCCTTTAATTAATATAATCTAATGATTATATAACAAAGTGTAATATTGTCTTATAATATTTACATAATATATAGTTAAGAAGTTATTTTTTATTAAATTGTTTTGTTAATTAATCATAATATTATAATGCAATTGGATTAATTATATCTTCACCTTCTCATTATTCAATAATTTTATTTATCGGAGATGTTGTAGATAATAAAAGCTCGAAAAATACCCTTTCCTCAATATAATTTTTGTATGTTAAAATATATTTTCTATTATCTAACATAAGGTTTTGCTTTCACGTGATGTAGTAGCATAGTTTAGAACCGATGTATTTGTTCTACATTTGCATCGACCTGATATATTTTACAAAAAATAAAAAAAAAAATTCGGTCGCTGGAGGATCAGATATATTTAGGAAACGAAACAAATATTTAAATTAATGGTGTGATCTTGGCCGTTTATATATGATAATTCAACCGTTGTATTAAATTTTTTTTTGCTATAAATTAGTTATCTTACTTGAGCAGAATGAATTATCACTTCACAGAAATTTATGAATATGGTTGTTTCTAACTTATTATACACCCCGCTATCTCCTAAACAACTGTTTGAAATCCGTATCCGTACTATTTTACAAGCAGTACGATATTGTATATTTTGCTATTCGTCTGGAATACCAACAAATGATAAGTAATTCGATCCCTTCAAAATGGGATCACATCTAGAATACCAACAAATGACGACCCGTATATTATATTTCTTTGAGGAGGGTTGTCATTGTGGTTTTTTCAGATAGTCTTCCAGAAGTGGAAAGCTGGTCAAAACTCAGAACTCGAACGAAAACTGATCGCTTCTTCACATCCATCTTCGTGTACTATAATTCATTCTGCAAGAATAGGTGTATAATTAATTATTTTTATATATCTTGGTACATGTAAGTGTTGTAAAAAATTACCAAATATGTTTTAAGATATTTATTTATATTTATACGTCTTCGCATCCATGTTCGTGTACTGTAATTAATTCTGCAGGAATAGGTGTATAATTTGTGGTATTCTATTTTGTTAAGGTATCTTGTGATTCCAAGTTACTCGATATTTTATGTAGGCAACATATACCGAATGTTTGTTTGTCTCTTGTAAATGTTTGCGATTTTTCGATCCGAAGCGGTCAACAAACAGTACTACATAATTTACTTTCGATTTGTGTAAAATTGATTTAACCGGTATAATCATGAGATGGCGTCGTTTGGCTGAAGAATTTTTTTTTAAAAACGTTTTTTCCCAGAATTAATTGCTCTTGCTTTTATTTCGTTGTTATCTTTTATACCATCGTTTTCATAAATTATATTCAGCTTTATTTATCGACCAGTCTTATTGCTACCATTACATTCTACTTAATTAACTCTGTATTTTTTTTTTGTCTTTTGCCTCGATGTTATATAAGTTAACCTATGCTAAACATATATTTAAGAAGTTATTTTTTTATAAAAAAATTTGCTTCGATAATAGAAATATTCTATTCAAATTATAAACTATATTATTATTTCAATATATACTTAAATAAAGTATTATTTATTATTGGAAAAATATAAATTTTCGATTAAGTTAGTATAGGATATGCTTCTATATTTATTTAAAATATGTTAACCTTTGAAATAAATCGCCTCATCCTGGTCAAATCAGTATTCATCATGACTTTTTCGGGAAACGATAGATGTGCAGTTTATTTTTTTGGGTATATCTAACTAGACACGCAGGCTATATAATGATGATGTTTTGTAAATCATTATTCGTCTGTTCAAATAAATAATTCAATATTATGAGAAAATGAAGAGTAAAATTCATGTTATTAATTTAAATATTTTTAGGTGTTTCTTCTTAACAATACAGGCAAGTTTAGATGATAATGAAACTTAAATAATACTTTTAACTTTTTTTTATTAGTCTTAATTGGTAATATAAGAGGATATCTATATATATGTAATGTCGAATTAAGTGATATTGTTTTAGATGTAAAATCAATTGTTTTTTATAGGTTGATACCTTAGCTTTAATATTTGTTTAAATTTTATTTTTTATTATACTTATATTAATAAAGAAGTTGAGTCTATCTATAACACAAAACGAAAATTGACCAGACTGAATAATTTGTATAACCAATTATGCTGACAACGATTCTGAGTGACAGTTAAACCATATATATATTTTTTTCTCATCAGCTTGTTTACTTATTAATTTGCATATATTATTAGGTGTGTTATTATTATTTTTGTTTTATCTTTTTTTCTTAGTCGATTATTTTAAGGATTCGGACAAGAATAAACATCGTCTTATCGACAAAGCGTACAAACAAAATTAAGCAAACTCAAATTTTCCAACTGCTCATATTTATAACGAAATTTATATTTAAAATATAATTTATTTAAAAATTTGCACCATAGAATATGTTTTACTGATAAAATTCATCAGAAGAGTAGTGTGTTTATTTTCTTTTAT
Source organism: Penstemon barbatus (assembly GCA_003313485.2). NCBI lineage: Eukaryota > Viridiplantae > Streptophyta > Magnoliopsida > Lamiales > Plantaginaceae > Penstemon > Penstemon barbatus. The sequence continues at coordinate 11,587,196 of CM064884.1, read as the reverse complement.
TTGACTTTCTAACTTAGCAATAAAATATTTGGTTCCCTACAGATTTAGTACGCTAGGATTTTGCTCTCCTTGCTTATAAAATGTTGGTGATTCTCGCCCCAAATTTTTCTCTTCCAATACTTTTCAATCTACAAATATAATTTATACGACATATTGAATTCTTAATATATTTCTGTATATTTATATTATTAAGATTATCGTATTAAGTTGAAGTTGAAAATTGGAAGAAACAGTTTTTACTAAAAAATAACCGAGAAAAAAAATATGCAGAATGAAAATCAACAAGAGTTACGAGTTACGAAGAAAATTAACAGTAAGAGTGCTAAAAATTATGCAAAAAAAAATGTTTACTAATAGCAAAATCTAATTGTATGATTCATATATGCAAGTATTTAAGAAAAAAAAAATTGCAAATATCATTGTTCATAATCATTACGAAAATATGTAGGTTTATCGAGGTAATCAAGCATTTCCGTCGTCCTTGTTTTATATCCACGAGAAAATCCTTCTTCATAACTTTTTTGCTTTTCTTTCTCGATCTGCACATTCAGAGTATCTTTTAATTTCTGGTTTATAGTACAAAGACGATCTTTTTCCTTCAATATATTACTGTTTTCGATTTCCATATATGCTTTTTCCTTCAGCAGGTTCTCATTTTCTGCTTTAAGTTTTTCTAGCTCTTGAAACATATGTTCATTCAATAGCCCAAGCCGAGCAATTCGATGCTTTGTCTAATAAATATAAATTCCAACAGTCAAGACTTTAATATAAGTAAAAGAAAATAATAAAATAAATAAGGATTTAGCAAATACCAGTTCAATATGTTTAAAGGTCGATTGGACAAGCTCCAAAGGACCTTTGTTTTTCAACTTGTCTATTTCACCGGGCAAAATAGTACCCAGCCCTAACTTCCATGATACCCCATCTACCTCGGTGGAAGCGGGTATCAATGCACTGTTGGATACTCCCCCCGAACGTATATTTTTCGATCTCTTAATATCTTCAATTTGAACACTAAGAGGACGTTCATCTATTAGCGAAGGATTATCAGGAGCATTTGAAAAAATATTCCTCAGTTGAATACATGGCGCAATATTTGAGGTTAGGTCATTCGGAGATTCCATTAAATAAGAAATGTTTTCTATCTCTACCTGGTTGCGGTAAACAGAGTACAAGTTCATCGTACTCCAATATGATTCCTCTTCGCTGGAAGTTATATTGGTGCTTATGTTGCTGTTTACATTGCTTAAATTTTGTTTTGTGGAGTCATAATCTGAGATCGAATCCATGTTCGGTTGCAATAAATTTTTTGATAAATTTTTTTTCGAATATCTATAAAATAACCGCTTTTTGTAGAAGTAAAATAAGGATGTTTAACCACTCACAATAAAAAAGGTTAAACAATTTCTAAATAATCGAATTAAGTCAATTGAATGACAAGACATCTGTTTCTGTTACTATATTTTATTCCGTTTTCCGATACACGCAAATACGAATAATGATTTCACGTCTACAGCAGTGTGTATATATATATTTATATATATTTTATATATTATATAAATGTTTTAACATGTAATCAAATATTAAAGGAATATATTTTATATACTATCTTAATTTTTTTTTTTGTTTTCAAACAATTAATTTGTCTAATTTAACATGTAATCAAATATTTGTGGAATATAAAAGTCCTTGGTTAATATAAGTACGTTTTAAAAATTATTTGACCGCATATATTATATATTTCGAAATACAACTTAATTTAAAAAATAGAGTTAACTATATTGGTACATTTCCCTGTAATGTATTGTTGGATGAAGATGAAGAGAAAAGAAGTTAATTGTTAAGGGAAGGTTTTGATGATTTCCAAAACATCATAATCAGCTAAGTATGGAAAGCTTAGTTCCCTTAGAAGAATTTTGAACAAGTAAAAGAAGACATCAAAAGAGTTCAAAGTTCAAAGCCCAGAAGACTAGTGATCTCTTGGTGAAACAGGAAACAGAAGGGTAGACCATCAGCCGACTCAAATCAGATTAGTTCAGTATTTGATCAACAGAGTGTCTATCAGACGGGTTGCTTCGATCAGCAGAGTAGAAGGGATCATGAGACTAGTTCAACGGTAATAAATGCACCTGGTGTAATAAATGCTGAAAGAGAAGGGTAGTAATGGCAAATGATTGGAATTAACTCTCGGATCAGCAGAGTGCATTTAATGCAGCTACATGAAAGTACAGCAGAAAAGGTACTGTAGCAGGTAGCCGTTCTGATTTCGGGCTAAGGCTATGGATTTGAAGATTTGATTTGCTTCAACGGTCATAAATTCAAATCCAAGTATAAATAGAGCTGAATTTCAAACGAGCGAGACACACAACAACAATCAGAGATTTCGTTTTTGAAGCAGAATTTTTCTAAGTCTCAAAAGCTCGAACAGCTCACTCGTCTGGTGGAAGTCATCTGTTGACAGAAACCCAGTTGAAGAAAACAGAAAAACATTATCTGAGTGATTTTGTAATAGCTGAGTGTTGTGCGAAGTTAGAATCCATCTTTGTGAGTGATTCTACTTTAGAGGATAGGATTTCTGAGTGACTTCCTATTGTGAGCTTATAGCCTTTACATTTGTTGTTTAGGTGTAAGTGGAGAAATATTAGTATAACCCAGAATCTAAGTGATCTGAAAGAGTGGACTAAAGGATTTTTATCCATATAACCACTATAAAAATTCTTTGTGTTATCTTGCATTTAAGTTTTCTTGCATATTTTAAAGCTTGCATATTTACACACTTTGAATTACGAAAAGATTTTATAAGGAGTTTAAGAACTGGGGATAAAATCTGTTAAAGAACTTAGTTTACTTGTGAAAAACACTTTCAAACAATCCGCTGCAAGTATACTCTTTGGAAAACTGTTTTGCTGAAAAACAGCTAAGTATTTGTAAGAAGAGTGGTCAGTCTGCTGTTCAAGATTTGTTCACGATCAGCTCAGTCTGCTTACTGTTCTTCATCAGCTTAGTCTGCTGACAAAAGACTGAAAAGTTTTTAAGTTCAAAAATTTTCAGAGGTCTATTCACCCCCCCCCCCCCCCCTCTAGACCTCATCTGACCACTTGGGACCAACAAGTGGTATCAGAGCAGGTGGTTCATTTGAATCAGCTGCCTGATCAACGAGCTTGATCCAAGTGTTTTTCAAAGGTTTTCATAACTTTTCAAAAGAACATCTTTTTGAAAAATCTAAACTTTTTGAAAAATGGATTGTATCAGCCATGTTCCCCACATTGCTGGTATGTCCTTTGAGGACTGGAAAATCAGAATGGAGATTTTCCTAGCTGCTTATAATGATAACATGTATACATGTATCATTAAAGGTCCATTCAGATTCACAAAGACCATAAAAATCAATGAGGTTGATACGGTTGTGGAAAAAGACCTTCATGAGATGACTCCAGAAGAAATAAAGCTTTACAATCTAGACAAAGTTGGGAGATTCATCATGACTAAAGCCCTGGACAATGATCGGTTTGACAAGGTCAAACATTGTAAAACTGCAAAAGAGATGTGGGACAAAGTCAGAGATATGAGCGAAGGGAACGACGCCTTAAAAGAGCATCAGCTAAGTGTTGCTCTAGAAAAGCTGGATAACTTCAAGATGAAATCCTCTGAAACCATTGATCAGATGGATACAAGATTTACAAGAATATTAAATGAAGTATTGAAGCTTGGAAAAACCTTCACAGACAAGGAGATAACCATCAGAGTACTGAAGGCCTTACCTCCTAAGTTCAACATGAAGGTGACAGCAATGGAAGAATCAAGGGATTTGGGAAAAATCTCTCTTACTGAGCTGTTTTCTGTACTTAAGGCATTCGAGTATAAACTGCCTAGGATGGGTATTGAAGAAACCTCAACTTCAGGACCCACAGCTGCCTTAGTTGCTGCTGAAAACACCAGGAGACCAGCACATAGAAGCCAAGATGTGGACTCATCTGATGAAGCATCACTACTCAACAAGAAGGAGTACACTGCTGGAGATGTAGCATTATTGATGAACAACTTCAAGAAGTTCTACAAGAGAAAGATGAAAAACAAATACAATCATGCTGCTTCTACTTCTAAACCTAACTCTTCTTCTCAAGAAAAAGATGATTATAAAGCAAAACTAATGTGTTATAACTGCAGGAAATTGGGACATTTCATCAGAGACTGTCCATATCCAAAAGCAGAGAAATACACTGAGGAAAAGAAGAGAATCAGAAAGGAAAGAAAGCATCAAAAAGGGAAAGCAATGGTAGCTGAAGCAGAAAAGCTTGCTGCTGTCTACTCATCTGATTCAGATTCAGACACGTCTGATGAAGAATCTTCTGATGAAGAGAAACCTGCTCTCCTCTGCCTGATGGCTAAGGAATCTGATGACTCAGAGGATGAGGTAACTCCTCAAGATAATGAACTATTTAATTCTCTAGAGCAAATGATGTTGAATAATACTACTATTGCTGGAGAATTTGTTAAGCTTAAGGAAGAGATGAACTTGCTAAAAGAGCAAAATAACTCACTGAAACTTAAAGCTGAAAAGCCTAAAGAATCAGTTGAGTATAAACAGCTTGAGCAAGAGCATGAATCTCTGAAAGCTGAATGTGAGGTCTATAAAGGAAAAATCATGGAACTTGAGAAAATTATTGAGTCTCATGATAAGTCAACTGTTGCATCCATGCATACATCAAGTAAACAAGAGACACCTTTAGAAAAGGATAAACTAGAATTGAATCATACTGAAAAATTCATTTCTGCTGACAATAGTAAGGTCATTCTGTATGTTCAAACTTCTAAACCTACCTCATCTGAGAAAGTGGTAAAGGAGAAGAAATCTCCTAAGGCTAAAAAGAGCAAAGAGCCTAGTGTAGGAAAACAGACTAGTAAACCCAAACAGAAGAGTCCTAGGAAGTCTTCTGATAAGGTTAAGACTAATCAGACCAATGAGAAAACTAAGTCGTCTGTCAATGAGCAAGCTACTAGTAAGCCAAAGAAGCATAAAAATAAGAAAAATCAAAATGCTTGGTATGGAAATGAGTCATATTATGTGCAACCAGCTGCATATCATCCTATGTATCATGCACCTCAATTTCCTAGTTACTATGCACCTTATCCTGCTCATCCAATGCATGCATATCCTGCTTATCATGCACCTTACCCTGCTTATGAACACTATTCTTATCATACTGATCATCAACATGACTTATCTGCTAATTATGATAAAAATGAAACTGTTCATGCTCCTGTCAAAACTCAGAAACCTAAGAAGCCTAAGACTTCAACATCTTGGGTTGTCAAAGGTGGAACTAATCCTTCAGGACCCTCTCAATAAGGGTACATAAAACAATTTTATTTTTGTTTTGTAGGTTAGGATTAGGAGTAGGGGTAAAGTAGAGAAGATTTGGTACTTGGACAGTGGATGTTCAAGGCACATGTGTGGAAACATACATGAGTTGACTGATGCAGTTGCTGTGGATGGTCCAAGTGTTACATTTGGAGACAGCAAAGAAGGCAAGATTAAAGCTAAAGGAAGATTAATCAAGGGAAACATAGAGATATCTGACGTCTCATATGTTAAAAGCCTCAAATATAATCTGCTAAGCATAAGTCAATTTTGTGACAAAGGATATTTAGTCATCTTCTCAACAGATAAGTGCTACGTTGAACAGATTGGTACAAAGAAGGTAATTTTATCTGGAAGACGACAAGGGAATGTCTACATAGTCGACTGGGATTCTGTTGACAAGAATTCAAGTATTTGTTTGGTAGCATCTGCACCAAGTGAAGTTAGTTGGCTATGGCACAAGAGAATGAATCATCTAAACTTCAAGACCATTAATAGATTAATCAAGAATGATCTGGTAGAAGGGATTCCAAAAACAGTCATGAGCAAAGACAAGCTCTGTGACGCATGTCAGAAGGGTAAATTAATCAAGTCATCTTTCAAAAGCAAGAAGCATCAATCTTCTGAAAGAATATTGGAGCTACTACATATGGACTTATTTGGACCCATTGATCCAGTCAGCAATGGTGGAAAGAAATACTGCCTAGCTGTTGTGGATGATTATTCAAGATATACTTGGGTGATTTTCATGAAGAAGAAAAGTGAAACCAAAGAACATCTTACCAATCTGATGGAACTGATCCAGAATGAGAAGAGTATCAAAATATTGAAGATCAGATCAGATAGAGGGACAGAGTTTACAAACTCTACTGTTGAAGAGTATTGTAATATCAAAGGAATACATCATGAGTATTCAGCTGCTAGAACCCCTCAACAGAATGGTGTTGCTGAAAGGAGAAACAGAACACTAAAAGAAGCTGTCAGGACCATGATAGCTGAAGCCAAGCTGCCACAAAGATTTTGGGCAGAAGCAACAAATACAGCATGCTTTACCCAAAACAGATGCATGATCAACAAAAATCAGAACAAGACTCCATATGAAGTTTGGAACAACAGAAAACCAAACATTCATTACTTTAAGATTTTTGGTTGTAAATGTTTTGTACTGAATAATGGGAAAAATCACCTTACTGCATTTGCAGAAAAGGCTGATGAAGCTGTCTTTGTAGGATACTCAACTATTAGTAAGGCTTACAGAGTTTTTAACAAAAGAACATTACTAATAGAAGAATCTATCCATGTAGTATTTGATGAGCCAAGTCAATCTTCTGAAAAGAATCAAAATGTTAACCAAGATCTGTCTACTAATTTTCAGAAATTAGACATTGGAAGAAATGAAGAATATGTTCCCATCACACTACCCAATCTAAACTCAGCTGAGAACTCAAGTGCTGTTCAAAATCACAGTGTTGATTGTCTAACAGACGAGTTGCAAACAGCTGACAGACCAGAGACCGTTCAACAGACTGCAAATGTTCAACAGACTACTACTGAAACTCCAACAGTAGTGTTGCAAGGTCAAAACAGAGGACAACATTCAGACCTGCAACCTGATCTTAGATGGCTCAGAAATCACGCACCAGAGTTAGTGATTGGTGATCCATTAGATAGAGTGAAAACAAGAAGAGCTGCTGCACAAGATGCTATGTTTGTCACCTTTCTATCTCAAATAGAGCCTAAGCAAATTGAAGAAGCTCTAAGTGATTCCTTCTGGATAGAAGCTATGCAAGAAGAGCTGAATCAATTTGAAAGGAATGAAGTCTGGTACTTAGTTCCTAGACCAAGTCATCAAAGGGTAATTGGCACTAAATGGGTTTTCAGAAATAAGATGAATGAAGATGGTGTTGTCACCAGAAATAAAGCAAGATTAGTGGCCAAGGGTTATTGTCAAGAAGAAGGAATTGACTTTGATGAAACTTTTGCACCAGTAGCAAGACTTGAAGCAATCAGACTGTTTCTAGCCTATGCTGCTTACAAGAACTTCACTGTCTATCAGATGGATGTGAAGTCTGCTTTTCTCAATGGAGAACTGCAAGAAGAGGTATATGTTGAACAACCTCCTGGATTTGAAGTCTATCAAGAAGAGGACAAGGTATATCGCCTGAAGCAAGCCCTCTATGGACTGAAACAGGCTCCAAGAGCATGGTATGATACCCTATCTGATTTTCTTTTAATTAAAGGATTTCATAAAGGTAAGGTAGATAAAACCTTGTTTACAATTGAATGGGAAAATCATATATTACTTGTGCAAATATATGTGGACGATATTATTTTTGGTTCAACTAACCAACAGATGTGTGATAAGTTCTCCAAGCTGATGCAGAATAAGTTTGAAATGAGCATGATGGGTGAACTTAAAATTTTCTTGGTTTACAAGTCAAACAGCTGCCTGATGGAATCTTTATAAGTCAAGCAAAATACACAAAAGATCTGTTCAAGAAATTTGGTATGGAAACTAGCTCAACTGCTACCATTCCTATGTCTACAAGTCTTCGTTTGGATAAAGATGAAGATGGCAAATCAGTGGACATAACCAAATATAGAGGCATTATTGGTTCTTTGTTGTATCTAACAGCAAGTAGACCTGATATAATGTACTCAGTTGGAGTCTGTGCAAGATTTCAATCAAACCCCAAGGAATCTCATCTCTTAGCTGCCAAGAGGATATTGAAATACATTAAAGGCACTCAAGAATTGGGATTGTGGTATCCTAGAGAATCTGGATTTGAACTTATTGGTTATTCAGATTCAGACCTTGCTGGCTGCAAGATTGACAGAAAGAGCACAACAGGTGCCTGTCAGTTCTTAGGTAGTCGTCTGATCTCATGGATGAGTAAGAAACAAACTTCAGTTTCTATATCTACTGCTGAAGCTGAATATATAGCTGCTGGAGCTTGCTGTGCACAGATACTTTGGTTGAAGCATCAACTAGAAGACTACAACATCAAGATCAGTGGAATTCCAATCTACTGTGATAATACAAGTGCAATCTCTCTTACTCAGAACACTACAAGTCATTCAAGGACTAAACATATAGAGATCAAGCATCACTTCATTAGAGATCATGTTGAAAAAGGCAATGTACTGATAGAGTATGTTCATACTGACAATCAGATTGCTGATATCTTCACCAAACCTTTAAGTGAAGTAAGGTTTTCAACTCTAAGAGCTGAGCTAGGACTACTAAATTTGGATGCATAAGCTGAGGGGGAACTCATCAGAAGACTGGAGTTCAACAGCTTAGTTATTCACTATTATACTCAAGAATTAAATTTCAACATACTAGTTAACTTATGAATTCTTAAAGACAGGGGAACGTGTAAGACTAGCGGTACTTCTGTTCTAAAGATGAAATTTGTTAATGACAGTTAGTTGAAGTTATATTATCAGAAGATCTGTTCTTAATTCTTGAAGACTGAAGATTATTTTATCTTGCTGGATTGACAAACAGCAGAGGAAGATTACTAGCTATTGGCATTCTCTAGTAATATCAGATAACAGATCACTCGTCTGTCAGATAAGTTAAACTCTACTCATCTGATACCTTATATAAGCATGGTCATAAAACGTACACTTAGAAACGCGCTTTTATAAGTAACAGATTAGTATCGATAGAGTTTCCCGCCCATCTGACATTAAAATAATAAAATTGAAATCCGCAATTCTCACCCTCACGATTAGTAAACTGTCAGATTGATCCAACGTCTCAGATAAATCACGATAACCCAAATAATGGAAACGTATAAAATCCGATCTGAAACAGTATAGTCGTCTTACGCACTCAAACACTCTCAAATTCTCTAACTCTCAAGCTCTCCTGTTCGAAAGTATATTGGTTTTGCAGAATTCTTCTCACTAATCTCAGAAATGGAAAAGATTATGGATGGAAGATACCTAAACTACAGCAAATTTCACTTTTCGGGTACTGATCTGATGCGGTCACTTCTGGAGAAAATCAAAGAGGCATCACTTGTTCCTGTTCTTGAAGCACATGAAGATAGGGTTTACTTAGAAGACGTTTATCACTTCTACACGACCAGGGAGTTCAACGATGATGAAACTGTCATGACGGTTGTTATTGGTGGTAAGAAAATTGCTATCTCTGCTGCTGTTCTTAGTGAAATTTACAAGTTAGCAGATAAGGGAGTAGATGTGACCAGCTTAGGGTCAGAAAAGGAGGATGAATTTTGGGCAATCTGTGCGAAAAGGGGAGAAGAGATGACTGGAACTCTGATGAAAACTCAATTAAAAGATGAGTATCAGAGGTTCGCAGACATCATTGCGAAGGTGCTGGATTGTAGCACGAGTTCTTTGGATGGGTTACCAAGAAAAAGGTACTACACCATGGTTTGCATATACTATGGTCTGAAGGTTAACTGGGCTGCTCACGTCTATGAGCTGCTGAGTGACAAGAGGCTTTCTCACGCCATCTTACTCAGTAATCTGTTTGCGTCCCTGCAATGTCCTATGGGTGGAGGAAAGACAACCCACAGTAGCAAGGAGTTCAAACTATATGAACCAGTGAAACAATTGGTGGCAAAGCCAAAAAGAAAGGCCACTGCAAAATCCAAAAAGACCCCTTCTAAGAAGAGCAAGAAGGAGGGTCAGACTAGTCAACCTGCTGAGCCAACATCACAGTCTGCTGTTGTGGCTGGATCAGCACAAACTCAAGATGCAGTTCCAGAAAAGATAATTGAAGAATTTACCAAGGAGATTGAACAGATGGAGACAGGTTCTTCTCCTGAAAGAACTGAATCTGAGGAAGAAATTCCTCTTCAAAGGTTGAAAAGATTGAGAACAAGAAGTGAGGCAAGGGGACCTCCTACTGCCAACCCCCCTGCCAAAAGACTTGCAAAATCAAAGGTCAAGAGAAAGGTCACTTTCTCTGAAGAGTCAGTTGCAACAGTAAGAGAAACAACAACAGAAGCAGAACGGCCACTAACTATTGAAGAACCTGCTGTCAAGGCTGCTAAAGCTGCTGCTGCTGAAACTGAAATTGTTTCCACAGTTGGAGTGTCAACAGAAGACTCATCTGCTGAAATTGAAGAAGCACAGCAGACTAGTACAACATTTGAAGGAAATGCACTCTTGCTGCATCCTACTCCAGTTGCTGCAACCCCTCTTCAAGCAGTTGAAAGTCCTGAATCAAGGAGGAAGAGGACTGGTAAGATTGCCACTTACTTAACTGCTGCTGAAAAGAAGAAACAAGATGCTGCTGAAAAGCAAAGGATAGCTGCAGAAAAGGCAGAAGAAGATAGGATGAAAAGCCTAGAGCTAAAAAGGCTGGAAGAAGAAGCCAGCAAAATGACTCAAGAGCAGAGGGATGCTATTGAGCAAGCAGAATTGGCTGCTGCTATTGAAGCAAGCACCAAAGATGCTCATGGACCACATCATACTGGTGGAGTGGTTATTGGTGAACAGAGAGATCCTAACAAACCAATACCAGCTATGCCTGCACCAAAGATAAAGCCTAAAAGAAGAGAGGAGATCAGATTGGCTCTGGAGATTGTCAGGGATGACCCTACTATCTTTGATGAATTTCTCAAGAGGCTAGATGCTGAAAATGAAAGAATCAACCATCTGACGTTGTTTAATTCTGAAAATATCAGATACAACAGATGGAGAGAATTCAGACTGACAAAGAGCCCTGCTGAAATGGCCAAATGGAAAGCCTTCAATGATGAAGAAGCCTGGGTATTAAAGTGGCTTGAGACTGGATCCCTAATTCAAGCACTTGATTCAGAATTCTTTCTGGACAGGTTAAGATTGAGGATAAGTCACATAGTCAAGGCTGAAGCAAAGAAAATGTTTGAGTCTGTCCCTGAGGATTATGATGATTCAGAAGACCTCAAGGAAAGATCAATCAAGTTGGCTATTGCTCAAGCAATGGAGCTCTGGGCAAAGAAGTCTAGGAAGCTGATGGGACAACCAAGCTCATTGGTCCCTCTTCCTAACATCAAGCATATCATCTATGGTCCAAATATCAAACCATTTGAACAGCTACCTAAGGAACCATACTCATCTTTTATTCCTCTTGACAATTTTACATGGATTTCTCACAGGTCTACTGTAGATAATGAAGGTTTGATGAAAACAGTTGAGACTATTTAGAAGATCAAGTCCCCTGCTGACAAAGAAAAGGAAGATTTGGTGGGTATATCTGACCCATCTGATCAAAACAAAGACAAGGGTGACAAGTCTGACACAGCTGATGAATCAAAGGGAGAAGAAACCATTCCAGCTGATCAGATTAGTGAAAGGAAGGCTGCTGCTGAGCTGGATGATCAGACTAAGGAGAAGGAAAGCACTCATGGTCAGGCTGATGAAACCAGAGAAGAAGAGATTGCTTCTGGATCAGCAGATCAGACCACAAAAGAGTCTACTCAAGCAGAAGAACAATCCACTGAAAAGGAAGTTCTTGCCTCACCTCCAACTCAAACTGAAGTTGCTTCTACTTCTCAGAGCTTACAGCAAACATCTTTGTTGGATTCTATTCAACAAATGATGGACAAATCATTGAAGGAAATGAAGGAGGAGTTAAAAGCAGATGTGTTGGCTGCTGTACGTCAACCAAATCAGACAGTTGCTGCTATTCCGACCAATCTGATAGAAGATACTGCTCAAAATGTTAAGTCCATTTGTCAAGATATGTACATACTTAGAAGAAGGACTCAAAGCACTGCTGATGGTTGGAAACGTATTGAAGAAACAGTTGAAACGGCCCTCCAAGCAGAAGATGAAGTCATGGAAAATATGATGAAAGACTTCACTGCTTCATCAAATTGGATTTTAGGAACTCAAATTCAATTGGGTGATCTAGGAGAGGATTTTCTCAAAGAAGTGAAAGATTTTAAGGCCAATCAACTCAAACAACAAGCTCAAATAAATGCCATGGAAGAAAACATCAAACTTCTCTGTGACGCACTTCAAATTACACCTGCCTTGCCACAATATCCAATCAACCCTGCTGATGATGACAAAAAGGGGGAAGAGAGGGTATTTGGACAGAAAAGAGTTGGAACCTCTTTTGTAACGGAAGAAGAAAATCAAGAAGAAACTGAAGTGTTGGAAGAATCTGCTGGTGAAACTGATAAAAATATGGAAGGAACAAGCAGACCAACAGGTAAGAAAATCACAGAAGAAGACAATGCTGAAAATGAAGAAGCTGACAATGCTGAAGCTAAAGCAAAAGCCAAATCTGATAAAGAAATAGCTGCTGCCAAGGACTCAGCTGAAGAACAGCTTGATCCTGATGTCAAATTTAAGAAGATAGAGCTGTTGAGGAAAAGATTCTTTGAAACATTGGAAGCTGAAACTTCCAAACTATCTGATGAAGAATCTGAAAAAGAAGACAAGGAAGCTGAAGAAGAGAAGAAGGGAGAAGACTAGTTTAGGCTAGATTTCCTTTTATTTTAAAAACCCTTGTAATCTTTTTACTTTGCACCCTTCATCTGTCAATACTTGTAATATGTAATCAGTTCAATTATCTATAAAATTGCAAGTTTGAATCCAACATACTATTTCTATCTCAGAAATTTTTGAGGATCAGAACTTTAGTTTAGGTACAGGTACTTAGCTGAAGTTTTGTCATCATCAAAAAGGGGGAAATTGTTGGATGAAGATGAAGAGAAAAGAAGTTAATTGTTAAGGGAAGGTTTTGATGATTTCCAAAACATCATAATCAGCTAAGTATGGAAAGCTTAGTTCCTTTAGAAGAATTTTGAACAAGTAAAAGAAGACATCAAAAGAGTTCAAAGTTCAAAGCCCAGAAGACTAGTGATCTCTTGGTGAAACAGCAAACAGAAGGGTAGACCATCAACCGACTCAAATCAGATTAGTTCAGTATTTGATCAGCAGAGTGTCTATCAGACGGGTTGCTTCGATCAGTAGAGTAGAAGGGATCATGAGACTAGTTCAACGGTAATAAATGCACCTGGTGTAATAAATGCTGAAAGAGAAGGGTAGTAATGGCAAATGATTGGAATTAACTCTCGGATCAGCAGAGTGCATTTAATGCAGCTACAGGAAAGTACAGCAGAAAAGGTACTGTAGCAGGTAGCCGTTCTGATTTCGGGCTAAGGCTATGGATTTGAAGATTTGATTTGCTTCAACGGTCATAAATTCAAATCCAAGTATAAATAGAGCTGAATTTCAAACGAGCGAGACACACAACAACAATCAGAGATTTCGTTTTTGAAGCAGAATTTTTCTAAGTCTCAAAAGCTCGAACAGCTCACTCGTCTGGTGGAAGTCATCTGTTGACAGAAACCCAGTTGAAGAAAACAGAAAAACATTATCTGAGTGATTTTGTAATAGCTGAGTGTTGTGCGAAGTTAAAATCCATCTTTGTGAGTGATTCTACTTTAGAGGATAGGATTTCTGAGTGACTTCCTATTGTGAGCTTATAGCCTTTACATTTGTTGTTTAGGTGTAAGTGGAGAAATATTGTAATCTGTGTGATTATAGTATAACCCAGAATCTAAGTGATCTGGAAGAGTGGACTAAAGGATTTTTATCCATATAACCACTATAAAAATTCTTTGTGTTATCTTGCATTTAAGTTTTCTTGCATATTTTAAAGCTTGCATATTTACACACTTTGAATTACGAAAAGATTTTATAAGGAGTTTAAGAACTGGGGATAAAATCTGTTAAAGAACTTAGTTTACTTGTGAAAAACACTTTCAAACAATCCGCTGCAAGTATACTCTTTGGAAAACTGTTTTGCTGAAAAACAGCTAAGTATTTGTAAGAAGAGTGGTCAGTCTGCTGTTCAAGATTTGTTCACGATCAGCTCAGTCTGCTTACTGTTCTTCATCAGCTTAGTCTGCTGACAGAAGACTGAAAAGTTTTTAAGTTCAAAAATTTTCAGAGGTCTATTCACCCCCCCCCCCCCCCCTCTAGACCTCATCTGACCACTTGGGACCAACATGTATTCTATAACTAAATGTATATGACAAAAGCTTGGTTAATATGTGAAGTATAAAATAATTATATCACTGGTGTTTTATTGGTTTTTAGTATAAAAAATTTCTACGATTGTCATGTGTTTTATTGCTTTTTACTTTGTACAAATTAAAATATTTTGTTTCATGACTAAATTTTTGGAAGAACATTTTAATTGTAAGTTAGGTAGAACAAAAAATTACTATATGGGTTAGTAGTTCATCAGATATATATATGAACATATCTTTTCAAACAACGAAGATATTAAAATTATTGGCGTCGAAAAGTAAGTTTTCCATAATAAAAAATAAATGAGACGAGTATGTTGGTAAGTGCGAAACACTATTTTAAAAGCACTAAAGACTAAGCGTACCAGTAAATGTCTGCACGCATTAAATTTTTACGAGCTGTTCTTCATAAATATATACGGAGATCTCCCGTCAAACGATAAAGATATTGGAATTATTACTATAAAAATGTATGTTTCCGACCATCAAGAAATATGAGACGAGTACTTTTTCTGCTGCCTAATTGAATGATAGAATTGGACGTAAAGAGTTGTTGGTCCCAAGTGGTCAGATGAGGTCTAGAGGGGGAGGGGGGGTGAATAGACCTCTGAAAATTTTTGAACTTAAAAACTTTTCAGTCTTCTGTCAGCAGACTAAGCTGATGAAGAACAGTAAGCAGACTAGTCTGATCGTGAACAAATCTTGAACAGACGACTGACCACTCTTCTTACAGTAACTTAGCTGTTTTTCAGCAAAACAGTTTTTCAAAGAGTTTACTTGCAGCGGATTGTTTCAAAGTGTTTTTCACAAGTAGACTTAGTTCTTGAAAGATTTTATCCCCAGTTTTTACAAACTCCTTTTGTTTTAAAATCTTTTCAAAATAATTCAAAGTGTTTAAATATGCAAACTTTAAATATGCAAGAAAACTTTAAATGCAAGATAACACAAAGAATTTTTATAGTGGTTATATGGATAAAAATCCTTTAGTCCACTCTTCCAGATCACACAGATTCTGGGTTATACTATAATCACAAAGATTACAATACAAATCTCCACTTATACCTAACCAACAAATGAGAAGGCTATAAGCTCGCAATAGGAGTTCACAAAGAAAACCTATCCTCTAGATTTTGATCACTCACAAAGACGGATCAAATCTTCGCACAACACTACTCTTTTACAATATCACTCAGATAATGTTTTTCTTTTGACTTCAACTTGGATCTGCCAACAAATGACTTCACCAGACGAGTGAGCTGTTCGAGCTTCTTGAGACTTAGAGAAATTCTGCTTCAATTGCGAAATCTCAGATATGTTGTGTGTTTTTCTCACTTCGAACTTTGCTCTATTTATACTTGAATTTGAATTTATGACCGTTGAAGGAAATCACAACTTCAAATCCAGTCTTCAGCTCATTTTGAAACGGCTCCCTGCAGCAATCGTACAGTGTACAGTACCTTTCTGTCCATCGCATTTAATGCTGCATTTAATGCACTCTGCTGATCCGAGAATATCTTCAATCATTTGCCATTACTACCCTTCTCTTTCAGCATTTATTACGCCAGGTGCATTTATTACCGTTGGACTAATCTCTTGATCTCTTCAACTCTGCTGATCAAAACGACTCTGCTGATAGATACTCTGCTGATCAAATACTGAACTCATCTGATTTGACTCGGCTGATGACCTACCCTTCTGTTCGTTGTTTCAGCAAGAGATCACTAGTCTTCTGAGCTTTGAACTTTGAACTCTTCTGATGTCTTCTTTTACTTGTTCAAAATTCTTCTAAGGGAACTAAGCTTTCCATACTTAGCTGATTATGATGTTTTGGAAATCATCAAAACCTTCCCTTAATTACTTGTCTTCTTTGCACTTCATCTTCATCTTCATCCAACAATTTCCCCCTTTTTGATGATGACAAAACTTCAGCTAAGTACCTGTACCTAAACTAAAGTTTTGATCCTCAAAAATTTCTGAGATAGAAATAGTCTGTTGGATTAAAACTTGCACTTTTATAGATAGTGAACTGATTACATATTACAAGTTTTGAAAAGTAAAAGATGCAAAGTAAAAGATTACAAGGTTTTAAAGATAAAGAAATCTAGTCTAAACTAGTCTTCTTTCTTCTTTTCTTCTGCAGCTTCCTTGTCTTCTTTTTCTTCTTCAGCAGGTTTGGAAGTTCCAACTTCCAATTTCTGCTTCAACAGCTCTAATTTCTTCTTTTTAGAGTCAGGATCAAGCTGTTCTTCAGCTGAATCCTTAGCAGCAGCTATTTCCTTATTTGATTTAGCTTTTGCTTCAGCTTCAGTTTCTTCATATTCTTCAGCTATCTCCTTATCATCTTCTTATTTTTCTGTGATCTTTTCTTCTGCTGATCTGCTTGTGCCTTCATTTGCTGCTTCATTCCTATCATTTTCATCAGCAGACTCTTCTAAGACTTCTGTTCCTTCAGCATCATTTTCAGCTTCCAATACAAGAGAAGTCCCAACTCTTTTCTGTCCAAATATCCTCTCTTCCCCCTTTTTGTCATCATCAGCAGGGTTGATTTGATAGTTTGGTAAGATTGGAGTAATTAGAAGTGAATCACAGAGAAGCTTGATGTTCTCTTCCATAGCATTCATCTGAGCTTGTTGATTAAGTTGATTGGCCTTAACAGTTTTGACTTCCTTTAGCAAGTCTTCTCCTTGATCACCCAATTGAATTTGAGATCCCAAAATCCAATTTGATGAAGCAGTGAAGTCTTTCATCATATTGCCCATGACTTCATCTTCTGCTTGGAGAGCCAATTCAACAGTTTGTTCAATCTGCTTCCAACCTTCAGTAGTGCTCTGAGTCCTTCTTCTAAGAATATCCATATCCTGACAGATGGATTTAACATTATAAGCAGTATCTTCTATCAGATCTGTTGGAACAACAGTAGCTTTCTGAACTGGTTGTTTAACAGCAGCTATCACTTCTGCAGCTAATTCTTTCTTCATATCCTTCAGAGAATTGGTGATCATTTGCTGGATGGAGTCCAACAGATTTTTCTGAGCACCATGAGAGGTTGAAGGCATATCTGAAGTAGCAGCAGGTGAATCTTCCATGAGTTGCTCTAATGGTTGAATTGTCAATGCAAGAGATTGATCTGCTGGTTCATCAGCAAGGCTTGGAGTGCTTTCCTTCTCCATAGCTTGATCATCTCTTTCACCAGCAACTTCTTTTTCCTTTAACTGATCTGCTGGAATATCTTCTTCCTTCTTTGATTCCTCAGCAGCATCAGACTTATCATCCTGCACTTTGTCTTGATCA
The DNA here is from genome assembly GCA_003313485.2 of Penstemon barbatus. NCBI lineage: Eukaryota > Viridiplantae > Streptophyta > Magnoliopsida > Lamiales > Plantaginaceae > Penstemon > Penstemon barbatus. The sequence continues at coordinate 11,569,529 of CM064884.1, read as the reverse complement.
GATGGGTCTGATGTACCCTCAATTTGCTTTGGTTGATCAGAGGACTCTGCTCCTTCTTTCTCAGCAGGTGATATAATCTTCTTGACAGTTTCAACTGTCCTCATCAATCCTTCATTGTCCACTGCTGACCTGTTAGAAATCCAAGTAAAGTTATCAAGAGGAATAAAAGTAGATGTTGGTTCCTCAGGCAGCTCTTCAAATGGTTTCAGATTAGGTCCATAGACAATATGTTTGATGTTAGGAAGTGGGACCAGTGAGCTTGGTTGTCCTCTTAACTTCCTTGCTTTCTTTGCCCAGAGCTCCATTGCTTGAGCAATAGCCAACTTGATAGATCTTTCTTTGAGATCTACTGAGTCATCAAAATCCTCAGAAATGGACGCAAAGATCTTCTTGGCTTCTTCCTTGACTATGTGACATATCCTCATCCTTAATCTGTCCAGAAAGAATTCTGAATCAAGTGCTTGAATGAGTGAATTTGTCTCAAGCCACTTAAGAATCCACTCTTCTGTAGCCTTGAATTCTTTCCATTTGGCCATTTCAGCAGGACTCTTTGTCAGTCTGAATTCTCTCCATCTGTTGTATCTAATCTTTTCAGAATTGAAGAGTGTCAGACGATTGACTCTTTCATTTTCAGCATCAAGTCTTTTGAGAAATTCTTCAAAAATTGCAGGATCTTCCCTGACAATTTCAAGAGATAGTCTGATTTCTTCTCTTTTCTTCTCTTTTATCTTAGGTGCAGGCATAGCTGGGATTGGTTTGTTTGGATCCCTTGGTTCACCAATAGCTATCCCACCAGTATGCTGATGTCCATGAGCATCCTTGATGCTTGCTTCAATAACAGCAGCCAACTCTGCTGCCTCAATAGCATCTCTCTGCTCTTGAGTCATTTTGCTGGCTTCTTCCTCCAGCCTTTTTAATTATAGGCTTTTCAGCCTATCCTCTTCTGCTTTCTCTGCAGCTAACCTTTGCTTTTCAGCATCATCTAACTTTTTCTTTTCTGCAACAGTTACATAAGTTGAAAATTTCCCAGGCCTTTGTCTGATTGGATTGGGACTTTCAACTGCTTGAAGAGGAACTGCAGCAACTGGAGTAGGATGCAACAAAGGTGCATCTCCTTCATGTGTTGAACTAGTCTGCTGTACATTTTGAACTTCAGCAGATAGTGCAACAGATGAGTCTTCTGTTTGTACTCCAATTTCAGAGATAACTTTAACTTCAGCAGCAGCAGCTTTAGCAGCTTCAACAGCAGGTTCTTTAATTGTTAATGGCCTTTCTGCTTCTGTAGTTGTTTCTCTTACAATTGCAACAGGTTCTTCAGAGAAATTTACCTTTCTCTTTGCCTTGGACTTAGGAATTTTCTTGGCAGGAGGGTTTACAGGAGGTCCCCTTGCCTCACTCCTAGTCCTCAATCTCTTCAACCTTTGAATAGGAACTTCTTCATCAGACTCTGTCTTTTCAGATGAAGAGCCTGTCTTCATGTTCTCAAGCTCAGCTGTGAAGTCCTCTATCACCTTTTCAGGGACTTCAAGTTCAGGTTGTGCTGATCCGGCCACAACAGCAGACTGTGCTGTTGGCTCAGCAGATTGACTTGTCTGACCTTCCTTCTTGCTTTTCTTAGAAGGGGTCTTCTTGGATTTTGAAGGGGCTTTTCTCTTAGGTTTCTCCACTATTTGTCTGACTGGCTCGTAGAGTTTGAACTCTTTACTTCCATGAGTTTGCTTCCCACCACCCATAGGGCATTGTAGTGAGGCAAACAAATTACTTAGCAAAATAGCATGAGAATGCCTTTTATCACTTAACAGCTCATACACATGAGCAGCCCAGTTAACCTTTAAGCCGTAGTAAATGCAAATCATTGTGTAGTATCTCCTCCTAGGTAATCCATCCAAGGAACCCGTACTACAGTCCAATATTTTTGCAATAATATCAGCAAATCTCTGATATTCACCCTTCAGCTGGGTCTTCATCAAAGTCCCAGTCATCTCTTCTCCATCCTTAGCACAAATGGCCCAAAATTCCTCTTCCTTTCCAGACCCAAGGTCTGTCACATCTCCTCCCTCATTCGTCAGCTTATAAATTTCACTAAGAACAGCAGCAGATACAGCAATTTTCTTACCACCTATTTCAGCAGTCATGACCGTGTCATTTTTAGAGAATTTCCTGGTTGTGTAGAAATGGTAAACATCCTCCAAGTAGACTCTTTCTTCGTGAGCCTCCAAAACAGGAACCAACGATGCTTCTTTGATCTTTTCCAGTAATAAATGCATCAAATCAGTGCCAGAGAAATGGAATTTGCTGTAGTTGAAGTACCTTCCCTCAATAATCTTGTCCATTTTCAGAGATTAGTGAGTAGATTCTGCAAAAGAGTAGTGAACTTTCGAAGTAATAGGGTTTGAGAGTTAGAGAGTTTGAGAATTTATGTGTGCGTAAGACGACTATACTGTTTAGATCGGATTTTATAGGTTTCCTTTTGGTTAGGTTTCCGTGAATTATCTGAACCGTTGATCTAATCTGACAGTTTTAAATCGTATGGCTAGGAGAAGCGGATTTCAATTTTATTATTTTAATGTCAGATGGGCGGGAAACTCTATCGACACTAATCTGTTACTTATAAAAGCGTGTTTCTTAAGAATACGTTTTAATACCATGCTTATATAAGATATCAGATGAGTAGAGTTTAACTTATCTGACAGACGAGTGATCTGTTATCTGATATTACTAGAGAATGCCAATAGCTAGTAATCTTCCTCTGCTGTTTGTCAATCCAGCAAGATAAAATAATCTTCAGTCTTCAAGAATTAAGAACAGATCTTCAGATAATATAACTTTCACTAACTGACATTAACAGATTTCATCTTTAGAACAGAAGTACCGCTAGTCTTACACGTTCCCCCTGTCTTTAAGAATCCATAAGCTAACTAGTCTGTTGAAAGTTAATTCTTGAATATAATAACGGATAACTAAGCTGTTGAACTCCAGTCTTCTGATGAGTTCCCCCTCAGCTTATGCATCCAAATTAAGTAGTCCTAACTCAGCTCTTAGAGTTGAGAACCTTGCTTCACTTAGAGGTTTAGTGAAGATATCAGCAATTTGATTGTCAGTATGAACATACTCTATCATAACATTGCCTTTTTCCACATGATCTCTAATGAAGTGATGCTTGATCTCTATATGTTTAGTCCTTGAATGACTTGTAGTATTCTGAGTAAGTGAGATTGCACTTGTATTATCACAGTAGATTGGAATTCCACTGATCTTGATGTTATAATCTTCTAGTTGATGCTTCAACCAAAGTATCTGTGCACAACAAGCTCCAGCAGCTATATATTCAGCTTCAGCAGTAGATATAGAAACTGAGGTTTGTTTCTTACTCATCCATGAGATCAGACGACTACCTAAGAACTGAAAAGCACCTGTTGTGCTTTTTCTGTCAATCTTGTAGCCAGCAAGGTCTGAATCTGAATAACCAATAAGCTCAAATCCAGATTCTCTAGGATACCACAATCCCAATTCTTGAGTGCCTTTAACATATTTCAATATCCTCTTGGCAGCTAAGAGATGAGATTCTTTGGGGTTTGATTGGAATCTTGCACAGACCCCAACTTAGTACATTATGTCAGGTCTGCTTGCTGTTAGATATAACAGTGACCCTATAATGCCTCTATATTTGGTTATGTCCACTGATTTGCCATCTTCATCTTTATCCAAACGAAGACTTGTAGACATAGGAATAGTAGCAGTAGAGCTAGTTTCCATACCAAACTTCTTGAACAGATCTCTTGTGTATTTTGCTTGATTTATAAAGATTCCATCAGGTAGCTGCTTGACTTGTAAACCAAGAAAATAATTAAGTTCACCCATCATGCTCATTTCAAACTTATTCTGCATCAGCTTGGAGAACTTATCACACATCTGTTGGTTAGTTGAACCAAAAATAATATCGTCCACATATATTTGCACAATTAATATATGATTTTCCCATTCAATTGTGAACAAGGTTTTATCTACCTTACCTTTGTGAAATCCTTTAATTAAAAGAAAATCAGATAGGGTATCATACCATGCTCTTGGAGCCTGTTTCAGTCCATAGAGGGCTTTCTTCAGACGATATACTTTGTCCTCTTCTTGATAGACTTCAAATCCAGGAGGTTGTTCAACATACACTTCTTCTTGCAATTCTCCATTGAGAAAAGCAGACTTCACATCCATCTGATAGACAGTGAAGTTCTTGTAAGCAGCATAGGCAAGAAACAGTCTGATTGCTTCAAGTCTTGCTACTGGTGCAAAAGTTTCATCAAAGTCAATTCCTTCTTCTTGACAATAACCCTTGGCCACTAGTCTTGCTTTGTTTCTGGTAACAATACCATCTTCATTCATCTTATTTCTGAAAACCCACTTAGTGTCAATTACCCTTTGATGACTTGGTCTAGGAACTAAGTACCAGACTTCATTCCTTTCAAATTGATTCAACTCTTCTTGCATAGCTTCTATCCAGAAGGAGTCATTTAGAGCTTCTTCAATTTGCTTAGGCTCTATTTGAGATAGGAAAGTGACAAACATGGCATCTTGTGCAGCAGCTCTTCTTGTTTTCACTCTATCTAAAGGATCACCAATCACCAACTCTGGTGGGTGGTTTCTGAGCCATCTGAGATCAGGTTGCAGGTCTGAATGTTGTCCTCTGCTTTGATCTTGCAACACTACTGTTGGAGATACATGATTTAACCGGATTTCGTCGGGTTAATAGTATATCAGTAAATTTGTAATATCGGTGGGGTTTACGATATTTGTGTATATATATTAAGTAGGGCTCCGTTACTTTATTCCGGATGGATCAAACACAAAGAAAAGCGGTAATTAAGAACAAGAAGCAAAACCACAAAGAAAGCTAATAGCACTTTAATCTGGAGATAAAAATACTATGAATAATATTGATTCTTATTCAGTTGTAATGCCTTAGGCAGAGAATATATGAATATCCTTAAAGTGGAGGATTTCGTAGTTGTTTAATACAATGATTAGCCAGGTATTTATACAATGTTTAACCTAGCGTTACATGGAAACATAGTCCTAATAGGACTCGGCCCAATTATCCTTCATGGGTCCGGAGTATCATCTTCTGATCGAAGAGAGCTGCGCTTTGTTGGGTCTGCGAGGGAATCCCGATCTGTTTGGGTTGGTCGGATCGATCTTAATTTCTTCATTCGATTCGAGTAATATATAGGGTGCGAAATAGCCCCCATCAGTACTCCCTCACTTCTTCGAGCGTATAGATAATAGAAGCTCGTAGAAGTAGATAGATCTTTACGACTCTTTCTTTTCTATGAATGGAGCCTCGTTAAAAACCTTACTTAAGAAAAAACCCAGTGGGAAAAAATCTTAAATAAGGAAAAGAGTGCTACATATCATAGACAGTCGTTTTCTATGTCTAGTTACGGATCGCCACGCGTCTATTCTGGAAACTTTTCATATCCTTCCCTTTTTGGCGGGAATATCAGTAGTTGTCATGAGTTCGAAACGTCATTTCTCATCTTCTTATAAATAGGCGATGCTATAGTTCGCCACTTCTCTTTTATACTTCCTTATAACTCGTACTTATTTTCTTGGTTAGTCGCTCATTACACTAAGTTTTTCCATTTATCGACCTTCATTATCCGAGAATAATAATATATGGCTTCCGTGAGACGGTCTTCTTCTAGAGAGATTTTCGCCCCCGACAATGAGGAGGAATTGCAATCTAGCGTAACTGATTTTGCCATCCCTGTAGAGGATACTTTTAAGGTACGGATCCTTACTGACGCGGATGTGGCGGCCCGAGCCAAAAAGGGCAAAGGTACTGTTCCTCAAGTTTCTGAACCAATTGAGGATGTCGCTTGCGCTTATACGGCGGAGACATTTCCGGAGGTCGCGAATAGTTATATCAAGTATTTCCCGGAAGGTTCTGAGATAATTCTTCCTTCCCCTACTGATAGGGTTACGTCTCCCCCGGAGGGATGCCGAGCCTTTTATACGGCACATTTCAACAGTGGACTTCGTCTTCCTTTGTCTCCCCTCTTTCTGGAAGTTTTGAAAACTTTTAGTGTGTGCTTGACACAGCTGGTTCCTAATTCCGTTGCTTTTGTAGTTTGCTTTTCGGTTTTGATGATCGCCAAGGGATTTAAACCTTCTTTCCGTAATTTTACACAACTTTTTCGCTTCAATATTTCTAGTTCTTCAAATCGTGGATATTTTTTCGCTAGCCAACGACCTAGCCGAGCAATCTTTGACGCCCCTGTTTCTAGTAATCCCTCATGGAAGTCTCATTTCTTTTTTGTTCGTCCTCCGTCTAGTCTTCCTTTAGCGGATGGTACGAGTGTGCCTTTTTCATGGGATCATGATTCTCATTGGATTCCAGGAGGTCGCTTACCGACTGGCGAACTAGTTCCCGACGATGCTAAGTTTATCGCTGAGATCTCCGAAATGCACGCAAACAAATATCAAAGTGCTCTTCTGATAGGGGAAGCTTTCCTTCGTAAGGCGGGGTTAAGTGTTCACAACTTTCCCATCAATTCATCATCTGAACTTCTTGGTTAGTACTTTATTTGATCTTAGTGTTGTGATGATATCATTTATTGGGAAGATACATAATTTATGATTAATTTCTTTTTCAGCTGATATGGTAGAGAATTCTCGACATTCTTCGAAGGGAAAGATGGTCCTTTCCAAATCTTCTAAATCCGCCGAGAATGCGCCTATTGAGCAGAGAGCGTCACGAAAAAGGAAGTTGGAGTTAGGCCATGAATCCGAAGAGGACAGAGAGGAATCATCAGAATCTCCTCAGGAGCCCCCTATTCGTCAGGGCACGGGACCTGGTTATCCTCCTCTTTCTCTTAGGACATCTTTAGGCGTTCGAGGATGTCACTCCTGGTCAAAACCTCATCCAACTAATAACCCAGTCGATAGGAAGAGGAGTTATTATGGACGTTCCGGCCAGGATCTTTCTTTAGTCGGAGAAAAACACCCAGGACCTACTCTTGTCGAAATGATCGAGGAACATTTGGAGGGAAAGAGAGCCGCTGGTTATTCCGAGAAGGACTCTCTTATCCACGATGATAATGAGAACGCGGTCGATAAGGCAACTCGTGTTCTTTTGTCTGGTGTTTTTACCCGCGATCTGAATAAACTTCTTCATAAGGATCCTCTGGAGAAATTCCAACGAGCTTGTCTTTATGCTGAAAAGGTGATATCCTTTTCCTTCAATTATGTTAATAGATAACTCTAAGTGTCTTCCTTAATTTACTTAATCCATCTCTTTTTCTTTCCCTCTTTACTTGTTCAGACTAAGACGTGCCTTACGTCTTACGCCTATGAGAATGCACTTTGGAAACAACAGTGCGAGTTCTTGGAGGAGAAGAATAAAGCTTTGCTTCATAAATCTTCTGGTTCAGAGGTTGGTCCCTCGACATCTTCTTCTGTTCCCGTCGTAGAAACTCGTGCTGCCGAGACCGACGATCAAGAAGTGTTGAATAGGGTGATGGAGGTTTCTCGTGCTCAAGAGCAGGCCAATCAAATGGCTAGAAAGTTAGAAGAACTTCAGTTACAGAGCACGGCTCGAATTAGTGAGCTGGATTCTCAAGTGTCAAGCCTCGAAACTTCTTTAGAGGAGCATGAAAACGATGTCCCCCTTAGGCAAAGAGATAGGTATGTCAGGAAATCTGACGAATGTGCTGTTCGCGAATTCCTCAACTCTCCTGTTCATACGGCGTTGGTGTATCGGATGGTCGGCCCTTTACTTGAAAATACTTTTAAGAAAGCGATTCATCAGCTGGTCGCTATGGAGATGATCGATGATCGTCGAAAAGAGTATTTCAAGGCCGCTCATATTCGGTTGAATCGGTATGGTGAACTTTATTCTTCTTCCGAGGTCCCAGATGTTCTATATCAAGGTCTTCCTCTAGCTCACCTTGTCGAAGAATTTGGAAATCCATTGCCCATTCCTCCTTCTGACGTCAATGAAGAGCTCGATAATACTTTTGTTGATCCCGAAGTCGAGGAAGAAGAGGAAGCGGACATTGGTACAACTGAGGTCGTCGGTAGCGACCAGAGAGTTTCGGATAGTGAGCAGGCTCTTTAAGATAGTGATTTCTTGAATAACCCTTGTAATTATTTTACTCGTATGCAATAATTGTAATTTTACCTTTTCTTCTCTATGTACGCTAAGCGTTTCGTATTCTGACAGTCGTGTCTTTTCGGCTTCGCCGTAATAATTCAGACAAGTCATTAAATCTGGCGTAATCATTATGCGTGTGTCTTTTCATATTCTAGCGTTTGCTCCAAGGTCATATTTGCTGTTTCGCGCCCTTTCTTTAGGTCTGTCGCGTCCTTTCGCGTAGTATAAATACGAAAGGTAAAATTTTGACTTGTTTTTACTGCTATACTTCTCTCTTGATAGAATACTCGTCTTTTAGTTAGTCGATAAACCTTCTCGATATTAAATTGTGCTTTTTCATAATCCGACCATGAGTAACCTCTTTGGTAATACTTCGAAGCGACTTTCCCGTGAGGGCGCTCGTGATAATAGATCCAAAAAGCATCGAAGAGATGGACCGTCGATGGAACCTCCTCGTTCGTCCCAAACAATTAGGTCGGAGATTGATACCAGTGTTATTGTTTCTGAGCCTCTCTCTGCGGTAGACTCGTCGTTTTCTGAACCAATCCTTCCTGCTTCCACTCAAGTAGGAAGAATGCCTTCTCCTGGTCGGTATGCCTTCGGCGATATGTCGAACGAGGAACCGGCTTATAATATTGCTGTTAGTTCAAATGCTCCTTCCTTTGAGCATGTTTTTCATGGAGGGGATTTTGCTGTTTCCCTTCCTTTGTCAGCTTCTACTGCCCCAATCACTAGCGGAGGGCAAACTGGCGACAATTTATTTGTCAATCCTTCCGTAGCACAATCTATTGTGCAGGATTGCCCAGAATTTTTGTTTAATGATACTACTATGATGACTACCTCCTTTGAGTCTGGAGGACCTTCCGGGGGTCGAACTGGTTCCGGGTCTGGCCGCCGAACCGTAATTTCTGCTTCGGGCAAGGAGACCACTGTTAGTCCCGACGGGAGAGAATCTCCTCGTCAATTAGATGATCGATGCATCCTACAGCAAGTTGAAGACATTCTTTTGTCGGAGACTCCTCGTTCTGATGGTGTCCCTTTGACCAGCGAACTGCCCGGTTCTGTTGAACCCGATGCTTTGTCATGGGACCTAGGCATGAGTACTATTTTGCCTGGCGAGTTGAGGAAGCTCGAAGGTGCCTCCAATGTTCGCCTTGTTCAATCTTTGGTGAAGATATGTGAGCAGGTAAAGATATTTCTAATATTTTTCCTGTTCTTTGTTTAGAATTCCTCGTTGTAAGGCGATTTCTTTTACTCTTTCTATTCTTAGGGCAAGTATTTTGCGCTCCAGTTGGGTGTGCAAAATGACGAACTGTGGAATCATCGGAGAGTTCTTCAGAGTCAGTTGGAGTCCGAGAAAGCTAAAAGCAGAGGTTTGGAGTTGCAGCTGCAACTTGATAGAGATGATCTTCAAAAATTGGAGGCCGAAAAAGTTGTCCTTGAAAAGGAGAGAGATAATTTAGCTCAGGCAGCTGTTTTGGCGGAAGAATCTCGTCGGCAGTCCTATGAGGAAGGTTATGACGCCGGTTATCTAAAGCGTCAAGAGGAATTGATGGCTTTTGCTGGGAGTCTGACTCCTCGGAAAGCTGTTTCTGGTAGTCGGCCTGCTGACCGTCCTTCTCAGTGACCTTTGCTCGACATGGCAGGCCTTGGACTGTCTCTTCTTTTTTTTTTTTTTTTTTTTTTTTTTTTTTTTTTTGTGTGGCCCGACGTTTGTGTATTTACTTGGGCTGAAATTTTTGTAATGGGAGGAGTAGGAGATTAGAACTGATGATCTTTTTGTAGGCGGGCTCTTGCCTGATCAATTATCTTCTTAATATACACT
>CM064884.1:11441200-11535125 GCA_003313485.2 Penstemon barbatus | reverse complement strand
ATTTCGATATTGATAAATTAGTTCGGAATGTTAATTTGAGAACCGTTAATAGAAATTTTTAGGTTTATGTTCAGACCAACTATTGCAATGGTTACTATTTATCGTACTACAACCTTGATAAGACAATGTTAATTGCCTAATTGAATAGTCGTATATTTGTGAGCATTTCTTTCTTAGCAGTATAAAAATAAATGTAAAAAGATAAACGTTTGTTGCTAAAATTTCAAAACTTAAACTTTTCTGCTTGGATCATCAGATTAGTATTCGTAATAAAATAATCAAGGAAAACGATCTTCCTTTCTAAACATAGGAAAGAAAAAGGAATAAAACGAATACAAGTATAACATATATAAGATTATATAGATTTTATTAACAATATATAGGTCCTGACTCCAATTTGGATTTTCTTTCCATTTTCCTAAGTCACCGCTACTTTACTCATCCAATCTCGTCTGTGTACGTACTTTTAGTGCTCTATAAAAAATTAGGTAAAGTATTCCTTATTTCGTTTTGCTTATATATCAATATATTATATTTATTTCGAACACAATTTTTTCTTAACATAAATAACTAAAAAACATGAAGAGAAATTAGATCATTAATTCGATGTTATTTACAAAACATATAGATAACATTACATAACATAACTTTGTTGGCAAATCTCTCTCTTCAAATTAATATCAATGTTTGTATGTACTAAGTATGTTACTCTTAATATATTATTGGAGAATGCTAGCTGATTAATATGAGTTGATTTTCAATTAGCACGGTCGATTACAATATTATTGTATCGGTCGATAGTTATTTATCAACCATTGCAATAGTTGGTAATAACAGAAAATGTTGCAAGAGTCATTTATGTTCGTTGTTTTCCGTCTAATTGCATAGCCACAACAGTTTGCAATCATACATAGATTTGACAAGAATTAAACATGAAATAAAATCGAAATGAATATATTAAACTTTCAAGCAAGAGCAAATAATTCCGAAAAGTATATTGCGTTGTAATAACCTTTTTTTAAAAATATGATTTAAGTAAATTAACTAATTATTTTTCATGAATTATGGAGATAATAATAAAATAATATTGTTAATTGAAAATAAAGTCAATAAATATACGATATTTGTTAATTTACTACTATTTAATTCATATATCAACAGAAATGTCCTATAAAAATCTTTAAATATATTTGCTGTCGCAGTAAGTTTTACAACACAGTACATTTTGGGGAATTTTTTACGTTATACAGGGAAAACGAAACAGTCATAACATAAAACGTTATTTGCTTATTTATTGTCATTACGTTTTACAAGACATGCTGGTGGACATTATGTTTAAGCATTTAAGCCATCATACTTTATGTATCTAATTTAAAACTTCACCCATAAATTAGAGTAATTAAGAAGGTCGGAACATTTCCTCTATTTATTTAATATATAGTTGTATTGATGATTCAATTGTATATAATCTATACATTCAACAGATAAGTTGTTGTGTGTGGAATTTGAATTATATTATAATCCAAGATTTGCCAATTAACTTGTGTGAGTGGAATTGGGTATTTTGTGATAAAAAATTACGTAGAAGCTACTTAGAGGTCAAAGTATATTGCGTTGTAATAACCTTTTTTTAAAAATATGATTTAAGTAAATTAACTAATTATTTTTCTTGAATTATGGAGATAATAATAAAATAATATTGTTAATTGAAAATAAAGTCAATAAATATACGCTATTTGTTTATTTACTACTATTTAATTCATATATCAACGGAAATGTCCTATAAAAATCTTTAAATATATTTGCTGTTGCAGTAAGTTTTACAACACAGTACATAGGGAAAACGAAACAAATAATGAGAAAAAAGCATAGGAGCGGTATGCAAAGGTTTGTGAGCAAAATCAATGAGTTGAAGAGTAAACAATTGAACAATGAGCGTATGATAGGAAAATATAAGGATAAACTTAATATTTTCGACATAGGAAGACGACACAACCGCCAATGAAAAATATTACGTGCGTTTTGCAAAGAATTAAACATGAATTAAATCGAAATGAATATATTAAACTTTCAAGCAAGAGCAAATAATTCCGAAAGGTATATTGCGTTGAAATAACCTTTTTTTAAATATATGATTAAAGTAAATCGAAAAGCATATCGGAATTACACTCTAAGCGAAATAGAAACAAGAGCAAATAAGTCGATATATATTATATTTATTATTTTTATGCGACGAAGGATGATATAACGCTCACAAATATCTGACTACAGATTGTAATTGGTTTCTGTTAAATCGAATTTACACAAATCGAAAGTAAATTATGTTGTACTGTTTGTTGACCGCTTCGGATCGGGAAATCGCAAAACAGGTTACCTTCAAAGTAAAAAGTGAAACCTTCGAAATAAATTATAAAATGAAAACGGCGACGTTTTATGATGATACTGTTTTTAAAAAATGGGCAAAAGTATACAGAGCCGAACAATAATAGAACGCACTAGAAAACAAAATACAATAAACGACGCTGGTTGGGAAGGTAGGACGAATATATAATTCTTTGCAAAACGAACATAAATTACTCTTGCAACATTTTATGTTATGACCAACTATTGCAATGGATGCTGATAAATAACTATCGACCGTAGCTCGAGAAGACACACCATCTCAGTTAATGTTATGACCATGGGTGTTCGGTCTCTCTGCATTGACCGAGAGATAGAAGAGGAAATACTAGCTAAATTGTTATGATTTGATATATGTCAATTATGGTCATAATTCAATGTACATACTACACTAACCATTAAAGATAAAGTAATAACGCAAATACAAATATATAAAATATAATAAAATATTTCTCCATGATCATTACATTGTGCAAATAATAGTTGTTGTTTAGATCGGTATTTCTAATTTCGAGCAATTTGATGTGTTATTCAAGTGTACATATTATAATTGATATCTAAATTTACACATATAATTTTCACCATTCCTTTGTATGTTTAGATGTCGAGAATAAACTTATCTTTTACAGAGATAATATAATATACGTTATTTTTTTAGTTGTTATTTACTACTATAACATTCATATGCCAACAACGATATTCTATAAAAATTTATTTAATATATGTTATTGGAAAATTGTATTAACCTGTAACTATTTAAAATAAAAAAGTAACAAGGTACATTGCAGTAAGTTTTACAAAACTTTTAGAAAATGAAACAAATAGTCACAAAACAAAACGTTATTCAATTATTTGGTTATTTATTGTCGGTGCGTTTTACATATATGCACGTCCAATTAGGTTAAAGCATTTAAGCAATATTACTTTTTTATATATATTTTTAAACTACCCCTATTAAGCTATAACTATGAGTAGTTGAAAAGGTGGGAACGTTTCCCGTTAAACAATCTACACCGTTTATCTTATAATATTATGGTCGTGAGATCTAAAATGACCACTATAAATTGTCTCACATCAATTATATTTTTCTATATAAATTAGAGTTGTGTTGTTGATTCAGTTAGAATATTATTTATATTCGACATATGAGTTTGCGGGCATGGAATTTGAAGTATATTATAATCCAATATTTGCTATTCAACTTAATATCTTTAAAAAAAAATTCTAAAGTAGTTTTTGTATGGGTGGAATTGGAAATTTTTGGTACAAAAAAATATGATAAAACTTTGAAGAATGTCAGATTGGCTCTTATTGAAGAAGACAATTATCGTACCATTGCTAATCCTATATACGAGGCTGCACAAAATAAGGTATCTATTTTTTAAATCCGTTAGTTCTTTCTCACAGATTCTGTAGATCTTCTTTCAAGGATAATATATTAATATGTGTTAATAATATAAGATAAATTTTATTCTTACATCTCATTTAAAATATTACAAATACCTTTACAGAGTCGGATTTTCGACATAGTTCAAATATACTTGTGCGAGCCAGTGTTTTTAATTTTTCTTTTTTACAGTGGACAGCCAAGCAGAAGAAAACGTATAACCCAAACACTCCCATTAGCCGTTCTCAGATTAACATTCCTAACTAATTTGGGGATATCGAAATTTTCGTGGAGATGACGATGATGGGAGCTTAATTAAGTACCTATATTTTCAGCCAAAGTAACGAATAGGATGAACTCGTGGTTCGTATCAAAATGCCTCAAATCCTTACTTTTCTTCAACTTCTAATGATTGCCGATTCACTCCGGAATATCCTGTCGATGATCGGTACTGTCATTATAATTAAAAGAATCATTCTGATCTTATGCGGATGTAGTTTTGTATGAAAATCCGCTTGTCTTTGAATTTTGACCAATATGCATATTTTGTGTAATTTTACTTTGTGATATATTGTTTTCCGACCAAATATAATGTCCTTATGTCTCCGAGGAGGCCAAGTATATGGTCTTCGACTAACTTCTTCAGCATTAAATGACGAATGTTAATTGATATTTAGATTTTTAGAATTAAGATTTTGACCATTGCTTTGTATGTTTCAATTCAAAAAAAAAATATCTTTTACAAAGATAATATGTTGTCCTCATAATAAATAATAAGCGCTAAACAAGATAGGAAACAATAATTCTATATCAGAAATGTAGTTATTGGTTTCAATTGATAATATTATGGTCATAAAAAAATAAATTCAATAAACGGCGTTGTTTCATTATTATGCTATTTAAAAATAAATTGCAAAAGCACACTCGCACGACCAAAATTCCCCTGCCGAGCGCACAGGTTGCAAACAGACGGTGGAAAAAGCATTTAATAAAAAGATAGATTAAATTAATTTAACAAATAAATAAAGTATATTATGTTGTACTGTTTTTAGACCGCTTCGTGTTATATATCATTGCTAGGACAATTATAAAAAAATAAAAAATATTATTATTAAGATTGCAATCAATTACAATATTCAATATTTTATAAAAGCAAATTACCTTTGAGTCAAAATTCTTTAGAATTATAATTATTATTATATATATATATATAGCATAAAGTTTTACAAAATAGTACATTATTTGGAACTTTTTACGATATTTGCGGAAAATGAAAAAAAAAGGGTCATAAAACAAACGTTATTTGCTTATTTATTGTCAGTGCGTATTACGAATCCTTTAAATAAATTTGAATTGTATTACCATTATTCAATAACCTCCACATATTTTTTGTTTAAATATTTCCTTTTCGTAGTATATGAAAAGTCATATTATTTTAAATTTAATGGACAGTTCTAATAGTTTTAAAAACAGAAAGGGTGTGATCATTTAATAACGGCTGCTAATTTTTTTTTTTGTTATTTTAATTTATCTACTATTTTGTGTATCAAAGGCTAATATCAATTTACATGGAATAAAACTAGGTATTAGTAAACTAATGTAGGTCGGTTAAAACGGAACGCACTTGGTGTCGTGCTGAGAAATAAAATGATGTAAATTCTAATGTCGTCAAAATGCTTTTCAAAATTTATATTTACTATTGTAGATCAGCAGCCGCAGAGGCAGCCGGATGAAATCGCCAATCAACAAACGACAGCTATTATGCTTGCTTTTGGTACTCCAGAGAAGCTAATATTTATCGAACCGATATGAATCCCATTAAATTTTTATCTCCTTATCATGCTAAATTATATTGTTCGACAAAGGTCCATTTGTATACAATAATTGTAGTGTAGCGGTTATAGTTTAGTGGTAAAAGTGTAAGCTAACTTCTATTATTACTCCACGAGGACCACGACTACATAGGTATCTAGAAACCAACATTCAAGAAAATAAAGCTAAATGTTCGACGACAAAAAATAAGGAGAAGTCGACAAACTCGATTAAACTAAATTAGATGAGTAACTTTATCATTTTTTTTTACTATCTGATCGAAGACGAACTCTCTGATGGATTCCTACAAATTCGACAACCATAGTCCTCCGATATCAGTTTGATTAAGACCTCTGACAACACCAGAGCACGTCTCGTGACATCGATACTCAGATACAAAACGAAGAGTATCCAAGCACCGACACATAAAAGAACCGACGATGCTGACTTCGTCTTCCTTACCGATCCCACCCATTCGAACGACGAGACCGACCCATTGGGGAACCCCCTTTACCGATACCACCTTATTGAAAATAAAAGAAAGCACTCTACGATAGTTGAATAATGGAGAGGTTATTGAGGCCAATTCTGTCGGATAACATATTACATAAAACATGTTTAGCTATTTTTGGTATGAATAATGGTGGGTACCCCCCACTTATTAATAGACCGTGGATGTTTTAAATATGCATAGAGTTAAATAAATATTATGTTATTGCAAAATAATATTCCAGTCTATTATTAAACTACGAAGCAAATATATATTTTTAAACGATTTTTTTAAAATCGTCTCAAAACGATCTGTCTTTTACAAATTGGGTGTTTATTGCATGGTTTTTTAAAACATAAGGATGTTTAGCAGAATAAAAAATTCACAGGGTAGCTTCATGCAGATTAACAAAGGAAATGCTGTAATATATTGGTAAATATTAATGCACAGGCAACAGCAATTTGTTATAAATAAATAACCATTATGTTTATATATTTTTATGAGAAATAACCATTGATAGAAATGAAGATTGTTTTCCTTGATTATCTTATTACGAATACTAATTCGATAAGCCAAGCAGAAGAGTTGTTTTGAAATTCTAGCAACAAACGTTTATCTTTTTACATTTATTTTTATACTGCTAAGACAGAGACGCTCACAAATATATTACTATTCAATGAGGCAATTAACATTGTCTTATAATATTTGACTTATCGATAAGTAGTTATTACTTATTAACCATTGCATATATATATATATATATATATATATATACATATATATATTAGCTATTAATTGTCTTTAGTTTAATATATAGGCACTGGGCAATATCCTCCGCGCGGGAGCGTGGAGCAATTGACCTAGTATATATATATATTTATGTATTATGGCTTCGATCCTTATCTGCATGCCCTTCATTTTGTAGATAAATAAATATTGGCAGAGTTCTATTCTTGCTTGGCCTAGAGATTCGAAAAATAATTATAGGAAAATTAATTTTGTTAAAATGAATTTTGACAATAATTAATCATAATAAAATTAACTATAATTTAACTAATTTTGTATAATAGTTTTTGCAAAAGTAATACTTGATAAGTTAATTTTTAGCTTCTGAAGATCCCAAAATTGATTATGATATTGACGGCCAAACACCATAAAAATTATGATTAACATAAGATAATTTCTATATTTGAGGCCAAATACTTTAAAATCACATTAATAGAGATCTAGAAAGGCTCTCACACCTCAGTCAAGCTCACCCTAAATGACTCTTCTGAATTGGGTGGCTTAAAGTTCTTTATCTATTGATTGGGTAATTTATACATCTTGAGATACCTTTTGAAACAATTTACTATGGAAGTATGAATTTAGTCCAAAGCAATATTTGAATATAAATTTTTTTACCGAATATTTTATAGAAAATATTAACAAAAGATTGTGTTTGGGAAAACTTAATTCAAGTTCATATGATTTTATGATAATATAATTTGACAAATACAAATAGTGACAAAAATCAATTTTGAGTATTTACTAATGAGTGTAAATAACAATTTTACAGTGATTTGAATTTTCCTTATTAACAAGTATTGATATATGAGTAGTGACAGCACGATCAAATTAAACCAAAAAATATATAATTAAGTGTCAAGTGTTCTCAATACAAAATTATGGAGACTTTGACTAATGTCCCATCTTTTCCTCCATTTTTCTCCACTACATTCCAAACGAGAAAAAAAAGCTCCAATAAGTTCTCCCCCAACCCCACCCCTTTTTGATTTCAAAGGGACAACACTTGTTAGATATTTGCTTTTTCTCTTGTTTGGAATGTAATGGAGAAAAATGTAGGAAATGATGGAAGATTAGTAAAATTCTCCAAAGTTTTCTATTGAGAAGACTTGACACTTATTAGATATTTTTTGGTTTAATTTGATTGTGTTTTGAGATTTATTAATTTGGTTGGTTTCGATGGAACCTTTGAGATATGATTTGGAGTGAGTTTGGACATTGAGTTTTATGGGTTTTAAATAATTGAGATATTATTTGAAATAAGTTTGAATATTGAAGTTTTGGGGAAAAAAACTTAAATAGACAGCAAATAAATGACTTTTATGAAGTTTGAGAATAAAAAGAAACAATAGATCTCAAGTCAATGATTTTGTTAAGAGTTTGCGATAAGGAAAAAAAATAGATCATAATATTAATAGGTTTCAATATGTTTCATTTCTTCTTTTTTTGTTGGGCTGCGATAAATTCTTGTCCAAACATGATTTAAATAATTACTAATTATTACTGACTCAATTTCACGGTTTTGCGAAATCAGGCAGAACAAGTCCGTACCATAAGAAGTAATATAACTTTTTTGTGCAACCAATTATTCCTTAATTTTATTTAAATTATGCAACATACTAAATATTAATGGAATTTCTATTTTAAAAAGATTTTTTAGATTTAGAGTCAATTATTCCTTCATCCTTCATTTTAGTTAAATTATTTAACCATGGTAAGAAAATATCACAATTCAGACACTTAAATGATTTCTTAATTTCAGTTGTAATAATATATTTATAACACAAAAATGAGATTGTAAGAGTGGCCGAAAAAATGAGTTGAAGTTAAATAGAGGGGTAGATTGATCTGCATTGAAACGACCATTTCGGGAAAGAGGGAAGGGGACGGGGTGATTTAATACATTGGAGATGGCTTATGAACAATCATTCACTTTTGTGTCTTTCAAATTAGTTTTAAGGGGGTGGGGTTTGAAAAAAAAATTAAAAATTAAAAATAAAAAAAAAAACTGAAAATGAGTAAACTATTGGCTCTATTGTGCCTTTGAAAATTATTTAAAGGGGTGGGATCTGCTAGAAAAATTGGTAGAAGTTAAATTTTTCTATAACCAAACAACTCAGTTTATACTATTGATTCAATTTGTGCCTAGTCAAACTTGAACAGAAAAGGCCGCCACAAGTTAAATTGTATTTTTTGTCCAATCAACTATTTTTAAAATATTAAAATTCCAAAAATTAATTTTACTTACCCCGGAATAATGAAAAACGGATTTGGGAGTGTCAACTCAAAGATAACTACTATATATAATGTTTATAGTATTTTAATTAACAAAGAATAATGTATATAATATTTTATTTTATTAAAACAAATATTTAAGTGTCAAGTCAAATATAACGATGATGATGGTTACTTAAAAGATGAATGTGTTTGATCTATGTTTGATGTATTAGATAATTTTTGTTAAAGCAAATTGTTAGTTGTCAAATTTTCAAGAAGCAACGATTTTTTTTTTAAATATTGAAAATAATAAAACGTTAATCTCACTCTAGAAATACTATATTTCTACTGATATAGTAATATTGTTTAAAAAACACTAAGGACCCATTTGGATGGATGGATTTGAGTTGGGTGGATTTGAAATTTCTTGTCAAATCCTTCATGCTATTTGGATACAAAATTAAATCCATTCATTTGAAATCCTGAATTTTAGTCCAATGAATTTCAGCCCAATTTTTAAGTGGATTTAAAATTCCTCCTAAAACTAGTCATTTGAACTACACTTAAAAAAAGTCCAAATTTTTTGTTCTAAAAAATTGCAATTTGATCCCAGATTTTGAAAAAACCTAGAATGCAATTTAGTCCAGAATTTTCAAAAAATTAAAATTTGCAATTCGG
The DNA here is from genome assembly GCA_003313485.2 of Penstemon barbatus. Taxonomy (NCBI): domain Eukaryota; kingdom Viridiplantae; phylum Streptophyta; class Magnoliopsida; order Lamiales; family Plantaginaceae; genus Penstemon; species Penstemon barbatus. Next base: position 11,525,355 of record CM064884.1, on the reverse strand, counting down.
CTATTATTTTTAGAAATTCGAATTGCATTTTTGGTCCCTCTATTTTCAAAAATTACAATTTGACCCTAGATTTTTTAAGAACCCAGAAATTTTCAATTCGGACACTGATTTTCAGGAACAAAATTTGCACTTTTGGTCCCTCAATTTTTGGATATTGCAATTTTGACCCCAGATTCTAGAAAATTAAGAATTGCAATTCAGTCCAGTATTCTAGGAAAATTAAAATTTTTAATTCGGCCCCTGATTTTTAGAAATTTAAATTTGCACTTTTGGTCACTCAATATTTGGAAATTACAATTTGATCCCAGAATTTTTAAAAACCAAGAATTGCATTTCAGTTCAGAATTCTCATAAAATTAAAAAAATTCAATTTGGCCTCAGATTTTCAGAAATCCGAATTTACACTTTTGGTCCCTCAATTTTCAAAATTTACAATTTGACCCTAAATTTTTGAAAAATCCAGAATTACAATTTAGTGTTTTTCGTAAAATAAAAATTTTCATTTCGGCCCCTGATTTTCAGAAATCCAAAATTTCACTTTTGGTCCCTTAATTTTCAAAAATTGCAATTTGACCCCATATTTTCAAAAAAATAAGATTTGCAATTCAGTCCATAATTTTCAGAAGATTAAAATTTTCAATTCGGCACCTGATTTTCAAAAATCCAAATTTTCACTTTTGATCCCTTAATTTTCAAAATTTTCCATTTGACCCCAGAGTTCCAATTCAGTCCAAAATTTTCAGAAAATTAAGTTTTCAATTCATCCCCAGATTTTCTGAAATCTAAATTTTCACTTTTGGTCCCTCAATTTTCAAAAATTATAATTTTGCCCCAAATCGATTTATGTGGTTTTATCTCGATATCAACAACAAGAATTAACTCATAGAGCAAATTATAAGGCATGATTGGGAATTTCAAATAACACAAATGATATATACCAAACAATGGATTTCAAATGAATGGATTTGAAATCCTTTATAAAAAAAATTATCCAAATAAGATATTGCAAATGAATAGATTTCAAATTATTGGAATTTCAAATTCATTCTTCATTTCAAATCCATCCATCAAAATGGACCCTAAAAGGAAACATCGCAAAGGTAACACAAATTCTTGGACCAAGTTAATGGGCCTTATTGTTAAATCACATGAACCAAACATAACCTATGTAAATATGGTTGTCTTTTACCCTAAAATACTTCTCTCTTGGGCTTTCTTTCATCACAGCTCAAATATTAATTGCGATTAAATTAGAAAAAACCCGATCTTTCCCCGAAATTGGACTCTTTCTTTCTTCCTCACTCAATATGACGTCGTTCATGGATCTGGCCTCAGTTCATCACTTCGGACTCGGGAAACGGGTCGAGTAGTTGGGCCAGCCCAGGATACGCTTCAATTGGAGTCTAATTGAGACTGGTTCTTGGAGTATGGCCGTTCGGATTCTAGTTTAACTTTTTAGGGGATTCGTTTATGGAAGCTATCAAACTTGTGTATTCTCTATTAAAAATAATAATAATAAGACAAAAAAAACTTGTGTATTAGGAAATAAATTCTAGTCACTTTGATTTTTTGTTAATATTTATTCGTTTGAAATAATGGTTATCATAATAACTAGGTTGATAGTTTGGTCAATTTTCTTTAAAATTTGAATTGATAGCATGTAATAAGGTTCCAGTTCTAGTGGAGATAAAGTTGCACATGTAAGGTTGGTTGGTCCGTTACAGGGTGTTATTAAGGTAAATTTTGACGGAGCGCAAATGGAAGAGTATCCCAGGCTTCTGCTCTCTCAGGCTATATTTGATGGCTCGTGATTGTTATGGTATTTGTATTGGGTGGGTGTTCATGAAAATCCACCAAGCATTGGGGAAGCTGATGCATTGGCAACAAAAAGGGTGATTGAATTGGTAATAGAGAGGGAGTGGACGGGCGTCGTTAAGGTGATTGTTGTGCTGTGATTAAAGATATTCAATGTCTTAAGGAGAACTAGATGTCTATTGGTCCAATTATTTTAGATATTAAGAACTTGTTAGTTCATTTTTGTTCTTTTTCTGCTTCTTTTGTTCGTTGACCCAAGGGGGTAATTTATTCAATGGGTTGGAGGGCCTCCCTCCATATTTCTGAAAAAAATATAGTGATTATATATAATCATGAGTAGTTTAATTAGTTCATATTTATTTTTTTGGTTTTCCAAAGATTTAATTCCTTTTAAAGTGTGTCAGACGCATAAAATGGGAACATCTCCCAATAGAAATTTGAATCTGAATCCGAATCCACTACTTTATAGTGACTAGTCCCTTACACTATACCAATCACCCGTTGCTAGTTCATACTCTTATAATATAAGGTTGGCCAGGAACTTTTATGTTAGGATTTATGTTGGGCCTACTTATTTTTTGGGGCCTTATTTATTAAAGAATAAAATTAAACAATTCAGTTGACATATTCTAAGTTGATTTTTTTTAACCACTATTAAATAAACTTGAACAAATTAACTAACATACCCTAAATCTTCTTCACAGTGTATGTTGTCGAAAATATTATAGTAATATATATTATATTAATTACTTCATTTGTTATCTTTTAGATTTTCTTTATTTTTGTTTAGGCTACTACTTATTTACTTTAAAATAATTATTATCAATTACCAAAATTAATGCATTTTTCAAAGAAAGAATTTTCAAAATTGGATATTATTGGTTATATCAAATGAAGTTTATAACATGAAATATGAAAGAATGTGTGCACAACTTCCCTAAATTTCTAGTATTTAAAAATAATATCATTCTTTATTATCACAAATAGTATTCCATTATTATTTTATGGACTTAGATAAATAAAATAATTTTAATATCATTTTTAACAAATTTTTAATCCCCGACTCTTCAATCCTAGATTCGTTCCTTGTTAACTCTGTAAAGAGGTAGCTCATTTTTTAGCAAGATTAGCATCTACTAATAGCTTAATTGAACTTGCTGATAATACTCAAAGTATTGTTTTAACGGAGGCCATTTGAATAGTTATGAAATATCACTATTGTTTTTAGCAAGATTAGCATCTACTAATAGCTTAATTGAACTTGCTGATAATACTCAAAGTTAATAAAATGCTAAGGAGATATAAATTTTTTTTTTTTTTTTTTTTAACTTTTATATACTGATCATTTTACTTACATCAAGATTCAAGACCAATCATAGCCTTAAAGTTTAGGAATTATTTAAAAACGTTGTTTGGCTTGGTACTTTTCATCATTCTTTGTCCTAGTGAATATGATTACTATTTTACGGAATTAGGTTATTATATTAATGTAATAGTTAGTCTTTTTTTTTAAGGAGATGTAAAGCTTTCCTTTCGGTTTTTCAGGGTTCTCTGAGTCTGACTCTAAGAAATGCATTGTAATCTTCTCTATGATTAATAAGGTTTTTTAGTAAATGATCAATTGTCTAATGGTTTTTAGAGTGGCTCCTCATATATTTATTTAGTTGAAGGTAAAAAAAAAAAAAAAAAAGGGCACAAGTTTACATAATACATGTTAAAAGCATTTTTGCAGCTAAAACTAGTTTTTTTTTTTTCTTCTTTTGCTAATCAACCGAAACTAGTTGATAGAAAGAATAAGTAGGTAAGAAAGAGTGAACACTTGAGCAACATATTCTGCTGAAATTTCTTACTAATCTGGTTATTAAATTGTAATGATTTATGATTTGATGATTCATAGTTTAAGGATTATTTGTTGGTTCTTCAGAGATTAAGTTAATGTTATCGCACAAAATGGCAACTTTGTTATCACTTTTAAGGCTTATATTTCTGGAAATTTGTATATTTGATGATACCATATAATAGGGCACTTTGTTATAACATTAGTATCATAAATGCATATTTAATACCACAATTTAAATTTTGGTTTCAGTGTTTGTACCTCCGTAAAATAATTGACGGAATCAGCCACATGCCACACGTGGTCCTTATCTTATTTTTTGGAGTAAAAATTATAACATGATAAAGTGAGAAAAACTTTTTAAATTTTCCCCAAAAAGACGAGATACCGTGAGAATTAGTTTTACCTCCTAAAGTTGGGAAAAGGTGACAATTTTCCCTTCAAACGATGAGATAACGGTCAAGTGCGATGCACATGACTAATTTCATCCAATATTTGATGGTGGTATGAACATTACAACAAATACGCAGCAAGATTGTAGAAAAAACTCTATTCGATGGAGTTTCAAAATCTTTCATTATAAAGTAAATTAAAAGGTCTGAGGTCCTGGAGATAATATGGTTCTAAGATCTTCATATCAAGTCTTCAAACTTGTTTCCATTATCATATATATGCAAACCATTGTTTCTCTAAAGAACAACATACAGAAGCTTACTTGACATCTAGTAGCAAAAAGATGTTGCATTTTCATTTGTTTATGATTATGGATTATATTGTGATGTTACCCTATACAATCCTTAATCCCAAGCAAAAAGTTTTGAGCCGAAGTAAACCGCTTTGGGTTGGTTTAACTCGTCTTGGGATGATTTAAATCATTTTGGGCGCCAGTTTAGTCCGTTTTAAATTGGTTAAAATTGATTTGACAAGTTTAAACCACTTTGGGCCATATTTACCCTTTTGGTAGATTTAACCAATTTTTTACTGGTTTAAATTGTCTTTGACCGATTTAGCCATTTTTGAGTCTATATGACCCATATTTGATAGCTGGAACATATTTTGGTCCATGTTAAGATGTGATTAGGCTTGTTTAAGCCATTTTGTTCACTGCTTTAACCAGATTTTGAAGGGATCGAATCGGTACATGAGTCCCCTGCTAAGTACGAATTAACCATCTAGAACATAAAAAAGACGGTATGTCCTAGAGTTTTTAGTGTGAAATATGTCTTTCGAGAGGAAATCACGAGGTGGCTCATTCTTTTTTGTTAAATTATTTTTTTCGAGAAAATTCTTTTTTGTTATATTGTTTTAGTTATTTTGATCTTCGATGTGTTGAATTGTGTTGTTAATGAATTGAGTGTTCCCATGTAAAAGTTTGTTTTCGGGTTGATGTAATCCAATTTTGATCGGTTTTACTTATATTGGTTGGTTTAACGTATTTTTGGGCCAAAACAACATAAATTTGATTGGACTGGTTCAAATTAGGATAAAATTAGAAAGATAAAAATTAGGTTAATGATACATAACGAGTCGATATAAATCAAATAGGCCAATCAGGCACAAAACAAGTACCACGACACAAATAAGTAAAATCCTTTGGAATAAGTTGCACGCAAAATGGTTTGATAGACACAAGACTGCTTAAAAGTGTACAAACCAGACTTTACCAGTAAAAAATAGGGTAAATTGCGAATACCTCCCTGAGGTAAGACCTAATTATAAAAATTCTCCTCACTTATGGGGTATTACGAAAATTCCCCTCATGTATTGGGTATTACGAAAATTCCCCTTAAGTTTGTCACCGTCTTACAATTAACCCCTTGTCCTTAAAAAGTTCAAATTTTGCCCTTGTTTGTTATTTTTAATGTTATAATATCTTATAAATGTTAAAACTTAGGCGATAATTATTATATCTTATAAATTAGCAAAGAGATAATTATATATACACTATCAAAATAATTTATATAATTTAAAATTTAATCACATTGTAATAAAAATGCACTTATGGATATTAAATATGGCTACTGAATTAAAAATAATTATATGTTACATGATTTAAAAAATTCGAACTCATTTATTTGGAGGTTCATATGAAGGTTCATCCTATCAAGGCAATGGTGGCGATAATAGCAGCGGCAATGACAGTGACAACAACGACGACAATAATGGTGGTAACGGCGATGAATTTCCATATACATGGATTATTAATTACTATAATGTTATTGTATTGTTATTATTAAATATTTTTTATTATTAATGTCAATGCTAAATTAGTTATTATTAATACCAATATTAAATTTACTATTAATTTAATTATTATTATATTATTATTAATAATATGAAATCACGTATGAGCAATATAAAAAGAGTGGGACGATTAAGTGAGAGTGAGAATATATAAAAATTGAAATTAAATAGAATGGAAAAATTAAATAATTAAAGATGATTATACAAAGAGGAGTTTGAAGGAGAAGAGGAGTTTAAGGGGAAAAGAAGTCTGACGGAAGAGGAGTCATATCCATTATAAATTTCGATTTTCGATAATATTTTTTTCAAATTCCAATTCCTACAAGTAAAGACTACTCAATTCCGTCCCATAAGTCTTTGTAATGTAATTTATAAAATAGCCTCTAAAACAATAGCCAACCGCCTCAAGCCTATCATGAACTCAGTTGTTTCTGCTTACCAATCAGCCTTTGTTCCTGGTAGACAAATCACCGATAATGTCCTAGTAGCTTTCGAGACCTCTCAATACATGAAAACAATGACTAGAGGAGGTGTGGGCCAAATGGCCATTAAGTTGGATATGAGTAAAGCCTATGATAGAGTAGAGTGGGAGTTTCTTAGGGCAGTTATGATCCGATTAGGGATTGATTTTCATTTTGTGAGGCTTGTTATGCGTTGTGTCACCACTGTTTCTTATGCTTTTGTTCTTAATGGGTGTCAATTTGGTTTTGTTAAACCGGAAAGGGGTATCCGGCAAGGTGACCCCCTTTCCCCGTACTTATTTCTCCTTTGTGCAGAAAGTCTTAGCGCTTTGATATGGCATCACGAAATGGAAGGTACTCTCAGGGGTATTGCAGTTTGTGAAGGGGCCCCTCAAGTTTCTCACCTCTTATTTGCGGATGACACATTGATTCTTTGCCAAGCTTCTATATCGGCATCGACTTGCATTAATGATATACTTCGTTTATATGGAGTAGCATCGGGTCAGAATATTAATTTCGAAAAATCTAGTGTCGTATTTACCAAGAACACCCCTACCTCAACAATTGACTCTATTATTTCCATTATACCGATCAGACGAGAAGATAAGCATGAAAAGTATTTGGGCCTCCCACTTACCGTAGGGAAATCAAAACGCGAGGTGTTTGATTTTGTTAGAGAACGGGTTTGGAATCGGCTTCAGGGACTAAGGGTCAAATCACTCTCAAAGGCGGGGCGTGAAATCCTCATCAAGGCAGTGGTTCAAGCAATCCCATCCTACTTAATGAGCTGCTTTAAACTCCCACGTTACCTTGTAAAAGAAATCGAATCTATGATTTCTAGCTTTTGGTGGGACGAAAAAGAGAGGAAGAAAGTTCATTGGATTAAATGGGAATCTTTGTGTCTCAGTAAACGGGACGGTGGTTTGAGATTTAGGGACTTAGATTCTTTTAACACGGCATTATTAGCGAAACAGGCTTGGCGTATTTTAACAAACCCGAATGCCTTGCTTAGCCGGATCATGAAGGCTAAATATTTTCGTACTTGCGGTTTACTTGATGCTACTTTAGGAACCAGACCCTCGCTGACTTGGAGGGGAATTTGGAGTTCCCTTGATACATTGGCAGCCGGCCTTAGATGGAGAATTGGTAATGGGAGAACGGTAAAAATCTGGGGGGATAATTGGTTACCTCGTTCCGGGGCGTTTCGGGTCTCCTCACCATGGAATACACTTCCTAGAAATGCGACTGTAAGTTTTTTGATTGATGATGACTTAAATACTTGGAACAGGGAGCTTGTTGAAACTATTTTTTGGGAGGAGGAAGCTAAAACCATTCTATCTATTCCAATAGGTAACAGGAGTTCAAAAGATAAATTACTTTGGCATCATGATAGAACAGGTTATTTCATGGTTAAGACACCGTATAAAGTCCATCAAGATAAGAAAAAAGCAATTCGAGAGGCTGAGGTCGGTGGACCGAGCACTCAGTTTACTCGAAACTGGAGCTGGATTTGGAGAACGTCGATACCTCCGAAAATTAAATTGTTCCTTTGGAACTGCTGCACCCGCTCATTGCCGGTTAAGGAACGTCTTTGTGACCGTAAAGTAATTGAGGATAGCATATGTGTACGTTGTGGTTGTGCATCTGAATCCATTATCCACTGTCTACTCAAATGTTCTTATGCAAGGCAGGTTTGGGCACTCTCGGAGGTTCCTTTTGTGGTGTACAATAGTGAGCTCGAAGATGTGGAAGCTTGGATCAAATCTGTACATTCAAAATCTGATGCAAAAGAGTTTGGCCTGTTTGCTGTAATTAGTTGGTGGATTTGGTTCAGCAGGAACAAATTCATATGGAAGGCTTCAGATATTCAACCACTTACTTTATGTGCTTTTGCTGGAAATTTTTTTACGAGATATCAGCAATCAGTGCTTCGGAACTCTTCACCTAAACCAAACAGGACACTTGGGAGATGGAGGTCCCCACCTAATGGTTACATAAAAGTTAATATGGACGCAGCTTGCAATAATGATGGGGTCATTGGCATTGGTTTAATTGCAAGAGATTGTGTAGGTGATTGTGTTGGCTGGAGAGGTATTACTATTAATCTTCCACTAAGCCCGGAAGCATCTGAAGCAATGGCCGCTTTACGGGCTGTAGAATTTAGCTTGGAGAAGGGATGGAGGAATTTAATAATCGAAGGTGATTGTCTTTCAGTTATACAAGGGATTTCAGACCTTAAGCTTTCCGATGGGGTGCTTGGATCAATTTTTGAAGACATTATTAATCTAGCCAAAGATTTTCACTCTTTCAAAGCTGTACATGTTTTTAGGGAGCATAATGTGGCTACTCATAGTTTAGCGAAGCTTGCTTCTACTGGTTTTGTTTTTTCTTCTTTTCTTCCTTTTTCGATTCTTCAGATTGTTCTTTCCTATTCTCGTTGATGATATAAAATCCTTTGGTTCTCAAAAAAAAAAAAAACAAGTAAAGACTACTCACGCGGTCACGCCATAAAGCGAACCCAAATCTTCTTCTTCAATTCAAAATCCAACCGCGCCTCCGCATCACCTAACCCATCGCGCCTCCGCACCACCTAACCCATCACGCCTCCACCATCTCTCTCTCGGCCCAGATTTTTAATTTACAGAGGTACAGTCCAAATTCTAAATGCCCAATTTTATTCTTTTTCTAATTGCATTAAAAACCCAAAACTTGTACGATGCTAAAGTAATTTTTTGAAAGGGGGCTTTGCCCCTGATGTATTCTTTATAATTTCTATTCAAGTTCATTGGATGGTTAGTGGTTAGAGTGGTAGGAAGCATATTATTATTTATCTATGTATTCAAGACAAATTATTTTTGATTCATTAATTTTTCTGTTTTTTGTGCTGAATCAAATCTAACCTTAATGAATCGTAAATTTACTGAACCAAACCATAATTTTCGGTTTGGCAAACGGTACGAGATATCTAAATACTGAACCAGCGGGAATAACGAAATTTGGTAAGGTTAGGTTTTACAGTTTGCACAGCCTTACCTAAGATAGTAGTGTGAGCAGGAATATTTACCTTTCATATTCTACCTATTTACTGATTCTGACAAGTAAAAAATTATATTTGTTAATTTACATTTGTTATATAACTATATTCTCGATACTTGAATTTTCAACATATAGGAATGACAGTGCAAATGGAAGTGCCAGCGAATTTGGGGAGGAGTGGAGGTGTATACGTTCCACCATTTAAGTTGGTCAGAATGATGAAGGATGTCCAGGACAAAAGCAGTGTTGAATATCAGAGAATGTCGTGGGATGCACTGAGGAAGAGTATAAATGGATTGTGAACAAAGTTAATGCTAATAACCTCAAGAATATCATTCCGGAGTTGTTTGCCGAGAATCTGATAAGAGGGAGGGGTCTATTTTGTCGATCATGTATGAAGTCTCAAATGACTTCTCCAGGTTTCACAGATGTATTTGCAGCATTGGTTGCTGTGGTTAACACCAAGTTCCCTGAAGTTGGTGATCTTCTGTTGAGAAGGATTATATTGCAGCTTCAGAGGGCATTCAAGCGCAATGATAAGGTTTGCATCTCATGTTTCTTTCTACAATCAGTGCTAGTATTTTCGGGGTAATGTTATGATCTAATCTTGGCTCTGATCGTCGGAAATATTTTTGCAGCCTCAATTACTTGCTGCTGTCAAATTCATTGCACACCTTGTGAACCACCAGGTAGTTCATGAGCTTATTGCTCTTGAGCTGCTGACTTTGCTCCTAGAAAATCCTACAGATGACAGTGTTGAAGTGGCTGTGGGCTTTGTTACGGAATGTGGGTCCATACTGCAGGACCTTTCCCCGCGAGGATTGCATGGTGAGTACATGCTTCTAATGATCTTTTTGTAATATGCCATTTCATTATTGACACATAACTTTATCTTAAACTTCAGTTCCTGTTATAGAAAAGTGGTCCATGCTGTATGTTCCTTGTAGCTTTTTTGGATTGATATGTTTTTTTGTTTCTGTAAATGCAACACTTTTGTTCCTTGGTTGTCTTACTTAACCTATAATTGGTGATTTTGTATTGAATATACTTTTTAGCTGATTATGATCTTTATTTAATGGCGTTGACTTCAGATCTTTGGCTCTGGGGTTAGGAAGTCTTGTTAGTTTGAAATTCTTATTAACAACTGTCTTTCTTCTTCCAATTCTGATTCTGTGATGACATATTGGCAATGTCGGATCATATGGGCCTCCTTATTTAGCAAATTAAGTTTTTTGCTGAAGATACTACATATGAAATTGCATTTGCACTAGTGCCCCAAAAAAATCGATTTGCTTTCTTTTTGTTTTACACGGGAAGGGGTATAATTTATGACTTCAGTGCACAAGTGTTTCATTCAATGAATGTTTAGATTTATGAGCATTTCTTGTTTTAGAAATGAAGGTGATTATTGGATTGAGCCCGCTGCAAAATGGAAATTGAAAAAAAACCAAGCAACATAGTGCGGAGCATGTCTTGATGTGTGTGTTCTAATGCACACATTCTGTTAATTGTTTACTTATTCTGGGGGTAGTGCATATTTCAAATTGTGGCAAAAATATTCTGCTTTATTAGCATTAGTTTTCTCTCATGGTGATGCTTTTTGGGTTTTGGGTTTGGCAGGTATCTTTGAGAGTTTTCGTGCAATTCTTCATGAAGGAGAAATAGATAAACGGGTTCAGTACCTAATTGAAGGTCTCTTCGCTGTTCGAAAAGCAAAGTTTGAGGTGAGCTTTCATTTAGATGGTCTCATTAGGAATCTATATTGTGTTATCTGCTTTATTCCTACATATGTAACTATGTAAGATTTGATGAATTTGAAGTCTGAACACTTTGTGAATGTACCTTATGCAGGGACACCCTGCTGTTAGTGCAGAATTGGACCTAGTGGATCAGGAAGACCAATTAACACACGAAGTCTCCCTTCAGAACGAGATAGATGCTGAGATTGCTTTAGGTACATCAATGCAACAACTAGCTTTTGTTATCTGTTGTTCTCTTTACCTTAAGTAAATACGAAATTTACATAATTATGTGCCTTAAATGTAGATATTTTCAAACCGGATCCCCAGTTCTCAGAAAATGAGAAGCGTTATGAAGACCTGAAGAAACAGATACTAGGTGAAGAATCTGAGGATGAAGCAGATTCAGATGCAGATGCAGATGCAGATTCAGATTCAAATGATGAGGATGATGAAGAATCTGAGGAAGAGGATGAAGAGCAGATGAAAATAAAGGATGAGACAGAGACAAATTTAGTTAATCTTCGAAGAACTATCTACCTGACATTTATGTCTAGTGTTGATTTTGAAGAAGCAGGACATAAGTTATTGAAAATCAAACTAGAACCTGGGCAAGAGGTGGGTATCATTGATTTCCCAAATCTTTGTTTTTTTTTTTCTGTGGCGGTCCATGAATAAATTATTTTAAAAGCTTTTCCTAATGTGTATATGTTTTTTGATTGGTTTCCATTGTGCAGATGGAATTGTGCATTATGTTGTTGGAGTGTTGCAGTCAGGAGAGGACATACCTCCGCTACTATGGACTTCTTGGACAACGTTTTTGTATGATAAATAAGATTCATCAGGTGAACTTTGAGACGTGTTTTGTTCAGCAATATTCCATGATCCACAGACTGGAAACCAATAAACTGCGCAATGTGGCCAAGTTCTTTGCTCACCTACTTGGCACAGACGCATTGCCGTGGCATGTTTTGTCTTACATACGATTGACTGAAGAGGACACAACTTCTTCATCCCGAATTTTTATTAAGATTCTCTTCCAGGTACTAATTACATTCTTAAAATTCTCTCTTCCCCTGTTGTTTTGTTTAACATTACAGAAGTTCTGCCTTCCCCTTCTGGGGATTTTATTTTCCTAACCTCTTTTCCTCCATAAGTGTGACTATATTGTAATTACTTTCGTTAGATGTACATTAGCGTCGTTCTGTTAGTCCACAAACTAATATATAAAAATATATAAATAAATGCCAAAAACACTTGACAAGGGGGGTTATATTTCAAGTGCATCTCCTCTGGTGAATTGACTATAAAATTAACCATCATCTTGCAGTACATACGTCTGCGTGATGTTTGCTTTTAGAATCTTTAGTTGATCTTTCCTCTAAATTTATGATGGTAATGTTTTTGGGTGCAGGAATTATCAGAGCACCTTGGAATCCGTTTGCTAAATGAACGTCTTAGCGACCCTGCTATGCAAGAGTCCTTTGATTCTATATTTCCCAAGGACTATCCTAAAAACACTAGGTTTGCAATTAACTTTTTCACTTCTATTGGACTTGGTGGGATCACTGAAAACCTTCGCGAGTATCTCAAAAACATGCCTCGACTCATCATGCAACAGCAGAAAGCTGCCTCTGAGTCAGATGCTGAATCTGATAGTTCTGGTTCTGATTCTAGTTCATCTAAATCCGACTCGGGATCATCATCGAGCTCTGAGTCGAGTAAAAGTGAGACTGAAAGTGATGATAAACGAAGGAACAAGAGGAGAAGAAAATAAGAATGAATGTAAACCAGGCATCTCAGTTGTGTTTGTAAAGAATTATTTGATGAGCATGAGCTGCTTAAATTTTTCTTCTGTTGCATAATTTTGTTGTCCATTTTACAATCTCAAATTTTGTGCTGCGTTCTCTCGGTTTTGACTCTCCTGCTGCTGTATTACATGTTCTGAAACATTTTTTTTTAAAACAAACATTTTTTTTTTTTTACAAATATTTTTTTTAAAACAAACAAATTTTGTTGCTTGCTCAATGAAGGATAGAGGAAATAATGACAAGCTTTATTCATGGATTTGATATTTCGATACACTTTAATGGAAATGAAAATATTAAATAGCTTCAATATGTTTCTTTGATTTTTAATTTTCAAATCCGAAAATTTTGTTTAATAGTTTCTTATATTTAATTGATCGTAAGATAGAAGAAACTACCCATGACTATATTGCTAGTGTTTTTCATTAATTGAAGTCACAAACTTATTCATGGGATATAGTTGTTTTGCCTTTTAAGGCGACAAAGCTGAGAGTCTTCAGAAATGAAAGAATGAGAAAACTTTTCAATAATCCTAGAAAAGTAAATTATGTGTTTTGATTAATTTTTTTGAATAATAGAATATATGGCAATATCGATTTTCTATTACAAATAAATGTATTTGATGTGTAGTAGAAAGATTTATTTAAAGTGAGATACTAATTTAATCAATAGAATATAAGGCCATCTCCAATGGTTGAGGGCTAGCCCCGGGCTAGCCCCGGGTCAGCCCCGAGCCCTGCCTGGTCGTCTCCAATGGTCGGGCTCCGTGGAGGAATTAATTCCATTTTTTTCTTTGCCCACTCTCACCTATTAATATTATAGTTTTGAATTTTTTTAATATTAATATTAATAATAGTAATTATATTAATACTCGTAATTTAATAATATAATTAATTTAAAAATATTATAATTAAAATATTTAAACATTATTGAGCTTTATGATGCTTACGCAAATTCAATTGATTAAAATTTCCCTGAAGAGGCAATTAATTAAACTACACAGTCGTCTCAACTAATCTAATTCACCATAAATATGGGAGAAAGTTGTGTTTTCTTTAGCAAATTAAAGTAAATCTCCACTATAGCCTCTTGAAAATTACGTATCTCATTAGTCTCAGAATCAAGCAGAAATCAAATTGAAGAAGAAAATGGAATTTCCCAATTGAACGAAGATACGAATCAGATGAAAGAGATGGAGTAAAATTAGAAACAATTATTTATTCATAAACCGGGTTCGGCTAAGTTAAGTAGTAAACCGGATATTAGTTTTGATTAAATGGTCTAAAGCACTATTAAATAGTGTAAAGCCCAATAATGAAACCAAAGAAGTAAGCCCATTAAGTTTTTAAATACTGCCGACATCAGAAAAAGGGGAGAGTGCACAGAACTCTCCATCTTCTTCCGTTCTTCCTGACGCGCGCCCCGTTCCAGCAGCCGTTCCGCCCCGAGCCCGCTAGCCAGCCCGTTCCAGCCTCCAATCCACCCCGCCCCGAAGCCCTCTGCCGTCTCCAGTGGTTTTCCGTCCTCAGTTCCGCCCCGCCCCGACCCCGGCCATCTCCATTGGAGATGGCCTAAGGGCCTATTTGTATGGGTTTTAGTTCGATTTCGTGGGTCTTGTTTTTAAAAAAAACTGTTTGGGTGGTTTCGATGAAACCTTTGGGACCTCATTTGGATGAGTTTTGACTGTGCAATTTTGTGGTTTGAATAAGTTGAAACTCCACTTGGATTGAGTTTTGATGTTGGATTTAGGGGAAAAGTAGGTGGTATGTGTCAAATCAATGTCTTTTTATTTTTAGTGAGATTTGGGAAAAACGTAGGTGCTAGGTGTCAAATAAATGTTTTATATGTTTGAAGAGTTTGAATGTAAGTTTCTGGATAGGTTTCATTTGAAAGTGTTTTGGAACCCGCGAGACCGGACCAAAACTCATCTACATACACCCTGATAGACGGAAAATTCTAGGGTGCCGCTAATACCACATTAGGTGGTATTACCACACAATGTGTATCACATTCTATGGTACATGATCATATTACATAGTATTAACATCATATATTTAGTATGACCCCCACATCATGTAGTATTTATTCCAAATTATGTGGTATTACCACGCAATGTATGTCATATTCTATGGTATATATTATACTCCTTATACCATACAATGTGATACACATTGTGTGATAATACCACCTAATATGATATTAGCGGCACCTAACGTAGTGACACCCTTGAATCCCCCCTGATAGACTGAAGCTGCAAAGTTCTTTCTTTCAACATTAAATTAGATATTCTCCAAAAGAAACGCAAATTAATTTTTAATTGGGACCTATCATAAAAAGCTTATTTACACTATTTTTGGAAGTCCAAAAAGGTTAATTTAAGGTTTAATTATGAATAGAGTGGTATAAAAAAAATTATGTAGAATATTTTCTTTCGAGAAAAAATTGATGTTTGATTTTGTAAAGAATCGACTATTCATATCTTTTTTTCTTTCAGAAATATAAACAAAATAGGCCCTTTACTTAATTCATTGGTGACTTAATTACTTTATTAGGTTATGGTAATTTGTTAAGCACTCGTCAAAGTGGTCGGTCAGATTACTTATATTTTATTTAAGATTGATTTGTAAAATTAAATTTTTTACAAATTTCGGGAGCCAAATTGTATTTAAAGTTTCAAAATTCATGATTTAGTTTAAAATATGTGCATGATAGAATTTGTCCGAATTATTATATTGGGAGAGTTGAGAAGTAGCTCATTTATCATAAGTCTATGCGTATGTTATATACATCATTATTTACAAAGACCATGTTGCAACTAGTTATGTTTTTTTCTAAATTTTGGCAGCATCCCAAAAAATAAAATAAAAAAGCATAACTATAGTGTCTTCATTTGTTGAGTTTGGCCCAGCGGTTGGAGCTCTTAAAAGTACTTATAGAATTCTACTATGATTTTTGAAGTGTTTGGCCCTGATTATTGAAATTACTTCTGCTCAATCGTGACTTTCATGGTGTTTGGCCTCCAGGATCATAATAACTTTTGGGATCTCGAGAAGCAAAAAAACAACTTATTTTATAAGCTACGAAAGTGTTACTTTTGTAAAAATTATTATACAAAAATAATTATTCTATAATTAATTTTTATTATAATCAATTATTACCAAAATCAATTTTAGTGAAATTAATTCTCCTATAATTGATTTTCGAATCAATAAGCCAAACTCACCCTTAAATCACTTAAGAAAGACATAAAAAAAGTGCAAAACCCTAAATAAACACCATCTATATCAGAGATGATAATAACTTAATAACTTAATAACTTAATCACTGAAAATATATTTTACTTTGTAAATTAACTTCATGAGGAAAAAAGATACTCATGCATCTTTATTTTCATAGATCCATGGAAACTCGTTTCGAACAGTAGCTTCCTCCTCTGCAGTATAATCATTCTCGATGTTGAAAATTTTGCGAATTTCCTCCGGCTATCCCTAATATAGTCTGCAATTTTTTGGCTTATCAGATCCAATAAATGTGAAACCGGTAGAAAAATGGTTTAGGACGAAAAAAACGTAAAAAATGTGAAAATAAGTTATAATTTATAGGAAAAAAAAACATGAAACTAGTAAAAGTGAATAAGATTGGTTAATAACAAGTTAAATCGATGAAAAATGAATTAATGCTCTATTTTATGATATAATAAAATTATTATTACTCTAATATATAAAAAATACCCATAAAATTAATTAGACACATACAACGTAGGTGAACTTTCCTAGTACAATATAAATTTACGAAAATGTTGATTTGATACAATAATATATTAAATTGTTTAGCAAACTTATAGCTGCTCTTTAAGTTGCTCTGATATGGTCCATGGACGATGTTGGTATATAATAAATTGTTCACATAATTAAACTAAGACTCCGCTGTAGCTACTTGTCTTTGATGAATTCGGCACAATAATTGTGCCCCGGGTTCGAGTCCCGGCAGCGGAACTCTTTTTTATAAGAGAAGACCTTGTTACTACAATTTATACATTAAATTTCATTCGTACCCAATGGGTATCCTATAATTCTTTTTCTTTTAATGCACGAGTCCATTTGTTACACAAAAAGGCACATAAATTGAAAATTGATTCTGTTGACACATTTTATAATCATTCGAACGGATATAAAAAAGTTGCTGCTAAGTGCTAACACTTGTCAACTTGCATGCAAAAATAAGTTTTTTTTTTTTTTTTTCTGAGAAATGAAATAATTATTATCTATTTATTATATTCTCTAGCTTCGTCCTATATTTTTTTTTTTATCTTTTGATATTTAAAAAAGTTATAATATATAATTTAATTTACTTATTTTGATACTAATTTATCTTTTGATATTTCAAAAGGTTATAATAGATAATTTAATAGAACTTTTTTCAATAAGAAAATCCTATTACTATACATTATTTTTCATTCGTGCAAAAATCCTATTACAATGTAATTATATTTGGTGCTTTGTCTCTCGATGAAAATCCAACCATGACATCAATGAAATCAAGTAAAATTTCTTGTTTAATTACATCTTTCTATATCATATTCAAACAATAAAATGTGATCATATTATAGATATTCATATTTATATGTAGTTCTTCTTGAAATTATATTTTTATTCATTGTTTTAGATTATTAAAGATGAATATCTATTGTTGTTTGGTTAAATTACTTCACCCAAACCTACCGAGAGAAGTGACACTTGTGGTACCAAGCTTTATATCGATTCTTACTTGTGAATTGTGATACCATAAAAGTCGTGATTTGTTCTATAATTTAACAAATCCACTCACATTTGGTTCCACAGTTAAAAATCACCATTAAGTGATAACGTAATAATTAAATCTACCCCATAACATTTCAAGTTAATAAAATAACCCTACATCTTCAAATTTACTGACGATTTTAGTCTACATTGTTTTTCAATTTCAAAATTGACTCGAAAAGTTTCCAAAAACTTTAAAATTATGAAGAAAATGTTACCAAATTAAGAAAATAGAAAGTTTCTAGACAAAAGGAGTATTTTGAAAATACCTCTTATATCGTTTCGATTGATTCAAGACATAAACTTTTCAATATTTTCGACCGAAAAAAATAAAAATTATGATCCATATATAAAAGTGCTTGGGTTGGGTGGGACAATACACCAAATAGAGTACTTAGCTAGGATTGAGATTCTATAAGATAGTAACACCATTAAGTTCTATAAAACTAATAAACAAATCAAACAACCAACATTTTTTTGCTACTTATGGTTAGAATGTAAAGGAAGCATCTCTATATATGTTGGCCTGTATGCACAAACACTTAATAATAACATGTTCGAAGATTTGATTTAAATATCCGACAACCATGTTATCTCCAAAATTTCAGATCCGTCTCCTAATTATTAATTTATTATGAAAAATTTTACCTACAAATATTCAGAGAGCGAAGATCTATATGGAATTAATGGTGTTGACTAGGGCTATCTGATGGGGGCTATTTCGCACCCCTTATAGTATTCGGATCGACTAAGAGATATCGGATCGGTTCGACCATATAAGCTCGTTCGGGATCTTCTATCGACCCAGCTAAAGACGACTCACCTTGGCGAACATACTACAATCCAGACTCAAGAAGGACTAATGGGCCGAGTCCTATTAGGATTATATTTCCTTGTAACGCTAGGTTTAGTAGGATATAAATACCTAGTTAATCATTGTATTACGGAGATTCTATTTTTACGGAGTTTATGCTTACATAACAGTATAATCCCAAATAATTCAGAAAGAATCACTTATTCGCCATATTCATACTGTCTTTTTATATTGATTGTCTATATTGCTAACTGCTCCCTTCATATAATTCTTCCTAAGGATTGATCCATCCTGAATAAAGTAACAGAGCCCTATAAATCATATATTGAGACTCCCCAATATCAAATATTCACTGATACAATTAACCCTACGAAATACGGTTAAATCAGTTGGCGCCCACCGTGGGGCTAGGTTAATTATTCGATCGACATATGGCTCGCCCAAGGAAGAGCGCTCGTAACGGAGCAAGAAGTAACACGACCAATCAGCATGACGCGTCTGAGGAATTACAAGGCAATACCGACAATAACGCCCGTGTATCCAACGACGACCGGCCACATAATGAGCATCATCAGAATCAGGAGGAACCACAAAGGACCCCTACTGGCGGAATACCGGAAGAACATGTGGCTCCAACGATCCCAGTTCCCCTGACAGATGCTCAGGAGAAGTGGCGACAGATTGCTATGCTCGTACTTGAACAATTTCCTAGAAACAATAGGACTGCTAGGGCAAATCCCGCTCAAAAAGCGCCAAGGCAAAACGAGCGAACATCTCAACAAGCTGACAGCCCGGCGAATGAGCAGCACTCGCTAAACAGTCCGCAGCAGGACAATTCAAAACCCTCTGATAAACATCCCCGAAGGAATTCAGGACAAAGAAAACCACAGCCGGGACGCAGCAGGTCGAAGGAACATACGATAATCCCTATCGAGGATGACATAGATGATGCAATTCCAGATCGACCACGAACAAAGCGATTCTCGGAAAGAGAAATCGAAAGGATGGTTCAGGAACGACTCGAACAACGCCTACGATCTGTTCAAAACCCGTGGGCCCTAACCACAGAACTTCAGGAAAGCCTAGCAGCATGCTCCCCTTTCTGCAGAGAAATAAAAGAAGTGCAGTCGACCGGACAGGTTCCGGGTAGACTACCCAGATACGACGGAACCACCGATCCAGATGACTATATCTTTAGTTTCACCAAATATTATGAATTTGTATTCTCACTCGGCGGAGTTCACCGCTAAGCTGATGGTAATTACTCTAGAAGGATTAGCTTTGGATTGGTTCGCCAAACAACCAGCCAACTCCATATTCAGTTTTCGAGAATTATGCAATAAACTAACGCAGCAATTCGCCAGTCAAAAAAGACAAAAATTGCCGATGAGCTATTTAGGGACCATCTATCAACAAGATAATGAATACTTAAGGAACTGGTTGGCAAGATTTAATGTCGAATTACTCAAAATCGATTCCCCCAATATTGATTACATAATCTCGATCCTCTTCGACCTCACGAAGAATAGGCAGTTTGGAAATGCCCTCAGTCGAAAACAACCAAGAACGTTCGCCGACATCATGAGTTTGGCATCTAAATATATGACCCAAGAAGAGATGAATTCCTTTAAAGATAAAAACAAAAACAAAGTCATAACCTCAGGGTCCAAACGGCAAGATAGGACTCCTACCCAAAGACCCGTGGAGTATGAACGATCTTTTAGAAAAAGCAACGTTTTCCAGTGGTTGGAATACAATAAAACCGACCAAGACAGACAACCTAATTTCTATCAAAGATCAAGAAATCCCGAACTAGCGATCAGAGGAAGGGTTAATCAAGTAGAACACCCAAGGCTAAATGCTCCGATAGAAGAAATATTGGAAGTACTAGAAAGAAATACTTGGATCCCTGAAGCAAGGAAAATTACTCAGCCTAGACCAGGATCACGAAACTATGAGTTATACTGCAAGTACCATCGGGCGCATGGACATCAAACAGAAAATTGTTTTCACCTTAAAAAAGAAATTGAAAAACTAATCGAACAAGGAAAACTAGATGACTATCTAGAGCGAGATAACCGCAAAAGGGGAAGAAGTCGAAGCCCTCGGAATAATAATCAAAGAAGGAGTTCCCATCGAAAGTCACCTGAGCACGGTCCTACACAGGAGTTGAACCATGATCGGATCAATGGTACAATCCATACAATTTCCAGAGGACCCGCAGGCGGGGATAGTCGTAACGCCCGACGAAGGACCACCAGATCCATAATTGGAAGCTTAAAGTACCCAAAAGAAATATGGACTCTAGAAAACAAATCAACGAACGACCAGCTGATCAGTTTTAACGAAGGTGAAGTACCCAAAAACATTGTTTGGGACACAAAAGAAGATAACCCCGATTTCCCGATGGTAGTGTCACTAGAAATAGCGAACTACAACGTCAAAAGAATCCTGATCGATAACGGAAGCTCAGCCAATATCATTTCTAGAGAGGTCTTAGCCCAGATGAACTTGGGGCGACTAACATTACAAAAAGTAGCTACACCATTGGTGGGGTTCGGAGGATCCGAAATTATTCCCAGTGGAACAATAACTTTGAGTGTCTCACTTGGAAAAAAACCATATCGAACAGTAAAACTAGTAAAATTTTTAGTAGTAGAAACTCCATTTGCCTACAACGCAATTTTAGGGCGACCTGCCCTCAACCTATTTCGAGCGGTTGTCTCGACTTATCATCATAAAATAAAGTTTCCGACAGACGCAGGTATCGGGGAAATAGTAAATGATCATTGTATGGCATGGGACTGCTACATCACATCGTTAAATTTGAGAAACCCCCCTAAAGCAATAACCCCGAGCAAAAGAAAGCTCGAAGACGCTGATGGTGGAGACGAGGTTGAAATCCCTAATACTAACCGAATAGATAAAAAGGGAAAGGAGCCGCTGGATTTAGCCTTAAAACCACCAGAGCATAAGGACGTCATTCTGGTACAGGGGGACTCATCGAAAACAACAAGGATAGGTACATAATTAAGCAAGGAAGGGGAAGTAATGTTGATCAACTTCCTCAGAAATAATGTGGATATCTTCGCTTGGAGCGCAAATGACATCGAAGGGATTGACCCACGAGTAATCAACCATTCGCTAAAAATCGACCCTTTAGCTAAACCGGCTAGACAAAAGAAGAGAAATCACGGGTCAGTGAAAGATAAAATCATCAAAGCAGAAGTAGAAAGACTACTCAAAGCAAAACAAATTCGAGAAATACACTTCTCGGAATGGTTATGTAATGTTGTCTTAGTAGCAAAAGGGGATAAGAAAGATAACAAGTGGAGAATGTGCAACGATTTTACTGACCTAAACAAATTATGTCCCCGGGACCCGTATCCGCTCCCGAGGATCGACTTACTAGTCGACTCAACCGCTGGCTTTGCAATCTTCAGCATGATGGATGCCTTCCAAGGTTTTTATCAAATATACATGAATGAGCAAGATCAGGAAAAGACTGCCTTCATAACCGAGCAAGGAGTATATTGCTTCATAGTTATGCCGTTTGGGTTAAGGAACGCCGGGGCCACTTACCAAAGTTTAGTAAACCTAATGTTTAAAGAATTAATTGGAGAAATAATGGAAGTTTACGTGGATGACATGCTAGTGAAAAGCATGAACGAAGCTGATCACATAAGGCATCTTGATCGATGCTTCCAAATATTGAGGAAATACCGCATTAAGCTAAATCCCGCAAAGTGCACCTTCGGTGTTAAATCGGGAAAATTCTTGGGCTATTTGGTACATCAACGAGGAATTGAGGCCAACCCAGAAAAAATTCGGGCAATAACTGAAATGAAGCCACCCAAAACCATCTCCCAAGTACAAAGCTTAGTTGGGAAGATCGTAGCATTGAACAGATTCATATCCAAATCGGCTGACAGAAGTTTGCCTTTCTTCCAAACCCTTCGTAAGGCAAAAAACTTCGTTTGGACAGAAGAATGCGATCGAGCTTTCGACCAGCTGAAAGAGTATCTGACGACATCCCCCTTGTTGGCCAAACCCACAGAAGGCGAACCGTTATATATCTACATCTCGATCTCCGACGCGGCCGTTAGCTCAGTCTTGGTCAAAATAGAAGGTTTGGAACATAAGCCTGTCTATTACTTAAGCAAATTATTACAAGGGGCAGAGAAGAACTACTTGGAGATTGAAAAGTTCGCTTTAGCCTTAGTAGTAGCGGCACGAAAACTCCGACCTTACTTTTTGACGTACAAAATAGTGGTCTTAACAAACCAACCGCTAAGGCAGGTCTTAGCAAAACCAGAAGCCTCTGGAAGACTGATCAAATGGGCGATCGAACTTGGTCAATTCGAAATCGAGTACAAACCAAGAATTGCAATTAAAGCACAAGTATTAGCCGATTTCCTACTAGAAACTCCGACACAAGTGACCGAACCAATGAATAATCTTGACGACGATGTTTTGATTATAGAAAATCAGTCTTGGTTAATGCATGTTGACGGCGCTTCATGCCGAGAGGAAGGAGGTGCCGGAATCAACTTCACTGGACCAAATAAGAAGGACATAAATTATGCGATAACATTGGATTTCGTTGTAACAAACAATGAAGCGGAATATGAAGCACTGATCGCAGGGATGGAGATGGCAATAAAAGCCAACATTAAAAACCTCAGAGTTTTAACCGATTCAGAGTTGGTGCAAAGACAAATAGAAGGCCTATATGAGGCTAAAGAGTTTAATATGGTAAAATACCTCGCCAAAGTGAAAGAGTTGGCTGAAAAGTTCGAAAGTTTCAGTATACAGAACATCCCCCGATCGGAAAATAAATGGGCCGATCAACTTTCCAGGTTCACTGGATCCCACGACGGAAAAACAGAAAGGGTGATCAACTGGTTAATCTCCAACACCCCAGCGATCGATATCGATAAGACACCAGCCGTCGAAATAATGGAAATCGAAGAAGCTGAAAAAAAATTGGATGACTCCAATGATAGACTATCTTCGAGAAGGAAACTGCCACTTGAACAAAATGAAGCTCGGAAAATAAAATATCGGGCTCCAAAATATACATTGGTAGAGGGAAAACTTTACCGAAGATCGGTATCAGGAATCCTTTTAAAATGTGTCTCCAAATCGCAAACCACCGACATCCTTCCGGTGGAGATGTAACTCTATCAGAAGGAGAAGGGAGAATTATCTTAGAACCCTCCGGAAAATATTTGGCATAATTATTCACAACCTCCGGAAAAGTGTCCACCGTATAAGCACAAGCTAGATCCTCAATTGGTTCAGACACTTGAGGAGCAGTACCTTTGCCCTTTTTGGTTCGGGCAGCGACATCTGTATCGGAAAGAATTTGTACGTTAAAGGTATCTTCAACAGGAACCATAAATTCAAAGGCTCCAGTTTGCTCGCTTGAAGGATTAGAAGGCAACTCTTCCTCGTTAGTGGGAGCGACATTCTCTCTAGAAGAGGAAGAAGATTTTCTTAAAGAGGCCATGATTTTTGACTCTCGGAGGATATAGATCGATAAAAAGAAAGCTTTATATGATGAACGACTAAACAAGAAAATGACTGCAAACTATAAGTAAGTATAAAGGAGAAATGAGAAACTCAAAAGTCATCTATTTATACTGAGAAGTGAAAAGACGTTTCGAACTTCTCACGGCTGATCGCATTCCCGCCAAATAGGAAAAAAATGAAACGCTTCCCCTAAGGGACACATAGCAGTTCACAATTGGAACAAGATAACGACTATCTATGAGGCGTATTACTCTTTTCCTTACTTAAGATTTTTTCCCACAGGGTTTTTTCTTAAGTAAGGTTTTTAACGAGGCACAATTCATAGAAATCACAGTCGAAATTGACCTTTTACTTCTACGAGCTTCTACTACATATACGCTCGAAGAAGTGAGGGAGTACTGATGGGGGCTATTTTGCACCCCTTATAGTATTCGGATCGACTAAGAGATATCGGATCGGTTCGACCATATAAGCTCGTTCGGGATCTTCTATCGACCCAGCTAAAGACGACTCACCTTGGCGAACATACTACAATCCGGACTCAAGAAGGACTAATGGGCCGAGTCCTATTAGGATTATATTTCCTTGTAACGCTAGGTTTAGTAGGATATAAATACCTAGTTAATCATTGTATTACGGAGATTCTATTTTTACGGAGTTTATGCTTACATAACAGTATAATCCCAAATAATACAGAAATAATCACTTATTCGCCATATTCATACTGTCTTTTTATATTGATTGTCTATATTGCTAACTGCTCCCTTCATATAGTTCTTCCTAGGGATTGATCCATCCTGAATAAAGTAACAGAGCCCTATAAATCATATATTGAGACTCCCCAATATCAAATATTCACTGATACAATTAACCCTACAAAATACGGTTAAATCACTATCAATAGGGTGGATTTCAATCCGGATCCGTCTGAATTCGATCCGATTTATTAGGATAATTGTCCGATTAGAGATTTGATGGACCTGATCCGATTATGAAGATCCGAAATTCGAAACTCATGGAGCGAATATGGATATAGGTCGATCAGATCCGTTAAAGATCCGTATCCGACAACAAATAAAAAGAAAGATATATATACAAAATGATTTATAAAAATAAGTATCATTAATAATATTTCAACGTCAATTTAAGAAGATAGTAATATATAATTCGTTTATAAATTTATTTAAACCATTATATTCATTCTACAAATATGAATATAGTAAAGAAACTTTGAAAATGAAGCTAAAATAAAATAAATTTGAAAAGATAATTAACTTATTTTAGGAAAAACATATCAATTTAACTTTTAAAATAAAATTTATTGGATCCGAAAAATATCCGATATCCGGCCAAATCCGACCAAGATCCGTTGGATTCGAAAAATCTAGATCCGAGCACAATCCGAGCAAGATCCGAATCCTACAGAATTCGATCCGATATAAATGAAGCCGGATCTGGACGAGCCTGATCCGACCAGAATTCGACCCATTGACAGCCCTACTGTTGACCTAATTTTACTCGTTTAGGTTTTGATAAAAAAAAATTGGTATGGAATAATTTTAACACAATCGATCTTTGAAGATTTGAGTTGAGTTTGACTGTCTAATTTTATGAATTTTAAAATTTGAGATTAAATATATGTTGGATTTGGATATTGAGATTTTGACATAAAACGGATGCCATGCGTTGAATCAATATCATGTTATTCCAAAAAATAAAAAAATAAAAAAAATAGAAGTAGGTGAGATATATCAAATAATGTCACTTTTTTGCATTTTAAACCAATCAAAGGACCACATACGTATTGTCGAGTTGTTTTTGAATTAGGGCCTTAATGACACCATTAAATTAAGCAAGTTTAGGCAAAAGAAAGAAAAATCACCTAAATTTCTCATTAACATTCATTATAACAGATTAACATGCATTATCATTCACGAACATGATTTATCATTCTCCACCTTCATTAATAATCTACTTTTGATTATTATAATTATTAAAATAATTAAAAGACCAATTACTGGTTTTCGTAAGTTTATCAAATTGGGATATTAATAGTGATTATGTTAAATGCAGGCAATTTTATGGCAAAAATATTGGAGAATCATTTTAATTGTACATTAGTATGCATTATTTTTCATCAAGATGCATTACAATTCCAAATCTCCATAACTCGTCAATTTTAATAATTTTTACGAATCTTTATCCCAAAATAATCAAGTGCTCAGGTAGCGATGTACATAGATTTCCAAATTGTAGACTTAATAACAATTTCGTTAAACGTAGCAAAAGTTAAAGTCGTGCCGCATCATGTTAACTATTTCTTGACAGATTTATCATAGGATTATCATTCTTCAAAATCATTAATCATATACCATTAATCATTATAGCTTTTCTTGATCTCAAAATAATCAAACTACCACACGCGCAATTGATGGATTTTGAAAATGCGTTATTAATAGCATTCCGTTAAACGGATTAATGAAAGTTTAGGTACATCTCCTCAATTATGCATTAGCATGCATTAAAATTCATAAACACGCATTATCATTTATGAACATGGATTATCATTCTACTTTATTAATCATCAGCCTTTGATGATTATCATTATTCTTCATCTCTAATCAAATCACCAAGTGCACGTTGTCGAGATTTTACCAATTTTAGGTCTAAATAGCGATTCCCTTAAACGTAGAAAATTTAAACAAAATAGTGGAACATCAAATTAATTTTGAATTAGCAGGCATTATGATTCATTAACACGCATTATTGTTCATAACACGAATTATATATCATTAATGAGCATGGGTTATTATTCCACATCTTCAAGAATCATCTACCTATGATAATTGTCACTTTTTTGCATTTAAAACCAATCAAAGGACCACATACGCATTGTAGAGTGGTTTTTGAATTAGGGCCTTAATGACACCATTAAATGAAGCAAGTTTTGGCAAAAGAAAGAAAAATCACCGAAATTTCTAATTAACATTCATTATAACGGATTAACAGGCATTATCATTCATGAACATGATTTATCATTATCCACCTTCGTTAATAACCTACTTTTGATTATTATAATTATTAAAATAATTAAAAGACCAATTAATGGTTTTCGAAAGCTTATCAAATTGGGATCTTATTAGTGATTATGTTAAATGCAGACAATGTTATGGCCAAAAGATTGGAGAATCACTTTAATTGTACACTAGAATGCATTATCTTTCATCATGATGCATTACAATTCCAAATCTCCATAACTTGTCAATTTTTATAATTTTTACGAATCTTTATCCCAAAATAATCAAGTAACCAGGTCGCGATATACATAGATTTCAGAATTGTAGACTTAATAGCAATTTCGGTAAACGTAGCAAAAGTTAAAGTCGTGCCGCATCTTGTTAACTATTTTTTGACGGACTTATCATAGGATTATCATTCTCCAAAATCATTAATCATTTACCATTAATCATTATAGCTTTTCTTGATCTCAAAATAATCAAACTACCACAAGCGCAATCGATGGATTTCCAAAATGCGTTATTAATAGCATTCCGTTAAACGTAATGAAATCTTAGGTACATTACATCATTTATGCATGCATTAGCATGCATTAAAATTCATTAACACGCATTATAATTTATGGAAATGGATTATCATTCTACATCTTCATTACTCATCACCCTTTCATCATTATCTTTATTCATCATCTCAAATCAAATTACAAAGTGAACATTGTCGAGATTTTACAAATTTTAGGTCTAAATAGCGATTCCCTTAAATGTAGAAAATTTAAGAAAAATAGTGGAACATCAAATTAATTTTGAATTAGCAGGCATTATGATTCATTAACACGCATTATAGTTCATAACACGAATTATATATCATTAATGAGCATGGGTTATTATTCCACATATTCAAGAATCATCTACCTATGATAATTGTGACTTTTTTGCATTTTAAACAAATCAAAGGACCACATATGCATTGTCGAGTTGTTTTTGAATTAGGGCCTTAATGACACCATTAAATTAAGCAAGTTTAGGCAAAAGAGAGAAAAATCACCTAAATTTCTCATTAACATTCATAATAACGGATTAACATGCACTATCATTCATGAACATGATTTATCATTCTCCACCTTCGTTAATAATCTACTTTTGATTATTATGATTATTAAAATAATTAAATGACCAATTACTGGTTTTTGGAAGCTTATCAAATTGGGATCTTAGTAGTTATTATGTTAAATGCAGCCAATGTTATGGCCAAAAGATTGGAGAATCACATTAAATTTACATTAGTATGCATTATCTTTCATCAAGATGCATTACAATTCCAAATCTCCATAACTCGACAATTTTAATAATTTTTACGAATCTTTATCCCAAAATAATCAAGTACCCAGGTCGCGATGTACATAGATTTTCGAATTGTAGACTTAATAGCAATTTCGTTAAACGTAGCAAAAGTTAAAGTCGTGCCGCATCATCTTAACTATTTCTTGACAGACTTATCATAAGATTATCATTCTCCGAAATCATTAATCTTTTACCATTAATCATTATAGTTTTTCTTGATCTCAAAATAATCAAACTACCACATGCGCAATCGATGGATTTCCAAAATGGGTTATTAATAGCGTTCCGTTAAAGCTTATGTACATTACATCAATTATGCATTAGCATGCATTAAAATTCATTAATACGCATTATAATTTATGAAAATGGATTATCATTCTACATCTTCATTACTCATCAACCTTTCATCATTATCATTATTCATCATCTCAAATCAAATTACAAAGTGAACATTGTCGAGATTTTACCAATTTTAGGTCTAAATAGCGATTCCCTTAAACGTAGAAAATTTAAGAAAAATAGTGGAACATCAATATAATTTTGAATTAGCAGGCATTATGATTCATTGACACGCATTATAGTTCATAACACGAATTATATATTATTAATGAGCATGGGTTATTATTCCAAATATTCAAGAATCATTTACCTATGATAATTGTGACTTTTTTGCATTTTAAACCAATCAAAGGACCACATACGCATTGTCGAGTTGTTTTGAATTTGGGCCATAATGACACCATTAAATTAAGTAAGTTTAGGCAAAAGAAAGAAATATCACCTAAATTTCTCATTAGCATTCATTATAACAGATTAACATGCATTATCATTCATGAACATGATTTTTCATTCTCCACATTCGTTAATAATCTACTTTTGATTATTATAATTATTAAAATAATTAAAAGACCAATTACTGGTTTTCGAAAGTTTATCAAATTGGGATATTAATAGTGATTATGTTAAATGCAGGCAATATTATGGCCAAAAGATTGGAGAATCACTTTAATTGTACATTAGTATGCATTATTTTTCATCAAGATGCATTACAATTCCAAATCTCCATAACTCATCAATTTTAATAATATTTACGAATCTTTATCCCAAAATAATCAAGTACCCAGGTCGCGATGTACATAGATTTTCGAATTGTAGACTTAATAGCAATTTCGTTAAACGTAGCAAAAGTTAATGTCGTGCCGCATCATGTTAACTATTTCTTGACAGACTTATCATAGGATTATCATTTTCCAAAATCATTAATCATTTACCATTAATCATTATAGCTTTTCCTGATCTCAAAATAATCAAACTACCACACGCGCTATTCATGGATTTATAAAATGCGTTATTGATAGCATTCCGTTAAACGGATTAATGAAACTTTAGGTACATCTATTCAATTATGCATTAGCATGCATTAAAATTCATTAACACGCATTATCATTTATGAACATGGATTATCATTCTATGTCTTCATTAATCATCAGCCTTTTATGATTATCATTATTCTTCATCTCTAATCAAATCACCAAGTGCACATTGTCGAGATTTTACCAATTTTAGGTCTAGATAGCGATTCTCTTAAACGTAAAAAATTTAAACAAAATAGTGGAACATCAAATTAATTTTGAATTAGCAGGCATTATGATTCATTAACACGCATTATTGTTCATAACACGAATTATATATCATTCATGAGCATGTGTTATAATTCCACATCTTCAAGAATCATCTACCTATGATAATTGTCACTTTTTTGCATTTTAAACCAATCAAAGGACCACATACGCATTGTCGAGTTGTTTTTAAATTAGGGCCTTAATGACACCATTAAATTAAGCAAGTTTAGTCAAAAGAAAGAAAAATCACCTAAATTTCTCATTAACATTTATTATAACAGATTAACATGCATTATCATTCATGAACATGATTTACCATTTTCCACCTTCGTTAATAATCCACTTTTGATTATTATAATTATTAAAATAATTAAAAGACCAATTACTGGATTTCGAAAGTTTATCAAATTGGGATATTAATAGTGATTATGTTAAATGCAGGCAATGTTATGGCCAAAAGATTGGAGAATCACTTTAATTGTCAATTAGTATGCATTATCTTTCAACAAGATGCATTACAATTCCAAATCTCCATAACTCGTCAATTTTAATAATATTTACGAATCTTTATCCCAAAATAATCAAGTACCCAGGTCGCAATGTACATAGATTTTCGAATTGTAGACTTAATAGCAATTTCGTTAAACGTTGCAAAAGTTAAAGTCGTGCCGCATCATGTTAACTATTTCTTGACAGACTTATCGTAGGATTATCATTCTCCAAAATCATTAATCATTTACAATTAATCATTATAGCTTTTCTTGATCTCAAAATAATCAAACTACCACACGCGCAATTCATGGATTTCCAAAATGCGTTATTGATAGCATTTCGTTAAACGGATTAATGAAAGTTTAGGTACATCTCTTCAATTATGCATTATCATGCATTAAAATTCATTAACACGCATTATCATTTATGAACATGGATTATCATTCTATGTCTTCATTAATCATCAGCCTTTTATGATTATCATTATTCTTCATCTCTAATCAAATCACCAAGTGCACATTGTCGAGATTTTACCAATTTTAGGTCTAGATAGCGATTCTCTTAAATGTAGAAAATTTAAACAAAATAGTGGAACATCAAATTAATTTTGAATTAGTTGGCATTATGATTCATTAACACGCGTTATTGTTCATAACACGAATTATATATCATTAATGAGCATGTGTTATAATTCCACATCTTCAAGAATAAACTACCTATGATAATTGTCCATTTTTTGCATTTTAAACCAATCAAAGGACCACATACGCATTTTCGAGTTGTTTTTAAATTAGGGCCTTAATGACACCATTAAATTAAGCAAGTTTAGTCAAAAGAAAGAAAAATCACCTAAATTTCTCATTAACATTCATTATAACAGATTAACATGCATTATCATTCATGAACATGATTTACCATTTTCCACCTTCGTTAATAATCTACTTTTGATTATTATAATTATTAAAATAATTAAAAGACCAATTACTGGATTTCGAAAGTTTATCAAATTGGGATATTAATAGTGATTATGTTAAATGCAGGCAATGTTATGGCCAAAAGATTGGAGAATCACTTTAATTGTCAATTAGTATGCATTATCTTTCATCAAGATGCATTACAATTCCAAATCTCCATAACTCGTCAATTTTAATAATATTTACGAATCTTTATCCCAAAATAATCAAGTACCCAGGTCGCGATGTACATAGATTTTCGAATTGTAGAATTAATAGCAATTTCGTTAAACGTAGCAAAAGTTAAGGTCGTGCCGCATCATGTTAACTATTTCTTGACAGACTTATCATAGGATTATCATTCTCCAAAATCATTAATCATTTACCATTAATCATTATAGCTTTTCTTGATCTCAAAATAATCAAACTACCACACGCGCAATTCATGGATTTCCAAAATGCGTTATTGATAGCATTCCGTTAAACGGATTAATGAAAGATTAGGTACATTTCTTCAATTATGCATTATAATGCATTAAAATTCATTAACACGCATTATCATTTATGAACATGTATTATCATTCTATGTCTTCATTAATCATCAGCCTTTTATGATTATCATTATTCTTCATCTCTAATCAAATCACCAAGTGCACATTGTCGTGATTTTACCAATTTTAGGTCTAGATAGTGATTCTCTTAAACGTAAAAAATTTAAACAAAAGAGTGGAACATCAAATTAATTTTGAATTAGCAGGCATTATGATTCATTAACACGCATTATTGTTCATAACACGAATTATATATCATTAATGAGCATGTGTTATAATTCCACATCTTCAAGAATAAACTACCTATGATAATTTCCATTTTTTGCATTTTAAACCAATCAAAGGACCACATACGCATTGTCGAGTTGTTTTTGAATTAGGGCCTTAATGACACCATTAAAATAAGCAAGTTTAGGCAAAAGAGAGAAAAATCACCTAAATTTCTCATTAACATTCATAATAACGTATTAACATGCACTATCATTCATGAACATGATTTATCATTCTCCACCTTCGTTAATAATCTACTTTTGTTTATTATAATTATTAAAATAATTAAAAGACCAACTACTGGTTTTTGAAAGCTTATCAAATTGGGATCTTAATAGTTATTATGTTAAATGCAGCCAATGTTATGGCCAAAAGATTGGAGAATCACATTAAATTTTTATTAGTATGCATTATCTTTCATCAAGATGCATTACAATTCCAAATCTCCATAACTCGTCAATTTTAATAATTTTTACGAATCTTTATCCCAAAATAATCAAGTACCCAGGTCGCGATGTACATAGATTTCCGAATCGTAGACTTAATAGCAATTTCGTTAAACGTAGCAAAAGTTAAAGTCGTTCCGCATCATGTTAACTATTTCTTGACAGACTTATCATAGGATTATCATTCTCCAAAATCATTAATCTTTTACCATTAATCATTATATATTTTCTTGATCTCAAAATAATCAAACTACCACATGCGCAATCGATGGATTTCCAAAATGGGTTATTAGTAGCGTTCCGTTAAAGCTTAAGTACATTACATCAATTATGCATTAGCATGCATTAAAATTTATTAACACGCATTATAATTTATGAAAATGGATTATCATTCTACATCTTCATTACTCATCAACCTTTCATCTTTATCATTATTCATCATCTCAAATCAAATTGCAAAGTGAACATTGTGGAGATTTTACCAATTTTAGGTCCAAATAGCGATTCCCTAAAACGTAGAAAATTTGAGAAAAACAGTGGAACATCAATTTAATTTTGAATTAGCAGGCATTATGATTCATTAACACGCATTATAGTTCATAACACGAATTATATATCATTAATGAGCATGGGTTATTATTCCAAATCTTCAAGAATCATTTACCTATGATAATTGTGACTTTTTTGCATTTTATACCAATCAAAGGACCACATACACATTGTCGAGTTGTTTTTAAATTAGGGCCATAAAGACACCATTAAATTAAGCAAGTTTAGGCAAAAGAGAGAAAAATTACCTAAATTTCTCATTAACATTCATAATAACGGATTAACATGCACTATCATTCATGAACATGATTTATCATTCTCCACATTCGTTAATAATCTACTTTTGATTATTATAATTATTAAAATAATTAAAAGACCAATTACTGGTTTTTGAAAGCTTATCAAATTGGGATCTTAATATTTATTATGTTAAATTCAGCCAATGTTATGGCCAAAAGATTGGAGAATCACATTAAATTTACATTAGTATGCATTATCTTTCATCAAGATGCATTACAATTCCAAATCTCCATAACTCGTCAATTTTAATAATTTTTACGAATCTTTATCCCAAAATAATCAAGTACCCAGGTCGCGATGTACATAGATTTCCCAATTGTAGACTTTATAGCAATTTCGATAAACGTAGCAAAAGTTAAAGTCGTGCCGCATCATGTTAACTATTTCTTGACAGACTTATCATAGGATTATCATTCTCCAAAATCATTAATCTTTTACCATTAATCATTATAGCTTTTCTTGATCTCAAAATAATCAAACTACCACATGCGCAATCGATGGATTTCTAAAATGGGTTATTAGTAGCGTTCCGTTAAAGCTTAGGTACATTACATCAATTATGCATTAGCATGCATTAAAATTCATTAACACGCATTATAATTTATGAAAATGGATTATCATTCTACATCTTCATTACTCATCAACCTTTCATCTTTATCATTATTCATCATCTCAAATAAAATTACAAAGTGAACATTGTGGAGATTTTACCAATTTTAGGTCTAAATAGCGATTCCCTTAAACGTAGAAAATTTAAGAAAAATAGCGGAACATCAATTTAATTTTGAATTAGCAGGCATTATGATTCATTAACACGCATTATAGTTCATAACACGAATTATATATCATTAATGAGCATGGGTTATTATTCCAAATCTTCAAGAATCATTTACCTATGATAATTGTGACTTTTTTGCATTTTAAACCAATCAAAGGACCACATACGCATTGTCGTGTTGTTTTTAAATTAGGGCCATAAAGACACCATTAAATTAAGCAAGTTTAGGCAAAAGAGAGAAAAATCACCTAAATTTCTCATTAACATTCATAATAACGGATTAACATGCACTATCATTCATGAACATGATTTATCATTCTCCACCTTTGTTAATAATCTACTTTTGATTATTATAATTATTATATAAATTAAAAGACCAATTACTGGTTTTTGGAAGCTTATCAAATTGGGATCTTATTATTTATTATGTTAAATGCAGCCAATGTTATGGCCAAAAGATTGGAGAATCACATTAAATTTACATTAGTATGCATTATCTTTCATCAAGATGCATTACAATTTCAAATCTCCATAACTCGTCAATTTTAATATTTTTTACGAATCTTTATCACAAAATAATCAAGTACCCAGGTCGCGATGTACATAGATTTTCGAATTGTAGACTTAATAGCAATTTCGTTAAACGTTGCAAAAGTTAAAGTCGTGCCGTAGGGTTGGCATAATGGGTCTGGACCCAATGGGCCAGCAGTGACCCGCCCAGACCCATTAAGACCCAACCCATTAGTGAACATAATTATTTGGTTGGGTTGGGTCTGGACACACATTAAATTTAAGAGGTCTTAACCGGGCCTTTAACGGGTCCTTAACGGGTTCTAAAAAATTAAAAGCCAAGCCCTACAATTGAACTCCTTCTCCTCTGCACAAAACAGCCGCTTCTTCTCATCTCTCTCAGTCTCTTTCGGTTTTTCCAGTCTCCACGACAAATCTCCGCCGTGTCTCTCTCTGCCAAGTGATTCCCCACCGCCGGACCGTCGGAATTGATGGAACCCACCACCGGACCGCCGGATTTCATGGAAGGTAAGTTTATGTAATTTTTTCTTAAATCTTTTGTTTTAAATCTATAGAAAAATTGTTTAGATTTAGAGCCGAAAATATTAAATTTTCTTTTTGTAAGTTGGTAGTGATTAGTGATAAGAACACTTTGACATATTGTATTAGCCTTTATGTTTGTGCAAAGAGCTTTATTAGTGATAACTGATAAGAATGCACCGAAAGAATATTATATAGAAATTGAAATTTTGATTTGGTTCTGTATATTATATAGAAATTGAAATTTTGTCCCCAGTATTATGCACCTATTGGGCTAATAATAGAAATTAAATTGGAAGAGAAATAGTGCGTATGTATGTGTATATCAAACTAGATAAAAGAGAATCAGATCATTTAATTTTAAGATAAGTAACATTTGTACCCACGGCTTAGAATTTGAAAATTAATTTATGGGTAATCAAAACAAAATATAGAGTAGTTTCGGCTTAACACATTTCTCTAATTTTTCAAACAGTTTACTGTTTATATATAAGATTTTCAATCCTAGTTGAAAATTTTATATATGTTTGTTAATAGATATATTAGTTATGCAAATGTTAATTATATTATTATTTTCCTGAATTAGATTTCAATATAAATTCAATGGAAATGGAACTAGAGGATGATTTAACCGGAGATAGCTCATCACGAAGTAACCAAAAATCAAGAAAAAAAACTTCTAAAGTGTGGAAAACATTTGAAAAGCTACCCCACTAATGCGGACAAAAAAGAAAGGGCAAAGTGTAAGAAATGTGGTGCTGGTAATGGGACAACTAGCATGAAACGTCACGCTAGTTCCCGTTGTCCCTTTCGGGAGGAGAATGAGGGTGAGGGACAAAGATCAAATGAGATTGATCAAAATGTATATCGAGAGCTTGTAGCTAAGTCGGTAGTTCAACATAATTTGGCATTTAGATATGTCGAATATGAAGGAATAAGAAACACCCATACCTACTTGAATCCTAATGTACAATCCATTTCAAGAAATACACTCAAAGCAGATATTCTAAAGCTATATAAAAAAGAAAAAGAAAAACTTAAAATAGCTTTAGAGTCAGTGCCTAGTCGTATATGCCTTACTTCAGACTTATGGTCTTCGATAACATCAGATGGCTATATGACTTTGACAGCACATTATGTTGATAAAAATTGGGTGCTTCAGAAAAGGGTTTTGGTTTTTCGAAATGTCCCCCCTCCTCATAATGGCCCAGTGTTGGCAGAATGGTTGATTGATTTCTTGAAAGAATGGAATATCGAGAAAAAAGTATTTAGCATTACTTTAGATAATGCAACATATAATAATGGGTTGGTTGATGTGCTTAAAGATGAATGGGTCTGCAATTTGTAGTTGTGATTTCATGCACGTGAGATGTGGTGCTCATATATTAAATCTCATTGTGCAAGCTGGGTTGAAAACTATCGATGTGGCTATTGAAAAAATTAGGGAGAGTGTGAAGTATGTGAAAGGGTCAGCATCGAGGTCCTTAAAACTTGCCGAATGTGTGAAACAACTTTCCCTTGAAGTGGGGAAAAAGTTGAGACAAGATATGCCGGTGAGGTGGAATTCTACCTATTTAATGTTGGATAGTGCACTAGCTTACACTCGAGCGCTTATTAGATTGGAGCGTGTTGATCCAAATTACAAGTGGTGTCCTTCGTTGGAAGAGTGGGATAGAGTTGAAAGAATTGCTAGGTTTTTGAAACCTTTCTATGATATGACTAAACTATTTTCTGGAAGTTTGTATCCCACTGCAAATTTGTATTTTCATAATATTTGGCGGATTCAATTGCTTATTCAAGAGGAAATGGAAAGTGGGGATGCGGTTACGAGTTTTATGGCATATGAGATGAAGCCTAAATTTGACAAATATTGGAAGTGTTATAGTGAGGTGTTGTCATTTGCTATCGTGCTAGATCCACGCTATAAGCTGGAATTTGTTGAGTTTTGTTATAACAAGCTCGATTCAGTGACATGTATTGCAAAGGTCCAATATTTAAAACAGAAGATGCAAGTTTTACTGGAAACATATTTGCTAGAGTCACCATCTCTTGGTGCACAATCTTCAAGGTTTAGCACAAGACTTCATGATGAGGTGGCAAAACAAATGGCGGTAAGTCGAGTTATTTCATTTGTTTATTGTTCATTTATTTATTTTCTAGCTCATTTTTATAACAAATGTTATATCCTTACAGGAGTTTGATGCTTTCAAAACTCGACATAAGGTTGCAAGACGAAAGTCGCAGTTAGATTTGTATCTTGAGGAGGAATTGCTTGATTGGAATGATGTTCCAAATCTAAATATACTCGACTATTGGAGAGAAAATTGCACTAGATATCCCGAGCTCTCACTTATGGCTCGTGATATTCAAAGTATCCCAATCACTACAGTTGCTTCCGAATCTGCATTTAGTCATGGAGGTCGAATTATTGGAAAATTTCGAAGTAGGATATTGCCGGAAAATGCGGAAGCAACTTTATGTACTCGTGATTGGCTCGAAGGTAATTCAAGAATTTTATGTAATGTTTTATTTTAAATTTTAATATTTTATTATATATATTCGTAACATTTCATAATTATTATAGGTTATAGTTCTGATGAAGAAGATGAGGACAAATTACTCTCCACAGATATTGAAGGCTTGGTTACGGAACTTGGAGTGCTCATCTTAATGATTAGAAATGTTTTAGTCAAATATTTAGATTGAAAATTATGTTTTTGTTGAAGTTTCTACTTTCTATTAATTAAGATTTTGTGATGTAATTAAACAAATTTAAGTATATTTGAATATGAACTAAAAAGTTGTAATTAATGCTCCTTATTTTGCATGTTGATTTTATTATTTGGATCATATTTGTTGAATATATAGTACAACTTTTGAAGAAGAAGAAGGGAAAAAAAAAAAAAAACCGGCCCGGCCCGACCCAGTTAAGACCCGGCCCGTTTACGACCCATTTTTCCAGACCCGAACCCGACCCATTTAGCCCAAACCCGAACCCGACCCGACCCGCCCGTTTGCCATCCCTATCGTGCCGCATCATGTTAACTATTTCTTGACAGACTTATCATAGGATTATCATTCTCCATAATCATTAATCATTTACCATTAATCATTATAGCTTTTCTTGATCTAAAAAATAATCAAACTACCACACGCGCAATTCATGGATTTCCAAAATGCGTTATTGATAGCATTCCGTTAAACGGATTAATGAAAGTTTAGATACATCTCTTCAATTATGCATTAGCATGCATTAAAATTTATTAACACGCATTATCATTTATGAACATGGATTATCATTCTATGTCTTCATTAATCATCAGCCTTTTATGATTATCATTATTCTTCATCTCTAATCAAATCACCAAGTGCACATTGTCAAGATTTTACCAATTTGAGGTCTAGATAGCGATTCTCTTAAACGTAGAAAATTTAAACAAAATAGTGGAACATCAAATTAATTTTGAATTAGCAGGCATTATGATTCATTAACACGCATTATTGTTCATAACACGAATTATATATTATTAATGAGCATGTGTTATAATTCCACATCTTCAAGAATCATCTACCTATGATAATTGTCACTTTTTTGCATTTTAAACCAATCAAAGGACCACATACGCATTGTCGAGTTGTTTTTAAATTAGGGCCATAAAGACACCATTAAATTAAGCAAGTTTAGGCAAAAGAGAGAAAAATCACCTAAATTTCTCATTAACATTCATAATAACGGATTAACATGCACTATCATTCATGAACATGATTTATCATTCTCCACCTTCGTTAATAATCTACTTTTGATTATTATAATTATTAAAATAAATAAAAGACCAATTACTGGTTTTTGGAAGCTTATCAAATTGGGATCTTAATAGTTATTATGTTAAATGCAGCCAATGTTATGGCCAAAAGATTGGAGAATCACATTAAATTTACATTAGTATGCATTATCTTTCATCAAGATGCATTACAATTCCAAATCTCCACAACTCGTCAATTTTAATAATTTTTACGAATCTTTATCCCAAAATAATCAAGTACCCAGGTCGCGATGTACATGGATTTTCGAATTGTAGACTTAATAGCAATTTCGTTAAACGTAGCAAAAGTTAAAGTCGTGCCGCATCATGTTTACTATTTCTTGACAGACTTATCATAGGATTATCATTCTCTAAAATCATTAATCATTTACCATTAATCATTATAACTTTTCTTGATCTAAAAAATAATCAAACTACCACACGTGCAATTCATGGATTTCCAAAATGCGTTATTGATAGCATTCCGTTAAACGGTGATTTAACCGGATTTCGTCGGGTTAATGAGTATCAGTGAATTTGTGATATTGGGGTTTTCAATATATATATTATAGGGCTCTGTCACTTTATTCAGGATGGATCGATCTCAAGGAAGGGCTATATCTTAATAACAAAAAGTAAATATTCAAACCAACGTAGAGAGTAACACAAATATGAAGAAAAAGCTCTATGTTTTATTGAATAATGGCGAATTGTGCAGTGTAAGCAGTACTTAACGGCGTATTTGCCTTTTGATCCAGAGTTGTTTATTACAATGATCAACTTGGTATTTATATTATGTTTAACCTAGCGTTACAAGGAAACATAGTCCTAATAGGACTCGGCCCAAATATCCTTCTTGGGTACGGAGTATAGTCTTTTGATCGAAGGGCGCTGTACTCGACTGGGTCGATAAGATGATCCAGAACTGTCTCATTTGGTCGAATCGATCTCATGTTCTTTATTCGATCCGTGCTGTATGTAGGGTGCGAAATAGCCCCCATCAGTACTCCCTCACTTCTTCGAGCGTATAGATAATAGAAGCTTGTAGAAGTAGACCATTTTATACGACGGTTTCTCGTCTATGAGTGGTGCCTCGTTAAAAACCTTCCTTAAGAAAAAACCTAGTGGGAAAAAATCTTAAGTAAGGAAAAGAGTGCAAACCCTCATAGATAGTCGTTCTTTCTTTCCAATTATGAATCGCCACGCGTCCACTAGGGAGGATTCTAATCTTCTTTCGTTTTTGGCGGGAATATGATTAGTTGTAATGAGTTCGAAACGTCTTATCTCACCTTAGTATAAATAGGTGACTTTTGAGTTCGCCACTTTTCCTTTATACTTCCTTTTTACTTTGTAGTTATCTTCTTGTTTAGTCGTTTATCACACAAAGTTTCCCTTTATCGACTTTCATCTTTCGAGAATCTGAGAACATGGCTTCTGTAAGAAGATCTTCTTCTTCCCCCAGGGACAATGTTGCCCCTAATAACGAGGAGGAGTTACATTCTAATCCCTTGGGCGAACAAGCTGCAGTTTCTGAATTCGTCGTCCCTGTTGAAGATACTTTCAAGGTACGAATCATTTTTGATGCGGATGTTGCTGCCCGAGCAAAAAAAGGCAAAGGTACTGTTCCTCAGATTTCTGAACCAATTGAGGACGTAGCTTGTGCTTATACGGTGGATACATTTCCGGAAGTTGTGAATAATTATACCAAATATTTCCCGGAAGGCTCCGAGATAATTCTTCCTTCCCCTTCTGACAGGGTCACATCTCCACCGGAGGGATGTGGAGCTTTTTATACGGCTCACTTCAATAGCGGCCTGCGTCTTCCTTTGTCTCCCCTCTTTCTTGAAGTCTTGAAAACATTCAGTGTGTGCTTGACACAGTTAGTTCCAAATTCTGTTGCCTTTGTGGTTTGTTTTTCTGTTTTGATGATCGCAAAAGGGTTTAAACCTTCTTTTCGTAATTTTACGCAACTTTTCCGGTTCAACGTTTCCAGTTCTTCAAACCGTGGATATTTTTTCGCTAGCCAAAGGCCTAGTCGAGCAATCTTTGATTCCCCTGTTTCTAGCAACCCTTTCTGGAAATCTCATTTTTTCTTTTTTCTTTCTGGCAATGATCTTTCTCTACTTGGCGACAATCATCCGAAACCTACCTTGGTTGAAATGATCAAAGATCACTTAGAGGGGAAGAGAGCCGCTGGTTATTCTGAGAACGATTCTCTTGTCCATGATGAAAGTGAGAATGCGGTCGATAAGGCAACCCGTGTTCTTTTGTCTGGTGTTTTTACTCGTGATCTGAATAAGCTTCTTCGTAAGGATCCTCTGGAGAAATTCCAGCGAGCTTCCCTTTATGCTGAAAAGGTGATATCTTTTTCCTTTAATCATACTAACAGATAATTTTAAGGGTCTTCCTTAATTTATCAATCCATCTCTTTTTTCTTGCTCTCTTTGTTCTTCCAGACCAAAACTTGTCTTGCATCATACGCCTATGAAAATGCACTTTGGAAACAACAGTGCGAGTTCCTGGAAGAGAAGTATAAAGCTTTACTTCGTAAATCCTCTGGTTCAGAGGTTGGTCCTTCCACGTCTTCTTCCATTCCAGTTTTAGAGACTCAAGCTCCGGGGACTGAAGACCAAGAGATTATAAATAGGGTTATGGAGATTTCTCGTGCTCAAGAGCAAGCCAATCAAATGGCAAAGAAGTTAGAGGAATTCCAGTTACAGAGTACGGCTCGAATTAGCGAGCTAGAAGCCCAAGTCTCAAATCTTCAAGCTTCTTTAGAGGAGTATGAAGAAGACGTCCCTCTTAGTGGACTCAAGGATCGGTATGGTAGGAACCCTGATGAAAGAGTTATCCGCGAATTCCTTAACTTTCCTGTCCACACGGCGTTGGTGTATCAGATGGTCGGTCCTCTTCTAGAGAGTACTTTCAAGAAAGCGGTTCATCAGCTGGTCGCTCTAAAGATGATCGACGACCGTCGAAAGGAGTACTTTAAGGCGGCGCACATTCGGTTGAATCGTTATGGCGAAATTTATTCTCCTTCCGAGCTTCCAGATGTCGTATATCAAGGTTTTCCTTTGGCTCACCTTGTCGGAGAATTCGGAAAACCATTGCCAATTCCTCCTTCTGATGTTAACGATGAGCTTGATAACACTTTTGTCGATCCAGAAGACGAAGAGGAAGGAGAAGAAGAAGAAGAAGTTGGTACGACCGAGAATGTCGATAGTGAACAGAGAATCCCAGATAGCGACCAGGCTTTGTGATATATTTGCCTTTTAAAACAATCTCTGTAATTATCCGACTGTAGGTTTAATTGTAATTTTACCTTTTCATCCCTTTGTACGCTAAACGTTTCATATACTGACAGTCACGTCTTTTCATCTTCACCGTAATTATTCAGACAAGTCATTAAGTTCCCCGTAATCATTATGCGTGTGTCTTTTCAAATTCTAGTGTGTATTTCGAAGTCAGTTTTTCTAGTTCGCGCCCTTTCTTTTAGGTCTGTAGCGCCTTTTCGTGTAGTATAAATACTGAAGGTAAAAACTTGACTTGTTACTTACTGCTATACTCGTCTTCTTCTAATAGAATACTTTTTCTTTGGCTGATCGATAAACTTTCTCGTTACTTGCTTTACACTTTTTCAATAATTCGATCATGAGTAACCTTTTCGGTAATACTTCGAAACGACCTTCTCGCGAGAGCGCTAGGGATAATAGATCCAAAAAATTTCGAAGAGATGGAACGTCGATGGAGGCTCCTCGTTCGTCGCCAATAATTAGGTCGGTGGTTGATACTCATGTCGTTTCTTCTGAACCTTTTTCCACGATTAGTTCGTCTTTTATACAACCAAATTTTTCTTCTTCTGCTGAAGTTGGGAATAGGCCTTCCCCTGGTCGGATGGCTTTCGGTGATACATTGCACGTGGAACAGACCTTCGATACAGGTGTTTCTTCTTTCGAGCATGTTTTTCATGGAGGGGATTTTGCTAATTCCCTTCCTTTGTCTACTTCTAGTGCTCCGATTGCCAGCGAAGGGCAAGTTGGTGATGGCTTTTTTGTCAATCCTTCTACAACACAATCTGTTTTGCAAGATTGTCCTGACTTTTTATTTCACGATACCACGGTGACGACTACTTTTTTTGAATCTGGGGGACCTTCTGGGGGTCGGTTTGAGTCGAGGTCTGGTCGTCGAACCGTTATTTCTGCTTCGGGTAAGGAGACCTCCGTTAGCCCCAACGAGAGAGATTCCCCCCGTCCGTTAGATGATCGATGCATCCTTGAGCAAGTTAAGGATATTATGTTGTCAGAGACTCCACGCCCCGACGGCGTCTCACCTAATAGCGAACTGCCTGGCTCAGTTGAGCCTGATGCTTTATCTTGGGATCTGGGTTTAAGCACTATCTTACCTGGTGAGCTGAGGAAACTTGAGGGTACTTCAAATGTACGCCTTGTCCAATCTCTTGTTAAGATGTGTGAGCAGGTAGACATATCTTTCGATAATTTTCTATTTTTATTTCGACTTTCATGTCTTGTAAGGGTTTTTCCCATTCTTCTTCTTTTTAGGCCAAATATTTTGCACTCCAGCTGGGTGTGCAAAATGACGAACTGTGGAATAGTAGGGGAGCTTATCAGGGTAAG
Organism: Penstemon barbatus; assembly: GCA_003313485.2. Lineage (NCBI taxonomy): Eukaryota > Viridiplantae > Streptophyta > Magnoliopsida > Lamiales > Plantaginaceae > Penstemon > Penstemon barbatus. The sequence continues at coordinate 11,481,461 of CM064884.1, read as the reverse complement.
TTGGAGTCAGAGAAAGCTAAAGCCGCAGGGCTATCATTGCAACTGCAGCTTGCCCAAGATGATCTCCAAAAATTAGAAGCTGACAAAGTTGTTCTTGAAAAAGAAAAAAGTGATTTAGTTCAGGCTGCCGTTTTGACAGAGGAATCTCGTCGGCAGGCCTATGAGGAAGGTTATGATGCCGGTTATCTCAAGCGTCAGGAGGAGTTGATGGCGTTTGCCGGTAACTTGACTCCTCGTAAGACCGTTTCTGCTAGTCGGCGTATTGACGGCTCTTCACAGTGATCTGTTTGAACTGGCAGGCCTTGGGCTGTCTCTTTTTTTTTTTTTTTTTTTTTTGACTCTCTGCCCGGCTTTTATGTATTTGTTTTGGCTGGTATTTTTGTAATGGGAGAAGTACTAAATTGGAAATTATGACCTTTAGGTAGGCAGATTCTTGCCTTAACCAATTTTCTTCTGTGGATATTCTTTGTTATGCATATTTTGCTTATTATGCAAGAATACACTTTATTGAAGTAAAAGAAATATAGATTAGTATACTTATCTCATGTTGGTCTTCTGGGAAGATGTCTAATCAATTGAGCAAGGCTCCTTATGATCTTGTAGAAGTCGTGCTAATTGTGAACTTTTTCACGTAGATATCTAATCGAATAAAGAAATTCTCAATTTCGTCGTCGCTGTTCGATCAGTCCTTAACAAATTTGTCTTGTAGTTAAAGACATCTTATATAAAGACGTTGTTTGTTTGTTGAGCTCTGCTCTTCTATATTCTGAAACTGCAAAATTGCTCTAGATAAGTTCTTCGAGATTCATGTTCTTCCGTAGTGCTTGTGAGTTCCTTGTTTCTCAAATAAAGCCACCAAATGTATCAATGTACCATTGGTTTGATATGGGAGGAATTGGAAAACGTAGAATTATTAGTCAGATCTATCTCTTTTAGACCCCCTTCAGTAATTCTTTGGAATATCATGTAGTGAGTATTTTGTAATCTTGAGTAATGACGACTATTCTCCTGATTTCCATGTCAGATTTCTTGGATTCCAAATGGAGTTCTTGTATGGCTAACTTAGTAGTCTCCATATGATGTATGAGGTAGTGACGACCCTTGTATGGTGAAAGGTTTGGTCTTTTTGTCTCGAGAAAAGCATTTGTTCTTTCTTCAACAGTTTAAACTTGCATGCCTTTGTCGAGGATCTTTTAAATTTTTCTGTCAAGCGACCATCATATTGATCGTGTAGACTTTTCTGGGGTGGGGCTTCTTTAAGCCTTCTAGGATTATTTTATTGATCGCTTCGATCTGGGGATTCCTCTCTTATCGGCTGGTGAGTTGGTCAGACGGGTGCCGTTCCAACTTACTTGCATTTATTTCGGGGAGTCAAAGAGTCGCATTTTCGCCCCTTGATCAAATTCCTATCAACCGTAGGATCATTTTTACGAGTGCCTATAAATAAGTAGGCATTTTCCTTCTCTTTTATTCATAACAGATGGAGATTTCGGTTTCTTTAGATTTCATTCTGCCCTCTGATCTCATAATATTCAAAAAATCACATTATCGCGATTTGTATCACAATGGCTTGGATTTCTCTTGCCTTGTACTGACGGGTCCCATGGAAGCCCTACCTTGTACTAACGGGTCCAATGAGGCCTCAAATGTTGTTTTCACAGATTTGGGGTCCGTGGTTTCTGTTTGCACATGGAGGGTTCATGCTTGCCAGCCATCCTCGCTCTTGGATGTTACCTCAGGAGTGATATACTATTTGGGTGTGTTGGTAAGTTTACTGTTTTGCGACCGCTCCGAAGAGATGCTGCTTTAGAGTAAAATGTTTTAATTTTAAAGTAAAAGCAGTATCTTGCTGTGGGTGAATGAGTATTGCCGGTTATCTGGCTGGTAATGCTCATTTAGTCTGGAAGAACATTTGATCTTCAGAGCCTGGCCATCGAACCAAAGAAGTCGACCATCCTGAGCAGCATGCTTCTTAGGTGGTTGTTCATAATCGTCGAGGTACTAGGGAGGAGATTGATGTTTCCGTGGACATTGTCGTGAAGATCGCCGGTCCATAGTGTAATATCATTTTATACAAACAAATGTAATCGTAGATAGGCTTTGTAATCAAGCTTTTGTAACTCCTTTAGACGTAAAAAGATCAATAAAATTATATTCCTTGCATTCTTCTTTTCGTTGATGTTGTCATGATTTATTTACGAGGAGCATTGTCCGAGCAGATGGATTTATACTTAACTCGTATTAAAGACTTGGTCATTAGGAATAGATCGAGGAGTGTTTATTGAGCGGATCAATGTATACTCAACTCTTTTATAATTTAGACTTAGGTTTTTAATACCAAAAGTCTTTTTGATTGTTGAATATATATCGAGGAGTGTTTATTGAGCGGATCAATGTATACTCTACTCGTTTTGTTTAGACTTAGGTTTTTAACCCAAAAGTCTTTTTTGATCGTTGAATATATATCGAGGAGTGTTTATTGAGCGGATCAATGTATACTCGACTCGTTTTGTTTAGACTTAGGTTTTTAACCCAAAAGTCTTTTTTGATCGTTGAATATATATCGAGGAGTGTTTATTGAGCGGATCAATGTATACTCGACTCGTTTTGTTTAGACTTAGGTTTTTAACCCAAGAGTCTTTTTTGATAGTTGAATATATATCGAGAAGTGTTTATTGAGCGGATCAATGTATACTCGACTTGTTTTGTTTAGACTTAGGTTTTTAACCCAAAAGTCTTTTTTGATCGTTGAATATATATCGAGGAGTGTTTATTGAGCGGATCAATGTATACTCGACTCGTTTTGTTTAGACTTAGGTTTTAAACCAAAAAGTCTTTTCGTCGTTGTAGAGTTTAATTGAGGAGTGTTTATTGAGCGGATCAATGTATACTCGACTCGTTATCATTTAGACTTAGGTTTTCTTACCAAAAGTCTTTTCGTCGTTGTAGAGTTTAATCGAGGAGTTTTTATTGAGCGGATCAATGTATACTCAACTCGTTATAATTTAGACTTAGGTTTTTAATACCAAAAGTCTTTTTGATTGTTGAATATATATCGAGGAGTGTTTATTGAGCGGATCAATGTATACTCTACTCGTTTTGTTTAGACTTAGGTTTTTAACCCAAAAGTCTTTTTTGATCGTTGAATATATATCGAGGAGTGTTTATTGAGCGGATCAATGTATACTCGACTCGTTTTGTTTAGACTTAGGTTTTTAACCCAAAAGTCTTTTTTGATCGTTGAATATATATCGAGGAGTGTTTATTGAGCGGATCAATGTATACTCGACTCGTTTTGTTTAGACTTAGGTTTTTAACCCAAGAGTCTTTTTTGATAGTTGAATATATATCGAGAAGTGTTTATTGAGCGGATCAATGTATACTCGACTTGTTTTGTTTAGACTTAGGTTTTTAACCCAAAAGTCTTTTTTGATCGTTGAATATATATCGAGGAGTGTTTATTGAGCGGATCAATGTATACTCGACTCGTTTTGTTTAGACTTAGGTTTTAAACCAAAAAGTCTTTTCGTCGTTGTAGAGTTTAATTGAGGAGTGTTTATTGAGCGGATCAATGTATACTCGACTCGTTATCATTTAGACTTAGGTTTTCTTACCAAAAGTCTTTTCGTCGTTGTAGAGTTTAATCGAGGAGTTTTTATTGAGCGGATCAATGTATACTCAACTCGTTATAATTTAGACTTTAGGTTTTTCATACCAAAAGTCTTTTTCGTCGAAAAGTTGATCGAGGAGTGTTTATTGAGCGGATCAATGTTTACTCAACTCGTTATAATTTAGACTTAGGTTTTTCATACCAAAAGTCTTTTTCGTCGTAGAATTTAATCGAGGAGTTTTTATTGAGCGGATCAATGTATACTCAACTCGTTATAATTTAGACTTTAGGTTTTTCATACCAAAAAGTCTCTTTGTCGTTGTAAATTGATCGAGGAGTGTTTATTGAGCGGATCAATGTATACTCAACTCGTTATGATTTAGACTTAGGTTTTTCATACCAAAAGCCTTTTTGTCGTAGAATTTGATCGAGGAGTGTTTATTGAGCGGATCAATGTATACTCGACTCTTTATAATTTAGACTTAGGTTTTTCATACCAAAAGCCTTTTTGTCGTAGAATTTGATCGAGGAGTGTTTATTGAGCGGATCAATGTATACTCGACTCGTTATAATTTAGACTTAGGTTTTTCATACCAAAAGTCTTTTTGTCGTTGTAAATCGATCAAGGAGTGTTTATTGAGCGGATCAATGTATACTCGACTCGTTATGATTTAGACTTAGGTTTTTCGTACCAAAAGCCTTTTTGTCTTAGAATTTGATCGAGGAGTTTTTATTGAGCGGATCAATGTTTACTCGACTCGTTATAATTTAGACTTAGGTTTTTCATACCAAAAGTCTTTTTCGTCGTAGAATTTAATTGAGGAGTTTTTATTGAGCTGATCAATGTTTACTCGACTCATTATAATTTAGACTTAGGTTTTTCATACCAAAAGTCTTTTTCGTCGTCGTAGAGTTTAATCGAGGAGTGTTTATTGAGCGGATCAATGTATACTCGACTCGTTATATTTTAGACTAAGGTTTTTAGAACCAGAAAGTCTTCTAATCGTTGTAAATAGATCGAGGAGTGTTTATTGAGCGGATCAATGTATACTCGACTCGTTATGATTTAGACTTAGGTTTTTCGTACCAAAAGTCTTTTTGTCGTAGAATTTAATCGAGGAGTTTTTATTGAGCGGATCAATGTATACTCAACTCGTTATAATTTAGACTTAGGTTTTTTATACCAAAAGTCTTTTTCGTCGTAGAATTTAATCGAGGAGTTTTTATTGAGCGGATCAATGTATACTCGACTCGTTATAATTTTAATCTAATCCACACTTCATCGTAGAATTGCAAGGAGTGTATACCGAATCAAATCGATTTATACCCAATCTTTATTTATAATTGAATTGTAGGCTAAGCCATTTATTACAAAGAATAAAACTAATTGAAATGATCAAAGTAAAAACTGTAAGACTTATTAAAATTTATTTACCATAATATTTTCTAAGGTTGACTGCATTCCATGTTCTCGGTAAGGCCGTTCCGTCCAAGTGTGCGATTTTGTATGAACCTTTCTTTCCTACACCAATGACGATGTAAGGTCCATCCCAATTTTGTTGTAATTTTCCCACATGCTTGGATACTTCTACCTTTTTCAAGACTAAATCCCCTTCCTTGAAGGTCCGAATGCGTACCTTTTGATTGTAAGCCTTTTCCATACTTGATTTAGTGGCTTGCAAACGTACGGCTGCTTTTTCTCTTAGAGCTTCGGTTAGATCAATATCGCTTTCTCTTGTCTTTTCGTTTTCCTGGTCGTTGTACATTTCAACCCTCGGTGTTGGGATTAATGTTTCAACAGGAATAACGGCTTCTGAGCCATATACTAAACTGAATGGTGTTTCCCCAGTTGAGCTCCTTACTGTGGTTCGATTAGCCCAAAGTACTCCTGGGAGTTCATCGAGCCATTTTCCTTTGGCAGCTCCTAATTTTTTTTCCAAAGATTTTATTATTTCTCGGTTTGCTACTTCAGTTTGTCCGTTCGCTCTAGGATGTCCGACCGAAGTAAAATTTTGTTGAATTCCAAGTTTCGAACACCATTCTATTACCTGTTTTCCCGCGAATTGGGTTCCATTGTCGGAAATCAAAATTCTCGGGATGCCAAATCGGCACACTATGAATTTCCAAAGAAAGTTAATCACTTGGAACTGAGTTATCCGGGCTAGGGCAATACATTCTATCCATTTGCTGAAGTATTCAACAGCGACCAGGACGTAAGCTTTCTTGGATCTGGCTGTTGGAAATGGTCCTACGATGTCCATGCCCCATTGGTCGAAAGGCCAACATATCGTTATAAGGGAAGGGTGTTTCTACCACTAGAAATTTTACTAGCTTCACTGTCCGCTGCGGTGTTTTTCCGAGTGATACGCTTAAGGTTATTGTTCCGCTCGGGATGATTTCGGACCCTCCGAATCCCACTAACGGCGTAGCTACTTTCTGTAGATTTATCTGTCCCAAGTTCATTTGGGCTAAAACTTCCCAGGAGATGATATTCGCTGAACTCCCATTATCGATTAGGATTCTCTTGACTTTGTAATTTGCTATTTCTAGCGAGATCACCATTGGGAAATCGGGGTTATCCTCTTTCGTGTCCCAAACAATGTTTTTAGGTACTTCGCCTTCGTTAAAGCTGATCGGCTGATCATTTGATGGCTTGCTTTCTAGGGTCCATATTTCTTTTGGGTATTTTAGGTTTCCGATTATGGATCTGGATGTCCTTCGCCGGGCGTTACGACTATCCCCACCTGCGGGTCCCCCGGATATTGTATGGATAGTCCCATTGATCTGGTCATGGTTCAATTCCTGCATAGGATCACGCTCGGGCGATCTTCGACGAGAGCTCCTTCTTTGATTATTATTTCGAGGACTTCTACTTCTTTCCCTCTTGCGGTTATCTCGCTCTATGTAGTCGTCTAGTTTTCCCTGTTCGATTAGTTTTTCAACTTCTCTTTTAAGATGAAAACAGTTTTCCGTTCGATGTCCATGTGCCCGATGGTATTTGCAGTATAGGTCGTAGTTTCGAGATCCTGGTCTGGGCTGAGCGATTTTCCTTGCTTCGGGGATCCAATTATTCCTTTCTAGGACTTCCAGTATTTCTTCCATCGGAGCATTCAACCTTGGGCGTTCCACTTGATTCACCCCGCCTCTGATCGGTGGCTCGGGGTTTCTTGGTCGTTGATAGAAATTAGGTTGCCTTTCTTGGTCGGCTTTGTTGTATTCCAATCGCTGGAAAACGTTGCCTTTTCTAAAAGGTCGTTCATAATCTAGGGATCTTTGGGCATGAACTCTATCATGTCTTTTGGAACCTGAGGTTGTGGTTTTGTTTCTGTTTTTATCTTTAAAGGAATTCATCTCTTCTTGGGTCATATATTTAGATGACAAGCTCATGATGTCGGTAAATGTTCTTGGTTGTTTTCGACTGAGGGCATTTCCAAACTGCCTATTCTTTGTGAGGTCGAAAAGAATAGAAATTATGTAATCGATATTTGGGGAATCGATTTTGAGTAATTCCACGTTAAACCTCGCCAACCAGTTTCTTAGGGATTCTCCCTCTTGTTGGTGTATGGTTCCTAAGTAGCTCATCGGGAGTTTTTGCCTCTTCTGACTGGCAAATTGATGCGTCAATTTATTACATAGTTCCCGAAAACTGAATATGGAGTTGGCAGGTTGTTTGGCGAACCAGTCCAATGCGAGTCCTTCGAATGTGGTTACCATTAATTTGGCGGTGAATTCCGCGGAGTGGGCGTATAAGTTCATTATATTCGTGAAGCTAAAAATATAATCATCCGGGTCAGTAGTTCCATCATAGCGAGGTATTCTACCCGGGACCTGTCCGATCGATTGTGCCTCTTTTATTTCTCTGCAGAAGGGAGAACATGCTGCAAGGCTCTCCTGGAGTTCCGTGGTTCGGGCCCACGGGTTTTGAACAGATCGTAGGCATTGTTCAAGTCGCTCCTGCACTATCCTTTCAATTTCTCTTTCCGAGAAACGAGTCGTTCGTGGTCGATCTGGGATTGTATCATTTATGTCATCCTCGATAGGGATTATTGTATGTTCCTTGGATCCACTGCGCCCCGCCCGTGGTTTTCTTTGTCCTGGCTTTATTCGGGGATGGTTATCGGAGGGTTTTGAATTGTCCTGTTGCGGACTGTGTAGTGAGCGGCGCTCGCTTGGCGGGCTGTCAGCTTGTTGAGAGACTTGATCGTTTTGTCTTGGTGTTCTTTGAGCAGGAATTGCCCTGGTAGCCCTACCGTTTCGTGGAATTTGATCAAGTACGAGTAATTCTTCTGGGGAGAGTGATTTAACGAGCATTGCTATTTGTCGCAGTTTCTCCTGAGCACCCGGGAGAGGAACAGGAATCTCAGGGACTTCCGGTTCTTCCCGTATTGCACCGGGAAGACCTCCCGGGGGTTCCTGCTGACGGGGATGGGTATCCTGCACGTTCTCGTTGGGGTTGGGAACGTTATTGTCGTTGTTGTCCTGTAGATCTTCAGATGTGTTATGACCGGTGGTTGTGTTACTTCTTGCTCCGATACGAGCACTTTTCCTTGGGCGAGCCATATGTCGATCGAATAATTAACCTAGCCCCACGGTGGGCGCCAACTGATTTAACCGGATTTCGTTGGGTTAATGAGTATCAGTGAATTTGTGATATTGGGGTTTTCAATATATATATTATAGGGCTCTGTCACTTTATTCAGGATGGATCGATCTCAAGGAAGGGCTATATCTTAATAACAAAAAGTATATATTCAAACCAACGTAGAGAGTAACACAAATATGAAGAAAAAGCTCTATGTTTTATTGAATAATGGCGAATTGTGCAGTGTAAGCAGTACTTAACGGCGTATTTGCCTTTTGATCCAGAGTTGTTTATTACAATGATCAACTTGGTATTTATATTATGTTTAACCTAGCGTTACAAGGAAACATAGTCCTAATAGGACTCGGCCTAAATATCCTTCTTGGGTACGGAGTATAGTCTTTTGATCGAAGGGAGCTGTACTCGGCTGGGTCGATAAGATGATCCGGAACTGTCTCATTTGGTCGAACCGATCTCATGTTCTTTATTCGATCTGTGCTGTATGTAGGGTGCGAAATAGCCCCCATCAAACGGATTAATGAAAGTTTAGATACATCTCTTCAATTATGCATTAGCATGCATTAAAATTTATTAACACGCATTATCATTTATGAACATGGATTATCATTCTATGTCTTCATTAATCATCAGCCTTTTATGATTATCATTATTCTTCATCTCTAATCAAATCACAAAGTGCACATTGTCGAGATTTTACCAATTTGAGGTCTAGATAGCGATTCTCTTAAACGTAGAAAATTTAAACAAAATAGTGGAACATCAAATTAATTTTGAATTAGCAGGCATTATGATTCATAAACACGCATTATTGTTCATAACACGAATTATATATTATTAATGAGCATGTGTTATAATTCCACATCTTCAAGAATCATCTACCTATGATAATTGTCACTTTTTTGCATTTTAAACCAATCAAAGGACCACATACGCATTGTCGAGTTGTTTTTAAATTAGGGCCTTAAAGACACCATTAAATTAAGCAAGTTTAGGCAAAAGAGAGAAAAATCACCTAAATTTCTCATTAACATTCATAATAACGGATTAACATGCACAATCACTCATGAACATGATTTATCATTCTTCACCTTCGTTAATAATCTACTTTTGATTATTATAATTATTAAAATAATTAAAAGACCAATTACTGGTTTTTGGAAGCTTATCAAATTGGGATCCTAATTGTTATTATGTTAAATGCAGCCAATGTTATGGCCAAAAGATTGGAGAATCACATTAAAATTACATTAGTATGCATTATCTTTCATCAAGATGCATTACAATTCCAAATCTCCATAACTCGTCAATTTTAATAATTTTTACGAATCTTTATCCCAAAATAATCAAGTACCCAGGTCGCGATGTACATAGATTTCCGAATTGTAGACTTAAGAGCAATTTCGTTAAACGTAGCAAAAGTTAAAGTCGTGCCGCATCATGTTAACTATTTCTTGACAGACTTATCATAGGATTATCATTCTCCAAAATCATTAATCTTTTACCATTAATCATTATAGCTTTTCTTGATCTCAAAATAATCAAACTACCACATGCGCAATCGATGGATTTCCAAAATGGGTTATTAGTAGCGTTCCGTTAAAGCTTAGGTACATTACATCAATTATGCATTAGCATGCATTAAAATTCATTAACACGCATTATAATTTATGAAAATGGATTATCATTCTACATCTTCATTACTCATCAACCTTTCATCTTTATCATTATTCATCATCTCAAATCAAATTACAAAGTGAACATTGTGGAGATTTTACCAATTTTGGGTCTAAATAGCGATTCCCTTAAACGTAGAAAATTTAAGAAAAATAGTGGAACATCAATTTAATTTTGAATTAGCAGGCATTATGATTCATTAACACGCATTATAGTTCATAACACGAATTATATATCATTAATGAGCATGGGTTATTATTCCAAATCTTCAAGAATCATTTACCTATGATAATTGTGACTTTTTTGCATTTTAAACCAATCAAAGGACCACATACGCATTGTCGAGTTGTTTTTAAATTAGGGCCATAAAGACACCATTAAATTAAGCAAGTTTAGGCAAAAGAGAGAAAAATCACCTAAATTTCTCATTAACATTCGTAATAACGGATTAACATGCACTATCATTCATGAACATGATTTATCATTCTCCACCTTCGTTAATAATCTACTTTTGATTATTATAATTATTAAAATAATTAAAAGACCAATTACTGGTTTTTGGAAGCTTATCAAATTGGGATCTTAATAGTTATTATGTTAAATGCAGCCAATGTTATGGCCAAAAGATTGGAGAATCACATTAAATTTACATTAGTATGCATTATCTTTCATCAAGATGCATTACAATTTCAAATCTCCATAACTCGTCAATTTTAATAATTTTTACGAATCTTTAATCCAAAATAATCAAGTACCCAGGTCGCGATGTACATAGATTTTCGAATTGTAGACTTAATAGGAATTTCGTTAAACGTAGCAAAAGTTAAAGTCGTGCCGCATCATGTTAACTATTTCTTGATAGACTTATCATAGGATTATCATTCTCCAAAATCATTAATCATTTACCATTAATCATTATAGCTTTTCTTGATCTAAAAAATAATCAAACTACCATACGTACAATTCATGGATTTCCAAAATGCGTTATTCATAGCATTCCGTTAAACGGATTAATGAAAGTTTAGATACATCTCTTCAATTATGCATTAGCATGCATTAAAATTTATTAACACGCATTATCATTTATGAACATGGATTATCATTCTATGTCTTCATTAATCATCAGCCTTTTATGATTATCATTATTCTTCATCTCTAATCAAATCACCAAGTGCACATTGTCGAGATTTTACCAATTTGAGGTCTAGATAGCGATTCTCTTAAACGTAGAAATTTAAACAAAATAGTGGAACATCTAATTAATTTTGAATTAGCAGGCATTATGATTCATTAACCCGCATTATTGTTCATAACACGAATTGATGGGGGCTATTTCGCACCCTACATACTGTACTATCGACTAAAGACATTGAGATCAGTTCGACCAAATCAGGCTGTTCATGATCATCTCATCGACCAGGCCGAATACAGCTCTCTTCGATCAGAAGACAATAATCCGGACCCAAGAAGGACATTTGGGCCGAGTCCTATTAGGACTATGTTTCCTTGTAACGCTAGGTTTAACATTATATAAATACCTAGTTAATCATTGTATTAGACAACTACGAAATCCCTCAACTTCAAGAATACATGATTATACACTGCTTATTGCAGCACAACTGAATAAGATTCAATATTATTCATAGCTTTTGATCTCCATATCGGTGTGTTCATAGCTTTGTTTGTGGTTTTACTTCTTGTTCTTGATTATTGCTTTTCTTTGTAATCGATCCATCCGGAATAAAGTAACAGAGCCCTACTAAATATATATACAAATATCGTAAACCCCTCCGATAATACAAATTCACTGATACTCAATTAACCAGACGAAATCCGGTTAAATCAGTTGGCGCCCACCGAGGGGCTAGGTTAATTATTCGATTGACACATGGCTCGCCCAAGGAAAAGCGCTCGTGTTGGAGCGAGAAGTAATACAACCACCGGCCATAACACATCGGAAGACATACAGGACAACAACGATAATAACGTTCCCAATACCGACGAGAATGTCCAAGATACACACACCCGACAGCAGGGACCCCAAGGAGGCCTTCCCGGTGCCATACGGGAAGAACCAGAGGGCCCCGAAGTCCCCGTTCCTCTCCCGGGCGCTCAGGAGAATTTGCGACAAATAGCAATGCTTTTCAAATCACTCTCTCCAGAAGAATTACTAGTACTAGATCAAACTCCTCGAAACGTTACGGCTGCCAAGACAACTCCCGCTCCAGGAGTGCCAAGGCCGAACGAACGAACCTCTCAACAAGCTGACAGCCCAGCAAGTGAGCGACGCTCGCTACACAGCCCACAGCAGGTCAATTCTAAACCCTCCGATAACCATCCCCGAAGAAGACCTGGTCGAAGAATACCACAAGCGGGTCGCAGCGGATCGAAGGAACGAACAATCATCCCAATCGAGGATGACGTAGATGATGCAATCCCAGATCGACCGCGAGCGACTCAATTCTCAGAAAGAGAAATTGAAAGAATGGTACAGGAGCGACTCGAACAACGACTACGATCTGTTCAAAACCCATGGGCCCGGACTGCGGAACTCCAGGAAAGCTTTGCGGCTTGCTCTCCTTTCTGCAGGGAAATAAAAGAGGCACAATCCACGGGACAGGTCCCAGGAAGATTACCCCGATATGATGGAACCACCGACCCGGATGATTATATCTTTAGCTTTACGAACATAATGAATTTATATGCCCACTCCGCCGAATTCACCGCCAAGTTAATGGTGACCACATTCGAAGGACTCGCGCTGGATTGGTTTTCCAAACAGCCGGCCAACTCTATATTCAGTTTCCGGGAATTATGCAATAAACTAACGCAGCAGTTTGCCAGTCAGAAAAGACAAAAACTCCCGATGAGATACCTAGGAACCATACACCAACAAGAGGGAGAGTCCCTAAGAAATTGGTTGGCGAGATTCAACGTGGAATTACTCAAAATCGATTCTCCGAATATCGATTACATAATTTCTATCCTCTTCGATCTCACTAAAAATAGGCAGTTTGGAAACGCCCTTAGTCGAAAACAACCGAGAACGTTTGCCGACATTATGAGCTTGGCGTCTAAGTATATGACCCAAGAAGAGATGAATTCCTTTAAGGATAAAAACAAAAACAAAGCCACAACTTCGGGCTCCAAACGGCATGACAGGTTTCCTGCCCAAAGATCTTTGGATTACGAGCGATCTTCCAGGAGAGGTAATGTTTTCCAGCGATTGGAATACAACAAAGCCGACCAAGATAGGCAACCTAATTTCTACCAAAGACCAAGAAACCACGAACAACCTATTAGAAGCAGGGTGAATCAAGTAGAACACCCAAGGTCAAATGCTCCAATGGAAGAAATATTAGAAGTTCTAGAAAGAAATAACTGGATTCCCGAGGCGAGAAAAATCGCGCAGCCAAGACCAGGGTCTCGAAACTACGATCAATACTGTAAGTACCATAGGGCACATGGACATCGAACGGAGAATTGTTTTCACCTTAAGAGAGAAGTTGAAAAACTGATCGAACAAGGAAAACTTGACGAATACATAGAGCGAGATAATCGCAAAAGGGAAAGAAGTAGAAGCCCTCAGAATGGTAATCAAAGGAGAAGTTCTCATCGAAGGTCACCTGAACGCCGACCTACTCAGGAATTGAATCACGACCAGATCAATGGAACTATCCATACGATATCCGGGGGGCCCGCGGGTGGAGATAGTCGTAATGCCCGACGAAGGACAGCCCGATCCATAATTGGAAACTCAAAATACCCAAAAGAAATTTGGACCCTGGAAAGCAGGCCATCAAACGATCAGCCGATCAGCTTTAACGAAGGCGAAGCACCTAAAAATATCGTCTGGGACACAAAAGAAGATAACCCCGACTTCCCGATGGTAATCTCGCAAGAAATAGCAAACTACAATGTCAAGAGAATCCTGATCGATAATGGGAGCTCAGCCAATATCATCTCCCGAGAAGTTTTAGCCCAAATGGATTTGGGACAGATAAACCTGCAGAAAGTAGCTACGCCATTAATAGGATTCGGAGGGTCCGAAATAATCCCCAGCGGAACAATAACCTTAAGCGTATCGCTCGGAAAAATACCCCACCGGACAGTGAAGCTAGTAAAATTTCTAGTGGTAGAAACCCCTTTCGCTTATAACGCAATATTGGGACGACCAGCTCTCAATTTATTTCGAGCTGTTGTCTCTACTTATCATCAGAAGATAAAGTTTCCGACCGATAGAGGCATCGGGGAAATAACGAACGACCATTGCATGGCTTGGGACTGCTACAGTACCTCGTTAACTATGAAAGAACACCCAAAATCGATTACTCCAAGTAAAAGGAAGATCGAAGAAGATCTTAGCAGAAATAAAATTGAAATCCCAAGTACCGATCGAATGGATAAAAAGGGAAAGGAACCGCTAGATTTATCATTGAAACCTCCAGAACATAAGGATATAATTCTTGTACAAGGGGACTCGTCCAAAACAACGAGAATAGGTACATAACTGAGCAAAGAAGGGGAAATAATGCTAATCGACTTCCTCAGAGACAATGCCGACGTCCTCGCCTGGAGCGCAAATGACATTGAAGGAATCGATCCTCGAATAATCAAGCATTCCCTAAAAATAGATCCTTTGGCGAAACCCGCCAGACAGAAGAAGAGAAATCATGGACCGGTAAAAGATAAGATTATCAAAGCCGAGGTAGAAAGACTGCTTGAAGCGAAACAAATCCGAGAAATACACTTCTCGGAATGGCTGTGCAATGTTGTCCTAGTGGCGAAAGGGGATAAAAAGGACAACAAATGGAGAATGTGTAATGATTTTACTGATCTTAACAAGTTATGCCCGCGCGACCCATATCCCCTCCCAAGGATCGACCTATTGGTCGATTCGACCGCTGGCTTCGCGATATTCAGCATGATGGACGCCTTTCAAGGGTTTTATCAAATATACATGGATGAGCGGGACCAAGAAAAGACTGCATTCGTAACCGAGCAGGGAGTATATTGTTTCATAGTAATGCCATTCGGCTTAAGAAATGCCGGAGCTACTTATCAAAGGTTAGTAAACCTAATGTTCAAAGAGTTAATCGGAGAATTGATGGAAGTCTACGTGGACGACATGCTGGTCAAAAGTATGAACGAAGCGGATCACGTAAAACATCTCGATCGATGCTTTCAGATCTTAAGAAAATATCGTATGAAGTTAAACCCCGCAAAATGCACCTTTGGTGTCAAATCAGGAAAATTCTTGGGATATTTAGTTCACCAACGCGGAATAGAAGCCAACCCAGAAAAAATCCGAGCCATAACTGAAATGAAACCTCCCAAAACCATCTCCCAAGTACAAAGCTTAGTTGGGAAGATCGTAGCATTAAACAGATTCATATCAAAGTCAGCAGACAAAAGCCTCCCTTTTTTCCAAACTCTCCGAAAGGCAAAGAACTTTGTTTGGACCAGAGAATGCGATCAAGCCTTCGAGCAACTCAAAGAATATTTGACAACACCACCGATGTTGGCAAAACCAACGGAAGGAGAACCATTGTATATGTACATCTCCATCTCCGACGTAGCAATTAGTTCAGTACTAATTAAAGTCGAAGGTCCAGAACATAAGCCGGTCTATTATCTAAGCAAATTATTGCAGGGGGCTGAGAAGAATTATTTGAAAATTGAAAAATTCACGCTGGCCTTAGTGGTGGCAGCACGTAAACTTCGACCTTACATTTTAACTTACAAAATAGTGGTTTTGACAAATCAACCGCTAAGACAAGTCTTAGCAAAACCTGAAGCCTCAGGAAGACTAATTAAATGGGCGATCGAACTAGGCCAGTTCGAAATCGATTACAAACCAAGAACCGCAATTAAGGCCCAAGTGTTGGCTGATTTTATATTAGAAACACCGACACAGGCAACTGAATCTTCGAGCTGCCTCAACGACAATGTCTTGATAGTAGAAAACCAAACTTGGTTAATGCATGTTGACGGTGCTTCATGCCGAGAAGGAGGAGGCGCCGGAATCAACTTCACCGGACCGAATAAAGAAGATTTGAATTACGCAATAACGTTGGACTTCGTCGTAACAAACAATGAAGCAGAATATGAAGCATTGATTGCGGGAATGGAGATGGCGATCAAAGCCAACATGAAAAGTCTTAAAGTACTAACTGATTCAGAATTAGTGCAAAGACAAATTGAAGGCCTATACGAGGCTAAAGAATTCAATATGGTCAAATATCTCGCCAAAGTGAAAACACTAGCTGAGAAATTTGAAAGCTTCAGTATCCAGAATATCCCACGTTCGGAAAATAAATGGGCTGATCAGCTATCAAGATTCACAGGATCCCATGACGGAAAGACCGAACGGGTGATCAACTGGTTAATCTCTAATACACCGGCGATCGACATCGATGAAACACCAGTAGTCGATATAATGGAAATCGAAGAAGCCAAAGAAAACTGGATGACCCCGATGATAGATTATCTTCGGGAAGGAAAAATACCACCTGGCCAAAATGAAGCTCGGAAAATAAGATATCGAGCTCCAAAGTATACAATTGTGGAAGGAAAACTCTACCGAAGATCAGTATCAGGAATTCTTCTAAAATGCGTCCCTGAATCACAAACCATCGATATACTTCGAGAAATTCATGAAGGGGATGCAGGAAATCACAGCGGATCAAGGGCATTGGCCTTAAAATGTCTCAGGACAGGTTACTATTGGCCTACCATCAATAAAGATGCCGCTCAATATGTCCAAGAATGTCATTACTGCCAGATCCATGCTAACATATGTCATCGACCAGCGGAAAACATGCACCCGATTCCAGTATGTTGGCCATTCGACCAATGGGGAATGGACATTGTGGGACCATTCCCAACAGCTAGATCTAAGAAATCCTATGTCCTGGTCGCTGTAGAATACTTCAGCAAATGGATAGAATGTGTCGCCCTCACACGAATAACCCAATTCCAAGTTATCAACTTCCTATGGAAATTCATAGTTTGTCGATTCGGCATCCCAATGATCCTTATCTCCGATAATGGAACTCAATTCGCGGGAAAACAAATAATAGAATGGTGCACAAAACTTGGAATTCAACAGAATTTTACCTCGGTAGGACATCCTAGAGCAAATGGACAAACCGAAGTAGCAAACCGAGAGATAATAAAATCTTTGGAAAAAAGATTAGGAGCTGCCAAAGGAAAATGGCTTGATGAACTCCCAGGAGTACTATGGGCTAATCGGACCACGGTAAGGAGCTCAACCGGGGAAACCCCATTTAGCTTGGTATATGGGTCGGAAGCTGTTATCCTTGTTGAAACCCTAATCCCAACGCCAAGAATAGAGATGTTCGATGATCAAGAAAATGAAAAGTTGAGAGAAAATGACATTGATTTAACAGAAGCTTTAAGAGATAAAGCTGCTGTACGCCTACAAGCCACTAAAGCAAATATGGAGAAAGCATACAATCAAAAAGTACGCGTCCGAACCTTCAAAGAAGGAGACTTGGTCTTGAAAAAAGTAGAAGTATCCAAGCATGTGGGAAAGTTACAACAAAATTGGGATGGACCTTACATCGTCATTGGTGTAGGAAAGAAAGGTTCATACAAAATTGCACAGTTGGATGGAACAGCCTTACCAAGAACCTGGAATGCAGTCAACCTTAGGAAATACTATGGTAAATAAATTTTAGCAGATTATACTGCATTGTTTTATTTTAATTTATCAAGTTTCAATCCTTGTAACAAAGGCCTTAGCCTACAATTCGATTATTAAAGATTTTTTAGCATTTTCTATACATCGATTATTTCGGTTAACACTCCTTGGAATTGCACAATCATACTGATGGAAGTTAGAACAAAACGAGTCGAGTAAACATTGATCCGCTCAATAAAAACTCCTCGATATATCAAAAAGACTTTCGGGTACTGAAAACCTAAGTCTAAACTAAAAACGAGTCAAGTAAACATTGATCCGCTCAATAAAAACTCCTCGATATGTCAAAAGACTTTTTGGTTAAAAACCTAAGTCTAAATTAAAAACGAGTCGAGTAAACATTGATCCGCTCAATAAAAACTCCTCGATAAATCAAAAAGACTTTTGGTATAAAAACCTAAGTCTAAGTCAAGAACGAGTCGAGTAAACATTGATTCGCTCAATAAAAACTCCTCGATAAATCAAAAGACTTTTGGTATAAAAACCTAAGTCTAAATCAAAAAACGAGTCGAGTAAACATTGATTCGCTCAATAAAAACTCCTCGTCCGTTATTCACGACGATCAAAAGAAACTTTGGGTTAAAAACCTAAGTCTAAATTAAAAACGAGTCGAGTAAACATTGATCCGCTCAATAAAAACTCCTCGATATGTCAAAAGACTTTTTGGTTAAAAACCTAAGTCTAAATTAAAAACGAGCCGAGTAAACATTGATCCGCTCAATAAAAACTCCTCGATATATTTACAATGATCAGAAAGATTTCAGGTGATAAAAACCTAAATCTAAATTATGACAAGTTGAGTAAACATTGATCCGCTCAATAAAAAACTCCTTGCTCTGTTCCTAACGATCTAAATGATCTGCTAATGCTCTTGAAGTTTTGAAGATAGACTGAGTATAAAACCGTCTGCTCGGAAAATGCTACTCATAAATAAATTATGACAGAATTAACGACAAGGAAGATGCGAGGGATAAAAGTAATATTTTATTCATCAAATCAGTTACATACGAAAATCCTACGTTACAAAGATCTACACGCTACTTCAAGATCGTTACAATAATTTAAATAAGATGATCCTCTAAGATCGGCAGTCTTCACGACAATGTCCACGGAAACACCAATCTCCTCCCTAGTACCTCGTTGATTATAATGAACCACCTAAGAAGCATGCTGCTCAGGATGGTCGACTTCTTTAGTTCGATGGCTATGCTCTGAAGATCAAGTGTCCTTCCAGACGAAATGAACATTACCAGCCAGATAACTGGCAATACTCATTCACCCACAAGAAGATACTGCTTTTAAATTATCTATAAAACATTTTACTCTGAAGCAGCATCTCGCAAGGACTGTCGCGATAAGCGCGTTTACCAGCCCACCCCGGTAATTTGTCACCCCGGAGGTAACATCGAAGAGCAGGGGTGAGTGGCAAGTAGGAACCCTCCATGTGCAAACAGAAACCATGGACCTCAAACGTGTGAAAACAACATTTGAGGCCTCATGGGACCCGTCGATACAAGGTAGGGCTAACATAGGACCCGTCAATACAAGACTGGGAACGATTTCACTATTTTGAATAAACAAATCATGATAATGTGATTTTTTGAAGACAATGGGATCAGAGGGCAGAATAAAATCTAAGGAATTTGAGATCTCCATCCTTTTTGGGAAATTGCAAATGAAGAATATAAACCACCCCCTATTTATAGGGGTAGGTCTAAGGGATCCAACGGCTGAAAAAGTATTTGATCAACGGACATGGATACGACCCTTTGACTCCCCGTAATAAATACAAATAAGTTGGAACGGCACCATCTATTCGCCTCAACTGGTCGACAATAAAAGAAGTCGTGGATCGAAGAGATCACCCAAATAACACAAGTAAACCTAAAAGAACTCCGGATCGGACATACCGGAACGGTCATACTTCATGGTCGATGGCTTAAAAACCTGGAATCCACAAACAAAGTCATACAAGCTTTAAAATCGCAGCGAAAAGGACAGTTGCTCGATAAAAGATAAAAGATAAAAGACCAAACCCTTCACCATACGAGGGACGTCATTGCCTCATACATCATATGGATGACCATTGACTAAGCTATACAGAAACTCCTATGGAGTCCAAGATATCTGACATAGAAATCAGGAGAATAGTCTTCCTTATTCGAAACAGCAAGGACGTAACTGCCTAACATACCAAAGAATTGCTTAAGGAGGTCTGAATAGGATAGATCTGGCCATGAACACTACATTTTCCAATTCCTCCCATATCAAGAAAGTGATATAATAATACACTAGCCAAGGAACATATTGTTCAACATTAATGCTGGGAAACATAAGGGTTTGGAAGAGACTGAAAGGGATATTTTTCCTTAGGTTGATGTAAAGAAAAACGAAGTTCAACAAAGTGACAATAGCCTCTTTATATAAGATTTAGGTCACAAAAAGACAAAAGTACAAGGCTTAGATTGAGCATCGACCAAGACGATGAGCATTATCGATATAACCTATTGTCTAAATTATGACGTAAAACATGCTGGTGCATGTAATCCAAAGGAATATACTGGGTTTGATCAACAAAAGACTTGACTTGCAGAAGCAAACATTGTACAAAGATTTGATTTGCTGAAGCAAACATTATATTTATGCACAAAGGAAGAATGAGCATAACGAAGTATATCTACAGAAGGAAATTGATCAAGGCAAGAATCTGCCTACAAAAAGGTCATATTTTCCAATTTAGTACTTCTCCCATTACAAAAAATTTTAGCCCGAACAAATGCACGAAAGTCGGGCAACCTAAAAAAAAAAAAAAAATAAAAGAGACAGTCCAAGGCCTGCCAGGTCGAACGAGTATCACTAAGAAGAATGATCAGCAGGTCGACTACTGGAAACAGTCCTCCGAGGAGTCAAGTTGCCAGCAAAAGCCATCAACTCTTCCTGATGCTTTAGATAACCAGCGTCATATTCTTCCTCATAGGACCGCCGTTGAGACTCCTCCGCTAAGGCAGCAGCCTGAAGCAAATCACTTTTCTCTTTCTCCCAGACGGACTTTTCCTCCTGCAACTTTTTCAAATCATCATTGGCAAGCTGCAGTGCGAGAGACTGCCCAGCAACCTTCGCCGACTCCGACTCCAAACGACGTTGATAATCCTTATGTAAGAAGGAAGTCCAAAAGTAAAACAAATAAAATAATGAAAAGATTCGCCCACCTGTTCACATATTTTCACCAGCGATTGAACAAGGCGTACGTTGGAAGCACCCTCAAGCTTCTTCAGCTCACCAGGCAAAATAGTGCTTAAACCCAGATCCCAAGACAAAGCATCAGGCTCGACTGAGCCAGGCAATTCACTATTGGAAGGGACTCCATCCGGACGAGGAGTCTCTGACAACATAATATCCTTGACTTGCTCAAAGATACATCGATCATCTAATAAACGAGGAGATTCTCTCTCGCCGGGGCTAACGGAGGTCTCCTTGCCTGAAGCAGAAATAACGGTCCGACGACCAGACCTGGAACCGATCCGACCTCCAGAAGGTCCTCCCGATTCAAAGGAAGTAGTCATCACAGTAGTATCATTAAACAAATAATCAGGACAATCCTGCACAATAGATCGTGTTGTGGAAGGATTGACAAAAAAATCATCACCAGCTTGCCCTCCGCTGGCGACTGGGGCAGTAGAAGTAGAAAAAGGAAGGGAACTAACAAAATCCCCTCCATACTCGTAAGAAGAAAAACCTGATGAAACAGGTATATTGTAAACCTGCTCCACGTTAGAAGAATCTCCGAAAGCTATTCGACCGGGCGAAGGCTTATTACCTATCTCTGGGGAAGAAGGAAAGTTTGGCTGATCAAGCGACGAACTAATTTCTGGTAAAGATTGGGAAGGGATAACAGGATTATCGGTCATCGAATTGCTGATCAAGGACGAACGAGGAGGCTCCATCGATGGCCCATCTCTTCGATGTTTTTTGGGTCTATTATCTCTAGCGCCCTCACGAGAAGGTCGCTTCGAAGTATTACCAAAAAGGTTACTCATGATCGGATTATGGAAAAATACAAATTAATATCGAGAAAGTTTATCGACTAGCTAACGAAAGAGTATTCTGTTAAGAGAGGAGTATAGCAGTAAAAAATAAGTCAAGTTTTTACCTTTCATATTTATACTACACGAAAGGACGCGACAGACCCAAAGAAAGGGCGCGAAACAGAAAAACTGACCTTGGAGCAAACGCTAGAATTTGAAAAGACACACGCATAATGATTACGGCAAATTGAATGACTTGTCTGAATTATTACGGCGAATGTGAAAAGACGCGACTGACAGAATGCGAAACGTTTAAGGTACAAAGAGAAGAAAGGGTAAAATTACAATTAAAACCTATGAAGAAGCCTGCTCGCTATCCGGAATTCTCTGGTCACTACCGACGTCTTCCTCTTCTTCTTCGACTTCGGGATCAATAAAAGTATTATCGAGCTCCTCGTTAACATCAGAAGGAGGAATCGGCAATGGATTTCCAAATTCTTCGACAAGGTGAGCCAAAGGAAAACCTTGATATACAACATCTGGAACCTCAGAAGAAGAATAAAGTTCACCGTAGCGATTCAACCGAATGTGAGCAGCCTTAAAATACTCCCTTCGACGGTCGTCGATCATCTCCAGGGCGACCAGCTGATGAATCGCTTTCTTAAAAGTATTTTCAAGTAAAGGACCGACCATCCGATACACCAACGCCGTATGAACGGGAGAATTAAGGAATTCACGAACAACTCTTTCGTCAGGATTCCTACCGTATCGATCTCTAAGTCCACTAAGTGGAACATCCTTTTCGTACTCCTCTAAAGAAGTTTCAAGGTTTGATACTTGAGATTCGAGCTCACTAATTCGAGCCGTGCTCTGTAACTGGAATTCCTCTAACTTTCTAGCCATTTGATTGGCCTGCTCTTGAGCACGAGAAACCTCCATCACCCTGTTTATTATTTCTTGATCTTCAGTCCCGGTAGCACGAGTCTCTACGGCGGGAACGAAAGAAGATGTCGAGGGACCAACCTCTGAACCGGAGGATTTACGAAGTAAAGCTTTATTCTTCTCCTCCAGGAACTCGCACTGTTGTTTCCAAAGTGCATTTTCATAGGCGTATGACGCAAGACAAGTTTTAGTCTGGGTGAACAAAGAAAGCAAGAAAAAGAGATGGATTAGTAAATTAAGGAAGACCCTTAAAATTATCTGTTAGTATGATCAAAGGAAAAAGATATCACCTTTTCGGCATAAAGAGAAGCTCGCTGGAATTTCTCCAGAGGATCCTTATGAAGAAGCTTATTCAAATCGCGAGTAAAAACACCAGACAAAAGAACATGGGTTGCCTTATCGATCGCGTTCTCATTATCATCGTGAATAAGAGAGTCCTTCTCGGAATAACCAGCGGCCCTCTTTCCCTCTAAATGATCCTCGATCATTTCGACAAGAGTAGGTTTTGGATGCTTATCTCCAACTAAAGAAAGATCATGACCAGAGCGTCCGTAATAACTCCTCTTTCTATCAACTGGATTATTAGTAGGATGAGGCATCGACCAGGTGCGACATCCTCGGACACCCAAAGATGTTCTAAGATGAAGAGGAGGATAACCAGATCCCGTGCCTTGACGAATGGGGGGCTCATGAGGAGATTCTGGAGATTCCTCTCTGTCCTCCTCAGATTCATGACCTAACTCCAACTTCCTTTTTCGTGACGCTCTCTGCTCAATAGGGACGTTCTCTACGGATTTGGAAGATTTCGACAGCACCATTTTTCCCTTCGAAGAGTGTCGAGAGTTTTCTACCATATCGGCTGAAAAAAGAAATAAATTATAAGTTATTCATCGTCCCTATAAACGGTATCATCACAACACTAAGCTAAAATAAAGTACTAACCAAGAAGTTCAGATGATGAATTGATGGGAAAGTTGTGAACACTTAACCCCGCCTTACGAAGGAAAGCTTCCCCGATCAGAAGAGCACTTTGATATTTATTTGCACGCATTTCGGAGATCTCAGCGATAAACTTAGCATCGTCGGGAACTAGTTCGCCAGTCGGTAAGTGACCTCCAGGAATCCAACTGGAACCATGATCCCATGAAAAAGGCACGCTCGAACCATCCGCCAAGCAAAGATTAGACGGAGGACGAACAAAGAAAAAATGAGATTTCCATGAAGGATTACTAGAAACAGGGGCGTCAAAGATCGCTCGACTAGGCCGCTGACTAGCGAAGAAGTATCCACGATTTGAAGAACTAGAAATATTGAAGCGGAAAAGTTGCGTAAAATTACGAAAAGAAGGTTTAAACCCCTTTGCGATCATCAAAACTGATGAGGGGTGTTCTGGATCCTACTTTTCTTTACAATTACATGAGATCGAGCGGTACTTATCTCGAAGAATGGTGTTCGAGTCTGATGATGGAAATACAGTGAATATAAACAAGCCCAGGATCCAAAGTTACTGTTGGGCCGAGCTCTGAACCAAACTTATGGGCCGAAGAACTACACGTCTGTGGGTAGACCACCTAGACCCCATGTTCAGCTATAAATACCCCCTGCATTTATGATATTGGACAACTTCCCAGGTGCTCTCTCCTCGAAGCTATAGTCCTAAATAGCTCGGAATATAGGTTTAGTTCCGTCATATGTATTTCACCCTCTAGCTTGTACGGCATCCAATAATGCTCGAATAGGACCTTTTTGAATACTTGTACTTGTACTCATTCAATTCGAATATAATTACATTTGATCTTACTTCACTTTATTTATTGTTATTATAATCGTACATCCCACCCTTGACCGAATCGACGAAAACGTGTAAGATCAATTGGCGCCCACCGAGGGGCCTTATTCGAGTATTAGATCGAAATATGCCTACTACGAGGAGGAACACGTATGTTAGAGGAGAGCCTTCCCATGCAGGAGGAGCACAAAATTCTGTTAACAATGAACCTGATAATCTATCACGCGCCGCACAACAACAACCGGAGGCGCCACAGGCGGTTCCACAAGATAACATTCCAGTACACACGACCATTGCTGACTTAAGATCTATAATAGGCACAATGTGCAGGGAATTCTTGAACAGCGGAAGGGCAGACCAGTCACCTGTAGACCAACCAGGGATTCAGGGAAGACCTGAGATACCTTCATCGAACTTGCAAAAGGAAAATGATATGTCGCATGCCCCATCGACACATCCGCGTCGAGCGGCACCCTCGAAAGACAATGCCCGGTCTGAAAACCCACCTGCACTAGTGCACGATCTGGAAAATTCTGTTGTGGGGGAAAGTCACACCGCCGGCGCTGTAAGAAGAAACAAACCAATTAGCAAGAGAATCACTGAATCTGAATTGGAGAAAATAATACAGGAAAGGGTGGCTAAAAAATTGGAAGAGCAAGATACCATGATAGAGATTCCCTTCACTCATCAAGCTGCCAGGCAAGCAGGGAACTCCCTGACTAGAGGAAATCTACGAGAGAGGGAGGTCTCGAATAATATCATGAGATGTTCACCCTTTTGTCGAGAAATACGCGAAGCTCGAAACACAGAAACGGTGCCGACCAGGCTCCCTCGGTATAACGGGACTACCGACCCCGGCGAGCACATTAACAGCTTTGTTAATGTTATGAACTTGTATGGACACTCGGATAATTTCTGCTGCAAGATTATGGTCACCACTTTTGAAGGGATTGCCCTCGATTGGTTCGGAAAGTTACCTCCGAACTCCATATTTTCTTTCGAAGAATTTTGCGATAAGCTGAAGCATCAATTCGCTAGCCAGAGGAAGCCAAGACTGCCAGCGAATCATCTGGGCACTGTGAAACAATTGGAAGGGGAGACGTTGAGGCAATGGCTGGCAAGGTTTAGTATTGAGCTCTTGAAAGTGGATACCCCGCAAATTGAATATCTGTCCTCGTTGATGTTCGAGCTGACCAGAAGCACCCAGTTCGGGAATGCGTTATGCAGAAAGCAACCTAAATCTTTCGAACGGATAATGGAAATTGCTGAAAAGTATATGATACAGGAAGAGATGAACAAATTGAAGAGTTCACATCTAGATAAGTCTCATCTCAACAGAAAGCAAGATAGGGCCCCGATCCCAAAACCGAGTGATTATGGAGGATCGAGTAAAGGGTCCGTTTGGCAGCGAATCAACACTTTTAAGCCGCATATGCCACCCCAGGGACCGAGTTCGTACGGACCTCCCTATGATCGAAATAGAGTCCCAAGGCCGGGTAAAATTCAGTTTACTGAGCTTAACAGCTCAAAAGAAGAGGTGTTGACCGTATTGGAAGAAGGGAATTTAATTCCGGAAGCCCAAAGAATCACACAGGCAAGGCCGGGCGCACCCGGATATGACCAATATTGTAGATATCATCGAGCTAGAGGCCACAGTACGGAGAATTGTTATCAGTTGAAGGTCGAAATCGAAAAATTAATCAACCAAGGAAAACTAAAGGAATTTGTTAAGAATGGCAACTACAACAATCGCTACAGATCCCGTAGTCCGAGAAAATTTATCGCTCGGCAGAGGCAGATCCAAGGTCAGGCAGAAGAACAATCGAACGGTGTGATCAACATGATCGCAGGTGGACCGGCGGGTGGAGATAGTAGGAATGCCAGGAAAAGGATTTTAAGGTCAATCAGTGATGAGGGGTAATTCGGAGCAGCTGTTTTCCTAGCCTCAACACAGTTCGGATGGCTTCGAACCCTGTCGCCAGGAACCGAATGCCGAACCAAAGCATGAAGATGGTCATTCTGAGCACGATAGAGAATCATAGATCGAAGGACACTGTTGGGCCGAGCCCAGGCCCAAGCCTTCTGATTTGGCTATAAATACTCCATGCATTTATTACACTGGACAACTTCCAAGACACTCCAACCTTGAGACTGCAGCTCGAGTTTACTGGAGAATATTAGTATAGGTTTTCTCATACATATTTCACCCTCTAGCTTGTACGACATCCAATAATGCTCGAATAGGACCTTTTGAATACTTGTACTTGTACTCATTCAATTCGAATACAATTACATTTGATCTTTACTTCACTTTATTTATCGTTATTATAATCGTACATCCCACCCTTGATCGAACTAACGAAACCACGTAAGATCAATCAGGACAGGAGTGTCCACAAAAAGGGAAATTCTGTCTTTGGAGCTTCCATCAATGGAGAATCAAGTCATCAGCTTTAGTGAGGCGGATCGACCCGCAGATGTTAGTTGGGACACGAATGAAGATGATCCAGACTTTTCCATGGTATTAACATTAAGAATTGCAAATTTCGAGGTCAAAAGAGTGCTGATCGATAACGGGAGCTCGGCGAATATAATTTCATCAGAAGCTCTTACGAGAATGAAACTCTGTCATCCATATTTGGATAAAGTAACCACCCCTTTGATCGGTTTCGGGGGATCGGAGATCACTCCACTCGGAACCATACTTCTGAGCACCACTCTAGGATCAAAACCAAAGAATGTCACGAGAATGATTAAGTTCCTAGTGGTGGATACGCCGTTCGCCTACAATGCCATCTTGGGAAGACCCGCTCTGAATACTTTTAAGGCTATTGTGTCCACCTATCATCAGAAGATAAAGTTCCCAACGGACGGAGGAGTAGGCGAGATGAGGAACGACCAGTATATGGCCTGGGAGTGTTATAGTTCGTCCTTGACTATCAAGGAAAATGTGG
This sequence comes from Penstemon barbatus, assembly GCA_003313485.2. NCBI lineage: Eukaryota > Viridiplantae > Streptophyta > Magnoliopsida > Lamiales > Plantaginaceae > Penstemon > Penstemon barbatus. The sequence goes on along the minus strand of CM064884.1, from coordinate 11,454,138 downwards.
AGCCTGAGGTCCCTAGCAAAAGAAAGATAAGTGAATTAGTCTCTAACTCCGGAACTCCAATTCCTGATTATGAAAGACTGGATGGAAAGAAAGGAAAAATCATTGACATGAGTATGCAAGCACCTGATCACAAAAAGGTAAACTTGGTACCTGGATCTCCAGAAAAATTCACAAAAATAGGAACGGAGCTAAGTAATTGCATGGAAGCAAAACTCATCGGATTCTTGCAAAAAAACGTGGATGTCTTCGCGTGGAGTTCGGACGACATAGTAGGAATCGACCCGCGGGTGATAACGCATTCCTTAAATATTGACCCAAAGGCCAGACCTGTGAGGCAGAAGAAGCGTAATCACGGACGAGAGAAAGACAAGATAATTAATGCAGAGGTCGATAGATTGTTAGCAGCAGGGCAAATCAAGGAGATAAAATTCACGGAATGGCTATGCAATGTGGTATTAGTCTCCAAGGGAGAAAAGATCGAGAACAAGTGGAGAATGTGCAATGATTTCACTGATTTAAACAAACTATGTCCAAGGGACCCTTACCCTTTGCCTCGAATTGACATGCTCGTAGACTCCACTGCAGGGTTCGTATTGTTTAGCATGATGGATGCATTTCAAGGATTTTATCAGATCTTCATGAATGAAAGAGATCAGGACAAAACGGCATTTATCACCGAAAGAGGGGTGTACTGTTTCATCGTTATGCCCTTCGGTTTAAGGAAAGCCGGTGCAACATATCAGAGGCTGGTCAATATGATGTTCAAAGAATTAATAGGGGAAATCATGGAAGTATATGTAGACGACATGCTCGTAAAAAGCATGTCTGAAGAGGACCATATTAATCATCTCGATAGGTGCTTCAAACTTTTGAGGAAGTATGGATTGAAGTTAAACCCAGCGAAATGCACATTTGGGGTGCGATCGGGAAAATTCCTTGGGTATTTAGTTCATGAAAGGGGGATCGAAGCTAATCCAGAAAAAATCCGAGCGATCACTGACCTCCATCCACCAAGGAAACTCTCGGACGTTCAAAGTTTGATCGGAAAAATTATCTCATTGAATAGATTCATCTCCAGATCCGCTGACAAAAGCTTACCTTTCTTCAAACTGTTGCGTAAATCCAAGAACTTCGAATGGAACGCTGAATGCGACAAGGCTTTCGAAGAACTAAAAGCATACTTGACTTCAACACCTATGTTGGCAAAACCATCCGAAGGGGAACCCCTATATCTGTACATAGCTGTCTCAGAAGAAGCCATTAGCTCGGTTCTGGTCAAGCTGGATAAAGCTGAGCACAAACCAGTTTACTATTTGAGTAAATTGTTGCAAGGTGCCGAAAAGAATTATATGGAGATTGAAAAATTTGCACTTGCCTTAATTGTGGCTGCCCGGAGATTAAGGCCCTACTTTCAAACGTATAAAGTCATTGTTTTAACTAACCAACCTTTAAGACAGGTTTTGTCCAAGCCAGAAGCTTCGGGCAGGTTAATAAAGTGGGCGGTCGAGCTCAGCCAATTCGAAATTGAATACCGACCACGAGTCGCCGTCAAGGCGCAAGTACTAGCTGATTTTGTGCTTGAATCAACCAACATATCGAACGAGAAAGAAGGAACAACCTCGGAATTGTGTATGGTGGAAGAAGCAAACGATCAAGTTTGGCTGATGCACGTGGACGGATCTTCGACCAAGGAAGGTGGTGGAGCCGGGATTCATTTCCAAGGGCCCAATGCTGAAGATCTGAGCTATGCGATAACTTTGGACTTTGTTGTCACCAACAATGAGGCCGAATATGAAGCATTGATAGCTGGATTAGAGATGGCCATTAAGGCAAAGGTAAAATCGATCATCGTACTAACGGATTCGGAACTTGTTCACAGACAGGTAAAAGGCACTTACGAAGCCAGAGAATTCAACATGATTAAATATCTGAACAAAGCGAAGAAGTTGGTCTCGGAATTTGATAAGTTTGACATTCAACCGATACCAAGAGAAGAGAATCTCTGGGCCGATATATTGTCAAAATTTACAGGACTGGCCGACGGAAAGACGGAGAGAACAATAACTTGGCTGCTATCGAATTTGTCTGCCATCGAGTTAGATGCAGCCCCTGCTGTTGATGTTATGGAAATCGAAGAGCCAAATAGGTCATGGAGCGACCCTCTTATCACCTATCTTAAGGATGGAAAACTGCCGGATGATGCAAATGAGGCTCGGAGAATCAAATATAGAGCGCCATCATTTACTTTGATGGACAGTCAACTCTATAAGCGGTCCTCTTCGGGAATTCTATTAAACTGTATCCACGAATCACACTACAATGCCATTTTAAGGGAGGTTCATGAAGGCGAAGCAGGAAATCATTGTGGAGCTCAAGCATTAGCTCTTAAATGCTCAAGATCTGGATATTATTGGCCTACACTCTTTTCTGATTCTGTCGAGTATGTGAAAAAGTGCCATCACTGTCAAATTCATTCGAATTTAATACACCAACCGGCCGAACACATGCATTCGATCCCTATTTGTTGGCCCTTCGACAAATGGGGCATCGATATAGTGGGACCTTTCCCAACAGCGCGAGCCAGGAAGAATTATGTACTAGTAGCGGTGGAGTACTTCAGCAAGTGGGTCGAATGTGTCGCCTTGACCAAAATCACTCAATTTCAAGTTATTAATTTTTTATGGAAAAATATAGTCTGCAGGTTCGGAATCCCCAGGGTTCTAATATCAGATAACGGAACACAGTTTGCAGGAAAAAGGATCATGGATTGGTGTGAAAGGTTTGGAATACAACAGAACTTTGCGTCTGTTGGCCACCCTCAGGCTAATGGACAAACTGAAGTTGTAAACCGGGAAATTGTTCGATCTCTGGAAAAACGCTTATCGGAAGCGAAGGGAAAATGGCTGGATGAACTACCGGGAGTATTATGGGCCAACAGGACAACAGTCAAAACGGCAACCGGAGAAACTCCATTCAGTTTGGTTTATGGGTCGGAGGCTGTTATCCCAGTAGAGAATCTTATACCTTCTCCGAGGGTCGAATTTTATGATCCCGAAGAGAACCAATCGCTGAGGCAGGTGGAGGTTGATCATGCGGATGCTCGAAGGGACTGCGCGAAGTTAAAAATTCAAGCCGCCAAGGCCAACATGGAAAAGTCCTATAATCGGAATGTAAGGATTCGATCCTTCAAAGTGGGAGATCTAGTGCTCAAAAAAGTGGAAGTATCAAAGCACGTAGGGAAACTACAGCCCAATTGGGAGGGCCCCTTCGTGGTCGTGGAGGTTGGGAGAAAAGGTTCTTATAAGATTGCACACCCTAACGGAGAGATACTGCCTCGAGCTTGGAATGCGGTCAATTTAAGAAGATATTATGGAAGATAGTTACAATAGAGGCTTCTACTCTTTAGTTATCTTATTCTGTTTTCGTTGACTGTTACTATTTGGCAAACTATATATGCTTAATGAAGAATCGGGTTATTTGAAGAATGTTTATTCAGACTATTTATTCAATGAAAGCATATTTCGCCTACATTCTTACTTATTCGTCATATTCCTGATATTCTCAATCTATATTCTCGATCTCTATTTTTTCTCTATCAATTAAATGGGTGAAAGCCTCTGCTATGACCCAAGGGGCTAAAAATGCTCTAAAAACGACTAAGGGTGAAAGCCTCTGCTATGCCCCTTAGATCGAAAATCTTGAATGGGTGAAAGCCTCTGCTATGACCCAAGGGGCTAAAAATGCTCTAAAAACGACTAAGGGTGAAAGCCTCTGCTATGCCCCTTAGATCGAAAATCTTGAATGGGTGAAAGCCTCTGCTATGACCCAAGGGGCTAAAAATGCTCTAAAAAACGACTAAGGGTGAAAGCCTCTGCTATGCCCCTTAGATCGAAAATCTTGAATGGGTGAAAGCCTCTGCTATGACCCAAGGGGCTAAAAATGCTCTAAAAAACGACTAAGGGTGAAAGCCTCTGCTATGCCCCTTAGATCAAGAAAAAAAAAAAAATCGAACGGATGAAAGCCTCTGCTATGACCCAAGGGGCTAAAAATGCTCTAAAAAACGACTAAGGGTGAAAGCCTCTGCTATGCCCCTTAGATCGAAAAAATCGAACGGGTGAAAGCCTCTGCTATGACCCAAGGGGCTAAAAATGCTCTAAAAAACGACTGAGGGTGAAAGCCTCTGCTATGCCCCTTAGATCGAAAAAATCGAACGGGTGAAAGCCTCTGCTATGACCCAAGGGGCTAAAAATGCTCTAAAAACGACTAAGGGTGAAAGCCTCTGCTATGCCCCTTAGGTTGAAACAAGCATTCTATTGAAAAATGAAAACATTCTATGGAAGTTAGATCGAAATAAACATTCTATTGGAGAATGCCCTTAGTTCTACATGACCGCTATGGCGTTTTAAAAAAAAAAAAAAAAAAAAAAAAAAAGGAGAGAGAGTGAGACGGAGAATATTATTCCAAGTAAATATTATATCATTACAACAAGGGTTATACTACAACAAGGAAGAAAAACCGTTACAACAAGGATGGTGTTACAAAGAGAAATCTTAACTCGTTATACAAAGAAAAACCACAGTATTACTAAACGAAATTATTTTCGGAAAGGATTTTTCGAACTTCAGCACTACGATCAGCATACCCGCGGATGTAAGCTTCTCTCTCACGGAGCTCGGAATATCTCTTCTCGCGTTCATAAATATCTTTGAGTCTCTCTAATTCCGAACTCAACTTATCCTGAGACAATCTCTCCTTAAAAAATCTATTAGCTTCCAGCGCGCGTTCCAACTCGATCTTTTTACCGATCAGCTCGAGCGAAATGGAAGCCCGTTGTTCAATCTCATGATTGGCCAATGCATAAAGCCTAGAAAAGACTTCGCTAGCCTGAATTTATAAGAAAACACATCATAGCAGAAATAAAGGAATTAGAAAGCCATGACAAAGAAGTTAGAAAGATTTACCTGAGTAAGGGATTCCGACCCAGAATGAAACAAGAACGAGGAATATTCCCCAGTCGAGAAGACCGCCTCGGAAATAGAAACATCGGCCCGAAGAAGACTCAAATCAGGTTTCTCATGACACATTGCGTCAAAACGAGTCCCACTTTTTCCAAGCAAAGATCCTCCGACCAACGAAGGAACGGATTGGGAAGAGGAGCGCCCAGTTACTTCATCCACAAAAGAAACCCTTTTAGTTCTCTTATTTGAGTCCCTAGATTTCAAGCACGAAGAAAGGGTAATGATCGGTGATTTGCTTTCCCCATGAAGATTTGACTGATCTGGACTAATAGATTTGATTGGTGATCGTTTTCTTTTCCTTATTTTCCTACTATCACTCGGTCTGGAAAAAGGCGCGGGAAAAATCACGAGAGCGTTCGGATTCATCTCTCGATTTTCGGGTAAAGATCCAAGCAAGATAATTTTTAAAGAAGCTCCGAACACTGAAAGCAATATCAGTGCAAAGGCAACATAAAATGGCCTAGCTATTTATAAGAAAACGGTACGATGCAAGCTGCAATGATTGGTAAAGCACTGCTTCCAAGAAAGGCCCAGTGACGTAACCAAGTACTCAAAGCTGACGTCATGAAACTCAACGAGAAGTCCAAACAAGCAATAACATAAAATAGTATAAAAGAAAGAAATTCAAATACAAGAATCCACTAAATAGGCGAGGACAAAAGATCATAAGTACATTGTTGCACCAAGTCAATCCTATTACATAGCAATCGTTATGGGTTGGACTCCTTCACGCCCGAACTACGGTCTGATCCATCTCGTTTCTCCGATTCACTAGAATCGCTTTCCGAACTGTCAGAGTCATCTTCACTTGAGCTGCTGCTTTCTTCATCATGACTTCGTGCGCCAGACGCAGATGGACTCGAACCAGAAGGAGTGCCTTGTACACTCTGATCGCGGGAATCCCCTTCAATATCCACGTCTTCGTTTTCGGATTGGGCTTCGAGCTCATCAGGATTGGGCATTGGTGCTCCGAATTCCTCGAGAAAAGGAGCAAACTCGTGAGTAGAAAATTCTTCGAGCTTAGGAGGAAGAGAAGACGCCTTATAGTCTTCACCGTAGATATTCTTATAAGGATCCATCATAGGAAGGAAGTCGTCAAGGGCACCTTCAATGTTAGCAGCTGTAAGGAGATGCTGAGCTCCTTTAAAATAAAAAGATTGATTAATTGCTCCCGACCGTAATCGAACCAAGGCATCGTGGATCGGAGACTTAAGGAACTCCCTTACGGCAGGAAGCCTGGCTTCGACTCGACCCCGTTCGTAAGATTGTTCAGCAGACATTTTAGCTTGCTCAAGCTCCTGCTTCAACTTCACCACTTCATCCTCTAAGGCCTTCTTTGTCTCCAACTCTTTCCTAGTTCTCTCAAGCTCAATCTCGACCTCAGACAACTTCATCTTAATATCCTCTAGCTGACTGGTCTTCGCGGCTTCATCCTTCAGAACATTGCACAAGGCTTTCTGTACTGCCTGAGACTCTTCACTCAAGACGGACAGTCGAAGAGCAGTTTGAGTAAATAGGTCACCAGCCTGTAAAGGAAAAGGTATGTAAGAGCGCGAGGTAAGGATTATAAGAAAAAGATAAAAACTTTCGGAATTAGAAAGTACCATCTGCTGAGCATGGGCATAATCGCCAAGTATCTCAAAATCTTTTTTTAACAAAAGATTGAATAGTATCATCCCTGAATCTCCCGGCCAAGAACATCCGGAGAGACTTATCCACCGTATGCTCACCCTCGGAACCCAAATCAGATTCAATGGTCCCACTATCTGGGTATCCGGCCGCCCTCGGTCCTTGCAGATGATCCTCGATGAAATCTACCAAATCTGGCTCGGAATGACCAGCCCGACATGATATAGGGTTCGGCCCTCGAGCAAAAGGCTTGACTCTCCTAGAGGACTCAGAGACATTGCTATTTCTTTTGCGATTCGCCCTGGCCTGCAAAATCTCTCTGGCACGATCCTCCAGGAGAGTATAATTACTGAACCCCTCGTCGTTCGGGTTGGAGGAGATGTTCGGAAAAACTGAACGAAGGATTTCGGGACCCGGGAATTCGGAGGACCCCTCCACCTCGGCCCTAGACCGAGAGGTTCCTGCCTGGGTAATCGGGGGAACAATTATCAAAGCATTTGAGGTCGACGCGATCCCGGTGGGGGCCTTAGAGTTTCTCGTTTACCGAAGATTCTTCAATGTTTGAGGACGAGGTCGACTCTTATTACCTTTCGAAAAGGAAGCAACGTGAGGGCCAGATATCGAGGTGCGGAATTTGTCAACAATGTCAGCTAACGTGGAAGGGGGGTTAGCAGGATCGATCTGAGCCTTCCCAAAGACGATCGGATCGGCAGGGAAAGTGCAACTACTGAGCTCGGCCAATCGCAAAACTGCCTCTTGGGTCATTAGAGCAGTCTGATGAGGATCAGCACGAAGAGATTGCAAAAAATTATCTGTTATCTCATTTTTCATATTCCCCACGAGCCGGCGCCTTCCATATATCCACTCCTTTACTCCGGGCCACTCGAAGGGAGTTGGCTCGGGATTTTGTTCGGAAGGCGGGGACTCTGGCCCTCGGACAAAGAAGAACTCACGTTTCCATCCCTTCAGATTGCTACTCACGTTGGTCGATAAGACCGAAATCTTCGGCCTCTGAGAGAAGTATACGTAACCTGCGTTTGAAGAGGTGGAAGAACTGATCTGAAATATCCTCCAAAAATTCTGAAAAGCCGGCCTTTTCCCCTTAGCTTTCATCAACACGCAAAAAGCTATGATTAGGCAGATCGAATTCGGTAAGATCTGACAGGGAGCCAGCTTAAAAGCATCCAAAAGATTCTCTACTAGAGGAGGGAAGGGAATCCGTAAGCCGTAGTGAAAGTGTTTGGAATAAAAGGCTTGACAACCGGCGGGAGGGTCGGTAACTCGTTGATTGGGAGAGGGAAGCACTATTGAAAAACCAGCGCCTAGATATTGACCGAATTCTTTTTGCAACTCCGCCAGGTCTGTCTCCTTATAAGAACAGACGATTTCATTTGCCCTTTCCTCAGTCATGTTTAGAGCTGCGCTGGTCGAAGGCTCTTCCCAATCATAAATCGTAATCACCACATTACGGTTTAGTTTATATTTATGCTGTTCATTATTACCCAAAGGAAGCTGCCCATCTCCTATATCTTCCCTTTCAGAAACTGTTGCCTCGCCAGAATCTTCATCTTCGCTATTCCCAGTGTCAGACCTCGACTGCCGCTCCTCTTCGCTATTCGAGGCGGAACCCGAGTTTTCTGGATTCTCGTTTTCAGATGAGCGATTCTCTACGGCCTCTTTTCCTTTGCTGTTATCGACCTCGTTCTCCTCTAAGGGAGATTTTCCTTTCAAATCTGCTGAGCTCGACATAATAGATATAAGACGACTGATCGAATATGGCTAACAAAACTCACTTAACGACCTATCTGCTCCGATCTAAAGTTCTTTCCTCAGAATTTGTGAGGAACAGCGATCCTCCGTGTAACTATATATACAGGGACAAAATGGGAAATTGCAAATCAGTCCCCGAGTAACCGCGACGATTGGACTCTCTTGAGGTAAATTTGAAGTCATATTTTCGGAAATTGCACCTACGGTCCCTATAATTTCCAGAATTCCTGAAATAAAGATCCATATCACGAACAACAAGGACGATCTTACAACTGCGCTGTCAAGAAATTGTTTAAATATGCACTCTTTTTCCCTGACTCGGTTTTTATCCCAGAAGGGTTTTTCCAAGCCAGGTTTTTAATGAGGCATACCAGAAACAATAAGCCGAGATCGATTTATCCTGACGTTATACATACTTCTTCGAGCTTAAGTTCCACTTTACGCTCGAGAAGTGGGGGAGTATTGATGAGGGGTGTTCTAGATCCTACTTTTCTTTACAATTACATGAGATCGAGCGGTACTTATCTCGAAGAATGGTGTTCGAGTCTGATGATGGAAATACAGTGAATATAAACAAGCCCAGGATCCAAAGTTACTGTTGGGCCGAGCTCTGAACCAAACTTATGGGTCGAAGAACTACACGTCTGTGGGTAGACCACCTAGACCCCATGTTCAGCTATAAATACCCCCTGCATTTATGATATTGGACAACTTCCCAGGTGCTCTCTCCTCGAAGCTATAGTCCTAAATAGCTCGGAATATAGGTTTAGTTCCGTCATATGTATTTCACCCTCTAGCTTGTACGGCATCCAATAATGCTCGAATAGGACCTTTTTGAATACTTGTACTTGTACTCATTCAATTCGAATATAATTACATTTGATCTTACTTCACTTTATTTATTGTTATTATAATCGTACATCCAACCCTTGACCGAATCGACGAAAACGCGTAAGATCAAAAACAGAAAAGCAAACCACAAAAGCAACGGAATTTGGAACCAACTGCGTCAAGCACACAGTGAAAGTTTTCAAAACTTCAAGAAAAAGGGGAGACAAGGGAAGACGCAGTCCGCTATTAAAGTTGGCCGAATAAAAAGCTCGACATCCCTCCGGTGGAGATGTGACCCTATCAGTAGGGGAAGGAAGAATTATCTCGGAACCTTCCAGGAAATATTTGGTATAATTATTCACAACCTCCGGAAATGTTTCCACTGTATAAGCACAAGCAACGTCCTCAATTGGTTCAGAAATCTGAGGAACAGTACCTTTGCCCTTTTTGGCTCGGGCAGCCACATCCGCGTCAGTAAGGATTCGTACCTTGAAGGTATCCTCTACAGGGAAGACGAAGTCAGTTACAGTAGATTGTTCGCCCAAAAGACTAGAATGCAACTCCTCCTCATTATCGGGGGCGACAATCTCTCTAGAAGAAGATCTTCTAGCAGAAGCCATGTATTCTAGTTCTCGGAAAATGGCGAACTTATAAGGAAAATAACTACGAATTATAAGGAAGTATAAAGGAAGAATGGCGAACTTAAGAGTCACCTATTTATAATGAGATGAGAAAAGACGTTTCGAACTCGTCGCAGCTAATCATATTCCCGCCAAAAACGGTAGGATATAAAAAGCCTCCTGAATAGACGCGTGGCGATTCGTAATCGGAAGAGAAAACGACTATCTATGATATGTAGCACTCTTTTCCTTACTTAAGATTTTTTCCCACAGGGTTTTTTCTTAAGAAAGGTTTTTAACGAGGCTCCATTCATGGAAAACAAACGGTCGTGAAAATTTATCTACTTCTACGAGCTTCTATTATCTATACGCTCGAAGAAGTGAGGGAGTACTGATGGGGGCTATTTCGCACCCTACATACTGTACTATCGACTAAAGACATTGAGATCAGTTCGACCAAATCAGGCTGTTCATGATCATCTCATCGACCAGGCCGAATACAGCTCTCTTCGATCAGAAGACAATAATCCGGACCCAAGAAGGACATTTGGGCCGAGTCCTATTAGGACTATGTTTCCTTGTAACGCTAGGTTTAACATTATATAAATACCTAGTTAATCATTGTATTAGACAACTACGAAATCCCTCAACTTCAAGAATACATGATTATACACTGCTTATTGCAGCACAACTGAATAAGATTCAATATTATTCATAGCTTTTGATCTCCATATCGGTGTGTTCATAGCTTTGTTTGTGGTTTTACTTCTTGTTCTTGATTATTGCTTTTCTTTGTAATCGATCCATCCGGAATAAAGTAACAGAGCCCTACTAAATATATATACAAATATCGTAAACCCCCCCGATATTACAAATTCACTGATACTCAATTAACCAGACGAAATCCGGTTAAATCACGAATTATATATTATTAATGAGCATGTGTTATAATTCCACATGTTCAAGAATCATCGACCTATGATAATTGTCACTTTTTTGCATTTTAAACCAATCAAAGGACCAAATACGCATTGTCGAGTTATTTTTAAATTAGGGCCTTAAAGACACCATTAAATTAAGCAAGTTTAGGCAAAAGAGAGAAAAATCACCTAAATTTCTCATTAACATTCATAATAACGGATTAACATGCACTATCATTCATGAACATGATTTATCATTCTTCACCTTCGTTAATAATCTACTTTTGATGATTATAATTATTAAAATAATTAAAAGACCAATTACTGGTTTTTGGAAGCTTATCAAATTGGGATCTTAATAGTTATTATGTTAAATGCAGCCAATGTTATGGCCAAAAGATTGGAGAATCACATTAAATTTACATTAGTATGCATTATCTTTCATCAAGATGCATTACAATTCCAAATCTCCATAACTCGTCAATTTTAATAATTTTTACGAATCTTTATCCCAAAATAATCAAGTACCCAGGTCGCGATGTACATAGATTTTCGAATTGTAGACTTAATAGGAATTTCGTTAAACGTAGCAAAAGTTAAAGTCGTGCCGCATCATGTTAACTACTTCTTGACAGACTTATCATAGGATTATCATTCTCCAAAATCATTAATCATTTACCATTAATCATTATAGCTTTTCTTGATATCAAAATAATCAAACTACCACACGCGCAATTCATGGATTTCCAAAATGCGTTATTGATAGCATTCCGTTAAACTGATTAATGAAAGTTTAGGTACATCTATTCAATTATGCATTAGCATGCATTAAAATTAATTAACACGCATTATCATTTATGTACATGGATTATCATTCTATGTCTTCATTAATCATCAGCCTTTTATGATTATCATTATTCTTCATCTGTAATCAAATCACCAAGTGCACATTGTCGAAATTTTACCAATTTTAGGTCTTGATAGCGATTCTCTTAAACGTAGAAAATTTAAACAAAATAGTGGAACATCAAATTAATTTTGAATTAGCAGGCATTATGATTCATTAAGACGCATTATTGTTCATAACACGAATTATATATCATTAATGAGCATGTGTTATAATTACACATCTTCAAGAATCATCTACCTATGATAATTGTCACTTTTTTGCATTTTAAACCAATCAAAGGACCACATACGCATTGTCGAGTTGTTTTTGAATTTGGACCTTAATGACACCATTAAATGAAGTATGTTTAGGCAAAAGAAAGAAAAATCACCAAAATTTCTCATTAACATTCATTATAACGGATTAACAGGCATTATCATTCATGAACATGATTTATCATTCTCCACCTTCCTTTAATAATCTACTTTTGATTATTATAATTATTAAAATAATTAAAAGACCAAGTACTGGTTTTCGAAAGCTTATCAAATTGGGATATTAATAGTGGTTATGTTAAATGCCGGCAATGTTATGGCCAAAAGATTGGAGAATCACTTTAATTGTACATTAGTATGCATTATCTTTCATCATGATGCAATACAATTCCAAATCTCCATAACTCGACAATTTTAATAATTTTTAAGAATCTTTATCCCAAAATAATCAAGTAACCAGGTCGCGATGTACATAGATTTTCGAATTGTAGACTTAATAGCAATTTCGTTAAACGTAGCAAAAGTTAAAGTCGTGCCGCATCATGTTAACTATTTCTTGACAGACTTATCATAAGATTATCATTCTCCAAAATCATTAATCATTTACCATAAATCATTATAGCTTTTCTTGATCTCAAACTAATCAAACTACCACACGCGCAATTCATGGATTTCCAAAATGCGTTATTGATAGCATTCCGTGAAACGGATTAATGAAAGTTTAGGTACATCTCTTCAATTATGCATTAGCATGCATTAAAATTCATTAACACGCATTATCATTTATGAACATGTATTATGATTCTATGTCTTCATTAATCATCAGCCTTTTATGATTATCATTATTCTTCATCTGTAATCAAATCACCAAGTGCACATTGTCGAGATTTTACCAATTTTAGGTCTAGATAGCGATTCTCTTAAACGTAGAAAATTTAAACAAAATAGTGGAACATCAAATTAATTTTGAATTAGCAGGCATTATG
>CM064884.1:11283579-11441176 GCA_003313485.2 Penstemon barbatus | reverse complement strand
CAAGAATCATCTACCTATGATAATTGTCACTTTTTTGCATTTTAAACCAATCAAAGGACCACGTACGCATTGTCGAGTTGTTTTTGAATTTGGCCCTTAATGACACCATTAAATGAAGTAAGTTTAGGCAAAAGAAAGAAAAATCACCTAAATTTCTCATTAACATTCATTATAACGGATTAACAGGCATTATCATTCATGAACATGATTTATCATTCTCCACCTTTGTTAATAATCTACTTTTGATTATTATAATTATTAAAATAATTGAAAGACCAATTACTGGTTTTCGAAAGTTTATCAAATTAGGATCTTAATAGTGATTATGTTAAATGCCGGCAATGTTAAGGCCAATAGATTGGAGAATCACTTTTATTGTAAATTAGTATGCATTATCTTTCATCATGATGCATTACAATTCCAAATCTCCATAACTCGTCAATTTTAATAATTTTTATGAATCTTTATCCCAAAATAATAAAGTAACCAGGTCGCGATGTACATAGATTTTTGAATTGTAGACTTAATAGCAATTTCGTTAAACGTAGCAAAAGTTAAAGTCGTGCCGCATCATGTTAACTATTTCTTGACGGACTTATCATAGGATTATCATTCTCCAAAATCATTAATCATTTACCATAAATCATTATAGCTTTTCTTGATCTCAAAATAATCAAACTACCACACGCGCAATTCATGGATTTCCAAAATCCGTTATTGATAGCATTCCGTTAAACGGATTAATGAAAGTTTAGGTACATCTCTTCAATTATTCATTAGCATGCATTAAAATTCATTAACACGCATTATCATTTATGAACATGGATTATCATTCTATGTCTTAATTAATCATCAGCCATTTGTGATTATCATTATTCTTCAACTCTAATCAAATCACCAAGTGCACATTGTCGAGATTTTACCAATTTTAGGTCCAGATAGCGAATCTCTTAAATGTAGAAAATTTAAACAAAATAGTGGAACATCAAATTAATTTTGAATTAGCAGGCATTATGATTCATTAACACGCATTATTGTTCATAACACGAATTATATATCATTAATGAGCATGTGTTATAATTCCACATCTTCAAGAATCATCTACCTATGATAATTGTCACTTTTTTATATTATAAACCAATCAAATGACCACATACGCATTGTCCAGTTGTTTTTAAATTTGGGCCTTAATGACACCATTAAATGAAGTAAGTTTAGGCAAAAGAAAGAAAAATCACCTAAATTTCTCATTAACATTCATTATAACGATTAACAGGCATTATCATTCATGAACATGATTTATCATTCTCCACCTTCGTTAATAATCTACTTTTGATTATTATAATTATTAAAATATTTAAAAGACCAATTACTGGTTTTCGAAAGCCTATCAAATTGGGATCTTAATAGTGATTATGTTAAATGCTGGCAATGTTATGGACAAAAGATTGGAGAATCACTTTAATTGTACATTAGTATGCATTATCTTTTATCATGATGCATTACAATTCCAAATCTTTATAACTCGTCAATTTTAATAATTTTTACGAATCTTTATCCAAAAATAATCAAGTAACCAGGTAGCGATGTACATAGATTTTCGAATTGTAGACTTAATAGCAATTTCATTAAACGTAGCAAAAGTTAAAGTCGTGCCGCATCATGTTAACTATTTCTTGACAGACTTTTCATAGGATTATCATTCTCCAAAATCATTAATCATTTACCATAAATCATTATAGCTTTTCTTGATCTCAAAATAATCAAACTACCACACGCGCAATTCATGGATTTCCAAAATCCGTTATTGATAGCATTCCGTTAAACGGATTAATGAAAGTTTAGGTACATCTCTTCAATTATTCATTAGCATGCATTAAAATTCATTAACACGCATTATCATTTATGAACATGGATTATCATTCTATGTCTTCATTTGTTGGTCCCAAGTGGTCAGAAGAGGTTTAGAGGGGGGGGTGAATAAACCTCTTTAAAATTTTCTTGCAATTTTAACTTTAAAACTTTTCTTCAACTGAGCAGACTAAGCTGATCAGATTAGTAAGTTACAACTCTGTTCGCGAACAAATCTTTGAACAGATTTGTTGACCACTCGTCTGATGGTTACTTAGCTGATTTGTTAAAATCAGTTTTAATACTTAGAGTACTTGCAGCGGATTTTCAAAGTGTTTTTCACAAGTATTCTTAGCAGTTTGAAAAATGTTTCCCCAGTTTTGTAAACTCCTTTTTAACTTCTTTTCAAACAGTTAACTTAGTGTGTTTTATGCAATCAGTAAATATGCAGTTTTAAAACAATGTAAAAACACAATCAATTTTTATAGTGGTTATATGGATTTGAATATCCTTTAGTCCACTCTTCCAAGTCACGCAGATCTTGGGTTATACTATAATCACAAAGTTTACAGTATACTCTGCTTGCGTCGAACAACAAATGAAACGACCACAAGTTCGCAATAGGAAATCACACAGAAGACCTATTCTCTGAAGTTTGATCACTCACAAAGATGGATCACAACTCCGCACAACACTCTTGTTTACAAAATCACTCAGAAGATGTAATTTTTCTTGATTCTTCAACTCTGCTTTCGTCAACAAATGACTCAGCTGATGAGTGAGCTGTTCTTGAGACTTAGGAGAATTCTGCTTCGAAAATTTCTCTCAGAAAGTGTGTTGCATATTTCTTCTTCGTCTCTCTCAGCTATTTATACTTGAGGATTGAAAAGTGTCCGTTGAAGAGAGACAAGATTCAAATTCCTCGAGTACTGGTCCTTAAAATCCGCGAACGGCTCTTTTGCAGTCTGTCCGTACTGAACAGTACTATTCTGCAGGCAGCATTAAATGCAGCATTAAATGCACTCTTCTGATGCGAAGCATTTCTTCAATCATTTGTCTTTAATAACCTTGTACTTCAGCATTTATTACTCCAAAGGGCATTTATTACCGTTGGGAACACTTCTTGATCTTCTTCACTTGGCTGACGAAAGTATACGTCTGATGGTGAACTCGGCTGATCTCAAACTTGAACAAATCTGATTTGAGTCGGCTGATCTTCACTAATCTGATAACTTTACTTCAGCAGATCAGAAGTCTTGGACCTTGAAACTTTGACTCTTCTGATTGTCTTCATTGCTTAGTCAAAATTCCTTGATAAGTTTATCAGCTAAGTTACTCCATACTTAGCCAATTTCTGAAGTTTTGGAATGCATCAAAACCTCCCTTATCAAACTTTCTTTAGTGCCTTCATCTTCATCTTCATCCAACATCATTAATCATCAGCCTTTTATGATTATCATTATTCTTCAACTCTAATCAAATCACCAAGTGCACATTGTCGAGATTTTACCAATTTTAGGTCTAGATAGCGATTCTCTTAAACGTAGAAAATTTAAACAAAATAGTGGAACATCAAATTAATTTTGAATTAGCAGGCATTATGATTCATTAACACGCATTATTGTTCATAACACGAATTATATATCATTAATAAGCATGTGTTATAATTCCACATCTTCAAGAATCATCTACCTATGATAATTGTCACTTTTTTGCATTTTAAACTAATCAAAGGACCACGTACGCATTGTCGAGTTGTTTTTGAATTTGGGCCTTAATGACACCATTAAATGAAGTAAGTTTAGGCAAAAGAAAGAAAAATCACCTAAATTTCTCATTAACATTCATTATAACGGATTAACAGGCATTATCATTCATGAACATAATTTATCATTCTCCACCTTCGTTAATAATCTACTTTTGATTATTATAATTATTAAAATAATTAGAAGACCAATTACTGGTTTTCGAAAGCTTATCAAATTGGGATCTTAATAGTGATTATGTTAAATGCCGGCAATATTAAGGCCAATAGATTGGAGAATCACTTTAATTGTAAATTAGTATGCATTATCTTTCATCATGATGCATTACAATTCCAAATCTCCATTGCTCGTCAATTTTAATAATTTTTACGAATCTTTATCCCAAAATAATCAAGTAACCAGGTCGCGATGTACATAGATTTCCCAATTGTAGACTTAATAGCAATTTCGTTAAACGTAGCAAAAGTTAAAGTCGTGCCGCATCATGTTAACTGTTTCTTAACAGACTTATCATAGGATTATCATTCTCCAAAATCATTAATCATTTACCATTAATCATTATAGCTTTTCTTGATCTGAAAACAATCAAACTACCACACGTGCAATCGATGGATTTCCAAAATGGGTTATTAATAGCGTTCCGTTAAACGTAATGAAAGCTTAGGTACATTACATCAATTATGCATATCATGCACGAGATCATGCATCTTAGAATGTTTAATATTTCCATACTTATCCTTCACGGCCTCTTGTAAGAAAGAACTTTGCAGCAAAATGTTGTAAACTTTGTTTCCTAAATTCTCCATGTCATTGCCATTATTTTCTTGAAGAAGTCCTTCCGCCATCCAGAGTTGAATCAATCGTTCTTTCTCAGTTTCCTCATCCTTGGAAAAAATAGAACAATACGCGAAGCACTTTTTAAGTAATGAAGATGGCAAACAGTCATAACTAACCTTCAATATTGGCAGTACACCATTGTCTTCTTCATTAGGATTTGAAAATCCACTTTCTAGGATAAATCTCCAATCATCATTTCCTTTCCCTCGTAAAGTTCCACCTACCATGTTTGCTGCTAATGGTAGACCTACACATTTGCAAGCAATTTGCTTTCCGATGTCCTCCAATTCAGCTCGTACATCTCTAACAAAACAAGCTCGTGTCTTAATTAAAGACCAGCAATAATCATCAGATAATTTACCAAGAGAATACATGGGTTGTGAGGTCACTATGGATGCCACACTTTCAAGCCGAGTGGTAGCAATAATGAAATTTCCCTTGTTTGAGCTGATGCCGAGAAGATTATTTTTGAAGTTCTCCCAATCTTCTATTTTATCATTCCACATATCATCAAGAACGAGCAAATACTTTTTACCAATCAATTTCTCTTTTAAGTTTTTTAAGGATGGCTTCCATACTCTCTTCACGAACGGCATCGTTGGTCAATAGTTCAAGGATTCTTTTGAAAAGCTTTAGGCTATCAAAATTTTCAGATACACACACCCAAATAGTTTCATCGAATTGTTTGATTATATTTGGGTCCTTGAAGATCAATCTAGCCAATGTTGTCTTTCCCAGTCCCCCCATCCCAACAATGGGAATGACCGAAAGAGCCTCTTCGTTCGGCTTAACCAACATATGAACTATCTTTGAAGCATCATCATCTCTACCAAGAACAATTGGATCAACACTTAGGCTGTGTTCAGTTTGATTAATAGGCCCTCAATTAGCTAGGAATTGGGCCAGTAATAGTTTTAATTGTGGGCTAATACATTGTTCACTTTGCATCACTATTTCACGGGCTGCCCGCCTCTAATTGGGGGATTTGTGGGCCAGGCCCCATTATTTCCCCGATTATAACTCGGTCTCCTCTGGTCCAATTGTAATATAGTGGCCCAAACTAATTTTTTCCAGACCAATTTGCCCTTTAATTTCCACATAATCACAAAAAAACCTAAGACCCAAAATTAATAAAATACAATTTTCCCCCCATTTCCCAAAAATGCAGTCACGGTCGCCCCTTTCTTCACAGTAGATCTACCCAGCTCCAAACTCCATTGCCGACCACTGTATAAGGTTAGTACTCAAACATTTCTTCGAAATTAGTTGTAAATTGCACTCATGAACCTTAACTTTTGTCCTATTTCATCAATTTTTCTAAGTGAGCATGAAAAGGTTGAGCTTGAATTTTTGGAAATATAGTATAATTATTTTTTCCCAAGAACATTAGAATTAGTACGTTTTTTTTACGTTTTGTGCATTTTATGAAAAATTCTTATAGTTTTTTACATTCGGGTACAATTTTTCATTAACTGTAGTGCTTAATAATTGTTCTATTTTATGAAATTTTATTGTTGAGCTTATATTGATCTATTTTATGATAAAGTTGTGTTGAGCTAATATTGATCTATTTTATGAAGAAATTGTGTTGAGCTTATATTGTTCTATGATGGGTATAATTTTATATTTTTCTATTTTATGAATTGTTGTGCTTAATAATAATTATAATTCTTGTTAAAATTTCACAGGACTGAATCAAGGTGTTAGCTCAAGCTACCGGATTGTGAAGAATTTGTTGTTGAATCTTTATAAACACTTCTCCCTACTAAGTCACAATTTTTTAATCAAGATTTAACTTTTAACAATAAAAAATTTTCGTGTACAGGTACGAGGGCTACGGGTATCCTGTGGCTTTTTGTTAAGGAGTTCATTCTTAATTTGAATTGAGGTAAACTACATCTATCATGTTTTTATATTAATTGGTATGTGTATTTTGTTGAATTTGTGGATAATGCACAATTTTATACATTTTTTCTACATATAGTAATTTCAAGTTTTGTTCAATTTTGTAAATTCTATAAAACTTGTTCAATTTTGTTTAATTTGTTATACAAGGTAATGTAGTAGATATAATGCTGATGGACATGTTGTCAAATATTATCCCAATTTCGAAACTATTTTGTGGAATTTTGTGTATTTGTTGGCAATTTTGTTTATGTATTTTGCAAAACTAGTATTGAACAAATGATATTTATATTTGTGATAATCGATGAGTATTTACTACAATTGAACATGTATTTTGTTATACATGGTAATTTTAAAATTCACTTTGACATGTTCTATATAATTATTCACTATCATTGAAATGTAATTTGGTTGGTTTAACAAACGGTTCATTGTTTGTTGGTTTTTGTTTCCAAATGTTTGGGACTTCTTTTTAGGAT
Organism: Penstemon barbatus; assembly: GCA_003313485.2. NCBI lineage: Eukaryota > Viridiplantae > Streptophyta > Magnoliopsida > Lamiales > Plantaginaceae > Penstemon > Penstemon barbatus. Next base: position 11,434,338 of record CM064884.1, on the reverse strand, counting down.
ATACAATGGATGACCGGAAGAAACAATTGATTATGTTAGCATTTCGTCGGTTTTTTATCCTCGGCATGTTTTTTATATGGTTCCGTTCTAAACAACATGGCAATCGTAGGAGACCCCTACGGTATAGCCTAATCCGTAGGAGACGTAAGTGGATGAAAAACTTACGAAGAATAACTGAAAAGGATCCTGTAAGGTGTAAGGATAATATACGTCTTAATATTAATTCATTTGATAAGTTGGTTTGTTTCCTTGCTAACGTGGGGGGTTTGAATGACACTAAATATGTGACCGTGCGCGAACAAGTTGCCATGTTTTTGACCGTTTTTGACCATTTTTGCCCATCACAAAAAGAATCGTATCGTAAGAACCGATTACCGTCGATCCGGCGCCACTGTTAGCAAGTGTTTTTACCGTGTTTTGACATGCTTGATGAAGCTTCACCCAATATTATTTTCTCAACCGGATCCAATAACAAATGATGTGACGACGATAGGTGGAGTTGTTTTCCGGTAAGGAACAAACTTTAATTTTCCTACTTGCATCGGGTATTTTCTTCAACTTGTGCATTACAATAGAGACTTTGTGTACGTATAGGGGTGCATTGGGGCACTAGACGGAACCTATGTTCATGTTAATGTTCCATCGGCGGATAGAGCACGTTACAGGAACCGAAAAGGTGATCTAACAACTAATGTACTTGCGGCGTGTGATATTAACGGATTGTTCACCTATGCACTTGTTGGTTGGGAGGGGTCTGCGGCGGATGGGCGCGTGTTAAGGGACGCAGTTAATAGGCCAAATGGATTGAAAGTGCCTACGGGTAAAACTTAGTTTTTAGTTTATGAAATTTTTAATTACAAGGGTTATGACATAGCAACTCATTCATGCTTCTAATTGTAGGAACATACTACTTGTGTGACAATGGATATACGAACGGTGAAGGTTTTCTTACGCCGTATAGGGGAGTGCGATATCATTTGAAAGAGTGGGGAGTTGGTATGGAAGCCCCCCAAAATTACAAAGAATATTTTAACATGAAACATAGTCAAGCTAGAAATGTTATCGAGCACACTTTTGGCCAAGTAAAAAAACGTTGGGCAATTACCAGGAGTCCTGCGTTCTATCCCTTGCAAACGCAAAACAGGATGATCATGGCAATGTTATTAATTCATAATTTCTTGCGAAAAACGTCGCCCGATGATGTTATGGGATTCGATCCATTATTTGATTTACTTGAAAACCGTGAGGATGATAATAACTTTGACGGAGATGACTACGTCGAAGTCGTTGAGACGTCACACGCATGGAACAATTTTCGGGACAACTTAGCTCGTGAAATGTTCATGAAATGGATATCGGAGCGCGAGTGAAATTTAATTGAATTTGTTTTAAGATGTTGTATGTGTCAATAAGACTTGATGTTGTTTCATAATTTGTACCGTATTGTTAGGTTTAATATGTTGTTTTTATTGAATTTGTTGTTTGAATTGGATTTTTTAAGTTATGTTTTTAAATTTAATTGAATATGTTTTAATTGTTATCTAGAATTACAATGTTCTCCTAGAACATTATGTTTGAATTGTACATATATACGTAGGTGTACACCGATTGAGATGGATTCCATTCCCCGATACGGTGAAACGGCAACAACCCAACGGAAAAAAAAGGGTACTCGGAGGACAATGAACAATGCCGAAGAACAAGCTTTGCTAGAATGTTTGAAGGAACTAATCTCAAAGGGGTACAAGTCCGATAATGGTTTTCGTCCGGGCTATTTGCAAGCCTTAGCAATTGCACTTAATGCAAGGATCCCCGCGTCCAAACTTTCCGTCAAGCATATTAACTCCAAACTCACGGTTTGGAAGAAAGTTTATTACCAAATTTTGGGTATGCAAGGGACTAGTGGCTTCGGATGGAACGATACTAGTAAAATGATCACGGTTGACGATGATGTTTGGGCACTCTATGCCAAGGTAACATTGCAATAATTTTTCATTGTCCTACTCTATGATCCGGTTTGAACTCGATTGTTCTCTAATAACTATGCATTTTCAATTGTAGGCACATCCGGATGTTGCAAATATGCGTTTTAAGACGTATCCCTATTATGAGGACTGGGTTGAGATATTCGGAAAGGATAGGGCCACCGGAGACGGCGCGGAGGACGTTGTCGATATTGTGGAGGATTTGGTAAGGAACGATGCGATGAACCATGCAAATAATAATGGTAAGGAACTTATGATATATCCAAATAGTAGTGATTATGTATATAGTAGTCCGTGTGTCGATTTGACGTCGGATGCTTCCGATGGAGGGGATTTTGGCTCCGAAATCCCACCGTATCAAATGGGTTTACAAGACGTGGGTCCTAAGTTAAAACATTTAACAAGGAAGCTCAAAAAGGAAAAAATCAAGTCTGAAAAGGTTGTTAAGAAACGGAAGACGACTACGCCGGAGTCCGATGGGGGCGACTTCTCAAAATTCGTTGATGCCGCAAAAACCGTTTTTGGTGATCTTAGTCAAAAATTTGAGAAAGAGGAGGACAGTTACGATGAAAAGGCAAAAAAGATTATTAATGCCCTCGAGTGCATTGACACACTCACCGATGAGAACCGAATCTTTCTCTCGTTCAAGATTATGGATAACGCCAAACATGTGAGTTTATTTTTGAACTCGAACGAGAAGAACCGAATGCACATTGCCCACATGATGTTGAACAACCAAATGCCTTGACTAAATTCAGCCTTATGATGATTTGACGAATTAGAAATTTTCGGTCTCATTTGATGATTTTGTGAACATGTCGGTACATTTGCACTTTTGATATTCGGGTATATTTTGATTAATCCTAGAACATTCGGTTATAATGTTCGGGCCGGATGATTTATTGCATTTTGGTTGACTTTAATTGAAGTTTATTGTACATGTATTTTTGTGAGATTTTAGTACCTCAGAAAAAACGTTGGCCTTATGAAATTTGCCTTTGATGTATGTTAATATGAACTTTGATTTTTATTACATATCCGTAATTCTGATGGATATCTTGGCCTTACGTATTTCGCATCTTTATTGTATTTTAATAATTTTGATGAATATATTGAAAAGTTAGAGTGTTTTTAATTTTGTGGGATTTTAGTATCTTGGGTTTATTTTTTTGGCTTTATGTATTTTGCATATGAAAATTTAGCAATTGTCCAATTCCGGGGCATGAATTTATTTCAAAAATTTATTTTGTTTATGTATTTTGCACGTGACAAAAAAGCATTCAATTAATTTTGTGGGGTTTTAGTTCGATTTATTAATGAGTCGGGCCATTTTTATGTAATTTTTTTGCATATTAAAGTATGTTTCGTTTAAAAATTGCAAAATCGAACTACTATAATTGTAGACACGTAGTTGAAAACACACATACGGGTTACTACTCAACACACATTACATAAAAGCTTAACGCCAAACAAACACACACGAAAATTGAAAAACATCACACATTATTTAAAGCACGCAATACTTCAATTGTAGGCAAATTATTTTTTCCCGCCATTAAAACTAGTAGACGTCCCCACGCCCGGCCACAGACACTTAGCCACAATTTTAGTAGTATTTTCAACATCCTCAATTTCGGACTCCGCTGCATTGTAGTTAGCCAAATCTTTCCAAAAGTCGTCATTTTCGAACGGGGAGAATTGTGTATATGTTGGGTTGATCGGCTCAGGTTGTGGTGTTTCCTGTCCGGCAATTGGGGCATCGTTTAACTCGAACCATTGAAGGTTAATTGGGGACGCGGGGGGTGGAAGTGCGGGGAACTCTACGGTTGGGTATCCAAAGATTTCGCACAATTCGTTCCATCTTGGTTCTCCATTTAGTGCATATGCTTCATAAAATGGAGTTTCCTACAATTGAAAAATCAAACCCACACTTTGAAGAAAAATACGAAGTAACTTTAAAAAAATCGCGTAATATATACAAGTATGAAATACCATGGCCAAATTTCGCACGATTTCCAGTCCGTCGTTTCCGACCGTGTTTGTACCCGGAATCAAGGTGTACCCAGAAATGGTCCTTAGGTGTGAGAATACAGCATGTCGACGTTTGAGGCGGTCGTGTTTACTCATTATGTCCTTTGTAGTGAAAGAACGACGGAAGAACACGTTCACCTCATCCCGAGATCGTTTAACCACGTGACCGACACTATGAGTCAAAATTCCATTTGCGTAATACGATTCATTTGCTAAAAACTCAATCAAGTAATCATCAATTTCCTTTGTCCATCTTTCCGAGTAAAAAAAATGAGATTGAGAACGAGAGAAAACACTTGACATTTTTTAGTTGAGTTTTTTTATGAACACAAATGTTTAGAAATGGTATGAATTTATAGTAGCAATTTGGGGGGCAAAAGGAGATTTATTATTAGTGTGTGTTCCTATGTACAATTATAGCAACCTATACCTTATGTGTTATCAAATCATTCTTAAAAGCAAAACTTTTTCAGAAGGTTTGAATATTGGTTGATTTTGGCATGTTTGATTTTTGTCTCCTACCTGATTTGATTCTCAACTAAAATCTGATCAATTACTGCACATGGAATTTTTATTTGAGTATTTTTTAACTTAAGTGTTTATTTCAAGTTGAGTGTTTTGTTTTTATAAACCTGGATGATTGTTTATATTTGGTTGATTCATATGTTATTGGTAAGAGTCTCTTCTCGTAATCCAGTTGTACAAACTAAAATGTTTTTTTGCACAGCTAATTGCACATAAGTCCTAGCAATTCAAACACACACACATTCATATGAAAATGGTACAAACATTCAAGTATACATGATAAGCAAAATATAAGATCATATATAACATAAAAACAAACAAGTGCATAAGTCCGAAATGTGATTACCTGCACTTACACAAACCTGTGCCAGGTAATCAAACAAACAAAACATATTCATAATTAGGCAAAGGGTCCTTGATACATACATATATAAAATAAAACATACATAAACATTAAAACATGAAAAGCCTAATATTAATCATCCAACTCCCACAGTTTCTTCCCAAACATCCACCATCATCACCCCCTCCAACAGCAGAACCACCACAACCACCTGAACCACCGGCAGAGGTTGACCCAACTTCAGCTTCCTTATAAACAACAATGGAACCAATCTCATTACCCTCATCAAATGGCACAGCAGTCACTGAACGGCCCGCGGTAAATGAAACAACAGCCATATCGTCGTCGTCCGAGTCTCGGACATGGATTGGCCACCCCGAGGATCCAGTGAGGTCAGGGGGGAAGGTCTCAACTCCCTTGGTATCGAAAATATAGGCTAGTTTTAGGTGGAATGGCTCACCATCCTGCCTAAAGCGTTGGTTCCATTCCGGCTAATCCTACAAAAAACAGTGCATATTATTAACTGGAAATCGTAATAAACAACACAAAAACGTTAACACAAATTGAAGGTTACTCACATTAGGAGTGTGAACCATCCAGTAAACAGATTTCAGACGTGTCTCGTTTGACCAGGAATCATATATAACCCCGGGGGTTTCCAGAAAATCATTGAATGCTTCATTCCTCTTTCTCATATGCTCCACCTTCTTCTTGATCCCATGTATGGAGAACCTCCTACCGTACTGTGAAGACATTTCAGATGAGATACGTTGGCAGGCAGCAGTGAGTGTGTCAAGATCCTTTAAATCCCCTGTTTTGCACTCATTGTAAAGCAAGTTCACAAAACTTGCATTCTCAGAAAATGTCCACCCATCATTGATGGATTGTTCCAAACTCCGCTGTCTTCGTGTCCTTGGCATATTTGCAACCTGCCATGAAACATAGAAAGTTATTTAAAGTTTGAAAAGTTAAGTGATACAAGTATAATTTTTATTTCATATGAAAAGAACTTACAAGATTTTTTTTGTCTCTAGCTTGAAGAGGAAAGTAATGAAAAGAATGAAGTAAATTGAAGTCTGAAGTGGGTATTTAAAGGTGAGAATTCAACCACCATAATAAATACTAGTCAAATACAGAACCCTAAACATGCAACATTGGAACACAAATGGGCAAGTAAAGCATTTAATGGAGATACACAATGTCAAGTAATGCATTAAATGGGCTGAGTTCAGTTTACAAGTAATCAACCACTTTATTGGGAAGTGAAATGAATTAAAAGAACAACTGACCATAACCTACAAATAGTCCAAAAAAATAAGACAAGTACCAAATAAGACAAACAATATCATATTTGAAAACACCATAACAATATTTGAACTCAGTAATGATCATACTTGACATCAAATTGCATAAACTTTATTTTAAATATGGTTTTAAACTTTATATTCAAATTTTTATTTTATAAAGTTTATTTGAAATCATCATTTGGCCAATTGAAAACAAACTTTCAGAAACCATAGACAAACATTATGTATTCATAAAATCAACTGTCAATCCAAAACAATAATATACAATCAATTACATGCACTAGACAAACATAAAAGACCATCAGAAATGTTCAAATTAAACATCATTTGGCCAACAATCAATTTGGGGGTACTTTCATGTTTGGGCACACATATATGAATTTGTACCACTCAGGTGTTTCATACCCTAGAATGCACAAACCCCAAAAGCAGAATTCAAAGGATTAATTTCCCAACAGTTTCAAAAGCACATCACAATTATCACATGCAATACCAAAAATAGCAGACCATCAGATATAAAAAGCAAATTAAACATCATTTGGCCAATATTCCCTTTGGGGGTACTTTCCAGGATATAATACACACAAAACAAATATATATTCATATGTGCACACCAAACAGTGCACCAAACCCAAATCCAACAGTTAAAATTGCATTGACAACTTTTCCACATGTATTGCCTCAATTGCAGGACAATCAAACACTGAAATCCATCACAAATAAACTAAAATATGTACACACATAGTATGAACAAACATATCCAACAAAAACCATCATGTACATGCCAGATTTACAGATTATAACTAAGGTTAACATGTCAGCATAATAAATAAAAACATGCAAGTACTAAATCAGGAGCAAATTATCAAGCACATATATACAAAAACACAATCACAGCACAGATCATCACAAGCTTTAGCTTGCGACGCAATGCCATGTTTTCAGACTCAAGATCATGCACAGAATTAACAACAATTTGCATCTGTGTAGACAATTCATCAAGGCGACGTGTAAGACGAGTATTTTCGGACTCGGCATGGTTGACTCGCGTTAGCAAGCTAGGGATAATTACACGGGACCTATCACACATTACGGGATCGATCCATTCGAAGTAATCACAGCGTTCATCCTAACAAAGGTACAGAAATGCATTCATTAGAAAATCACACAATTCAAAATTAAATTTCACACTTCATACTTCAGCTCACTTCATACCGTCAAACGCTGGCAGCGCAAAAATCGCCGCCTAGGGTTCAACTTCATCCAGGAAGTATACAGTCTAACGCGAAGACCGCAGAAACAGTGTGCATTCCCTAAACGAACAGTTGAATTAGAGGATGACTCCATTGCTGCCAGACATTGAAAAAAACTTAGGTTAGATCTGAAAAATATTGAGTTCGAACTAAAATAGAACAAAAATACATAACCCTAATTGAAACCCTAAATTGAATCCCAAATTCAATTGAAATCCCTAATTTTCGAACTAAATATTTGGAAACCCTAGCCCAACCGATACAATAAATTGAATCTAGCCAAAAAATTCCCAATTTGAAACCCAAATTGAAACCCTAATTCAAATAAATCATAAGCACCTTATTTTCGAACGAAATAGATGGAACACATAAAATGTTACCTTTCAATCGATGGATATAGGATTCAAATGGACGGTGAAGATGTGAAACCCTAATTTGCGCCGTCGGGACTGGAAGAGAAGTGATGATTTGTTGTGACGAGTCAACCAGATCAAGAAATCAATCACAAAAAATGGTAAGAGCCGTCGGGATTGAGAGAAAATACATACACGTTAAACCCTAGCGCCGTCGCGGTTGAGAGAGAGAGATGGGGAGAAAAGAGTGGGATGAATCGTAACACAGATGCAACCAGATCAAGAAATCAAGCACAAAATGGTAAGAGCCGTCGGGATGACCGGAAAAGACGAAGAACAATGAAACCCTAGCGCCGTCGATGGAAAGAGAGAAAAGAGGAGAGAAGAAATGAAATGGAGTCTGGGAACCCTAAAGCATAATTATACCACAAAATAAACGGCGGGGATTAAACAACATGAACGATCGAGATTTATTCTCGGCCCAGGGGCAAAATAGTCCCAGACTTATTTGTTGGGCCAACTAAACAGTTCAATTTCTGGGCTGGATAAATTTAATCGGGCCACTATAATATGCCGAACGGGCAATTAAAACAATTGGGCGGATTATTAATTGGGCCGAATAGCCAATCTGGGCCATTAACAATTAATCAAAGTGAACATAGCCTTAATGAACTAGTTGTTGGTGTAATTAGATTAGTGATAGCTAATTAAATTGATTATAATTAGCCAAATTAATTATTACACCTTAATGAATGAAATGAGAAGAGAAGTTGAGTCTCTCAATCCCACATGGAAAAGAAGAAGAAAGTTGAGCTACACATTTGTTATAAAAAGGGCACCTAGCTTTCAAGTTGTAAAGCTTTTTGTAGGAATGGGCCTAGATTAATATATGGGCCCAATAATTATTAAAGTCCAAAACTTTGTAATAAGATCCGTGGGTGATCCAATTAGGATCTGCGTGTGATTAGGATCCGCATGTGATCCGAACAGGATCCGCAAGACCCACTTCTAGAAGGTCCGAGAAGGATCCGTTCGCCCGCCCAATTTTGAATAAAAGGGTGTGTTTGGTCGGATTTTGAACCGAATGGGTGGCACCCATTTGGACCGAACCATTGTTTTGTTTAAATCCGAACAGTTGTGACCCTCCAGCAACAACTTTCAATTGCTATAAATAGGAGAGGAATCTGGCCAATTCCTTACACCAATTTTTTCAGCAAATAATAAAGTACAAATTATTTCTATACTTCTCAAAATAAATAATTTTTCGTCGAAGTTTTGTTCGCTAAAAGTTCGTCATGGGTTCATTATTTGTGCAAATAATGAACAACAGACTGTTGTATCTTGGGAGACTACCGGGAATCAAACTGTATGCACCGTGGCAGTCCCGAAAATATTGTCTTAAGGAAATTTGTTTTGACAAGCCTCAGTCTAATTTCCTTATTTTTTACGTAAATATTGAAGTGATCTTTGGCTTCGATACAAGTAAGTATTTCTTACTATTTTTGTGTTAGATCGAAATATTTAAGTACGCAGATTGTTAGACACTAACAATCTTAAGACAATATTAACTTTGTTTAACTATTTGTGTATATATTGAAATATGAAATTACTATCACGATTCAACTGTATTAATCGTCTTAATGTTTCAATGAGTTTCAAGTTCCAAACCTTCAATAATTCTGTGAGATTGGCTCAATTATGAAATCATGGCTCTGTTGATTTACCGAATTGAGATGCTTAAAAGTTATAAGGGTAGCGTAGCCAAAAGATCTTTCTAAAATCTCTAAATTACAAATAAGCAAAGTATTTTGCGAAGGAATTAAATTCCTTTGAAGTGGAAATTTACATTCTTTATTTTATGAATGAGTATTGACGAATAGGAAAGATGATCAAATATATAGTTGATCCTTTAATTTTTTCAATGCCACTAGTGAAAGGTTATGCACTAAGCATGTGAATCGGTGCAAACCGATTTACGACTTCCGGCTTTGTGTAAAGCAACTTGTCAGTTAATTAGCCAATTGTTATTATGATACTGGCTTAATTATTTCCATCTCTTTATAATCTTATGCGAACTTCAGGAGGTATTGATAGTGAAAAGAAAAAAAAAATTTAGAATAAAAATGTGGGAAGAAGAGTTTAGTAATGAAAATCCATTACTAAACCAAATAGTTCTTCTCCTTTAAGATTTTAATTTTCTATTATGTTGATACTTTTAAAATTGGGAGAATTTTTTTTTAAGCCCCAAAATTGAAATCATTCAAATTGAGATTGAATGATTAATACAAAAGGAAAATGAACATGATGAGGTGTCTTCATCCTATATTGTTTAAACAGCTGACCCAAATGCAATTCAAAGTGATGCATTTGAAGAGATGTGCCTCTGGCTTTCGGATTCCATGTTATTTCTAGCGGTTATTGTTTAATGATAATTATAATTGTGGAAACAATTTAAATTGTCAAGAAAGAGAAAAGACATACCCTTTTTTCAATTGTCGCGTTCAATAAAAATATTGATTAATTGAACACGGGAAGATAAATTCTCTGTAATTATCAAACTCTTGTGAAGAGTGTGTTATTATTATTTCATTATCACGGGGTAATGAATAAAAATATGTCACGAGCATTCAATTAATGATTCCATATGTGAATGTGGTGTTACAATTCTCTGAATGAACATTTTTCTACTAAGTGCGACTTATACTTATGTGGGACAAATGATATTTGAGTAATTACTATTAATCTTTATGCGAAGATAAATGTGTAATTAGTATTTTCTATCATATCAATATTATATGTGAAAAAATATTGATAATAAAGATAAATCATTTGTTAAATAGGTATAAGTAATTGCAGTATTTTATTGAGAAAATATTGAAAATTAATATGTAAAAGTAATTATAATTATTTTGTGGAATAATTATAATTTGCTATGATATCAATATTTTATTGAGGAAATATTGATTATATTTAAAATCTATTCTCAAAATAAATATCAATATTTAATTGAGCAAATATTGATAATACTTTATTTGTGAAAAATAATTATAAATTATTTAAGAAATAAATATCAATATTTTATTGAGAATATATTGATTGAACTTATTTGTGAAATAATTATTATTTATTTGTGAGAAATAAGTATATAATTATAAATTATTTGTTTGCGAAACAAATATTTAAAAGTTCAAATTTTTTGAACTAATCCAAATTAATTATGTGATTACTAACTCGTGAAGTTTAAAATGTATTTGATCACATATATTGTATTGCGCCATTTATTGAATAATAAATAAGAGGCAATAAAAGTATTTGCGAAATACAAAGAGATGCATTTGTGAACTACAGATCTAGAAAATAGAATAAGAAAATTTTAAATTCGTATATCCAAATTGTGGGGGTAAATACGAATATATTAATTTACACAAGAGTGTGTTAAATTGGAAATAATTCGTCAAATAATTTACCTAGCTCAACTCAATTCAATTTGGTTGCTAAAATAACAGAATTTTAAGATGTGGTTAAGCGTCAATCTTTAAATTCGGGTTTACTTGACAACTTGTGGGGGCAAAGCTCGCTAGATGTCTACACACATACTAAGTCGAGTTTCATACAAGAAAGTCAATTGTCATTCCATATGAGTTATGGAAAGGGAAGAAAAACCAAATACCTTAAAATGTGGGGGGGGGGGGGGGGGGGGTATTTAGGTCAGATTCGGTTTCACAACCGAAAAAGAAAATAACTTAAAAATATTAATTACTACTAGCTTATGAGATAAATAATAGTAGCTCATATTTTTGGTATTTAAATATGACATAATTGTAATCATGTGAACCGAGTCACATGATATAACAATAATTGAGAATATAAGAAGGATTTGAGAATCATTTCATATAAATTGATCTTTTTTCGGTTCAGATTTATTTTCAGTTTGTGTGGTTTACTGATATTAAAATCTGATAAAGTAATATTATTTATTACTTACATAAACGTTTCTACAATTTATAATTAGAGTTAATTGTAAATTATTTGTTATGCGAGAATAAAAAGAATGGTCTAATCATTTTAGATTATAATATTTATTTAAAAGTCATTAAATACCAACAGGTGATTGGTCTAGTGGAAGGGACTAGTCACTACAAAGTAGTGGACTCAGGTTCGAATCCCTGTTGGGAGAGGTACCCACTTAATGTGCCCGACCCGCCTCGAAAGGGATTAAACCCTTGGGAAACAAAAAAAAAAGTCATTAAATATTTTGCAAAAATATTTAATTGATTTTGATCTAGAGGGTTTACCTTGTGAAACTAATAATTATTTTTAATAATAAACTACTTTATTCTGAGAGAATATACATATGAATCGATCTCTAAAGAGGTCAATCTCTAACTTCAACATGAGTTTGTTGATGAGTTGAAGAGACATATGAGATAAAAGCTTGAAGTTATCTGATCAAACTTATATGTTAAAGAATTAACCTCGAACATATAAATAGATTATGTCACGTTCCAATACTGTGGATGGAAAGAGGCAATTGACAGCAAGTTACACTCATAAAATTGGTAGACCTCGAGGATTGTAACCAATTAGATGTAGATGGGATTTTAAATTAGAGAGTTTAAAAACTTTGATAAGTCAATCGAGGCTAGACTAGTAGCCAAGTTGCCTTATAAAAGAAATAATTTTACTTCTTTGACTCGTATTCACTAACGATTAAGATAATATCCACTTGAATGTTAATAGCTCTAATAGCTAAATACAATGGATGTTAAAATTATCATCATTAATGGTGAATTAAATGAGAAAATTTATAAGGAGTAACTAGAGAGTTTCGTGTTAAATAAAAAGAAAACATAGTTTGCGAAACTTATGTATTTTCTTGTTGACGTTTAACAAACTCCTAAATAATGACACGAAAAATGTGATAGTGTCACTAACAAATTTTGACTGTCATATTAATAAATATGACAAGTGTGTCCATATAAACTAACTAGATAATTGAGTATCAGAATTTGTTTATATGCAAATAATATGTTAATATTTAAGACTAATACTGTGAGTATTAAATCCATTGAGAAAATATTAACTTATGATATGAAAAACTTCGGTTTAATCAATCATGATTAAGAAGTTATGTGATGATATTAAACTATCTCAAGCACATTATGTAAGATGAGTTATAAATAGTTTAATACTTATGAAAAGGGATTTCATAATTCTATTTAATTCATACCTTGTGTGCAATACGTAAATGTGATATAGTATCATAATTTGAGTATGCTCATAAAATTAGATGTCACGCATATATCGTAAAATGCAAGAGGCTAGACATCGTCTCTTTAGTTAATAAACTAAGGAGATACATGAGCAATCTTAGCAAGATTCGTTGGGATGCATTAATGAGAATGCTTGAATCTTGATAGAATACATACATATGTGCATTAGATTTGGAAAATTTTCAAACGATCCAGGAGGGATATAGTAATGCAAATTAAACTTCTGATTTAGACGAATCAAAGTTTATAAGTAGATATGTATTCAATTTCGGAGGCACCGCTATCTCCTGAGAGTCTTCCAAACAAACGCGTATAGCTCAATCCACTATGAAATTAGAGTGCATAGCATTGGATAAAGCTAGTAAAGAATTTGAGTGGCTTCACAAAATTCATGGAAGATATTTTAATATGACTAAAAATTGTGTTAGTCATACATAAAATGCGATAATCAAGCGGTGATACACAGAGCTAAAAAAACTCTATGTATAATGGTAAATTCAAGACATAATTGTTGTTGTTGATACAATACCGAGAGACATCTACTTTCAAATAGAATGGACTTTATAAAGTCAAGAGATAATCCTAATTCCGGATATTAAAGGTTTATCTAGAGAGTAGTATGTACATCGAGGGGAATGGACTTAAAGCCTAAATTAGACTAAGTTACCTCGTACGGAAACCTAACCTGGCGACTGGAGATCCCACGGACCAGGTTCAATAGGACAACCAGTCTTGGCTAACTTAAAAGAAAGCACTTAAGAGTATAACTCTATCCCATTCTTATGATGCAATAAGTGCAAGCCTACCGCGTTTATAAGGTTAAGCAAATGCTTTTAATGACGTCTATACCTTGTCAAGAACAAGTAGAGTATGGTAGGATACTCTTGATAGATGCGGTCACCTATGTTAGTGTGAGCTGGGTCGGCTCGTTGAGATTTTCTTTATAGGCTGAAATTCTCTAAAGCACTCGCATTACCAAGAATGTTCAGGACCGAAATGAACACAACCGAGAACTTGTAACGAATCGGTATAATAATGTGGTAAGCTTATTGTCTTGGTTTACACCAACAGCCGACGGTTCAAGATGAAATATTTCACCGATTGGCTAAGTAAATCCGATAAGTTTCAACTAGGGTAGGTTCAAGATGAAATATTTTACCTATCCCGACGCATTATTATTCCTAAAGATTACTTCGACATGTTGAAGAGAAAGTTCATTCATGTGGGGGATTGTTGGTGTAATTAGATTAGTGATAGCTAATTAAATTGATTATAATTAGCCAAATTAATTATTACACCTTAATGAATGAAATGAGAAGAGAAGTTGAGTCTCTCAATCCCACATGGAAAAGAAGAAGAAAATTGAGCTACACATTTGTTATAAAAATGGCACCTAGCTTTCAAGTTGTAAAGCTTTTTGTAGGAATGGGCCTAGAGTAGTATCTGGGCCCAATAATTATTAAAGTCCAAAACTTTGTAATAAGATCCGTGGGTGATCCAATTAGGATCTGCGTGTGATTAGGATCCGCATGTGATCCGAACAGGATCCGCAAGACCCACTTCTAGAAGGTCCGAGAAGGATCCGTTCGCCCGCCCAATTTTGAATAAAAGGGTGTGTTTGGTCGGATTTTGAACCGAATGGGTGGCACCCATTTGGACCGAACCATTGTTTTGTTTAAATCCGAACAGTTGTGACCCTCCAGCAACAACTTTCAATTGCTATAAATAGGAGAGGAATCTGGCCAATTCCTTACACCAATTTTTTCAGCAAATAATAAAGTACAAATTATTTCTATACTTCTCAAAATAAATAATTTTTCGTCGAAGTTTTGTTCGCTAAAAGTTCGTCATGGGTTCATTATTTGTGCAAATAATGAACAACAGACTGTTGTATCTTGGGAGACTACCGGGAATCAAACTGTATGCACCGTGGCAGTCCCGAAAATATTGTCTTAAGGAAATTTATTTCGACAAGCCTCAGTCTAATTTTCTTATTTTTTACGTAAATATTGAAGTGATATTTGGCTTCGATACAAGTAAGTATTTCTTACTATTTTTGTGTTAGATCGAAATATTTAAGTACACAGATTGTTAGACACCAACACTAGTTTCCGTGACTGGAGGAAGAGCAAGAGAAGACTCTGCAACTCTTTTTTGAAGTTCATACCTATTAGCCACTTCATCAAGTCTTTTCAATTCTATGTTCAGTTTCTTGATCTCCTGAGCCATTTTGCAACGGATCACCAAAGGATTGGAGGAGGAAAAGAAGATACTGAAATTCATCGAGAAAGTTATCATATTCCTCTTCATTTGGTCTCGGATGACAACCTTGCGGCGGAGGATCTCATATTGAAATTCATCCAACAAGTTATCGGCTTCATACATGACATTTTCAAGATCCTTCAACCAATTCTTGACGGAATTGTCTTCCAATTGCCGTCTCGATGATACATGCCTAAAAGTTGGAGTAATAAAAGCGTGTTGCAACTTTAAGTAGCCAGCGGTGTTTTTGTAATTTTGCAGCAACTCCAGATTTTAATAAACTGGGAACGGGTAGCAGAGGGAATTAGGTGATGAATGTTTAGTCTTCTTCCTCAAGTCTCTGTCTTCCTTTCTCTCCCGCTAATTGAGTGATTTTCCCCCCAAATCAAGCTACCTTCATCTCCATTTCAAATCCATGGAGGTCAGGAGTTTGGTTGATTGTATCCGGTTGATCTATTGATTCGACCCTATGCAATCTCTATCTTTAATTTGTGTAATTTTCAGTTTTACTATCGTTTTATTGTAATCGATCTATGGCTTCGGATTTCGGTACGCTTCACTCGAAGCATCAAGTAAGAATTCTTGAGCCATAGTTAATGATTTTTTCAGGTTTGCCAAATCAGTCTTGACATTCAATACGCGCCCGATCTCTTCGATACCAATAGCAAGTATCTTCTCCATCAGAACTTGAACAGTAGCATCAAGCACAACTTCAGCCATCTTAATATGTGATGTGTGTTTTGTATACAAATGAAACAAAGATCTTTAATTGAAGGTAGAGTTGTTTTCTTCTTTCTTTTTGCTTTATTGGTTTAACTATTCGAAAGTTTGTCTCTATGTAATGTCATCACAGTGCAAGATGAAAAATATTTGATGTGCTTTGGGTCACTGGACCGGATCTTTGTATCTTTTTTGACTAAAATGCAAAAATCTCCCCTAAGATATGTTAGAAGAAAAAAATCATCTAGTATTATTTTTTTATTGGCAAAAACACCCATACCAAGCTAAAGTTAATATTTTGTAGGAATAATGACAATTGTATATCATTGTAAAATATGAAAGCACCCATATTCACCTAGGGACCTTTTGGTAGGATCTAATAGGGGGTATTATGTCATATTATATGAGTTAATATGGGATAATACAACATTTGGTGGCATTACTCTAATAGGTTAAATGGATTAAATCCTTACGACCCGGTATTAAGACTAGATTATAATCCACCCAGGCGTGGGTGAATTAGTTAAACCGGGTAAATATGGATTAGATAAATATCACTAATAACCTCACATTTACATATTTCTTTTTTAACATATCATTAAATATCATAAATTCTTCTCAAATATCTGAAAATGAAAAAACATTATACATAAATAAATCACAAATTAAAATCTATATCAATTTAGAACTAACATGGAAGCATTCAATTAAATCTACCAAACATGATTTTCATATGGTCTTCAATCCAACTCCAATCTAATCCACCTTAATCCCATACACCCTACCAAACGGCCCCCTACAAAATTGACAAAAATCTCTTACTATGAAAATTAAGCTTAACCCCGTGTTAACTTCCTATTAACTTGTGAATGAACTTCAAATAGAAGGTTTGTACTAAAAAAAAAATAACACAGAGGTTTTGATAATAAAAATAACATAAAGGAGTTTTTGCAAATTAGACAAAACACAAGATATATTTGTGCATTTAACGCTTTTTTTGTTTTAGAAATTAAATAGACACATGTTGTCGGTGCGAGTTTAGAAAAGAAGGAAACAAATATTTTTAGGTGAGGGTATGTTTAATTCTATAACTTGTTCACAAGATGAAAGTAATTTGAGTTGTAGAGAAACTGAAAAAACTGGAAGAAATTAATTTTGTGTATATTGAAATTATGTGAATGTATGTTACAAGGTTCGAACTCAGCCTTTTATATATACAAGTAAGGCGGTGAACACTTATCAGGGACAGAACGGTAAAATACAAATAAGAAAGAAAAGAAAGAAAATAAATAATACAAATAAAACTCCTAATCCTAAATCCCTAATTTCATACGGGAAAAAAACCTAAGCATTCCAATTACTGAACTCCCAGCTTGATTACGCCCAATACTCCCCCCTCAAGATGGCGGCGCGTGAATGTCAAGGAGAGACATCTTGGACAGAAGCAGCTGGAATCGCGGCAAAGGCAAAGCTTTGGTAAGTAAATCAGCTATCTGCATATCAGTATGAATAGGCATTAATTTAATATGTTTGAGCTCGATTTTTTCTCTGATAAAATGACAATCAATTTCGATGTGTTTTGTTCTTTCATGAAAAATAGGATTAGTTGCTATGTGTATTGCAGAATTGTTATCACAATATAAGTATGTTGGCTGAATTTGTTGTATGTGAAAATCTGCTAGTAGCTGTTGTAACCAAATGATCTCACTAGAAACCATAGCTAATGCCCTGTATTCAGCCTCAGCTGAGGATTTGGATATTGTGACTTGTTTCTTGGACTTCCAAGATATAATTGAATCTCCTAAGAATATGATAAAACCTGTTGTAGACCTTCTAGTATCTTTGCAAGATGCCCAGTCTGCATCTGCAAAGGCAGTTAGTTTTAAAGAAGAATTAGAAGGGTAGAATAAACCTTTACCTGGATTGGATTTGATATACCTTAATATGTGATGAACAGCTTGTAAATGAGGAACTCTAGGTTGAGATACATACTGGCTGAGCTTATGAACAGCATAACAAATGTCAGGCCTAGTTATAGTTAAATATAATAGCCTGCCAATTATTCTTCTAAAATGTGTAATATCCTCTAAAAGATCACCATCTTCAGAGTTTATTTTAGACCTAGGATCCATAGGTAAAGTTAAAGGTTTGCAATCTAGATAACCATACTCTTCTAAAATCTGAAGAGCATACTGTCTTTGATTTAAAACTATTCCCTTAGATGACCTTGCAACCTCTAAACCCAAGAAATACTTTAAATCACCCATATCCTTAAGTTTAAATTTAGTTAAAAGAAAATTCTTTAAAACAGTAATATTATGAATAGTAGGACCAGTAATTACTATATCATCCACATAAAGTAAAAGAGCCAAAAAATCAGTACCTTTGCCCTTAGTGAATAGGGAATAATCAGATTTAGATTGAGTGAAACCAAATTCAATAAGTGCATCTGAAATTTTAGCATTCCATTGCCTTGAAGCTTGTTTAAGTCCATAAAGTGACTTTTGCAGCTTACAAACATTTCTCACTTGACCTGTAAATTTCTCATGACTATATCCCATAGGAAGGTCCATGTAGACCTCCTCATTTAAATCACCATACAAGAATGCATTATTAATATCAAGTTGATATAAATTCCATTGTTTAGAAGCAGCCAAAGCCAATAATATCTTAACAGTAACTAATTTAGCTACTGGTGAAAATGTCTCATTAAAATTTATACCTTCTTTTTGTGTATAACCTTTAGCTACTAGTCTAGCTTTATACCTATCAATAGTACCATCAGGCTTTCTTTTTATCTTATATACCCATTTGCATCCTATGGACTGTTTACCTTTAGGTAAAGGAACAACAGTCCAGGTTTTTGTATTTTCTAGAGCTGTAAGTTCTTCTTTCATAGCCAACTGCCAATTAGGATTTGAAATAGCTTGATGATAAAAAGTTGGTTCATTTTCTGAAGCAATGTTTAATATAAAATTTTTATAAGAAAAAGATAATTTGCTGTAATCCAGTACACTGGAAATAGGGTACAAACAATTTTTAGTTTTAAAATTGTTGCAATGATAATCAGACAAGTAAGATGGCTTCTTAGGCTGTCTATTTGACTTCCTAGAGGGTGGATTAAGTGGAGGAACAGGGGAAGAACTTGTAGAAGGAACATATGTAGGATCATTAAGTTCAGAATCATAAGAAACATAAGAATCATAATCATGAGAAGTAGAAGATGGGAAAATAGGTCTGTCATCAAAACCATCAGAAGGTTGTTTATTTAAATTTGAATGAAAAGGAAATGTATGCTCATGAAAAACAACATCCCTAGATATAAACACTTCTTTAGAAACAATATCATATAGTTTGTATCCTTTAATTCCAAAAGGATAACCAAGAAATACACAAGTTCTGGCCCTTGGGTCAAATTTGGTTCTCCCTTGTTTAAGTGTAGAGGCAAAAGCAAAACAACCGAAAGTTTTCAAAAAATTATAGTTAGGCACTTCTTTATATAATAACTGATATGGGCTTTTAAAAGCAAGAATCTTAGAGGGGGTTCTGTTGATTAAGTATGTTGTTGTAGCAACACATTCATTCCAAAATTCTAATGGTATTTTGGACTGAAAGTAGAGTGCTCTAGCAACATTCAAGAGATGTTGGTGTTTTCTCTCCACAACAGCATTTTGTTGTGGAGTGTCAACACAAGAAAATTGGTGAATTATCCCCAATTTTGAGAATAAGTCTTTAAAACATAACTCAGGAGCATTATCACTCCTAAAAATTTTAACAGTTTTGTGAAATTGATTTTTAACCATATTTAAAAAGGTAGGAATCACAGAACTAATATCAGATTTATGTGCCAAAAAACACACCCAAGTAAACCTTGAAAAATCATCCACTATTGTAGCAAAATACCTAAAACCATCATATGAAGGTAGGGAAAAAGGTCCCCATATATCACAGTGAATCAATTCAAATATTTCATTAGAAGAAGTGGTAGAAGTAGGAAAAGAAAGCCTTTTATGTTTGGCTAATGGACAAATGTAACAAGGAACTTTATTATTATCACTAGAAATATCTAAATCTAAAGTCTTCTTTAGGTGAGACAGAGTGTTGAATGATAAATGTCCAAGCCTGCTGTGCCAGGTCTCAATTGATGTCTTATTGCAATGTGCAGTAATTCCATTAGGTTTGGTAGTGTCCAGTATGTAAAGGCCTTGTTGAAGATCACCCCTTCCAATCATCTTCTCTTGATGATCCTGAATGATGAAGGAAGTGGGTGTAAACTTAATGACTAGGTTATCTAAATGCAATAGTTCACTAACTGAAACAAGGTTAAATTTGAATTGAGGAATATAAAAGACATTTTTAAGGACAAGATTAGGTTGTAAAATAACATCACCAATTTCAGAAACACTAAAGGATGTAGAGTCAGGTAAAACAACTGTAGTATTTGTAATAGGTTTCAAAAAGGTGAAATAAGATCTATTATTGCATATATGCTTAGAAGCCCCAGAATCTAATATCCATTCATTGCTAAAATAAGTAAGATTGATAGCATAAGAGTTTGAACACATACCAGATACACATGAGATATGAGCAGAATCATTGTGCTGTGTAGATGGAGGAATTTGTAATTGAGAGGAAAATAGATTCATCAGGTGCTGACACTGTTCAGCAGTAAAACTCTGTAATAGTGGATTGATTGGGTGGTTGGTATTATCAGTAGTGCAAAATCTGGGTGGATTAGAATTGCTGTTGTGAGATGGAGGAGTGGATGAATCCTCAGAGAGAATATTTATGGAGTTTGTTTGTGGCTTAGATTTGAATTGAAAACCAGGGGGGGTAGCCATGAAGTTTAAAACATTTATCCACTGTATGTCCAGGGATATTACAATGGGAGCAGATTGGTTTCTCTTTTTTCTTGAAACCTGAGGTTTGATTGGTTTGTTTAAACTGGTTGTAGGGGCGGGGCTGTTGGTTTTGGTTAGAGGAAGTCTTTGATGCAAAGGCCATAGAGGAAGAAAGATCCATATTGGTCTTCTGCCTAATAATTTGTTGTCGTTCAGCTTGAGTTGCAAGGGAAAAAACCTTGCTTATAGGTGGCATAGGATCTAATAAAAGAATCTATTCTTTTAAAGAATCATAGGAAGGGTTTAAGCCCATTAAGAAGGCCATGATATATTCCTCTTGATTGTGGCCATGAATTTTTTGAGCATTGCCACAATCACTAGGACAAGAAACTAATTGTGGCATGTAGGTATGTAACTCATCCCAGATGGATTTGAGTTTTGTAAAATAAAGATTGACAGAAAGATTGTCTTGAGAGATAGTGGCCAATTCCCTTCTGAGTTGAAAAACTCTTGGCCCGTTGCTTTGTTGAAATCTAACCTTTAAGTCATCCCATATCTCTTTTGCAATTGTTGTATGTAGGATGCTTGAATGAATATCAGGAGAGACGGCATTTAGAATCCAAGAAACAACCATATCATTGTTTCTTGACCATGCATCCTGCATAATAGTGTCTGTAATTCCAGGATCTGAAATATTTCCATTGATAAACCCAATTTTGTGTTTGATATTGAGTGCCAGGGACATTGATCGAGCCCATGCAGTGTAGTTATCGCCTGTGAGTTTGTTGTGAACAAGGAGGATGCCTGGGCCGTCTGATGGGTGAAGAAAATAGACTGAGGAAGGATCTTCTGTTGGCAGCCGTGGTCTAATGACTCCAGTGGAAGAAGAGGTGGTTCCTGATTCTGAAGACATGATGGACTAATTCCAAGAAAATACCAAGAAGATAGAAGATGTTATTTCCAGAAGAGAAACTGGAGAAAAAAGATCAAGAAAGAGGACAAAACCTCTGAAAAAAATGATCACAATAGGATCGAAATAGGGGCAAAACCCTGAACCAAAGGAGAAGAGACGAAAAAACAAAATCCAAGAAGAGAGATCTTCAATGGAGGAAGAATAATTCCAAAACAGAGATGAAATTATGCGGAAGATTTCTGTGTTCTTGCTGATACCATGTTTAATTCTATAACTTGTACACAAGATGAAAGTAATTTGAGTTGTAGAGAAACTGAAAAAACTGGAAGAAATTAATTTTGTGTATATTGAAATTATGTGAATGTATGTTACAAGGTTCGAACTCAGCCTTTTATATATACAAGTAAGGCGGTGAACACTTATCAGGGACAGAACGGTAAAATACAAATAAGAAAGAAAAGAAAGAAAATAAATAATACAAATAAAACTCCTAATCCTAAATCCCTAATTTCATACGGGAAAAAAACCTAAGCATTCCAATTACTGAACTCCCAGCTTGATTACGCCCAATAGGGTAGATGTATTTCCTTCTCCGGCCTTTGTCGTTACATTATTCACACCTTATCAAGTTAAATTATTGCACCTTATGAAGTTGCCCCAGCACCACATTATTGCACCTTATCAAGTTACTGTACGTAGTTACATTTTTTTTTTTTTTAAAGGTTTATCCCGAAGGAGAAACCTCCTTCATGTACGTGTATCATAGGTCTCTTGACCAGGAAGGATTTAAATCGATAGATGTGCACGGATGACAGGGTCCTGAGGGAGAGAGCCAACAGGATACCAACCCCAACATACCCCCACAATATTTTAGTGGAGAATTATGTCACACGAGATTCGAACATGCGTTGTCGAAGGAAAGATTCCCCACATCACCCCAATCCTTACCACTCCTCTAATGCCCCTGGGGACTATGTAGTTACATTATTGCACCTTATTGCACCAGCACCACACAAGTCGCTTTCTTTAATATCCCATCTCTATCTTATGACATTGAATAAAAGATTAAAATAGGTAATATAAACTCAAGAAATATTGCTAGATTTTGATACAGAATAAATTATCCACATCTCTCATATATCATCTATTAAAACTTAGTTTTTAATTTAATCTCATAAATATTTAATCCATCATGTGATATGCATAATGTTCAATTTATTCCCAATAATTTGAAAAAAATTTATTTACCCCATGTAAAAAATTAAAGGAGCATGTACCTCATTATAATGGAAAGTATAATACATATCGAGAGTGAGCATGAAAAGTCTTACGTAAAAAGACAAATATGTCACATTTATCATAACTTAATGAGTTAAATATCACATTATTATAACACAAGGGATAAGATGCCAAAGTTATCATACCAAATGGGGGCAAAGACCCACATTTATAAGAACACAAGGGAGTACGTCATATTTATAAATTGATTGGCTCAAAGTATATTATATATGAGGGGAAATTTTGTCAATTTATATTTTTTCAGTTAAAAAATGTCATGAAGGCAGTGTTAAACTTTTATAATATTATAGGGGAATAAATTACTTTTTTTTGAATTAGATATATGAAGATATAAATTGCCAGTAACTCAATTTAAGAATGATTTGGACTAGGGCTGTCAATGGGCTGGATTCGGAGCGGATCTGGGTGACTCCGGATCCGGATTCGAATCCGAAAGTCAAAAGTTGTATCCGGATCCGATCCAAGATCCTCCGGATATTCGAAAGAGCTACCGAATTCGAAAAATATTCGATATCCGATTCAAAATCCGGATCCCAAAAAAAATTTAATTTATATCTTAACTTCAAAAGATATTAAAAAAAAAAACTATGAATTATCTAATCCAAAAATATATACAAGATAAAGAGAAATGAAAATGATTGCAGGTAATTTGTGGGAACAAAATACAAGGTTTACCAATTTTACAATAAACAATAAAATTCTACACCTACTTATAATCGAAGGAGGTAGATTGTTGGTAATACCAACTTATACATGTTTAATTGAAAACATTACCACAACATAATTATACCATAACTACAATATCCAAATAGAAGTTGAAGGGGTCACCTCCCATAAGACTTTTTTTTTGTTTTTTTTTCTCACGGTAAATATGTTGTTTTTCCTTTTTTTTTATCTCAAATCAGGCAACCTATCTTCGATAAATTTGGGAAGTTTATGGAATTATTAAAATTGTATCTTGATCGATGAATACTTATAATCAACATTAACGAATTATGTATATAACCGACATTCTAATAGCACGTGAAAGATGAAACATGAAAATTAATGTATGTACTATTATATCAAATATTATTTGGATGCGGATCTTTAATGGATCGGATCAGCCTAGATCCGTATTCGCTCCATATAATTCGGATTACGGATCTTCTTAATCGGATCAGCTCCATCGAATCTCTAATCGAACAATTATCCTAATAAATTGGACTGAATTCGGCTCGGATCCGGATTGAAATCCACCCCATTGACAGCCCTAATGTGGACCGACTGGTAATTCATCAAATTTGTTTTCAGTCAATGAATCTAGTCTGGAAGGACCAATCGCAAATGTTTCGGTACTTTTTGGTCGATTTATAATAAACTTATTTTATTATGAGTGTTTTTTATGGAGAAAATCACACTTTGCTATCTGAACTTTAATATTTTACACTGTTGATCCTAAATTTACATTAATATTGTACTTTTTCTTCTGAATTATTTTGCGAACAATTTTCTTGCCAATGTAGGTTATACGAGGGGTACATGCCAATTTGTATAATGTTTTCGTCATTTAAAATTAGGAAAAAAGTGTAAATATGAAGTTTAGGGAAGAAAACACGATGAGGGTGTAGGGTCAGCTTGTTCAAGGAAAAATGCAACTTCATTGTAAGTTTAAGGGTTTAAACGTGTTTTTGCAATTACATATAATTCAAAATGCAAAAAACATGAAATATTGAACATTATTTATACTTCTAATAAGATGTATAATACAGGGAAAAAAAAAAAAAAAACTTTAGTACGAATCAGCAAATAGAAAATAGATACAAACCTATATTAGTTAGACATTAAAGAGTGAGAGACAAGTAAAATTGAGAACACAGTATATTTTAGGTATATCTTGTAAATTTTACATTTCATTCTTCAAATGAGTTTTTATGTGGTTAAAAATTGTAAAAAAAAAATAATGTTTGACAATATGAAACCGTGGATTTTCTAGTTGATATTGACATTTCAAGGAATAAAGAAGCAAACTTATTAATTAAAGATGCAAAATAATACTTCCTATCAGAACGTCGCACTTTCCCCCTATATTTACACAATTATTGCATCCCCCCCAACCTTACACCCTTGTTGCAGTTTTCTCCTGAATTTTGATGTTTCAGTTTCCCCCTAATTCTACATAGTGGAAATACCCTTCAAATTGGCATGTATTTTTTGCATGACTTGTTTTGGCTGGAAAATTGATCGGAAAATATTTTCAAAAGGGAAAGTCTAATACTAATGTAAATTTTGGATGAACATTTCAAGAAAAGTGCAAATTAACTACAAATTTAGGGGCAAGGTGTGATTTTCTCTTTCTTATGTAGTTTATAGAGAGAATTTCACTTTTCATACCATAATTCAACCTACTTTAGGGATTTTATACCACAACTTTTTCTACCGACACATTTGATATCACAACTCAAATCAACTCGACACATTTGATACTTCCGTCAAATTGGAAACGGAATTGTCACGTGGCCGTTAAAACTTTGCACATTTGATACCATAACTTATGTTGACTGATAATTTTACCCCATAACATTTCAGGTTACCAAAAAAGCCCCACATCTCCAAATTTAGTGACGATTTTAGTCCGCATTGTTGCCAAATTTCCAAATTGACTCGAATAAGACCACGTGCTGACCAATTTAGAACTTTACACATTTGATACCATTACTTATGTTGACTGATAATTTTACCCCATAACATTTCAGGTTACCAAAAAAGCCCCACATCTCCAAATTTAGTGACGATTTTGGTCCATATTGTTGCCGAATTTCCAAATTGACTCGAATAAGACCACGTGCTGACCAATTTAGAAAATTTTACTTATTTTATTTAAATAACTAATTTAATTTATAAACAATATTAATAAATTAAATAATACATTAACATAAATATCACCAAAATTAAGAAAACATATTCTTTTTAAATATAAAATTTAATATTTATTAAAATAATAAATTATATAATTAAAAACTATTTAATATTTATTAAAAAATTAAAAAATAAATAATTATAATTTAATAAAAAAATCCCCACCCCACGCACCCAACCCAACCCACCCCTCCCCTTACCCCCCGATTCCCGAACAGAACCCAAAGCCATCAGCCTGGGTTCTCAGATCCCAGGCCACTGAAGGTCCCAGGCCGACGGTGGCCTGGGACAGAAGACCTAGGCCGACGGGGCCGTGGGAATCGGGGGTAGGGGGAAGGGTGGGGAGGTGGTGGGTGGGGTGGGGATTTTTTTATAAATTAAAATTATTTATTATTTAATATTTTAATAAATATTAAATAGTTTTAAATTATATAATTTATTATTTTAATAAATATTAAATATATTAATTCCTTTTATATAAATTTTATATTTAAAAAAATATATTTTCTTAATTTTGGTGATATTTATGTTAATGTATTATTTAATTTATTAATATTTTTAATAAATTAAATTAATTATTTAAAAAATAAGCAAATTTTCTAAATTGGTCAGCACGTGGTCTTATTCGAGTCAATTTGGAAATTTGACAACAATGTGGACTAAAATCGTCACTAAATTTGGAGATGTGGGGCTTTTTTGGTAACCAGAAATGTTATGGGGTAAAATTATCAGTCAACATAAATAATAGTATCAAATGTGTAAAGTTCTAAATTGGTCAACACGTGGTCTTATTCGAGTCGATTTGGAAATTTGGCAACAATATGGACTAAAATCATCACTAAATTTGGAGATGTGGGGCTTTTTTGGTAACCTGAAATGTTATGGGGTAAAATTATCAGTCAACATAAGTTATGGTATCAAATGTGCAAAGTTTTAACGGCCACGTGACAATCACGTGACAATTCCGTTTTCAATGACGGAAGTATCAAATATGTCGAGTTGATTTGAGTTATGGTATCAAATGTGTCGGTAGAAAAAGTTGTGGTATCAAATCCCTAAAGTAGATTGAATTATGGTATGAAAAGTGAAATTCTCTCGTAGTTTATATATTGGATCATATCCTGGTCCAGTTTTAGGAATAGTTAACAGAAAAAGACTTTAATTTATTGTCATTGCTTCTATGTCAAGAAATAATAAAGTTATGCTAAATCGTTGGAATATTTTAAAAAGAAACTAAAAATTATTTTATATAAAATATAATTCAATTTAATCCGACTTTATAAAAAATTATCAATACCAGGGCTGAAATTCAAACCAAATTATTCGATACTCGGCTCGAGCTCATTTGATACAAGCTTGTTTGAGCTCAGTTCATCAAGCAAATCAAACAAATATGAATAGGACTTCTCGTTTGATAACTTCTGAAGCTCGGCTCGAGCTCGACTCGATAATCAAAAAATGGAAAAAAGACACGTAAGGTATTAAACTACTCAATATTCGGCTTGCGCTCGTTCTTTAAAAAATTCGTTAGAACTCGGTTCATTAAAAAATCAAACCAAGCTCAAACAATAAATTTAAAGCTCGATAAAATTCAAATCAAGCTTGAACAACGTATCGTTCGATACTAATTGACTCATTTACACCTCTACTCAAAACTTGAGCCGGTTCAAATTAGATTTTTCATTTACTTCCTAGAGAATTAGTATTTGACGTTTTGCACTCTAGAAACATATTGACTTAGCATTTTGAACTCTAAATTTGAAAATTGGACACTTTGCACCTCGACTTGTATTTTCTTTAACAATATAGAGGACATTTTGTACAATAGTAGGGTGCACTTTGTTGAGGAGGCCTTAGCCAGTTATTTAAAATGAAGTTCTATGACAAAGAGGTTATGGGTTCAACTCTCATGAATATGGATATTTTCTTTAATTTAATACTAGTCTTCTTCTCTAATATAATACTAGCATTTGTAATTAGTTTATTTTTGTATTTTGTTACTAGTGAAATATATTCGATATAGTCGATTAATGTATTTCCCGTCTCAAAAAATTTAAAAAGTTGCCGTCCTTGCCAAGGAATATGTGATTCTAGAACATAAATTGCCAAAAATTGAATTTACAAATTACAAAGTCTTAAAAAGAAGTATTTCTCGGATACAAAATGTCAATTGCTCATTTCCTAGATAAGACAAGTGACCTTTTGACTAAAAATTAAAGGAAAAAATATAAACTTATCATGTTCCAAACCACAATGTCATTAAAATCGGACTGAATCGCCCGATCAGATAAATAAAATCAGAAAAAATTATTAATGATGAAATACATTTCCCCCCCTTAAAGTATGAGGGTGATATCAGTTACCCCCTTAAAGTATAACTTGTAACACTTAACCCCATCTGTTATAGTTTTGGAGTTTTTATTCCAAAAATACCCCTACCTCTTTCATAATTATGAATTTCTTTATTAGTTTATCAAAAAATAATTATCTATTTATTAATTATGAATTCATCTATCCACTGAACAAAAAACATTATGTTTCAATTTCTCATTTCTTTTGTTTTCTTCCTTATTCAATCTCAATTTTTTTCTTTATTTTCATATTATTATTTCCTTTCATTATATGTTTCAAATTTTTTTCTTTTTTTTTCAATTTTTTTTATTTCTATCTCAAAAATTTTCTTTATATTTTTCTCAATTTTTATTTGGTGATAATTATTTTTTTTTTCAAAATGTTGATTAATTCTTCTTTATTTTCTTTCTCGCAAAATTCAAGTTTGACACACACCCTAATATTGGTAATTATTATGTTTGTATTGAATTTACTTTTGATTAGTAATAGATGCATAAAGAAGTTAGCATAATTTCATATTGATGCATTAACGATACAAGCATGAGTAAATTTCGAATTTTTCAAGAAAATTTTGAAAGAGAATTACTCAAAATTTTTAATTATAATTTGTAATTAAAAAAATACGATAATTATCACTAAATAATATTTGAGACAAATTGTAAAGAAAAAATTGAGATATAAATAAGGAAACAATTGAAACAAAAAATAAAGAGAACAATTTGAAACGCAATTAAAGGAAAACTTTAGATGAAAATAAAGAAAATAATTGAGACCAGAAAATCGAATGAAACAAAAGACATGAAGAAATTGAAACATAATTTTGTTTGGTGGATGGATGAATTCATAAAGATTTTTGTTTTTCTTTTTTGTTAAATTAATAAAGAAACAATTTATTTTTATAAAAGGGGCGAAGGGTAATTTTGAAATAAAATGTTCAATATTATTTCAAAGGGGGTAAGTGTTATAATCAATATTTTAGAGGGTAATTGGTACTACTCTAATACTTTAAGGGAGAAAACTGTATTTCACCCAATTATTAAATTCTACAAAAGTATTGGAAAGAAGAAAGTAGAAGACTGAATAAATATAGACTACAAAATGTGACTCAAAGATATATCATTTCTAGCCAAGAAAGCATTTTAAATCCATTACTTGTAAGATTGATGTCGAATCATGCAAGGCTCCACCATCTTTCCTTTGTCAGATGTATATTCCAAATTGTTCTAAGTTTCATTTTAATATTAAGATGCAATTGAAATTTTCTGGAGAACACACTCAAAACCGAGAATAAAATATTTCCAAACAATATAAGTATCAATTTTATTTTAGTCTGAGCTTCAACATGATTGTTGATAAGATAGGAGTTTAAAAAGAAAAAATAATTAGTCGAGTTGACCGCGTACGTCTTAAAATTAATTTATTGACATTTAAATAAAATTTAATATTTCTTATTCTTTCAACATGTCAACTTGTTGAAACTTGAATTCGAATGAACGCCAAAATACGTACAGTATAAAAATTACATATCTGTATGTTATTTAACTTGATTTATTATTTATGATGAAACGAACTCTTTCATAAACCAAGATTAAATAAAATAACTTATATTTAGCTTTACTATAAAAGCGTCCTAATTGGTCTTGTGTACAACTGAATGCTTAGTTCCATTTTTTATTAGGGATGAGTATTCGGTCCGAATCGGACCGAATCGAATCGAATTTCTGTTCTAGGCCGATTCGGTCCTGAAAAAATGAGGACTGTTTATCGAACTTATTCGGTCAGGTTCGATATAAAAACCAATCGGTTTCATTCAGTCCGGTTCTATTCAATATGTACCGAATTTTATGCTAAACCATTTTTTTCGGATACCCAATCTTAAAATTTCAGTGGTTCAATTCAGAATGGTTCGATTCGATCCAATTCGATTCGGATCAATCCAATTTTTTCCACTATAAAAGGGAAGAAAAGCAAGAAGTGAGAAGATGAAGGGGTAGGGTTTTAAGAAATGCTTTTGTAAAGAGGGAATTGCACTTTTTATACCAAACATTTACCTACTTTGTACATTTCATGCCACACCTTTCATAATTGCATATTTCATACCAAAATCAATCAACCTTTTTCAATTTCATACCGACATTAAATCAAAAAAAAAAAACCTCGCGGGCATTGTACTACCACATATGCTATTCTTGTTCATCATTTTTTTACAATTAACCCCTTGCCCCCCTAAAATGTTCCAATTTTACCCTTGGATGTTATTAGTACTAATAAATATGTAAAATATTGAAATTTATGGGCAATTATAAATTATATCAATTAATGAATATGATGATTTTGAATTGAAACAATAGTACCACATAGGGTCTCCTCAATTTGAGGAAACCGTAATAAATCATATGATCGATAACATTCCTGCTTCTTTTTCGAAAGGGTACAAACTATAATAAAATACGGAATTCTTTATCTATGAAAATCATACACAATCGTAATTTTGTAATTTTTCTGCCAAATTTTTAAGTATAATTCATTTACAAAAAATAAAAAATAAAAAATTCTCGTGTTTGTCACTTTCTTATAATTAATTCCTTGCCCCTAAAATGTTACAATTTTGACCATTGATTTTGAGCTGAAAATCTCGAATATGGTCTACTCAGTTTGGGGAAACCATAATAAATCGTAAATTTGAAAAGACCTAGTTACAAAAATACACCCCATGTATTGGTTGTGACAAAAAAAAAAACCCTCAGGGGGGTATTTGCAATTGTACAGGGGTATTTGCAATTATACAGGGGGGTATTTGCAATAATATAGGGGTTTTTTTAGGGGCAAGGGATTAATTATAAGAAATTGAAAAATACAAGGGGTTTTTTTTGTAATTGAATTATACTTAAAAATTTGACAGAAAAATTACAAAATTATGATTGTGTATGATTTTCATAGGTAGAGAAGACCGTATTTTATTATATTTTGTACCCTTTCGAAAAAGAAGCAGGAATGTTATCGATTGTATGATTTATTACGGTTTTCTCAAATTGAGAAGACCCTATATGGTACTACTGTTTCAATTCAAAATCATCATATTCATTAATTGATATAATTTATAATTGCCCATAAATTTCAATTTTTTACATATTTATTAGTACTAATAACACCCAAGGGTAAAATTGGAACATTTTAGGAGGCAAGGGGTTAAATGTAAAAAAGTGATGAACAAGAATAGCATATGTAGTAGTACAGTGCCCGCGAGGTTTTTTTTTTGTGATTTAACGTCGGTATGAAAATTGAAAAAGGTTGATTGATTTTGGTATGAAATGTGTCATTCTGAAAGGTGTGTTATGCAATGTATAAAGTAGGTAAATGTTTAGTATGAAAAGTGACATTTTTTTTCTTTTTTCTTTTTTCTTTTTTCTTTTTCTTTTTTTTTTTTAGAGTTAACGGACACGTGCGGTGCACGTGTCCAATTCCATCCAAAATTTAACGGTGGTATGTAAATTGAAAAAGGTTTATTGATTTTGGTATAAAATGTGCAATTATGAAAGATGTGGTATGAAATATATAAAGTAGGTAAATGTTTGATATAAAAAGTGCAGTTCCCTCTTTTTGTAAAATACTAAACCTTTCTTTTGTAAAGAGAGACAACTTTTGGTTGCACAACCTTGGGAAGAGTGAAAAATTGCTTTTCTTCTCTCTCTCCCATTCTTTAATTGACCTTTTAATTTGTCTTTCTATATCTTTGTATGTATGTTAGTATGTATATAGAAAAGCGGGTTAAAACAAAAAAAAATTGTGTCATTAATAAAACAACAAGGTTAACAAGCAAAATAATAGATAAAGTCGGTAAAATAAATGAATGAAATAAGCTAAACACGGGATAACAAAAAATCAGATCAAATCGATAAAAGAACAAAAACAAATAAATGAGTTAATTGGCAAAAAAAAAAAAGTGAAATGTGTGAGAAAATAGGTTAAATAAGCAAAATAATAAGTAAAATCTGACTAAATTGGTTTCAACCGGAGAAACTTAGTGACTTGATTAACAAATGTAAAAATTGACTGAAATTGATTACACTTGAGATAATTATGGATTGATTAAGAAATGAGATAAACCACAAAAAAATAGATGAAATCGGTGAAAGAACGGGCTAAAATAATAAAAAAAGAAATGATAAACTCCGTGTAAAATAGGTACAAGCGATATTTTTTTCAAAAATTCTTAAGAATTGATCACTTATTAAAGAATCTGAAAACAAAAGGTCACATTCAGGCTATATGAATAAAAAAAAAAGTATTATTTAGTTAACTGAAAAACTTATAATTGGCTTAAGCCAAAATAAGTCAAAACATAGAATGGTTAAAATTGTTGAAAACGGGTAAGATTTTACTATATATATATGATAAAAAAAATTGGTAAATCAGAGTAAAAATGGGTTAGATAGAAGAAAAACGACTTAAATAAAAAAAATGGTGCCATTTATAAAACAACGGGGTAAGCAGGATAGGTAAAATCGCCTAAAATTGGGTTAAACCGAAAATAATTGGTGAATTGATTAATAAATTTGATAAAACACAAAAATGGGTAGAATCGGTCGAAAAATGGGTTAAAATAACAAAAAAAAAAAAGATAAACTCAGTGTATAAATACAGGCGCAGTCGGTGTTTTTTTGGACAATTCTTAAGAAATGATCAATTATTAAAAAACCTAAAAAGAAATCACATTTCTTTGATACGAATAAACTAACGTAATCATATTTAGTTAATTGAAAAACTTATAATTGTCTTAGGCTAAAAATAAGTCATAATATATAAGTGGTTAAAACTGGTGATAACAGCAAAACAATGGGATAATGGGTAAGATCGAATAAAAATGAGTTCAAGCAACAAATTATGGTACGACTGATAAAATATTGAGGTAAATCAACAAAACACGGGTAAACTGGTAAAAAATGAATGACACCGACTAAACACAAGATAACAAAAAATGGGTAAAATCGATAAAGAACAAGAACAAAAAACGAGTTAAATTGAAAAAAAAAATGTGAAATAGTTGAGAAAATAGTATACATCGGCAAAATAATAGGTAAAATTGGGTTAATGCGGATAGAATGAGTGAATCGATTAAAGAATGGGATAAAGCACAAAATATGGTGAAATCAATGAAAGAACGGATTAAAATAACACAAAAACAAAAGGTAAACTCAAGTAAAACTGGAGGAAATCGATGAAAGAACATGTTAAATATAGGGTAAACTTAATGTAAAAGTAGGTTTACACTACAAAATCGGGGAGAGTTGGTAAAAATAGGTTAGATTCGTTAAAAAATGATTAGACATGTAAAGAAAATGGATGAGTTTAGTAAAAGATAAGATAAAATTGGTTAAATCGATAAAAAAAGAGTAATTCCGGAAAATGACCTTTCAACAAATTGAAATTATAAAAATGACCTTGTTGCAATATACTCATACCAACCTTATTTTCAAAAGAAGCCCTTTAGAAAAGAAAAAGAATAAAAGACCCATAATTAATTAAATAATGGGAATAAGTGAAGAAGTAGCAGAATTAAAAAACCAATTAATCATAATAAATAAAATATTACAAAAAGAAGAGATTATTAAAGATAGTCATCAGAATTATCTAGAAAAAATAGAACATAGATTTTTATATAATGAAATTTGGACAGAACAATATTTACAGGGAACACATTACCAATAGAATCCTATAATTTAATAAAAGAAGAACATAAATGTCCTCATGGATATAATTTTCCTCATTTATATCATACATTAGATCCACAACTAAATAATATTACTGACATGCTAATGCATTTAATAAATTACACTATAAAACAAGAAGATATTCATGAAAATATAGTTATTATACAAGGACAATTGGGATATTTAGTGAATGAAATAGAAATAATCAAAAAATGCAAACCAGAAATACCTGATAAACAAATTCAACAAATTTCACCTCCAAGAAAATTTACTTAATGGAAGAACAAGTAGAGGAAATTAGAAATATGATTGACCAATTAAATGTAGTTGAAATAGAACAAGGGAAAAAACATACGAGTTTTACAAATAATAATGAAGTAATTTACAGGTATGAGTCAGATGATTCTATCCCTGCATATATGGAAAAAGGAGAGGGTAGTCAAGTAAAAGAGGAACAAGAAGATGATGAAAATAATAAAAAACGAAAGTCTGGTAGGTTTGAATGGGTCGATGTTGATCCAGAAAACCTTAGAGAAAGAAGTGGTTTTTACCAAAGAAAACAAGGAGGATTCCGAAAACTACCAGATGAATATACACCCCGTTTACAACAAATAAAACAAGGAATTTTAGATGTAGATTGTACCATAAATGCAGAAGCATTGAAACAAGAATGGGCAAACCAGGTAAACTTAATTCTACAAACAGATGACATATTTAAAAATGCCTCAATGGATAATATATGGAATTATATATTATTTAAAACAAAAGGAAATGTGTTTCAATATTTAAGTGATTACAAAGATATTAGCAAATTAAAAGAAGCAAGTCAAAATAATATAGAAAAATTTTATTGGTCAGTAATAGCACTTATATGGAGAGAATTTGTTGGTCAAGATCAAATAAATTATGCAGAAAAAGTTACAGAAAAACAAGATGAAATAGCAACCTGGCATATAAATAGTATGACTATCTGTGATATGTGTTGCTACGAAAATTATGTTTGTGAATTTTCAAAAAAAAATTATAGATTAAAGAAAGAAAATCAGGTACATATGCAAAAATTATTACTAATAAAACTACCATACCCAATAAATAAAATTTGTTTGAATAGATTTAATGAAGGAGTAAAAAATGGAACTGTAGCAGATAGTATAGGAGGAGTAGTTCTAGTAGGACGAGAATATATAATAGAAAAATGTATACAACAGAACGAAACAAAAATGGTAAAACAAGTTAGTAAAGTTTGTTGTGAAGGTAATCCAGGAATACCACAACAATATGGGTGTAAAGAAAATAAAGAAATCAAGCATAAAAAGAAATATCATAAAAATAAATATTATAATAAAAAATATAAATGGAAGAAACGACCTTTTAAAAGGTTTAAAGAAGAATTTTATAAAAAACCAGAACGATTTTTTAGATGAAAACAAAATAAAAAATA
Source organism: Penstemon barbatus (assembly GCA_003313485.2). NCBI lineage: Eukaryota > Viridiplantae > Streptophyta > Magnoliopsida > Lamiales > Plantaginaceae > Penstemon > Penstemon barbatus. The sequence continues at coordinate 11,398,831 of CM064884.1, read as the reverse complement.
TTGTCCAGAAGGAAAAAAGAAATGTAAATGTTGGTTATGTAAAGAAGAAGGTCACCATGCATGCCCAAAAAGAAAAAACAAAGAACAAAAAGAAATTCTAAAAGTTGCAGAGTTAAGAAGTTTAGAACCAATTGAGTCAGATATATCAGATTTTGAAGATATATATGTGTTACTAACTGATTCAGATTACGAAACAGAAAATGAAGCAGAATCATCTGCAGAATCAGAATAGAAGAAATCCAAATTCTACCTTCATAAAAATAGAAATGAAAGGTTATTATTATTCATCTTATATTGATACGGGAGCAAGTATTAGTTTTGCTTCCAAAAATATAAAAGGATTAGTCTGGAGAGAAACAGAAAGACCGGTAAGAATTATGATAGCAGATGGAAGTACACATAAAATAGAATTAGCTAGTTATTATAATAAAATAAAAATTTTAGACAAATCAAAAACTCCTTATATATTTATGGTATCATCACTATATAAACAAGAATCAAGATTTGATATTATTTTAGGAAATAATTTTCTGAGATTATACCATCCTTTTATACAATGGTTAGAATATATAGAGTTAAAGGCACCAATAGGAAGAATGATAAAAATTCCAATTATAGACAACTTCGAACGAACAAGGCTAAAAATATTACATGTCCTTAATGAGACATTATTTTATATGAAAGAAAACGGTAAGACAAGTGTTGAGCAAAAAATAGAAAATCTTTTAGAAGAAACTTGCTCAGAAGATCCTCTAGATGTAAAAATAAATATTAACGAAGAACAAATCGTTATAGAACTAAAAGATCCAAATCAAGAAGCAAATGTTCCAAATATGATACCCTATTCAAAAAGAGATATAGAAGAATTTACAAGGGATTGTAAAGAATTGTTAGAAAAAAAGTTAATAAGAGAGTCCAAAAGTAGACATGCTGCTCCAGCATTTTATGTAGAAAATCATAACGAAATAAAACGAGGAAAAAAAAAAAGAATGGTAATAAATTACAAAAAATTGAATGATGCTACTATAGGAGACGCACATAAATTGCCTCGAAGAGACTCAATAATGGAAAAAATAAAAGGAATGACTTGGTTTAGCTCTTTAGATGCTAAATCTGGGTATTATAAATTAAGGTTACATGAAAATACAAAACCATTAACCGCATTTACTTGTCCCCCAGAGAAACATTATGAATGGAATGTATTACCATTCGGGTTAAAACAAGCACCAGGAATTTTTCAAAGATATATGAGTAAAAATTTGAAAGGATAGAAGGAAATATGTCTTGTATACATAGATGATATTTTGATCTTTAGCAATAGTTCTAAGGAAGACCATTTAAGGAAAGTAGCAATTGTACTTGAAAGATGTAAACAAAAAGGTTTAGTCCTAAGTAGAAAAAAGGCACAAATTGCAAAACAAGAAATTGAGTTTTTAGGAACAATAATAAAGTCAAATGGAGAAATAGAATTACAAAAACATGTTTTAGAAAAACTACACTTATTTCCAAATAAAATAGAATATAGAAAACAATTACAAAGGTTTCTTGGATGTCTAAATTACATATCTGAGTTAGGATATTTAAAAGAATGTGCTAAGGAAAAGAAGAAATTGCAAGAAAAAATAAGTACTAAAAAACAATGGTTTTGGAAAAATTAAGATAGTAAAATAGTTGAAAAAATAAAGCATATTTCAAAAAATTTACCAAAATTATATAATCCGACCTCTAATGATTATTTAATTATCGAAACTGATGCCTCCGACGAAGTATGGTCAGGATGTATGAAGTGTATACAAGGCAAAACACAAAAAAGTGAAGAAATTAAAAGAGCAAAAGTATGCAACTTAAACAATGAAATCAGCTCTACGAGCAAAAGTACACATGATACTGATAAACTATTCATAGAAATGACAACAAATAAAAATCCCGAAATATTATGCAGGTATATATCCGGAATGTTTTCCGAAACAGAAAAAAGGTATCCAATACATGAAAAAGAAACATTAGCATGTTTACGAACATTCAAGAAGTGGAGAATTGATCTGTTACCCAAGGAATTTGAACTTAGAACGGATTCAACATATTTAACAGGATTCATTAGATACAAGTTGCAAGCCAACTATAACCAAGGACGGTTAATAAGATGGCAGCTTGAATTAAGCAGATACCCAGCAAAAATAAAATATATAAAAAGCAGTAATAATATTATTGCAGATACATTAACAAGAGAGTTTGCAACAGGAAACAATAACTAATGGAAGGAGCAATAGCAACACTAAAGAACCAAGCGAAACAAATAAAAGGTAACATTGAAGCAAAAATTCATGAATTACAAGAATTGGAAAAAGCTATACTATCACTAGACGCAACATACAAACCATCAGAGTTTAGCATGCTAAGCGTGGTGGACGAACAAAAAAAAAAGTAGAAGTTCCCGCAGATATTAAAATTCAGGAAACATCTTCATCAAAAAAGTATTATGTCATCTTCAACGGACCAACCAAAGGAGCAATCTTTGACGAATGGCATAAAACATCATTGTTTATCAACGGTCACAAAGGAATTATTCACAAGGCGTACAAAACTTTCGCAGAAGCAAAACTTGCAGTTGAAGAAAACAAGGCAATTTCTGAAGGAGAAGTTAAAGCTCAACCATTTAAATCAGCATTAGTCAGCCCAAAAACAACAATGGCAGATCAACCATCCTCTTCAATGAAGGTACTTGGCAAAATAACAAGGCTCACACAGGTACCTACAAGGCAGGAACATATCCAAATTAAGCAACTAAGTAAAAAAGAAAAATTTCAGGAACATCTAGAAATGCTATACAATTGGACAGATGAAGACATAACAAAATTTTTCTATCCAACAGAGAAAAGAATAACAGGACCCAAAGCAGTTATTATTAGTGGAGCAAGTCCATTAATGACGTACAAATTCTTTCAATATGGATTAATTGACACAATATACATCGACAAAGCACACAATACTTCAAGAATTCAGTCAAGGGATTCAACAAACAGTAAAAAATTATCTAAGGTATTTCGGAAAGGATAGAGAAGTATACTTAAAAATATACAGATCATATCCTATTTTAATGAAAAAGACGAAGTACAAGTGCCAGCATATTCACTTATCTACATGGGAGTATCTAACGGAACGTATCCAATTCGTGACCAACCAGTTAAGGAAGAAAAAGGAAGTCATCAACTTATAAATGCCGGATTAGTCCATGAAGTTGTTTCTATGCTGCAACGATTAACCGAAGAATAAAAAATAAAGATAAATTACAAGAATGAAAACACAATGATTTATTCAAATTTTAAGGATAAAATTAGAGGTGATGAATTCAGAACATTTATGGACTTTGAAGACGATGTGATGAAAATCCAAGGAGTATTCAACAAATTATCTGTGGAAGAAAAACTCCAATTATGTGAAACACTGAAGGTTTTCAAAGCACACAAATGTGACCACTGTATGGACCAGTCCAGTGAAGGAGAAACTGAAGAAGAAGACAAAAGAAGAATAATTGAAGATTAGAAATTAGAGGAAGAAAATAAGGGAAGAAAATAATTGAAGGTTAGAAACTAGCAGAAGAAAATAAGAGAAGAAGACAAAAGAAAAAGGTGTTGGCAAAGAAAATAAGTGGGAGTAATTATGTAACATTTTACTTTTAAATCAGAAGTGGAATCTAGAATAGGCCATTATGTAAACACCATTATGTAATTAGACTGTTCTGTAGGCCCTAAAATAAATCCTTATCACCTTAAGTGATCTGGATGAGTGGTGGAAGATATATTCCCCCTCCTATAAATAATGTAATCTACTTCAGTTGTAAGGTGTGCGAAAATTAATAAAAGAACTTTGTTTCTAAAATTTCTCTCAATAAACAAAAAATCTTGAAGTTTTTAACTTCTGAATAGGATTTTAATTAAAAAGAAATCAATAATATTACTACTAAGGAATTCAGATATCACCAGCAAGAAACTCCAAGGTCAAGATCAACCAAGATATAACAGGTATGTATGATTTAGATTTAATTTCAAAGAATCCATTTTTACAATATCATATATTAGGAGTTTTAAATAAATCACGAATTGTTTCAGTACTCACAGATACAAGAGCATCTATATCACATGTTCATCCAAAATATGCAGTAGCTAGATCTGAAGCACCACCAGTTATTGTAGAAACTGTAAAAGGAGAAAAAATATGCAATGAAAAAACTACTCTAGAACTTTTGTTTCATGAAGAATTAAAATTTAATCTTACCATATACATAGATGAATGCAATGTAGGAGCTGATATACTATTAGGAATAGATTTTTTAGAACAATTAGACTATGAAATACATTCACATCATCTACAATTACAAGGAGTAAATATTCCAAGAATAAAGTTACCTAGTTACGAAATGAATTTGCCAATATGAACTCATCAGTGGAAGAATTTGATAGGCATATACAACTATTAGAACAAGAAGAAACTTTTGGAATATTTTCAGCACAATCAATCATTGAACATAAGATAGAAAAAACTAAGAAAGCAAAACTAGATCTTAAGGAAGGGCAACACTTTAATACATCAATATTTGAAAAATTAAAACGAAAAAATATCATTTATCACGGTTTATTCTCTCAAGAAGTACCAATAGATATAAAAAGTATTTGAGGAACTATTGTGATCCCTATAATTGATAGTGAACAAATAGCAGCCAGAATAGAAAAAATTAAAAATAAAGAAGACAAAAATAAAATAGGATATATTCAAATTGCTACTATACAAGTATTAATAAAATCAACTTTCAAAGAAGGAATTGATTCACCAATAGCCTTAATAGCCTACGATCGAAGAATAAAAGATATTTAAGATTTAGTTTTAGGTCTAACAATGGGAAATCTAGCGTATAAAACATTGAAATTTAATTTAGGAATTAAATATGCTATTCCTTTATCTACAAAGAACTTAGATAACAGTATTTGTTTAGGATATAAATTTGCAAGAGAAGAATTAATGGAAGAAGGAGATCAACCATTTAGTTTAACATATATGGTAGAATATGCTCTAACAAATAGCCATCATAGTATAAATTTTCTCGAATCTATCTATCTAGATAAATTATTTGAAGGAATAGTACAAGTTAAAAAATTACCAACAAAAAATATAACAATGGAAGGAACTAGTGATCAAATTAGACGTTCGATATCATTTAGGCCTTCTTATATAAAACAGCTACCTCTGGAACAGCCAAAAAATCTTATAAAACCTGAAAACAAAGAAGAAAACGAATATAAGAAGTTAGAGAATAAAATTTCAGATTTAACTAAATATTTAGAAGAAAAATTATGAATAATAATCAAGAAAAAAGTTGCGAAGAAATATCAAATTTAATTAACCATTACGAAGAAAGATTAAATTATTTAAGAACTACGTCTCTTAGTACTAAAATATATAAAATAAACGAAGAAATTATAAGAAAAATGATTAAAGAAGCTAAAGATTCATGCACAACATGTAATTGTTATACAAAAGAAAAAATTTCTAATAAAAATCAAACATCCGCTGCCTCTGACCAATTTTTGGTATCAGAGCCAAGTAACGAAAGTGGAGAAAATAGAAAAAATACAAGAGAAATTACAAAAAATTAATAAAGAAATTGAACATAATAAAGCTATTTTAGCCTACGCACAATTTCTAAGGCTTCAATCTTATGCCCCAGATATAATAGAATTCAAAATAAATATATTAGAAAGATGAAAAACTGATTTCGAACATGAATTACATAAACAAAAATTAATATATCATATAGAAGGTAAAATAACAAACAAAGAATACTAAAATGAAAAATAAGGAAATAGAAGGCAATATTGCAAATACCACTCCTACAGTAAAAGGCCCCTGGAGGTCATTTTTAGAATTTAAACTTTCCAAAAGGTCAATTTTAAAATCTACTCATAAAAAAAATGGGTTAAACCTGTGAAAAATGGTTGAGATGGAAATATCAAGTTAAATGAAGAAAATAATAGATATTGTTCATTCGTTCAAATGGTTATTTTAGAATAATAATTCAGTAGACATGTAGTTTCAGATTAAAAATACTTATAGTTATAGTTCATTTTTTATTTTCAAGTTTTGATTATAAGTATTTATGATAAATTTTTTGTAAACATAGTAATACTTAAAGTAAATTAGTTAAAAAAATATATAATATGTCATTATGATAGTATATTGAAAAATAATTGTATGATTCAACTAACATAAAAAATTAGTTAATCACGTGTAACGCATGTAAACTTTCCTAGTTTATTAAAAAGTCGATGTGTGATGTTGATTTTGTGTTACAGCAGGCATATTTTTAGTTAAGGAGTTTTTGCAAATTATGCAAAGCATAAGGAATAATTTTTGTTGAAAGTAATGTTGTTTTCTTGCTTTGTTGGTTTAGGCATAAGCAATATATACCACAAGTGCGAGAGAATTGCACTCGTGGTACAAAACTATATATTGATTCTTACTTGAGGTACCATAAAAATCGAGGCCGATATATTTGGTATCACACTTTAAGAAATCAATCACTTTTGGTACCACCGTTAAAAATGGACGTTAACTGATGATGTGACAATTAAGTTTTATTGCAAAATTTATACCATTTCTTATGTTTACTGACAATTATACCCCTAACATTTCATGTAGTCAAAATAACCCCACATTTTAAAATTAATTGACAAATTTAGTCCACATTGTTGCCCAATTTCAAATTGGCTCCGTGAAAAGTGGACGTTAACTGATGATGTAGCAGTTAAGTTTTATTGCAAAATTTATACCATTTCTTATGTTGACTGACAATTATACCCCTAACATTTCAGGTTGTCAAAATAAGCTCACATTTAAAAATTTATTGACAAATTTAGTTCACATTGTTGCCCAATTTCAAATTGGCTCGAATAACACACTTGCGGAGCAATTTAGAGATTATACTTATTATATTTACATATTTATTTAACCTATTTAGTTTTATAAATATTATTAATAGACAAAATAATACTTTAATATAAATTCGACAAAATATCGATTAAATTTAAAATTTATTAATATTTATTAAAAACAAAGTTATATATTATAAATAGGTAAAATTGCAGAAAACGTCCCAAACTAATTACTGATTTTGGATTTTCGTCCCGAACTATTTAACTTGGCGAATTTCATCCCGTAATTTAATATTTTTTTGGAATTTCGTCCCAAACTAATTACTAATTTTGATTTTTCGTCCCAAACTATATCAACTCGCCAAATTTCGTCCCATAATTTACCATTTTGTATGAATTTAGTCCCAATATTAAATTTCTAATTTAATGAAAATGACGTTCAATCTTGTAATTAGTTTGGAACGAACTTTGAAATATTATATAATTATTCATGTTAATATTTACCATGTCATGACACTTAAGCAGCCATGTGATAATTCATCGACAAATGCGCAATTCCGTCTTATAATTATGGTGGGACGATATTCCAAAAAAATATAAAATTACGGGACGAAATTCGCCAATTTAAATAGTTTGGGACTAAAATCCAAAATCAGTGATTAGTTTGGGACGATTTTTGCAATTTTGCCTTATAAATAAAATAATTATAATTTTAAAAAAAAACTAAACCCATCCCTACACCCCACCCCATCCCCTCCGTAAAACCACCCCTACCCCATCCCAGGTCGCTGGTGGCCTGGGGTCGTTAATTTATTTATAAAACTAAATAAGTTAAATAAATTTGTAAATATAATAAGTAAAATCTGTAAATAGGTCCATATGTGTTTTATTCGAGCCAATTTTGAAATTGACCAACAATGTGGACTAAAATTGTCAGTTAATTTGAAAATGTGGCGTTATTTTGACAACCCAGAATGTTAAGGGTATAATTGTCAGTCAACATAAGTAATGGTATCAATGTTGCAATAAAACTTAACTGTTACGTCATCAGTTAACGTCCATTTTTAACTGTGGTACTAAAAGTGATTGATTTCTTAAATTGCGGTACCAAATGTATTGGCCTCAATTTTTATAGTACCACAAGTGAGAATCGATATATAATTTAGTACCACAAGTGCAATTTTCTCAATAAGGAATATTTTAAGTTGAGGGTAGATTTGTTTCTTGCTTTGTTGGTTTAATCATAAGGAATATTTTTAGTTGAGGGTAGAGTTGTTTGCTTCTTTTTTTTCGCTTTATTGGTTTATGTACTCAAAAGTCGAAGGAAAGCTTCAAGAAGTACAGTAGATGTTTGATGCTGATTTCATTTTACTGCACGCACAAGGAATATTTTTAGTGGAGGAGTTTTTGCAAATTATGTAAAGCATAAGGAATATTTTTAGTTGAGGGTAGAGTTGTTTTCTTGCTTTGTTGGTTTACGTATATAAAAGTCCGTCTCGATAGGCTGAAAATCAAACCAAGCTATTTGATATTCGATTCGAGTTCATTCCATAAAAGCTCATTTGAGCTTGGTTCGTCAAATAAATCAAATAAGCTTGAACATGATTTTTCGTTTAATAAGTTTTGAAACTCGGTTTGAGCTCGACTCGATAAGCTAAATATGAAAAAAATACATGTAAAATATCAAGCTACTCAATACTCGCTTTGAACTCATTCGATAAAAGCTCATTTGAGCTCGGTTCGTTAATAAATCAAACCAAACTCAAACACAAAATTTCAAGCTTGATGAAATTCAAACCAAACTTGAACAAGGTCCCGTTCAATACCATTCGACTCGTTTACACCCCTAAATGTAATGTAATCACATTGCATGACCCTTGCTTTATTGCACATTATTGCACCAGCACCACAAAATTAACTTGCTTCCTTTAATATCTCAATATCTGTCGTATATTGTTATTATTATTATTAATATTATTAAATACCACCACGTGATATTTATTTTGACATTGAATAAAAGATTAAAATAGATAAAATAAACTCAAGAAATATTGTTAGATTATGATACATAATAAATTATCCACGTCTCTCATATATTATCTATTAATACTTGATTTTTAATTTAATCACATAAATATTTAATCCATCATGTGATATGCATAATATTCAATTTATCCTCAGTGATTTGAAAAAGATCTATCTATCTCATGTAAAAATTTAAAGGAGCATTTACCTCATTCTAATGAAAAGTATAATACAAATCGAGAGTGAACAAGCAAATTGTTGCGTAAAAAGACAAAACTGTCATTTAGAGAGTCATATTTATTATAACACAATAAATTAAATATTATATTATCATAGTCACATTTATCATACTAAATAGGGTAAAAACCCACATATATAAGAACACAAAGGGGTAAAATATCATGTTTATAAATTGATTGGGTCTATATAAGTATATTATATATGAGGGAAAATTTGTCAATTCGTACTTTTTAAGTTTAAAAATGTCATGAAGACATTGTGAAACTTTTTTAGTATTATAGTTTTTATTTACATGAAGACGAATTTAAAATATTAAACGTGGATAAATTGCCAGTAATTCAATTTAAGAATGATTTGGACCGACCGGAAATTCATCAAATTTGTTTTCATGTAAATGAATCTAGTCTAGAAGGACCAATCGCAATATTTTTTGGTCGATTTATTATAAACTTATTTTATTATGGGTGTTTTAATGGATAAAATCAAACTTTGCCATCTGAACTTTTTACACTCTTCATCGTAAATTCACTTAGCCTCTTGAACTCTTTTGCGAACAATTATCTTGTCAATCTAGGTCATATGAGGGGTATATACCAATGTGTAGAATGTTTTCGTCATTTAAAATCAGGGGAAAAGTGTAAATATAAAGTTTAGGGGAGAAAGCACAATGAAGATGTAAATTCAGCTAGTTCATTGGAAAATGCAACTTTATTGTAAGTTTAAGGGGCAAAAGGTGTTTTCCCAATTAAAAATAATTCAAAATTCAAAATGCAAAAGACATGAAATTATAAACATTATTTATACTTGTAATAAGATGTATAATACAGGAAAAAAAATAATTCTCTCAAATTAACAAATAGAAAATAGATACAAACATATTGTTGGATAAGGATGAAGATGAAGGCACTGAAGACATTTTGATAAGGGAGGTTTTGATGCATTCCAAAACTTCAAAATAGGCTAAGTATGGATTAACTTAGCTGATGGTCCCTTAAAGGAATTTTGACTAAGTAATGAAGACATCAGAAGAGTCAAATTTCAAGGTCCAAGATTTTTGATCTGCTGAAGGAAAGATATCAGACTGATGAAGATCAGCCGACTCAAATCAGATTTGTTCAAGTTTGAGATCAGCTTAGTTCGCCATCAGACTTGCACTTTCGTCAGACAAGTGGAAAGGATCATAAAGTCTTTCCAACGGTAATAAATGCCCCTTGGAGTAATAAATGCTGAAGTACAAGGTTATTAAAGACAAATAATTGAAGAAACGCTTCGTATCAGCTGGGTGCATTTAATGCTGCCTGCAGAAAAGTACTGTTGACAGTACGGACATCTGCAGAGAGCCGTTCGCGGAAATTAAGGACCAATACTCGAGGTATTTGAATTATGTCTCTCTTCAATGGACATTTTTCAAACCTCAAGTATAAATAGCTGAAAGAGACGAAGAGAAAACAACAACACAATCTCTGAGAAATTTTCGAAGCAGAATTCTTTAAGTCTCAAGAACATCTCACTCATCAGCTTAGTCATTTGTTGACGAAAAGCAGAGTTAAAGAACAAAGCTAAATACATCTTCTGAGTGAATTTGTAAAACTAAGTGTTGTGAGAAGTAGATATCCATATGTGTGAGTGATATTACTTCAGAGAGTAGGATTTCTTTGTGATTTCTTACTGCGCACTTACGGCCTGTTCATTTGTTGTTAGGCGTAAGCAGAGTGTACTGGTTACTTTGTGTTTCTAGTATAACCCAAGATCTAAGAGACTTGGAAGAGTGGACTAAAGGATTTAAATCCATATAACCACTATAAAATTCTGTGTGTTTTACTTGCATTTTTAATTGCATATTTCAAGGCTGCATAAAACATTTTAGTTAACTATTTGAAAAAGGTTTAAAAGGAGTTTACAAAACTAGGAAAACATTTTTCAAACTACTGAGGACACTTGTGAAAAACACTTTGAAAATCCGCTGCAAGTACTCTAAGTATTGAAACTGATTTTAACAAAATCAGCTAAGTAATTATCAGATTAGTGGTCATCTAAGCTGTTCAAAGATTTGTTCGCGATCAGCGTAGTAACTTACAGTTTGATAACAGCTTTGTCTGTTTTAAGTTATAACAAAAGTTTTAAAGTTAAGAAGGAAATTAAAAAGTTAAGAGGTCTATTCACCCCCCCCCCCCCCTCTCGACCTCATCTGACCACTTGGGACCAACACATATATTAGTTCGACATTACAGTGAGAGATTAAGTATAAAATTGAGCACACAATATACTTTAGGTTTATCTTGTAAGTTTGGCATTTCATTCTTCAAATGAGTTTTCAAGTTGTAAAAAATTGTAAAAAAAAATAGTTTGACATTGCGAAATCGTGGATTTTCTAGTTGATATTGACATTTCAAGGAATAAAGAAGCAAACTTATTAAGTTAAGATGCAAAATAATACTTCCAATCAGAACGTCGCACTTTCCCCCTATGTTTACACCATTATTGCATTCCCCACCCCACCCCCCAATCTTACACCCTTGTATCAGTTTCCTCCTGAATCTTGGTGTTTAGTTTCCCCCCTAATTCTAAATAATGGAAATACCCTACAAATTGGCATGTATTTCTTGCATCCAGTAGCGTAGCCAAAATTTTATTTCAGTGGAGTCATTATATAAAGAAAAGTATATCCAAATATTTTTCATGTACGACTATAAATTTAATAAAATTAATTTAAACTCAAAATTCAATACTTCGGGACTATATATATAAAAAGTATCACATACATCATTACTTTTATACATGCATATAACTATGAAACCATCCTTCTCATCAATCATCTTTTAATAAACCTCATAGTTAAAAAAAAAATTCACTATTGTTGCAGCAATAAAAAAATTCAAAGTCATTTTTAGAAGCAAATATACAAAGAGATACATAATATGTTTTTTTTCTTTCTATTTAACAAGAACGCCAATTTCTTTGAACACCAATTTATCTCAAAAATATAGTTTAGACTTTAGAGTGGCATTTTGGAGACTTTTATCAGGTTTTAATGTTATAATCCAATTTAGAGATAAGAATGTTACTAGTATTACAAAATTTAGAAACTTCACAGAGTTTTTTATGTACGATGAAATGAACTCTTTCATAAACCAAAATAAAATAAAATAATTTATTTTTAGAAAAACTCTTTCATAAACCAAAATAAAATAAAATAATTTATATTAAGCTTTTCTATAAAAGCTAGCGTCGTAATTGGTCTTATCTTATGTACAACTCAACGCTTAGTTCCAATTTTTTATCACGAAATATTGAAGATCAAATAGATTAAGATGAATGTACAATACTCAACATTAAATTAAAGTTGTGATGAATTCATAGTATAATGCTTTTCTATCTGCACACGATTCTCCAATAGGAATATCTGGTAGAATTTCCCATATATAATCACGCGGTACTATAGTACAAAATTATTCTATAAATAAAAAAACCATTATATTTTAAAGTCTCTATCATTCATACAGATGTTGACAGCGATAATTAGACTTGTTTATATTGATATGATATGACAAGTGACGACCAATATATATAATGTAAAATATAGGATCCAACTAAGCCTAATTTTAATATTAATATAAGATGCTTAGCTTATTGGTTGAATCTATCTTAATCTAATTCTCTTTTAAATTGAGAAAATTCTTGTCTAATCTAACTTCATCAAATTCATCCAACCATCAAGTAAAGGAGCCGTTTGGTAGGACTTAATAGGGGGTATTAAGTCATATTATATGAGTTAATATGGCCTAATACAACGTTTGGTTGCATTCCTCTAATACCGGGTCAAATGGATTGAATTCTTACGACCCGATATTAAGACTAGATTATAATCCACCCAAGCATGGGTGGATTAGTTAATCTGAGTGAATATGGATTAGGTAAAATGTCAGTAATAACCTCAAATTTACATATTTTCTTTTTTACATATCATTAAATATCATAAATTCTTTTCAAATATTTGAAAATATATAAATATATATCTAAACTCATAACTCTACAAAACATATTACGGTAGATTGTTTTAATATAATATGACTCAATCAGATCTACCAAACATATTTTTAATATGGCCTTCAATCCGACTCCAGTCTAATCCACCTTAATCTCATACACCTTATCAAACGGCCCCTAAGTATATTGCACATGTTTTGTAATTAGTTACTATCTTGGGAGTTACATCGAATCTCAAAACAAATATATTACTTACACTTACCATATAGATGGGATCGATCCAATCTGATCCGAATAAGAACTTCCATCGAATCCACAATATATCGGCTCAATTATTTTATGCCTTTTGCAAACAAAGTGTTGTTTATTAGATATTCTAAACTACTAATATCGGAACAAAATCTCTAGACAATAAAAAGTATATGTTTTCTAATAGGATTGATCAAAATTCATTCGAGCCGAAAAAATTAACCGAATTCTTGATTTGGCACTCGGACACATTATTTTAAAGTTACAATTTTGCATAGGATAACTTAATTTCTTTCACCGTTTTTACAAAAAAAGTTGAGACTAAAAATATGAAAATGATTTTTTCTCACAAATACTTGGAATATACACTTTTTATTTATTTTTTATTTTTTATTTGGCACTCGGACACATTATTATTTTATTTTTCTCACAAACCCCGAAAAAAAGGGTACTTGAGGATTTTTGGTTGGGTGGAAATTTTTTTAATAGCAAACTCCATATTTTTTTATTTTGTGATAAAATGACAACTAAATAAAAATATGTAATGTTGTATATTTATCCAATAAAAGATAAAAAAATAATTCTTTTAAAGGGCCCCTTTCAATAAATGCTTATAATCTTAAACACATGAACATTTTATAACATAAATTCAGTTATGTAGAAAAGATAATGCTAAAAAAAGTACCAAAATTAATATTAAGTTTTTTAATTGTTCTTGAGTGCATTAATAAAATAAAATATTTTTTATATGATGATTATAACTAAAATACTAATAAATTATGATGATTAACAAAAAATATTTACATTGATACAATTAGTTTTAAATGATATGTTAGTGCATATGACCATATTAATATTTATTTGTTAATCTGCAATAAAGGAAGAAAAATAGCTTAAAACTAAAAGAAAAAAAGAAGAAAAAAAAACTTCTGGCGTACATATTAATGATCACATTTTTTTATGGAAATAAAACCACAGCTCAATGCTTATTTAATTTATTTATTTATTTATTTATTTATTTATTTTATATACATATCGACCACATCACCATTGATTAAGATTGCAATAATTACGACATTAAGATATGTACATATTCATATTGTAATACATAACATTAAGTGGGGACCATATACAGGTTCATGTACAAGTCAATTATGCACCAACAGATGTTGTTGCAAGAATGGAATCCATGTCACTTCTTGTGCGATTTATTCTTTCATCCTTCTCTCCACTTAACCATATTTCTGGAATCACTTGTACCATGTTTGTTACTACTTCCAATGCATAATCTGCTTCTTTGCTCTTAACTGCTTTTCCAACCTTTTCAAAAAAAAAAGTTAATAATGTTATTGTTAGTGAATACAAAACATTTTAAATTAGGGAAAATTTTCTTGATCTTTTGCCTTTTGGAATACACCACAAAATATAATACGAGACTATACATCATCACAATGAATGACGTAACGTATTCTCAACATAGAAATGTCTAAATTTTTTCTTAGACTAAATCTTGTTAAGAATTTTTCATGAAATATACAAAGAAACATAAATATTTGAACCTTTAAGTAAAAATAAATTATATGGAAATGAGCCGTCACTTGGACAAGTCAAAGGCTTGATTGAATGCTAATAGTTAAAACTTTTTACCGGAAATGGTAAGTCAAACATATCTATTTGATTACAAAATTTACTCGAATTTTTATTTTACCTTCTAAAATTCGTTAGATTATCAGTCAAAGACTTGTTTGAATGCTAATAGTTAAAATGTTTTACTGGAAATGGTAAGTCAAACATATCTATTTTATTACAAAATTTACTCGAATTTTTATTTTACCTTCTAAAATTCGTTAGATTATCAAGTACTAAATTTATCGTAAATATGAAAACACTGATTTTCGATCTGAGCTGATTTTTATCCATGAAGGTCTAACTTTGAATTAGAATTTTGAAATTGAAGATGATTGACTCATTTATACTCTAAACAAGACTATTCCTCAAAATTTGGTCTATTATTTGAGAAATAAATAGTATTGCTTTCAAAATAAATTTGGAGAATAAAATCGCTTAAATTTACGCACATGAAAAACTACTTTCACGAGAAATTACTTCATGCAACGACATATAATGTGATGTAAGAAATTCAATTTTTTATCATAATTTTAAATGAATATCAAATTCTAATGTACTCTTTCTATTTTTAATAAAGTTGGAGTATTAAAAATAGCTTATGAACAGATAATATTAATAAGTACAAATCATTAATTTCAACAACTATTTTTCTAAAACTACAGGTGTCAAATTAAATATTAATCAGAAATTAATGTTCAATAACTCACCAAAGCTGTCCGGAACCCGACGGCCTTTCCAGCAGCAACGTTTTTCACATTGTCATCCAAAAACAACTGCAAATAAAACCAAAAAAGAAAAAAAAAATTAAAACATAAACAATTAAAATAATAAACAACCAGAAAGGGAAATGATCAGGTAGACCGCGGGCATACCGTACGGCGTGGATCAACCTCTGCATCATCAACGGCGATTCTAAACGCCTTCAATGAAGGCTTTAACAATACCGGAAATTCATCGGTACGTTTCGATTTTAATAAATTCGGATTCATAGTCTCGAAACATATGATTTTCTCGAAACAATCTCTGATTTCTAAACGATCCAAAGCTTTCATTGCGTGAATTCTGTCCGAATTTGTAAAAATCTGCGAAAATTTTGTTCAGTAAAATTAAATTAATTCTGATGAATTTCTTACTTTTTTTTTTTGGGGAAATTTAATTAATTTCTTACGATTTTTCGTTGTGAGATTGATTGTAAAAGATTACGTAAACGAGAATCTGGCTTGATCAAATCATATGGTAATCTTCCGTGCACGAAACTGCAGGGAAAAAAAATTAAAAAGTAAGAGAATTTGAATTTGAATTTGATTTTTTTTTTTTCATAATAATAGTATAGTTTAATTCTGTCACCTGTGATATTCATCGGGATTAATATCATAGCCTAAGGCCTGGAATAGAGAAAGCAAAAATTAAAAAAACCAAAGATTAATAATCGGATTTATAGCTAGGGGTAAATTTGACATTATGTTAAAATTTGTTGTAATTAATTTATTAATTACCCGAAGGCCTGCTAAAGAGCTTCCATAATTCTTGAAAAGTTCTCTGTTTATATTTGAAGCTTCTGATTCTGGAAACCCACATTTTTCAACAAGAAAATCTGGGGAAAAAAAGGGTTCAAGAAAAATTACATTTTTAAAATTTTTCTTCGTAAAAAAATTGTTTTTTTTTTAATTTAAGAAAAAATTGTATACCTTCAACGTTGCGCTTAAGTGCTTGGCCAATTCCACTCTTTGAAGAATACAATGTGTCATCCAAATCTGTTTGCACAAGAAAATGAGATAAAAACACAAATTAAATACATTTTGTCAATAATTTTATGAAAAATCGAACAAATATATATAACATATTGTAAATTTGTATAAATAATTAAATACGTACCAAAAATAAGAGAATCAAAAGGGGAAGCCGAGCCACGAGAAGGGTTCATGCAAGAATCCATGGAATGAATTGAAATGAAATATAGATATTACAGAAATTATTATGAGGAAAAGGGATTTTTTCAGGGGTGATGGAGTATAATTTATCTTTCTTTTAATAAATGAAGAAGAGGGGCTTTTAAGAATTATGTTAGGAGTGGTATATATAGGGACGGGGATGATTGATAATTTGGATTGGACGGAGAAGAAAACGAAATTGAATTGATAGCTGACTCAGCATGGGACCCACACGTTCGTAATCATCCAATTTAATTAAGTAAATAATTAATGAGGGTAAATACACTTTTGGTCCCTCTTATCATTAACTTTTTACAGAGTGGTCCCTCTTATGTTTTTTTTTTCACTTTAGTCCTTACTATGAATTATTTGTTTCACTTTAGTCCCTGCTAAGAATTATGTGTTTCACTTTAGTCCTTATCAGGTGGTTCCGATAATACGTGACATGCATATGAATATTTTTTAGGGCATTTTCGTCCGCTCATTATTGAGACTATTTGAGATATTGTTTAATTGGAGCAATTTTGGTGTTTGAAAATCATTTTAGGAAAAAACTTTAGTTTGGAACGAGATGTACGATTAAGTTGGATTGGAATGAAAGCCTAGTTTGGAAGAGATTATATATTTAGTTTTTTTTAAATAATTAGAAAGACGAAAATATCCCTTTTAGTTTACTTGAAATGATAAAATTGCCCTCATGAGCATATCACATGTTATCGGAATCGCCTTGAACCACTTGAAAAGGACTAAAGTGAAACAAATAATTTATAGTAGGGACTAAAGTGAAACAAAAATATAAGAGGGACCACTCTGTAAAAAATTAATAATAAGAGGGACAAAAAGTGGTGTTTACCCAATTAATGATCTATAATTTGGGGCAATAAATTAGTTGGTAACAGTATGACACGTTGAGGAAATAAGGCTTGCATTGCACCGACCGTTTAAAGAAATTTTGCAATATTTATGTGTCGGAATATTTTTTTTTATAATTAGTATTCCTTTTCAATCAAGGAGTTTAAAATTCTTATAGACCCGTTTGTTGTTGGGAATAGAATCTGATTTTAGGTATTTCGTTCTAGTAATCTGATATTTAGAAATATGATTTTATTATAATGTTTGGATATCACTTGGGATTGTATCAAGAAAATTAATTGAATTCTTTTTTTTTTTTTGAGAATCAAAACTGGAAATCAATTAATGAGGTTGTTCAAGGATTACAATAGTAGCAATGGACTCAGGAAGAACAGAAGAGAAACTAAACTCCCTAGCAGCAAGCTTAGCTAATCCATGAGCAGTACTATTATGATTCCTAACAACATGAACAGCTTGAAAAGATTGTAACCTATAATCAAGTCTTCTAATATCTTCAAAAATAGGACCAAGAGCGCAAAAAGAAGAAGATGTGTTTTGGATACCTTGTATAACAGCTAAACAGTCCCCTTCGATAATAAGATTATTCAAACCAAGATCAAGTCCTAATTCCATCGCCTTAAGGGCCGCAAGAGCTTCGGCTGATTCCGGATTAAGCGGTAGTCGAAGTGTTTTAGTGCTCCAACCAATGCAAACACCACCTGAGTTTCTTGCAAGAAGGCCTATACCAACAACTTCACCATTAGGACTAAAAGCCGCGTCCATGTTAATCTTGTAAAACCCGCTAGGTGGTGGAACCCAGCTATGAGATAGGAGACTAGGTAGCTGAGAAGAGACTTGAGGCCTTGAATTTAGAAATCTCGCAACGAAGTTAGAAGCTAGCACACAGAGTTGAGGGGGTTGTAGGTCCGAATTCTCCCAAACCCACTTATTGCGACTATACCAAATCCACCAACAGAAGATGGAGAAGCGTCCAAACTCTTTTGCATCTGTTTTCGAACGGACAAGATTGAACCAAAGTTCAATGTCGTTTAGATCACTATTATACGTAGCAAAAGGGATGTCGGAGAGAGCCCAAACCTACCTAGCGTACGAACATTTGAGGATACAATGGATAATTGATTCGGACTCAACCCCGCATCTAGGGCAGCTGCCAACAATGGCTACTCGACGTTGCCGGAGACGATCACAAACTGGCAGCGAATTCGAACAACAAAACCAAAGGAACATTTTAATTTTTGGAGGCGCCAGAACCTTCCAAATCCAGTTCCAGTCACGAGGATTTCTAGTACTCGGCCCCCCTGCAGTTTGAGATTCACGCAAAACAGCCTTCATGTCTTGATGAAGTCGATACGCTGATTTGACAGTAAATAAACCGGAATGCTCATAGTGCCATATCAAAGTATCTTTATTTACCTGGCTGCCAATAGGAATCGAAAGGATACACTTAGCTTCTTCTACCCAAAAAATTGAGTCCACTAACTCTTTATTCCAAATTAATGAATTCATTTTCATATGTTTGGTAATGACAAATAATAGATTACATAATTAAAAAGTTAAAAAAAAACCCCACCCATAAATTAAATAAAAATCAATTTAAAGCAGTATTTATGTAGTATTATTAATAATATACTGATTTAAAAAAAATATGGATAGTATATTAGTTAATAAAGAAATTAGTGTTAGAGGCAATGTTTCAAAAACCGGACCGGACATCGAATTGGTAATTTTACTGGCTACTGGTTAGATCGGTTTAATGTCACGTCCAACCGGTGTGACGTCATTACAATATAATATTTTTATATATGTAATCAACTATTTAAAAAAATGTGTTATCCATTTTTTCAAGTTTATTTCCATAAACTAAATGTTAATCTCATGATCAATTATTTTTCCTACAAAATTTGAGTTAAGATCGAATGATAGCAACAAAATTACAAGTAATCAACACAATAATTCAAATTATAATAAACAATATATCAAAAATAATAATTTTATTACTAATCACCTATGAAAAAGAGAAATTATTGATGAATTTTGTCATTGAATTATATAAAAAAAATAAAAATACTTTTTGAAGTTTGTAAAAAAAATGACTTTTCTAATAAATTTGATACTCAAATATATTTATATAACTTACTATATATAAGATTTGTTTTTTTTTTTTTTGTTGATTTTGTTTAATTCAAAGTGAAAAATAGAAGGAGAGATGTGAGAGTATTGTTGAAGTTTAAAGGTCACGGAAGATAAATAAAAATCCTGGGCGTAAATTTTGTATTTTTATAAGTGAACCAGTGGTTCAATCGATTTACTGGTTCATTGATTTTATCGATTTTTGACCGATTTTTTCCGGTTCAAACTGATCAGGAATAAAACTACTTTTGGAGGCTTAACCGAACCGGATTGGAAACTGGTTACCGGTTAAGTCGGTCGAACCGATCGATTCGGTCCGGTTTTTAAAACACTGGTTAGAGGAGAGTGGTATATAGTTGCAGTTATACATATATCATATAGTCCAAGTATGTAACTATCACAAAAATTGTAGCATGATAATAGTTATAAATAAGTTAACATTTTCAAGAGCAATAACAAAATTAAGCGTACAATTGGAATAAATGTGCTATGAAGTATAAGCTTTGGATTTGGCATGTGAATTGGGATATAAACTATATACATATTTCAAATCAAAATAATATTTTATATTATTTTAGTAGATTCAACTAGTAGGTAAATGAACATAAGAATTTAATATGTGATTTAAGTAGTTGAAGAAGGAAAATAATGCAAGAAACAAAAAAATAATGGCTATGGTAGAAAGTATTACGTAGGGAGATAAATAAAACTATCATAATTAAGAAAGAATACATAGGTAATTATGTATTTTTTACTTTTAATATCAAATCCCTATGAAATGAATCATAATACTATAGAAAAATTGGGATTTACATTTCCACATTTTCACGGTAAGATTCCTGATTTATAGGAATATATTTCCTTTCCCAAATTCCAAAAAATTTGTCCAAACAATATTATCTGATTCCAAGGAATTAGATTGTCAAATAATATGACATTCCCTAGTTAACAAACGGGTCCATAGAATATTTTGTGAAACTAGTATAATTTGAGGATATCTTCATAATAATTTTTGTGCTTTACGAGAATATGAAATGGAAAGTGAGCTCAAATATTTATTTTCAAAGAACATTTAGGGCCAGTAGGAAAGAGCATGTATGTTATATGTGTATAGTTAATTTCGTGGCTATTTTTAGTAATTAGAGTAAAATTAATTCTATTATGTAATAAATAAGATTAAATTAACCCATTTTATAGGTTTATTCATTTTTTTTATCAGTTATGACTTATTTTCACTGTTTTTACAATTGTCCTTTTGTTTTTTCCATTTTAAACTCATTTTTCTACCGATTTCATCTTATTTTATTGGTTAAACTCTTTTTAACTGATTTAACACATGCTTATCATATTAATTCATTTTAACCTTTTCGCACATTTTTTTTCACTGATTTCACATGTTCCTTTCACAATTTTACCTGAATTTTCATTAATTTGACACATTTTCACCGACTATATTAGATTTTTCACCGATGCACCTGCTTTTCACTAATGTTGTTGTTTCACCGGTTTCATCATTTTTTGTTCACGATTTTCACCCGATTTTTCATCGATTTCATGGGCACTTTTTATTGGTTTCACCCAAATTTTCACTAACTTTGTCAATGTTCACCAATTTCACCCCGAATTTTCGTCGATTTCACACGTTTTCAACGATTTTATAGATTTTTTTTTCCTATTTCACCTATTTTTACGAAAATTATTCGATGAAAATTCGAAGTTATGCATTTTCTTGATATTATTGAATATTCTTTATATTTATTTTATTCTAGCCAAATTAAAATTAAGTTATTAGCTAAGTTATAAGAATTTTTTATTCTTTCATATTAAGATGCGATTAAATTTTTTTTTTTAGGTAATAGCATGATATTTAAGAGAGTTGCATTTTAAATCTTTATATTTAGAGTATTTATGACTAATATCGTACTAAATCAATAAATTAACATTTTCTTACTTAAATAAAAATTGTTGCTAAAATACAATATAATTTATATATATATATATATATTAGGGACTATTTAAAATATTAATATCTTTTATGGTTCGTTTTTATCTATTATAAGAGAAGAAGATTAAAATTACAAAAATTGATGTAAGAGATCATTTAAATTTTAGAAGTTTATGTAGGAGATAAATATAATAAGATTTCATGTCTAATTATGACTCTTCAATTTTATTTATCATTGAATTAAATATAAGTTTATAATTTAAATAAGGTATTTTAGTCTGCACAGAAAAGTTAGAAATATCCATGCTTTTATAATAGTAAAATAAATAAATAGATAGATAGATATAAGAGATAGAGAAGAAAGAGTTCAAGGAATTGTCTATTAAGAAAAAAAATGTTTATACTTGAAGAATTAGAAGAAAAGAGGGTTCGGATCTCCTGTCAATGCTCCCTAATTTATAGAGAGAATTTCACTTTTGATACCATAATTCTATCTACTTTAGGGATTCGATACCACAATTTTTTATACCGACACATTTGATACCATAACTCAAATCAACTTTGCACATTTAATATTTCCGTCAAATTGGAAACAGAATTGTCACGAGAATGTCACGTGGCCGTTAAAACTTTACACATTTGATACCGTAACTTATATTAACTGATAATTTTACCCCATAACATTTCAGGTTACCAAAAAAGCCCCACATCTCCAAATTTAGTGACGATTTTAGTCCACATTGTTGTCAAATTTCCAAATTGACTCGAATAAGACAACGTGTTGACCAATTTGGAAAATTTTAAATCTGAATTTGGGGGGAGAATTGCAATTTTGGTTGACTGATAATGTTTTTCAGGTTACCAAAAAAGCCCCATCTCCAAATTTAGTGAAGATTTTAGTCCACATTGTTGCCAAATTCCCAAATTGACTCGAATAAAACCACGTACTGACCAATTTAGAAAATTTTACTTATTTTATTTAAATAACTAATTTAATTTATAAACAATATTAATAAATTAAATAAATATTCTTTTTACATTAACATAAATATCACCAAAATTAAGAAAACATATTCTTTTTAAATATAAAATTTATATAATAGAATTAATCTATTTAATATTTATTAAAATAACAAATTATATAATTTAAAACTATTTAGTATTTATTAAAATAATAAATAATAAATAATTATAATTAAAAAAAATTCCCCACCCACCCCACCCACCCACCACCTCCCCACCCCACCCCCCTCCCTACCCCGATTACCAGGCCGGCGGCCTGCGGCCTGGGTCTTCGATCCCAGGCCACCGTCGGCCTGGGATCTTCGGTCCTTGGCCGCGGTGACTTGGATTGAAGAACCCAGGCCGTCGGGTTCTCCGATCCCAGGCCACTGCTGGCCTGGGATATTCGGACCCAGGCCGGCGGTGGCCTGGGACAGAAGACCCAGGCCACCGGCGACCTGGGAATCGGGGGGTAGGGGGAGGGGTGGGGATTTTTTTTTTAAAATTAAAATTATTAATTATTTAATATTTTAATAAATATTATATAGTTTTAAATTATATAATTTATTATTTCAATAAATATTAAATATATTAATTCTATTATATAAATTTTATATTTAAAAAAGAATATGTTTTCTTAATATTGGTGATTTTTATGTTAATGTAAAAAGAATATTTATTTAATTTATTAATATTGTTTATAAATTAAATTAGTTATTTAAATAAAATAAGTAAAATTTTCTAAATTGGTCAGCACGTGGTCTTATTCGAGTCAATTTGAAAATTTGGCAACAATGTGGACTAAAATCGTCATTAAATTTGGAGATGTGGGGCTTTTTTGGTAACCTGAAAAAAATTATCGGTCAACCAAAATTGCAATTCTCCCCCCAAATTCAGATTTAAAATTTTCTAAATTGATCAGCACGTGGTCTTATTCGAGTTAATTTTGAAATTTGACAACATGTGGACTAAAATCGTCACTAAATTTAGAGATGTGGGGCTTTTGGTAACCTAAAATGTTATGGTGTAAAATTATCAGTCAATATAAGTTATGGTATCAAATGTGTAAAGTTTTAACGGCCACGTGACATTCTCGTGACAATTCCGTTTCCAATTTGACGGAATAATTTGAGTTATGGTATCAAATATATCGATATAAAAAATTGTGGTATCAAATCCGTAAAGTAGGTAGATTATGGTATCAAAAGTAAAATTCTCTCCTAATTTATAAGAAAAAGTCGATCATTGCTCGGTTGATTGATGAGACATTAAATGTGTATAATGTCAATTTTGCCCTCGTTCATCAAGGTGAAAAGAATAATCTTCTTACTAAAACAATCCATAACATCTATTATATATAGACTAGAACGAATCCCAATTCCCAAACACAAAAAGTAGCGTTCACCTAACCTATTCATGAAATAAACAATGCACACGTCGAATTTCCTTTTGATTCACAATTCTTTGTTCAGAATATAAAGTATCAACTATCAAGCATATATAAAGGAATTTATACCTGATATACTGTATATAAAAAGTAATCAAAAGGACTTTATCATTAAGCATTAAAATTGTTTTATGATAATTTGGTAGCACAACCGATAAGTTTAGAAAAAGAATACGATGCTATGAGTTCACCAATCGAATTGAATATTGATCAATAAATCAAATGAAATGAAATGATGCTTAACAGAGAAGTATCACTAATCTTATACACAACGCAATCAAACGCGCGTACAAACAAAGAGCAAGAAAGGAAGGTACATTTATTTTATTCACCGTGTTATGTACAAAATGTAATGCGCGCCTTATTTATAATATCCAGCTGTCATCTAATATATATTGTGGTAAGTTGCTGCCCTTTATTCTTTTCTTAATAAACTCGTGTTTTGCGTTTTGTTCTTTATAAAATGTGTATGTATCAATATCAATCCTTTCTTCTGTTTTTATTTTGGTAAAATTGCAGAAAACGTCCCAAACTAATTATTGATTTTTGGATTTTCGTCCCGAACTATTTAACTTGACGAATTTCGTCCCGTAATTTAAATATTTTTTTGGAATATCGTCCCAAACTAATTACTTTTTCTGGAATATCGTCCCAAACTATATCAACTCGCCAAATTTCGTCCCATAATTTACCATTTTGTATGAATTTAGTCCCAATATTAAATTTCTAATTTAATAAAAATGACGTTCAATCTTGTAATTAATTTGGGACGAACTCTGCAATATTATATAAGTATTCATGTTAAAATTTACCATGTCTTGACACTTAAGCAGCCATGTGATAATTCATCGGCAAATGCACAATTCCGTCTTATAATTATGGTGGGACGATATTCCAAAAAAATATTAAATTACGGGACGAAATTCGCCAAATTAAATAGTTTGGGACGAAAATCCAAAATCAATGATTAGTTTGGGACGATTTTTGCAATTTTGCCTTTTATTTTCTGTCCTTTTGTTTTTTCCCCCAAAATTTGGTCTCATCTTGATTTTGCTTACCTTTTTTCTATCCCTTATACCTCTTGTGATGTAATTATAATAGTCTTTTTTTTCCAGTATTGAAATGAATGTTTAATTATAAAAAAAAGAAAAAAAATACCAATCCCAATTCAAAGTATCATTGTCCACTACCACCAAAATTACCCCTTTACGATGTACCTTGGGTAAGTCTTGCACAAAATGACAAAATCCATGGTGATATCATTCTACACCCACTCTAGGATAGGTAAAGGTTGTAGTGTACTAGACCAACTCAAAACGTGTGAATTGGTTTGCATTTTTCACATACAGGAATATTACAAGAAATATGAGTATTCATTACGACAAAATATTATAAAAAATATAAGTATCTATCATGATAAATCCAATCAGAATTGTCAACAACGGTTTTTAGGGATAGTCCATCAGGGGTCGCGAAAGTATCCATCAAGACTTGTGGTCGTGGTGGATGTTTCCATTATGGACGTGAATTGTGGTGAATGTTTCCATAATGGTTTCCACTACGTTTTGTGAGAACATTCACCTTAATTTTCCTTGACCGATGTTAAAATATTATTATTCACCATGATGCTTAAATGTTGGGTTCTCATTTTTCTTGTAGTGACATTCTTGAACATATTTATAGAAATCAGCTAATTTTCAGGTTTTAGATGTAAAATTGTAGTTTTGTTCTGTGGGACATATTTCTTTTCCCAAAAGTTATATCAAACTTTAAAAAATTATGCTACTCAAGTAACAAATTATCAAGTGGGATAATAACTTAATCTACAAAAAAAGAACTATCCCATATTTGCATAAATAAAGTGTTGGAGCGAACTTCTAATAGTATAAAAGACAAAGAGAACTTCTAATTGTATAAAAGACAAAGAGAAATAAATGTTTTATGGGTCCGTCTAAAATGAGATTTTGAGGGGTGGGGAGCACATAAGATAGTATGTATCTTGGTGCCATGTGTCTTCTTAAAATTTATATTTAAATAATATATTTTCTTAAATACAAAATTGCCCTTTTCTAAATATTTCTAAAAGACAAAATTATCCTTTTTAAATCTCCACTTAAGTTAATCGACTCTTTTCAACTAAAATAAATTAGGGCTTTGTTAATCTGAACGTACGTACTCATGATCATCAGAAAGCCCAGCCCAGCCCGCTTGTTCATATTCTGTGTATTAATTCGGGCTAGAGAAGAGGTAATTATATGTCGACGTCAATGCCAAAACGAAGTCTGCTCAAGATCATCCTCCTTGGAGATAGTGGGTATGTATCCATAAATCTAAAAAATATATATATATATATATATGTTCAAACAATTAATACCAATATTGCTTAATTAATTATCATGATTATCATATAATATGACTCAAATTATTACCAAAATTAGCTATGTGTTTAATTTGTGCTTCATTTAAATGTAATCTTTTCTTTTTTCCTGCAGGGTGGGAAAAACATCTTTGATGAATCAGTATCCTTCAAATTAATACCATATTATTTAAGACATTTTTTCCTTAATTACTAGTTTTTACTTGAATTTATTTGTCATTTTACAATATTTCATGTCATTAAACCTGACATAATTTACTATATTTCATGCCAAGGCAAATTGGGACCCAAAGCACAATATATGGCTACCTACAACATCAAACCCGACACAATTTATAACTTAGGAGAAAATTAAATGGAAAAGAAAAAAAATAGCATGTAACAATAAGATGTTGGGTATGAACAAATCATTAGTCAAACCATTCAAAATTATCACCGAATAATTGTAAGTATTATGGGTTCTCAATATTGATTTTGCCCAAGAAGTAGCGCTGAGCCTTTGTTTTTGTTTTTGTTTTATAGGGCTTGTACTGAAATGGATTGCAACTATTTCCAGCAAATTGTACCAAAACTATGTTATAAGTCAATAAAACAACAATCAAATTCATTGATAGATTATATATCCGCCACAGTTTGTGCTCAGATAGCACCAATACCTCTATAAGCTTCAAATGACAAAAGTGAAGCTCTAAGTATATATCAATCACATTTCCTATTGACAAAAATGAAATATAAGCCTTAAGATTGTCTATATAAGCCTTAAATTGATCAAATAGGTGGTAAATAATGTCTGCAATGAATATCTTTACGCCAAGTTCATCGGCAAGTTCACGAGCTTCTGGTGTTACTTTAACATCAAAAGCCAATATTGTTCCATACTCCTTGTGCTTCTCAAGCATAACACTCGCCTTCATCACATCCTTTTTGTGTACTGGGCCTATGCTAATACCACTGACAGGTATCTTAACTGCAGGTGACTTCAAAAACTCCAGTAATGCTTCCAATGATCCAAGGGTAGATGCTTGAACATAAACTCCAACTCCACTTCTATCAATCTGATTTCATATCTTCCATAGCTGAATCTTTGATGTCTTCCACATTATCATCAGGCCCTACAACATATAGACTTGTGCCTGTAATGGCATGCTCAAGACCCTATACGAAAAACACAAAGAAAAAAAAGAAAAACACTATAAGTTGAACATAATGCATGAAAGTCTAGGTTTTGAGTATCAAATGAGATAAGGAAACTGCAATGCGCATTAAATGCTTCAATTAAAATTTCAAAGACAGAAACACCTGCACATTTATACGAGTGCTGAATGAAAAAAGGTTCATAAGAACAATGGATCAACGAAATATATTTACTAGTTGTTTTGTTTTTCTGGTCGCCCATATTGGAATTGCTTATTCTAACAAGCTACGACGTAAATTGGCAGAACAATTTCTTAGACAACCACTGCCTACTCAAACTGAAAAAGGGTGATCTTTGATATACACTTCTAATTAATACATGCTTTTTAAAACAAAACACACCCGGACTGACCTTAAGAGACTCAGGGAAAAAAATACATAAAAACAGAAAATAGGACCCAAAGACCCCTACCAAGCTGTGTATATTTTGTCAAACAGAAGAGTTGTATGAAACTAAATGGACTTCTATTACTAATACGAGTAACATAAAAACTGCATGTGTGCATCTGTGGGCATGCTAACAAGAAAACTCCCTATAACATGGATTATCCAGGGACAGAGTAGGCTGATTTTTTTTTCCAAGGATGAGCAGAGAAAGCTTTTCATGCAACCAAGTAAACAAAATGAGCAATAGCAATAAAAGTCATCAGAGCTCTTAGAAATGATACGATGATCATACGAAGTCCTGATATCAACATGCTAGGACCTTTATGAAGTCCGTAGATCATCATACTCCCAAATAGAACTAAGAGATAGCATCTTGAGTAATTCAATTATCTTAATGCCTATGGCAACATTTTTACGAAACATGCTTCTCAGAACCATTTATTATATATTTAAATCATTCTCTGTCTTGTTCTGTGGGGCAAAAGGACATATTTACCTGTGCAGTAATCTTTATTCCCTGAGCAGCCTTAATCTCTTTATGATGTATATAAGTTCCCTATAATAAAACAAGAACAAAACCATGAGACTTCTACAAAATTAATTACATCAAATGCTCTTTCAACGAAGAAGAATCATTTCCAGAAGTTCTAATCACAGCATTGTCAAACAATAACTATTGCAAAGAAAACGTGTTTGAAGCTTTAATTCAAAATATTGTCCTATCACTCAAAACTTGGCTACATGATAGCGAAAACAAAAAGATAATAGAAGAAGTTAAACTGAAAAAAAGTACACGGTAAGAGATAAAATGTAGAAAGGCAACCTATAAAAGCAATAAAAAAGCAACTAATGTTTCCATGGGACTATCAAAGAAAAATTATGTTTCAACGAGGAAACACGAACTGACAAAATTTTAACTCCCTTTCACTTCCATTGGTACATTTTATACTTTAAGAGCATGTAGGAATAAAAGATTATAACAACTATCAGTAATTCATGTGTTCTAAGTTTCAGGTAAAACCAACAACACACCGAGAGCAGTTGCATGCACATTTCATAAAATTTATATCAACAAGCAAAAGAAGTAGTCACCACGTCTGAGACTATCTGGCATGAACATACTAGTTCTGTGATTTTGAAGTTAACTAAGCACATCCTCCTAAAATCTCAAATTGAAGTAAATGATATCATTCTTGAAGGTAAACATAAGGATTTCTAATAAATACCTGTAATGCAGATTCAAGAGCCGTTTCATATATTCCATGTCTAATCAAGCTACCTTCTACCTCTAAATCATTACAGCCAATATAGTAGGAGAACAACTTGGTTGGAGGAATAAAATACCATATAAAAACACATAGATAAGTAAAAGAAATGTAATAAGGGCTACAGCTTGAACAAAAACCCATATTTTTTCACCTTGACTCGGAGCTCCTTCTTTGCTGTAAGTAAGTCTTTCAATCATCGCATGAAGTAGAAGAAATGAAAAATTGAGAAGAAAACGACTTACAATCAAGTGATTAATTCGAAAATTGAGATTTGAAACAGCAAAATCAAGAGATGGAAGGAAATTAATTTGTGAAAGGGCCGATTGGGTAGCCCTTCTTCCGCAGCCACGCCTCGTCGAGGTAGTAGTCGGGTCCATTGGGATTGGCTAATTACTTGAAGAGAGTCTGAATGATTTAGGAGGAAGAAGAAGGTAGTAGTCGGGCCGATTGGGTTTGGGTAATTTCTTGAGAGAGGCTGAATGATGAGGATGAGGAAGACGTTTAAAGAGACTGAATAATACATATTAAAGATAGGGCAATTTCGTAATTTTGAATGGGGTAATTTAGAAATTTCATATTTTCTGATTTTTAGTAATTTCAAATGTAATGTTCATTGCCACGTCACAAGGGACATTTTGACTAAAATTTGTGGCTCAATTTTATTGTTGACTTTTTTTTGTGGTTATAATTGGGTATCTTATATACACCATTGTTCCACAAAATCTTATATTAGAAAGATCCATGACTATTAGAAGTTCGCTCCAACACTTTATTCAAATCAGTGTGGGATAGTTACTTCTTCGTAGATTAAGTTGTTATCCTACATTGGTTTGAATATCATTTTTTAATGAACTTCTAGTAGTATAAAAGATAAAAGGAGAAACATTAAGTTTCATTTAGAACAAATGTAAAATTAATTTAATAATGTAAGTTTAATTATTAAAAATGTAAATTTAAAAGATCTTACCCTTAATTTATTATTGTGTGAAATTTATTAGTTTGTAAAAACTTAACTTTAATTTATTTTAACTTAAAACATTATAATTTAAGAAACTTAACTTTAAAAGATTTTAATTTAGAGCATAAAAACATGAAAAATTATTGTTTTTATTATCATTATTATAATAATGAATTATATTATTATTATTATTATTATTATCATTATTATTATTATTATGTGAGAATGGGGAAGGTTTTAAGATGAAATTAAATGTTTTGAATTTTTTTATTTTTATCAATTATTTTGGTAGTAAATATATAATTATCTCTTTTCTAATTTATAAGATATAATAATTAATTAGCAACCAAGTTTTAACATTTATAAGACATTACAAATAATACAAATAACACCCAAGGGCAAACTTGGAACATTTTAAGGGCAAGGGGTTAATTGTAAGAAGGTGACAAACCTGAGGGGTTTTTTTATAATATACAATATGTGAGAGAGATTTTTGTAATTAGATCTTACCTGAGGAGGGTATTTGTAATTTACCCTTTTTTTGCACTAGCTATCAATAACTTAAAAATCACCCAATGATTAACAAAAAAGCGCATTGAAAACAACTTTGTCTTTTTATAATTTTGTTTCTATGCATAATGGGAAAATACAAGATACTCCTCTGTGTTATGTTAAACATACAAAAATTATCCTGTAAATTTTTTATTGCGCCAAACTTTCTTGTATTTTCAAAAGTCTTGCAAAAAACACCAAATTTGAACAAAAAAAAAGGTCATTTTAGACCGACATATTTCAAGAAATTACGTGAAGTTGTAGCCTTGTAGGGGCCAACTTGAAGTATTTTAAAAATGATTTATTTAAATATGTCGATCCAAAACGATATATTTTTAACAAATTGAGTATTTTCTACAGGTTTTTTGAAAACACAAGGAAGTTTGTCGCAATAAAAATTTCACAAATTTTTTTTTTTTTCAAGTTTAGCATAATACATGCTAGTATTTGCATTTTGAAACTTGAAAGAACTAAACTGATGTGTTATGACATAATCACTTCCACGAAAGAGCGTGTTATCTATTTAGATTAATTGCTTTTTTTCTTTTTAAATAGATAAAACCAAATAAATTGGACCAAGTTAATGGACAATATGATGGGCTATTTATTGGTCATATAAATAGAATATTAAACTGACTGCTTCAATTTATTTGGGCCCAAAAGGTACTATTTTGGACCTGTTCCATATCAAAACTTGCTTTCCAGGACCATATCAAATACGAAAATAATCAGCAATTTAATCATGACCAGGAAACAAAAAATTCATTTAGGAAAAACTATATAAGTAGAATGCGAAAAACTCATTAACCTGGCTCTTCCTTATTTTGTAAGTTTAATAATTAAGTTGCATTGTTGTGTTTGTCTACTCAAAAGTTTAACAATGAAATTCCCATTGTTGTTGTCTACTATAGCGTTCAGCATAGACATAGACCTAGACATAGACATTGGGAAAATTGCTTTTTTGGTACCATAGGATAAACCTACTTACAAATTTGATACCGTTAAATATGAAAATGTAAATTTAGTACCATAAAATAGGTTTTCATTGCAACTTTGGTACCAAACCCAATTTTTTTCCAAAATTAATGGCAATTTATCCCTTATGAATTTAAAAAAAAAAGTATTATGATAATGTGGTATTTTACCCCCTCTGTTATGATAAATGGGGCAATTTACCCCCCTATGTTATAAAATGGTTTCCATTGCTATTCTCAATTTCAGCAAGTTAGTTACACTTTCCGATTGAAGGGGTATATTGCTTCATTACAGGGGGTAAATTGATTTTTTTCAAATTAGAGAGGGGTAAATTGAACATTATACATTTCATAGGGGGTAAATTGTCATTAACTTTGGAGAAAATTGTGTTTGGTATCAAAATTGCAATGAAAATCTATCATATGATACCAAATTTGTATTTTCGTATCTAATGGTACCAAAGTTACATACATTCAATCCTAAACGACTCTACGTTGTGCAATTTGGTTATGAGCCTATGATCGATAAACGTCTCTTTCTCTTATACGGGGCATGTCCTTCATTTTCGGGAGTCCTATACGAAATTTAAACTTGTGGCCCTCTTTCTTGAAAAAGAATGCATATAATTTTTAATTTTTCGAATTAAGAAAGATGAATAAATATTGGTGTTCGAATTTTTCTAACATGTCTTTTGTAAATATATAAAATGAAAAAATACTTCTAGTTAATCTTGTAGCTTTTTTTTATCTTAATATTAAAACGTGTGTCGAGAATTTACTGCAATATTTATAATTTTATAAGAAATACATGCTTTTGGATTACAATAATAATGTATATGCTTTTGAATTTACTGTAATATATTTTTAGTACTCTTGTATGCTAGGCAAGACGTGGTCGGTGAATTTGTCATAATAGGTTGATGACTCTATTTAGAGGTGAAAATCGATCAAAATACTCGATTTTCGACTCAAATATAATCAATGAAAGCTTTTAATATATGCTCGTTATACACATCAAACAAAAATTAACAACATTTTGTTTAATAGCTTTGGAACTTGACTCGAACTCAACTCCACTCCAAAAGGTAAGAGATTGACTTTTTTGGACCCACATGGGGCAATTATTGGTGTAACTTCAACCAACATTGGGCTTTGAATCATTTTTTTACAATCGTTAAAAATGGACGTTAACTGATGACGTGACAATTAAGTTTTATTGTAAATTGATACTATTTCTTATGTTGACGGACAATTATACCTATAACTTTGCAATTTGTCAAAACAACCCTACATCTTCAAATTTATTGATAATTTTAGTCCACATTGTTGCCTAATTTCAAAATTGGTTCGAATAAGACACGTTCGGACCAATTTAGAGATTTTACTTATTATATTTACATATTTATTTAACTAATTTAATTTTATAAATAATATTAACAGACCAAATAATACTTAAATTCGATAAAATATTAATTAAATCTAAATATATATAATAATATTAATATATTTAACATTTATTAAAATATAAATTATATATTATTAATAAAATAATTATAATTTTTTTAAAAAAAAAAAAACCATCTCCTACCTCCAACCCCATCCCTTAAAATTTCCACTTCAATTTCTGTGAGTGAGTTACGCTATCCGGTTGAAGGAGGTAAACTACTCCTTTAAAATTTTCTCATGGGGACACAGTGTTTTTTTAACAAATCACAGAAGATAAATCA
The DNA here is from genome assembly GCA_003313485.2 of Penstemon barbatus. Lineage (NCBI taxonomy): Eukaryota > Viridiplantae > Streptophyta > Magnoliopsida > Lamiales > Plantaginaceae > Penstemon > Penstemon barbatus. The sequence continues at coordinate 11,365,010 of CM064884.1, read as the reverse complement.
AACATTTTGAAAATTTTAGGGGGTTAAATTGACACTAGCTCATTAATTATAAGGGTTATACAGTCACATTAACCAAGTATTATAAACTTTTACATGAATCAAATTCTTGCTAAACTCATACAACCGAAAATAAAATAAATTAATTGAAGAAATATTTTCCTTATGTCCAATACTATAAAACCAACTCATATTTTACAATAACGGAAGTTGTGAATAGGCTGCTGCACTTGCACTTCCAACTGAGTTCTTACATACTTACATATCAAATTATGCCAAAATGTCAAGAATAACACATGGTCCACTTTCAACTAGTACTTTATTATGGTTTCTATGCACAAGTTACAACAAAATGTCAAAAATAAAAAAACTGCAAATTAAGTAATGATCATAAATGTAAATAACCTGTGGGAGTGTGGGATAAGGCTTATTTGAGTTCCATGGTTGCAAGCCATTCTCACAATAAGTTTCCATTTGCATTTCCAATCCGTTTACAGGGGTCAACTCATCCATATCCTCATTTACACCAATCAATATTTGTTATTCCTTATATTCGGAAGATAATAGAATCGAAAGGCCGGAAAGTATTCAAATTTAAAAATAATACAAACCTCATCGGCTCATCTCATCGTTCTTTGTTGAGGATTGTCCGTCCATATATATATGTGCATGAACAAAAGTGTTATTCACACTTCAATTCCTAGCTTATCGAATAAGAACTCATGAACTCATCATCTCCGATATGATCCCTCTTTCGCATCCTATCCTCTGAATTCATTATGAAATCTTTTAGAATAGAGAAATACTTTTACAACACCAAATTATGAAACTGCATATATATAGAAAACTTGAGATTTAATTTGTGAACTAAACAAAAAATCATTAAAACAAATTTAATTCACCGTGAAACATCAATACTAAACAAATAATGAAACTTACAGATGAAACTTTATTTTGTCATTAGTAGTTGTTACATATTGATTGAGAAAATCTTGGCCCATGCCAATCACAGCCAGCCCTTGTCGGTCCTAAAGATCCTGTTTGTGTCTTTGAGCAATGGGCAAACACAAATAGTCAATTCCTTAAATCTGGTGAGACGTTGCATTGCTTCCTTAGAGGGCAATTGCCTTAGTTTTCTACAATCCCATAGGTCTAAAGTTTCCAGAGATGAAATGTTTCCAAACCACTCAGGCAAAACTTCTACTCCAAAACCATACAAATATAAATAAGTGATACTAGTGAGATGTTGAAGTTGATCCGGCATAGAATCCCACTCCTCATATCCGTATAATGTTAAATATTGAAGTGAGGTCACTCCACGGATGCAATCCAAAGTCTGCTTTAACATATCAAAATCATCTGGAGAGAATTTAACAGAAAGAGACCGTAAGGTGCGAAGACCTCCGATATCCTGGGGAATACTTCTCCAATTGGGACAAAGATGAATAATGACACTAGAGAGATGCGGCATTCCCTCCCAGTCTATTGTAAAAGAGGCCAAATTTGGGCAATATTCAATATTCAAACTTTGAAGAGAAGTGAGGCCTTGCAATCCTCTGCTTATATATCCAATTGACTTGAGACTTTTGCACTCCGATATGCTTAATTGTTTAAGGGACTGCATAGTATGTTCATTTTCCTCCGGAAATTGAATGTCGGTTAGGTTACTACAATGGGATATTTTTAAATATTCAAGGTATTGATTTTTGTCAAATAGCATGCTAGGAACACAAGTAAGATCATCAATGCCCTCTAGAATCAATTCTCTCAAGGAGCTTAAACCACGTGCCATGTCGAATAATCGGCTGCTTTCTACATGTTCAATGACCAATGTTTCAAGAGACGAAAAATCATGATTTGGAACAGTCACCAATTTTTTGCATCTTTCGATCACAAAAGTTTTAAGACTAGGAAAACCATTAGCTTTAAGTGTTGTCGACGAGTCCTTAAGAACAACCCACTCAACCAAATTTGTCATATTCTTTAGCATGAAATATTCCAGTGCCCGAAATGGTGTTGGCGGGGAATAAAGACTACTCCCAGTGCTTCTTGACTCAATCCAGCCACGGGGATAGTAAAATGAGGGACCTATTGATTCTACATTTTTCAGCCCATCCAACACTAAAGTCTTAAGCAGTGGTAGATGACCGAGCGTTGGAACTTCTAGGCATTTTTCACAGTCTACCAACGTAACATCGATCAAGTTTTCGAGCATAGTTTCATCACGAACAGTCATATTCATGGTCCAAGATGGAAAGTTATCTCCATTGAATAGTTTAATGGTTACTTTTTTTATATTTGGATTAGGTTGGAGGCCTTTCAAAACTTCCTCATCCTTGTTGTTTCCTTCCCTTGACTCGCTCCAAACAAACTTTAGTTTTTGTATATTTGGCTTTCCAATTAAGTCTGCCCTTATAGCTTCTTCCATGTCATTAACTCGTTCTAGATTACGTATCTCAAGCTTTCCCTTTAAGTTCTTCAAATATCCCAACTCCTCAATTTGACGGCCTTTCTCTAGGCCCACATTAAAGAATTTCAATGTTCGAAGACATGTTAACTTTCTAATTCCATGTGGCATCTGCATTTTTTCAGTATCGTTATCCATCAAGATATGTCTCAAATTAACTAGGTGGTGCAACTGGCTTGGGAAATCATTAAGATCGCACCTCAAAGTCTGTAAATTGAAAAGCATGCAAAAGGATTCTGGTAAAGCTCTAATTCTTGTAGAAGACACATCAAGGAATCGTAAATGTATCAAATCCCCAATGGAGCTTGTCAATTCATCGATATCTAGACAATCTAGATTTAGCACACGCAAACCTGTGAGATTTCTGAACACACCATCGGCTACTTTGCTACCCAAAAACAAAGTTTGTAAATAAATTGCATCCTCCTTTGTGATCTTGTGTGCATCTCCAAGTGATTCTGTCGCCAGGTATCTAACTTGGGTAGGACGACTAGTTGTCGTGTGATTTTCATCATTAAAACATTCTCCTTTTGAAACAAAAATAGCTAGATCATGCACGAGATCATGCATCTTAGAATGTTTAATATTTCCATACTTATCCTTCACAACCTCTTGTAAGAAAGAACTTTGCAGCAAAATATTGTAAACTTTGTTTCCTAAATTCTCCATGTCATTGCCATTATTTTCTAGAAGAAGTCCTTCCGCCATCCAGAGTTGAATCAATCGTTCTTTCTCAATTTTCTCGTCCTTGGGAAAAATAGAACAATATGCAAAGCACTTTTTAAGTAATGAAGATGGTAAACGGTCATAGCTAACCTTCAATATTGGCAGCACACCATTGTCTTCTCCATTAGGATTTGAAAATCCACTTTCTAGGATAAATATCCAATCATCTTTTCCTTTCCCTCGTAAAGTTCCACCTACCATGTTTGCTGCTAATGGTAGACCTCCACATTTGCAAGGAATTTGCTTTCCGATGGCCTTCATTTCTGCAGGAACATCTCTAACAAAACAAGCTTGTCTCTTAACTAAAGACCAGCAGTCATCATCAGATAATTTACCAAGTAAATACATGGGTTGTGAGGTCACTATAGATGCCACACTTTCAAGCCGAGTGGTAGCAATAATGAAATTTCCCTTGTTTGAGCTGATGCCGAGAAGAGTATTTTTGAAGTTCTCCCAATCTTCTCTTTTATCATTCCACAAATCATCAAGAACGAGCAAATACTTTTTACCATTCAATTTCTCTTGAAGTTTTTTAACGATGGCTTCCATACTCTCTTCACGAACGGCATCGTTGGTCAATAATTCAAGGATTCTTTTGAAAAGCTTTAGGCTATCAAAATTTTCAGATACACAAATCCAAATGGTATTGTCGAAATGTTTGATTATATTGGGGTCATTGAAGATCAATCTAGTTAGAGTTGTCTTTCCCAATCCGCCCATCCCAACAATGGGAATGACCGAAAGAACCTCTTCATTTGGACTAACCAACATTTGGACTATCTTTGATGCATCATTCTCTCTACCAAGAACAATTGGATCAACACTTAAGGAATTAGTTTCCATGACAGGAGGTAGAGCAAGAGAACTCTCTGCAACTCTTTTCTGAAGGCTATACCTATTAGCCACTTCATCAAGCCTTTTCAATTCTATATTCAGTTTCTTGATATCCTGAGCCATTTTGCAACGGATCACCAAAGGATTGGAGGAAGAAAAGAAGATACTGAAATTCATCGAGCAAGTTATCACCTTCCTCTTCATTTGGTCTCGGATCACAATCTTGCGGCGGAGGATCTCATATTGAAATTCATCCAGCAAGTTATCGGCTTCATACATGACATTTTCAAGATCCTTCAACCAAATCTTGACAGATTTGTCTGCCAATTGCCGTCTCGAAGCATCAAGTAAGAATGCTTGAGCCATAGTCAATGATTTTTTCAGGTTTGCCAAATCACTCTTGACATTCAATACGCGCCCAATCTCTTCGATACCAATCGAAAGTATCTTCTCCATCAGAACTTGCACAGTAGCATCAAGCACAGCTTCAGCCATCTTAATGGTAAAGTATTTAAAAGTTAATCGTCTCTATGTGATGTGAGTTTTGGATACAATTGAAACAGAGTTCTTTAATTATGCAAAGTGAGTTGTTTTCTTCTTCTTTATTGCTTTGTTGGTTTAAGTATTCAAAAGTCGATGGAAAGCTTCTACAAGTATTGTAGATTTCATTTTACTGCACGCATAAGGAATATCTTTAGTTGAGGAGTTTCTGCAAATTAGGCAAAGCATATGGAATATTTTTTGTTGTGTAGTTTTTGCAAATTATTTAAAGCAAGGAATTTTTTTAGTTGAGGGTAAAGTATTCAATCGCAAGTCGTCCCTATGTGAGTTTTGGATGCAAATGAAACAGAGATCTTTAATTGAGGGTAGATTTGTTTTCTTCTTCTTTTTTGCTTTGTTGGTTTAAATATTCAAACCAACAAATTATGTGTGACGTTGATTTCATTTTACTGCACTCATAAGGAATATTTTTAGTGGAGGAGTTTTTGCAAATTATGCAAAGCATAAGGAATATTTTTAGTTGAGGGTAGAGTTGTTTTTTTGCTTTGTTGGTTTAAGTATAAAATTTTTTGTCTCTATGTAATGTAATCATTATTGCACCAGCACAACACAAGTTTATTCCATTATTCGTATCTCCATCTCTATCTTATTTTATCTTAGTATTATTACTAGAAAAGTGAAGAGTGCACGTACGTTATACTTGTCTAGTTAATTTCTTGGTATTTATTGTAAATTAGAGTAAAACTAACTACATTATGTCTTAAAATAACACATATTAATGATTCATGTTCAATTTATTTTCTTTAATTTTTTATGAAAATTATTAATTTATATTAAAAAAATAATTGCTTTCAAATTGTAATGAAATATATAATGATGAATGGTTTAGTCACGAATTCTTGAAAATTTGTTCTAAAATATTATCATAAGAAAATTATTTAGCTCATTGCATGTACTTTTTTAAGGAATATATTATTGAACGTCTTTAGTTATTTATTTTATCAATATAAGATTAATATTGTTCGTCTTTGAACCTGTCAACACGAGAAATTTTTATCATCACAAATTACAATAGAACATGATATCAAGTATGATACAATAAAAATAATTATGTTGATATATATGTTAAGAACCCATCCAAATTTTTTGCATTGTTTGACAACAAAAATTGTGAAATCTGATTTTTTGATTAAATGAATTTGGGTCTATTTTTAAGTATATTTCGATTATTTTTTTTGCCCTATCATTTGAGATTCATCTCTTTACTTTCTTTTTGGTACAACATCTCTTCACTGACCTAGGTTATTTTCACTTATTCAATTTATTAGTTTAATTCGTTTTCACAAGATTAATCCCTCATTTTGCTGATTCATTCATTTTTAGTGAAAAAAATTAAAAAAAAAATTAAATTTCTTTTTTATCGATTACAACCTATTTTTTTTTTATTGTTTTCCACATTTTAATCGATTTCTTTAGTTTTTTTTTTTTTTCCGATTTAAGCCATTTTTTAATGGTTTGACCTTGTTTTTGCTGGTTGAACTTTTTTGATTTTATTGATTTCACTCATTTTTATAAGTTTAATCAATTTTCACACGATCTTCACTAAATTCACATGTTCTTTTCACCAATTTCATGCGAACTTTGATTGATTTCAAATGTTTTCAATGACTTTAGTCTTTTTAATCGATTTTACCCATTTTCACTTATTTCATCATTTTTTCATTGGTTCAACTGTTTCACCGATATCATCCATTTTTTCACGAATTTCGCCCGAATTCTGATCAATTTCACATGTATTGACTGAATTTTCAACTAAAATAATTATACAACTTCAATTACTTTTTATTAGATATCAAATTATTTCTCTAACATTGTCATTTGAAAGACATTTCTTAATCGATCTAAATATTTTCACTTATTATATTTATTAATTTAATTTGGTTTAATTGTTTTTTACTGATTTACTCTTTTCTTAAATAATTATAACCAATTTTACATTGTTGTTCAACGATTTCATTTGTTTTCTCCCCGTCAAACACAAAAAAAAAAAAAAAAAAAACAATTTTCTACCGAGATAACACTGTTTTTTCTAGTTAAACTCTTTTTTGTAACTGATTTTACTTGTTTTACCTGTTTAACTTATTTTCACTGATTTCACATATTTTTTTGACCAATTTCACCACGATTTCATTCATTTCACTTGTCACAAACTTTAAATTTTTTTCACCGATTTAACTCGTTTTTCATTCATCTCACCCATTTTAACTGAGTTTTTCATGAATGTCCCCCAGATTTTCTCGAATTCACATGTATTTATCGATTTTACTGACACGTTTTATTACTGATTATATTTATTTTTTCACCAACTTCCCAGTGTTCGAAGGTACATTTATTTTAATTCACGTGTTCTGTACAAAATGTAGTGCGCGCCTTATTTATAATATCCAGCTGTCCTGCCGTTTATTCTTTTGTTAATAAACTCGTGTAGTCAACAAACGTTTTATTCTTTATAAAATGTGTATGTATCAATACCAATCTCATCTTGATTTTGCTTACCCTTTTTCTATCCCTTGTACCTCTTGTGATGTAATTGTAATAGTCTTTTTTATCCAATATTGAAATGAATGTTTAATTATAATTTTTTTTTGAAAATACCAATCCCTTCAAAGTACCATTGTTCACTACCACCAAAATTACCTCTTTACCATGCACCTTGGGTAAGGTCCACATAATCCATGGTAATATAACCAACTCAAAACGTGTGAATTGGTTTGCATCTTTCACATACAGGAATATTACAGAAAATATGAGTATTCATCATGATAAAATCCAGTCACAACGGTCAACAACGATTTTTAGGGATAGTCCCATCAGATGTCGCGAAAGTATCCATCAAGACATGTGGTCATGGTGGATGTTTTCACTACGGATGTGAGTTCTAGTGAATGTTTCCATAGTGGTTTCCACTATATTTTGTGAGAACATTCATCTTAATTTTCCTTGATCGATGTTAAAATATGAATATTCACCATGACACTTAAATGTTGGGTTATCATTTTTTTTTATATGACATTCTTGAACATATTTATAGATATCAGTTAATTTTCAGGTTTTAGATGTAAAAAGCGGAATACAAGAAGACCACAAAGATTGAGACACTTAAAATGCGTTTGTAGTCCAATGGTTAGGATAGTTGCCCAATACTAGTCTGGTTTGATTTTGTTTGTGTTAAAAATATTTTAGTTTGATATTTAAAATTTTTCTCGAAATTTACGAGGACTAATTGAAACATTACTTAAAATAATATTAAATTAAGACTAGCAATAATGCAGAGCAACAATTGAATGAAATTTAAAAAATTTCTATTATGCCCTTCAACGGTCAGAGCTCTGAATAGTCGCTGGTTTAGTTTAAGAACCATGTTTTTTCTCATAATTTTTTTCGAAACTTTTCCAGAGTACTTACATTGAACATTTCAGTTTTTCCTTAATTTACACATCTCTAATGACATCAACAAGGAATGGATTTAATTGTTTTCCTAAATTGTCGATAATGAGTTTATAATAAAAAAAATTTAAATTATGCTATGACAACAACAATTACTACTCTAAAAATATCGCTAGCCTTAATTTAATGATAAGTTAATATTATGTGATGCATGGTTAATTTGGTCGAAATATTATTGCTTTGAGTTGAATCACTTATTTAATTGGTTAGGTTTGATGAAAATAAACATGTGTAAATTAACTGTCTTAATTCTTGAATACAATAGCACCGTGACAAACAAAAAATTAATAATTGTTCTTGCGTACCTAGCTATTTTTTGCAGGGTAAATTACGAACACCTCTCAAGTAAGGCCTAATTATAAAAATCATCTTCACGTATTGAGTATTATAAAAATCCCCCTCGGGTTTGTCACTTTCTTACAATTAACCCCTTGTCTCTCAAACGTTCCAATTTTGCCCTTCGAAGTTATTTGTAATGTTTATAATATGTTATAAATTTTTAAATTTGGGTGTTAATTGTTATATATTGTAAATTATAATAATAATAATAATAATAATAATAATAATAATAATAATAATAATAATAATAATAATAATAATAATATATTAACCACCAAATAATTGATATATTTATAATTGCCCATAAATTTCAATAATATTTCAATTTATAATACAATATAAACTTTAATAAATTAAAATATCTTATTTATAATACAATATAATTTTATTAAATTTACTAATTTATAAAAATAAATTCATTTAACTAATGTGAAAAAATTTGTTCATATTTATAAAATATATTATTAAAATTCTATTTAATTTAATACTTTACAATTTAAATTGCTAATAAATATATAAATACATTTTTTTATTGCAATATTTATTAACACTTATGGACAATTATAAAATTTATCAATTATTTTGGTAGTAAATATATAATTATCTCTTTTCTAATTTATAAGATATAATAATTAGCCCCCAAGTTTTAACATTTATAAAACATTACAAATAATACAAATAACATCCAAGGGCAAACTTGAAACATTTTATAATGGGCAAGGGGTTAATTATAAGAAGGTGACAAACCTAAGAGAATTTTTTTATAATATCCAATACATAAAAATTCTTTTATAATTAAATCTTATCTGAGGAAGGTATTCGTAATTTATTCTTTTTTCCACTAGCTATCAATAACTTAAAAATCAGAAGTTACCCGTTGATTAACAAAAAAGCGCATTGAAAACAACTGTGTCTTTTTATAATTTTGTTTCTATGCATAATGGTCATTTTGTAAAAAAGAAAATCATTTTGGACCGACATATTTCAACTTCAAGTGTTTTTAAAATGATTTCTTGAAATATGTCGATCCAAAATGACATATTTTTCATAAATTGAATACTTTTTACAAAGTAAAGTTTTTGAAAGCACAAGAAAGTTTGATACAATAAAAATTTCACAAAAATAGTTTTTTTTTTTTTTTTTTAAAGTTTAGCATAATACATGCTAGTATTTGCATTTTGAAACTTGAAAGAACTAAACTGATGTGTTACGACATAATCACTTCTACGAAAGAGCGTGTTATCTATTTAGATTAATAGCCTTTTTTCTTTTTTGAATAGATAAAACCAATTAGATTAATAGCCTTTTTTCTTTTTTAAATAGATAAAACCAAATAAATTGGACCAAGTTAATGGACAATATGATTGGCTATTTATTGGTCATATAAATAGAATGTTAAACTGACTGCTTCAAATTATTTTGGCCCAAAAGGTACTATTTTGGACCTGTTACATATCAAAACTTGCTTTCCAGGACCATATCAAATACTAAAATAATCAGCAATTTAATCATGATCCGGAAACAAAAAATTCATTTAGGAAAAAATATAAGTAAAATGCGAAAAACTCATTAAACTTATCTTCTTGTAAATCACAATCTCAATTTTAAACATAGAAGTTTTTATTTAACTTCATAAATCACACTGTAGGACTAAAGTATATAAATAATTTACACATTTAATTAAATTTGCAGATCAATTGAACCATTTCATCAGCTACTTACATGTTTTCACATTCACTTTTAACACAATATTGTGATGTATTGCTACTTAAACTATATATTCCTCATACAGAGTCTTATTAGTTGCTCTGCTGCTTCGTCCATTTCTTGTTCTTCTTTCTCTTTTATCTTCTCACTCAAATCTTTAGCTTTACACCTTAACCCTTCAAAGAACACCTTATCCACGATCACCTTATTTATTGCTTTCGCTATCTCTTCTCCCAAATATAACCCATTCCACTCCCTTAAGACCTCGATTCCGACACCAACCTCGACCATAAGTCGAGCATTTATAGGTTGATCGAATTTCATAGGCATACCTATAACCGGAACACCAAAATACATACTCTCCGTTATAGAACTACACCCACAATGACTCACAAAACCACCAATACTTAAATGTCCTAAAATCTTCGTCTGTGGGGCCCATCCGAAAAGAACTAATCCTCGATCTTTAACCCTTTCCATAAACCCTTTAGGCAATGAATCTTCGTTGCTAATTAACTTCTCCGTCGGAGGAAATCTGACGATCCATATAAAGTTAACATCAGAAATTTCCAACCCTTTTGCTATTTCTTCGATTTGCTCTTCTGACAAGAAGTACTCGCTACCAAATGATATGTACACCGTAGAACGATGTTCTTTCCCACTTAGCCAATCCATGATGTCCGAATGCTCTTCTTCATTAATAGAATCCGCAATAAGTGGACCGGTTGGTATAATTCGCTTCTTGGTCAAAATCGAGAGATAATCAATATACTTTGCTTCAACTTCACTACAACTTTTAACTAAAACAATGTCACTAGACAATGTGAAGTTTCCAAATGCAAAATCTTTATCAGCATCTTTTATAATTTCTTCAATATGAGAACGGAAGTATGTTTTTTCTTGATCTAATATATATATTTCTTGAGAAATGAAATCGGAACTAGTCCCGTTTGTGTACAAATGATGGAAGAAAGAAAACGGGGCAGCCCCCGAAGTCGCGAAATAAACGGAAGGTATACCTTGAGATAAAGCATACTTGGGAGCCCATGGTTGGAAAAAATCGTAAATTAGAAGATCGGGTTTTAAAGAATTTATGATATCTTTAAAGCTCGAACTTGATTTTTGAAAGGTTTGTAACAAAATTGGCAATAGATTTGATGGTAAATTCTTGGTTGTATGAAGTTCTTGAGGAAGTTCTTTGGATTCAGGGATTTGAATTTCTATGAGTTCTATTGAAGAATAATTGGAAACATCTTTTTGCATATTGGTTTTGATTGAATAAAGATTGATGGGAGTAGAACATAAATAAATGTTGAAATTTCTTTTTGAGAGTCTTTTGGCTAATTCAAGAAAAGGAAAAATTGGACCATGGGCTAACCATGGAAACATTAGAATTTTGTACTTTGGATTTTGTTCTCTCTCCATGAATAAAAATCTCACCTTTTTTAATTCTCTCAAATAAAGCTTTGCTGGGTGTGATTTCTGATCTGCTGCTTAAAATAAAATTTCCCTGATCTATTTTGTGTTGTCGAATGACTATTTGTATATTGTCAATTGCTGACTAAAAATAATTCATCTTGACCAATTCAAAGTGGAGTAATTCTAGAAGGAATAAGAAATATGAATGAACTGCGAAAATATCTATGATTTGCCTAATCTATCTATATACATATTACATATTACATATTACATATCACATATATTTATATTATATATAATATATTATATTATTATTTTATATATATATATATTATATATATATATATATATATATATATATATATACATATAAAAGTACGAGTTCAGAAAATAGAATTTCTTAAATTTTTTATGAAGACTAATATACCCTTACTTAAATTTTATTTTAAATGGCAAAATATGATAAAACTTGAAGAAATACACTTCTACATAAACACTATCACTTGAAAAAATATATCTTAGAGATCCTCTTTCTATCGAAATTTCAAAAGTCCATACCCAACCACATAAAAGCTAATTCCATTTAAATACATAGGCTAATCAACACTAGCCACCACACCGTGACATTAAAATAAGAAATATTAGTATAGTGAATTAGTAAAGATGATAGAAAATAAATCTACAAAATAAATTTGTGAAATTGATGATACTCGAATTTTCATGGAATACGGGATCGGTTAATGAAAATTGGTGAAATCGAGAAAAATCGGTGAAAATATGTGAAAATGGTAAAAATTTGGGTAAAATTAGTGAACACTTTTAAAGTTGATAAAAAAACGAGTGAAGCCAGTGAAAAGGCGCTCATGAAATCGATAAATACATACGGAATCGCATAAATTTAGATAATATTCATGGTAATCGGATAAGACCGGTGAAATTAGTGAAAAACAGATGAAATCATTAAAAATGGGTGAAATCAGTGAATCGGGGAACAAATGTAAAGTCGGTGAAAACTTGTGAAATCAATTAAATATGAGGTGAAATTGGTGAAAAAACATGTAAATCAATGGGAAAACGTGTGAAATAGGTAAAAACAAGTGAAATCTATAAAAATAAATTATAGTTTAACCGGCAAAAATAGGGTAAAATCGAAAAAATAACTGGTAAATCGAATATATATATATATATATATATATATATATATATATATATATATATATATATATATATATACATATATATTAGGTTTCTAAACAATTACATTTCAAATGATATGATATTATTTCAAATAAAATTAAACAAATAGTTTTCTTAAAATAGTGTTTTTTAAATGAAAACTACTATAATGAAATGAACTAAATAATTTTGTTATGATTTTATTTTAGAAAAGAATTTAGAAGATCTTAAGAAGAAATCAATCATCATTTTATATTTGATTACAATAATTTAAACTCATCATTTTTATATGAGATAATTATTTTAATAATAATTAAATTGAATACTAGTGATTAATTTGTGCTATTTTGTGACACGACAAAGTTAATTTTAGTATAATTTGTAAAATTTACTAATGAAATTAACTAGACACGTACAACATACTTGTTAAAGAAATAAATGCTTATTACTTAGCTAATTATGTAATTGTTTTTTTGCTAGAGAAGCAAAATATAAACATAATCCAAGAATATCAAGACATGAATAACCTCGAATATAAATATTAGTAAAGTTGGTGAAAAAACGTGTGAAACCGGCAAAACAAAAATTGTGAAATTCGTGAAAAGCTGATGAAATTGATGGTACTCGAATTTTCATGGAGTTCTTTTCATAGAAATAGGTGAAATCGATTAATGAAAATCGATAAGATTCGGTTAAAACATGTGAAAATGATAATAAAAAAAAAAGGGTGAAATTTTTGAACACTTGTAAAGTTGGTGAAAAACGAGTGAACCTGGTAAAAATGCACCTATAAAATCGATAATTACATATGGAATCGAATGACTTTGGATGAAATTCGTGAAAAACAGATGAGCTCGGTGACATTAGTGAAAAACAGATGAAATTACTAAAAATGGGTGAAAAGGTGAAATCGGTGAAAACATGTGAAATCAATTAAATATGAAGTAAACTTGGTGAATAAATATGTAAATCAGTTGGGAAAGTGTGAAAACTGTAAAAAAAATAGTTTAACCAACAAAAACAGCGTGAAACCGGTAGAAAATGGTTTAAATCGAAAAATAAAAACGAAATCGACGAATAATGGGAAAAATAATGGAAGTAGGTTAATTTCGATAAAAAAAAAAAGGGGGAGTAATCAGAGAAAAAGATATATTAAATCAATGCAAAATGAATAAAATCGGTGAAAATATGGGATAAACCCGTGAAAAAAGGGGATTAAACTAATGAATTGAATAGGTGAAAAACTTCTTAGATATTATGGTTACTTAGATCCTACTTAGTTGATCTAATCCAATATGGTTGAATGCACTACACATTGGCATGAGAGGACAAAAATTTGTCCGTAAACAAATAAATAACTAAAACAAATAATTTTAATGAAATCTACTATAATTGATACTACTACAAGATCATATGAACAAATCAATCAATTATATTTAATTACAACAACTTAAAGGCATCGTTTTTATTAATTAAATTGAATATATATTAGTCATTAATTTGTGCTATTTTATGACATCATAAAGTTAATTTTGTATAGTTTATAAAATTTATTTATGAAATTAACTAGACACGTACAACGTACGTGCACTTTTCTAGTTAGTAAAAAAAATCCATGTTACTTTAATTAATAAAAATTTCTTTGAGTTATTTTTATTTAGTAAAAGAAAAATTCTCCAATGCAGAATATATATATATATATATATATATATATTTTTTTTTAAAGGCAAAAGATATTTTATTGAAACAAATGTACAATTTACAATGCCAACCTTAAATTTTCAGCTACCTGCTAACTATTATAACCATTAAAACCAAATATGTTCAACTCATTTACATTCCCAGCACTTCAAACCATGGCTTTTATTCCTTCCAGCTCCAAAAAATAAAATTCCCATACACTTTATATGTCCATCACTCATTTCCAGCACTTCAATCCATGCTTTATAATCCTTCCGGCTCCAGAAAAAAGCTCCCATACACTTTCTTTTTTTCATATCCATATGTATCACTCCATCCAGAATTGAGATAATAAGATCTTTGATCTTCTCTTCAAAGATAGCTTCGAAAAATAAAAGTTGTCACTCCATGCAGAGTATATATTTTATAGGAAAAATAACAATTTACCCAATCTTAAAATATAATCTTCAAATATAAAAACACTCTCACTCATTTAAAAAATTGAATATAATCTTTTTGTTAACTTTGAAAATGGCTTATGAGGACTTAAAAATTTGACATTAAGCTACTAAAATGGGTGCAATAATTACCTTCCTATTGATTTATGAAAAAATTTCAAATAAGTGTAATAAGCTACTAAAATATCGAAACATGGGTTTTTTTCAATAAGCTACTAAAATTTCAAATAGTTCCCGCTTTATTCTATTCTTCTCTGAGAGTTTAAATAAATTGTGGTAATTGTCATCATCACCTTTCATTAAAAAAAATTATTAGCCCAAGCCATCTTGTTATCATCACCTTTCATTAAAAATTGTTTTAAGTTTAACAATGAAATTCCCATTGTTGTTGTCTTACTTGTCTACTATAGCGTTCAGCATAGAGACATAGACATTGGGAAAATTGTTTATTTTTCTCCAATGTTAATGGCAGTTTACCCTTGTGAATTGCAAAATTTTCAATTAACCCCTTTATAATTTAAAAAAGAGTATTTTACCCCGTATAAATTTGTAAAAGTTTCACATAGCCTCCATGATATTTTTATGGGCGGCACTTTATCTACTTTTATTAGGATAATGTGGCATTTTACTCCCTCTGTTATGATAAATGTGGCAATTTATCCCCCTATGTAATAAAATGATTTTCATGCCTATTCTAAATTTCGGCAAGTAAGTTACACTCTCCGATTGAAGGGGCATATTGCTTCATTAAATTTTTTATAGGGAATAAATTGAACATTATACATTTCATAGGGGGTAAGTTGCCGTTAACTTTGAAATTGGATTTGGTACCAAAATTGTAATAAAAATTTATTCTATTGAACTAAATTTACATTTTCATATCTAATAGTATCAAAGTTGCTAGTAAGCCTGTCTTACTATATAAAAAAGCAATTTTCCACATAGACATTCAATCCTACACGACTCTATGTTGTACAATTTGGTTAGGACCCTATGATCAATAAATGTCTTATGTCTCTTTCTTTTATACGGGGCATGTCCTTCATTTTCGGGGGTTCTATACGAAATTTAAACTTGTGGCCCTCTTTCTGAGTTTTTTGCATTTTGTACCCCCAAAATATGAAAAATAGGTACCTTGAACCCTCGAAACTTAAATTTAACACTTTGCACCCTCAAAATATGAAAAATGCAGCATTTTGCACCCTCTTTTATTTTCAAGTAAAAATTCAAGGGCAAAATAGGCAATTCAATAGTATTGGCACTTTGCACCCTCAAAACTTGAGAATTAGCACTTTGTACCCCAAAATAAAATTAGCACTTAACACCCTTTAATTAAGAACAAATCTGCAACTTCCACCCCCAAAATACAATAAATGGGCACTTTGCACCCCAAAACACAAAATTAACACTTAACACCCTCAAATTTAAAAAACTCAAACCCCTTGTTTTTTTTTGTCAAAGTTGACTATCGGAGTGAAAAAAATCTAAGGCAAAATAAGTAATTTATTTTTTTACTTAAATTTTGCAAAATACAATTATAAATACTCGAATTTTATAACATAAATAACTAAATAAAGTACAAGTAAACTTCTCGAAGACCGATTGTCTACTTCTATCAAAGATCCAAAAATAATTTCCTATTTTGCCTTAAAAATATTTCACCTTAATGGTCAACTTTATCGGAAAAAATGAGGGATTTGAGACTTTTTTTTTAATTAGAGGGTGTTAAGTGTTAATTTTGTATTTTGGGGTGCAAATTGTCCATTTATTGTGTTTCGGGGGTGCAAGTTGTTAATTTATTCTTAATTAGGGAGTGTTAAGTGCCAATTTTATTTTGGGGGGCAAAGTGCCAAGATTTACAATAGAATTACCTATTTTGCCATTGAGTTTTTGCTTGAAAATAAAAGAGGGTGCAAAGTACTGTATTTTTCATATTTCGAGGGTGCAAAGTGCTAAATCTAAGTTCTGGGGTTGCAAAGTGCCTATTTCACATGTTTCGGGGGTGCAAAGTGCAAAAAACCCCCTCTTTCTTGAAAAAGAATGCATATAATTTTTAATATTTTGAATTAAGAAAGATGATTAAATATTGGTGTTTGAATTTTTCTAACATGTCTTTTGTAAATATATAAAATGAAAAAATACGTCTAATCTTGTAGCTTTTTTTTTTTTTTAAATATTAAAACGTGTGTTGAGAATTTACTGCAATAGCAATAGTTTATAATTTTATAAGAAATACATGCTTTTGGATTACTATAATAATATATATGCTTTTTAATTTACTGCAATATATTATTAGCACTCTTGTATGCTAGGAAAGATGTGGTTCCCGAATTTATTATAATAGGTTGATGACTCTATTTAGAGGTGAAAATTGATCAAAATACTCGATATTCGACTGAAATACAATCAATGAAAACTTTTAATATATGCTCGTTATACATATCACACTAAGATTTAACAACACTAATGGCCTGGTCATAGATGTCTGGTTTCTTTCCTCTATGCAGCTAGACCTGTTTATTGGTTTAATGGGTCTTTTTAAAAAATGTCTGTCTCAAAAACTCCCTTTCCTACTAACAGGTTTACCATACGAACTATCTACACTCAGTGTGCAAATTATATAGAGAATTTGAATTTACGTTCAAGCACGCGTGATCCATTGGGGCGCCAATTTAGTTACCTAGGGTACATGTACATGAACAGCATTTTAATCGGCGGATCCAGGAATTTGGGTCGGGGGGGCTAAACTTATAAAAAAAAAAAAAAAGTCAAACAGTTAAACATAAAGTTTATATTATTCACATAAGAACCCAAAATATCTACATATTTACTTTAATAATTGACCACGACGGTTTTTCATCTTTTGAAACTGGTCCATGATAGCATCATTTGAAATACTACTAAATATGCCTCTCTCTATAAAGACAACTAAACTATCATTTAACCATTATGAAGTCGATTCTTTACTATCTTCATAGCCGAAAAAACTCTCTCCACTGATGCAGTTGCAACGGTAGAATAAGCGCCAATGTCACAAGTTTGTAAACCATCGAGAATGCGACATGTCTTTTAGTTGCAACCATCTTCTTAGCAAGATCACCAATCCCTTTCAAACTAGAAAAATCATCACTTGATCGAACATCCCTAATATAATTTTCAAGTTGATTGGGAAGAGCCGAGAGCTCAAGAAAAGAAAAGTCATTTGGATAAAATTCGGCAAGACAAACAAGTTTTCATTTGTCAAAAGCTTCAAAGTGATTGGATGGGTTTAAGCATGCAACACAAAGAAGCAACTACGTGTTTACTTCATTGAAACGGTTGTTCAACTCTCGCAATTGTCTATCTATCACCGAATTGAATCTCTCAACTTTGTAATAATGTTCGATAGTCACTTGTTCAATCCTACGCTTTGGCCTCCCATATGGAACATAAACATTACTCATTGAAGGAACTTCAATTTTATGTTTAGAACAAAAAGAAGTAACATCCTCCAACAAAGTTTCTCATCCATCATCTCTTGTCTCTTGAAGACGATCTTTAGCTAATTTGACTAATTTCATAGCATTCACTATATCTTGATCTTTTCTTTGTAAAGCTTGAGACATGTCATTAGTGATCCCTAATATCGACGTCATCAAATATAAATTGAAGACAAAGGAAAATGATTGCAATATTATCAATAGATTGATTGCTTCTCCATTCTCCAAGAATGTCAATCACGGAAGAGAACATGTGAATTACACTCATCAAAGTACCATAATGTGTCCCCAACGTGTGTCACTCGCACGAATGATAGTTCTCTCTTGGTTGAGACATTTACCACTTTCAATTTCATTATTTGATAAAGCCTCGACTACTTTTTCGAATTGCTTGTCAAGAAGAATATCGACGTTTAGGAGATCCTTCAAAAATATTGACCACCATCATAACCCAATCAAATAGTCTGGCCATATAAGGGTTATTGAGCTAATATATTAAATTTTTTGTTAAAGTGGGTATACTAATTAGACTTAAAATGCATTATAATTTTGCACTAGAATTGATTGGTGATACATGCAAAAATATGAAAACATAATATTATCATTTAATAATTGTGTCAATCTTTTGTGTTATTGGCGAATTGTCATTAGATATGTACGTGTCATTAATTGTTAATAGTGACAACTTAAATTACTATAAAATTATTTTTTAAAATTATTATGGATTATTATATTTTGTACATATTAGTAATATATATTTTTTGTTAATAAATTTGCATAAATCATTATTGTAACAATTATATATGAAGCTTAAAAAAGTAACTATAGAAAGAAAACTTTGATCCATTACTACACAATTTTTCTGTATGAGTACTCTACGTAATTAGTCACTCTTCTCAAAATAATATATATTATTCAATTATAATAAACTGGGTTGGACTATGTAATTTCTAGCTAGGAGATTGATCAATATTCATAAAACATTCGTAATACCATTTTTCCTTTCAAATTTGGTAAGCTAGTCGGCATTCAGCTATAATTTTAATTATAGTTTTTAATTAGTTTTAACATATATAACCATTAATATATGAACAGCATCTAATCTAATCTAATCTAATCTAATACATATATATATTTGAAGGGTGTCTTTTGACCCAAATTAGCTTAAGATCCGTGCTATGCACGGAACTATTTTAAGTTAGATTTTTTGAAAGTATATATATGATATGATATAGAATCATCAAATATATAACAAATGTGAAAACAAAAACTTAAAAATATTTTACAAATTTAATTATATATACTACTAAATAAACAATTGCTTGTTGTAAAAAAACTACTTAATATAAGATCATATTTTAGAGCAACATGTATTATAATACAAATATTTATAATAGCTTGCAGTCATTTGTCATATCCACATAAGAAAAAATTAAAAAGAATTTTAATAACAAAATAAATATGTAAAACAAAAGATTGACCTTACATAATTAATTAAAGAGAAAAACATAAAATGATAATAACAATTATAGTTTATAATAGTAAATAATGACAAATTTTTTTAACAGTAAAGCAAAAAAAATAAAACGTAGAGTGTCATGAGTAAATAAGATTATTGTATTTGAACAAAGTACACCAAAAAATTCTATGAAACGTGAATTATACAAATAAAATGTTAAAGATCAATGGAAAATAAAATTTTATGAGTGAATTTTTCCATTGCTTTTCTTTTATGGTACACAAATGTCTACTTAAAAAATTTATACTTATTACATGATAAAAATAATTAAAATAAGATTTCCTTCAATGTAAGTATTGACTTGTGAGGCTAAAACAATTAAACTTACAACATAAAATTCATGAAAACTTGAGATTATTATATATAAAAAGAGTAAAATTTAATATATTGTTAAATTGGTATGATATATGACATCTATCTAAAATTGACCACTTTAAATAACTTGTAATGGATAAGTTAAACTAATAACAAACTTTATATTATACATCTATATAGTATTAGGCAAACTTTTTTAAATAAAGAATCTCTATGTGCTAAAAATATCAAAATTTGAATTCAACTCAATATTTAATTAATAAAAAAAATACTAATTGGAGTCAACATTATTATTCAAATGTGTGTCAATATAGATAAATGTAAAACTATAACGACAAACGCAAAATAGTGTGAAAAAAAGAAAGAAAGGAGAACTTGCGAAAATAAAAAAAAAAATGAAACAAATATAATTACATCGTATTTTCATTACTGCATTTTTCATGTATGTGATATACAACTTGAATATTTTTTTTAGTGCTATCTTTGTTTAATCAAAATAAATGTTTCATATATATTTTTCTTTATGGGATATGAAATATGGTTGATTAACAATGCATCATGTTATCTCAATAATATCAAGAGAGTATTGTTCACACTATTGCTCAGATTTAGTATGTATAATTGACACCCTTAAAGTTTGAAAATTACTCAAGTACCCCGTAGGTATTGGATACATTCATTCTCTCATTCTCTTACGATGTTAATTTCCAGCGGCACGTGTTTATGTCATCTAAAAAAAGAAAAAGTAGTAGTAATCTCCCATATATTAAACTATTTTAATTTCTCAAATCACCGCTAAGAATTAGTCTAATTACATGATCAACCTTCAACTCTGAGAAATTACCCAAACTCCCATGACCCAAAGGTATTAGATTAACTACAAATACCCTTGCGGCCTTTATTTTTGAAGGCACAAAATTTATAGATTTAAATTGAAACAAATGAATGGTGATATGTATACAAAATTTCTTTATTTGGCATACAATAAATTCATGAATGGTTTTTTTCCTATAATATTCAACGTAAACATGATTAATCACAAATTCAATGCTGGTGTAAATTAAAAATTAAGAGGCAAATTAAATAATAAAATTAGTTGATGGAGAAATTAATGTATCAAATTATGATTCATATTTTTAAGCTTTTGATATTGAATATAATCAAGCGAGATTTATCAATACCACCTAAATTGACATATTTGAAAATAAATAGTTAACTTTATCTTGGCAATCAAAATGACTATAAAAATATATATCATATAATTTATATTTACCTCCTACCAACTATAGAATGTGCAATATTTCATTGCCTCAAACTTTTACTTGTCGTTTCCAAAACTATAAAACTCTCAATTTTCATATAATCATATTCATGTTCGAGTGAATTGCACTTTTGGTACCGCGTTTTAGGTCAATTTTCATTTTTGGTATTTTGATTTTTGTATCCAATACATTTGGTACACCGTTTTAATAAATGGTGACACATTTGGTACTGTTGTTAAAAATCACCGTTAAGTGATGACGTGGCAGTTAAATTTTATTGCAAAATTTATGCCATTACTTATACTGACTGATATTTTTATCCCATAACATTTCAGCCTACCAAAATAGCCCCACATCTCCACATTTAGTGACAAATTTTGTCCACATAGCTGTCAAATTTCGAAATTGACTCGAATAGGACCACTCCCGGACCAATTTTGAGATTTTACTTATAATATTAACATACTTAATTTAATTTTATAAATAATATTTATAAATTAATATAAATCTTGAAAAAAATATATTCTTTTCGAATCTAAGATTATATAATAGTATTAATAAAAAAATTCTTTTTGAATCTAATATTTATATAATAGTATTAATATATTTAATATTTAATAAAATAATAAATTATATAATTAAAAATTATTTAATATTTAACAAATTTGGGGAGGGGGTTTATTTTTTAAATTATAATTATTTATTTTAATAAATATTAAATAATTTTTAATTATATAATTTATTATTTTAATAAAATATTAAATATATTAATACTATTATATAAATTTTGATTTAAAAAAACTGTGTTTTCTTAATTTTTTTGAGTTTTATGTTAAAATATTATTTATAAATCAAATTAGTTAATTAAATATAATAAGTAAAATCTCCAAATTGGTACGGACGTGGTCTTGTTAAAGTAAATTTTGAAATTTGACAGCTACGTGGACTAAAATCATCACTAAATTTGGAGATGTGAGGCTATTTTGGTAGCCTAAAATGTTATGAGTTAAAAATTCCAGTCAATATAAGTAATGGCATCAACTTTGCAATAAAATTTAACTGTCACATCCTCATTTAACGGTGATTTTAATGACAGTACTAAATGAGTCGCAATTTGTTAAAATGGTGTACCAAAAGTGTGAATTTACCTAAAGCGCGATACCAAAAATACAATTCTCTTATTCGTTTTGTTGGTCCCAAGTGGTCAGATGAGGTTTAGAGGGGGGGGGGGGGTGTGAATAAACCTCTTTAAAAAATTTTCTTACAATTTTAACTTTAAAACTTTTCCTTTAACAGTGAGCAGACTAAGCTGATCAGAGTAGTAAGTTAAAAGTCTGTTCGCGAACAAATCTTTGAACAGATTTGATGACCACTCGTCTGATAATTACTTAGCTGATTTTGTCAAAATCAGTTTTAATACTTAGAGTACTTGCAGCGGATTTTTCAAAGTGTTTTTCACAAGTAATCTCAGCAGTTTGAAAAGTGTTTCCCCAGTTTTATAAACTCCTTTTAATGTCTTTTCAAACAGTTAATTAATGTGTTTTTATGCAATCAGAGAATATGCAAGTTTAAAAGCAATGTAAAAACACAAGGATTTTTATAGTGGTTATATGGATGTAAATATCCTTTAATCCACTCGTCCAAGTTACAAAGATCTTGGGTTATACTATAATCACAAAGTTTACAGTATACTCTGCTTGCGCCAATCAACAAATGAAAAGGCCACAAGTGCGCAGTAGGAAATCACTTAGAAACTCCTACTCTCCGAAGTAATATCACTCACAAAGATGGATATCTACTTCTCACAACACCCAGGTTTACAAATTCACTCAGAAGATGTATTTAGCTTTTATCTTCAACTTTGCTTTTCGTCAACAAATGAATAAGCTGATGAGTGAGCTGTTCTTGAGACTTAAGAGTTCTGCTTCAAAAATTCTCTCAGAAAGTGTGTTGCTTGCAATCTCTTCGTCTCTTTCAGCTATTTATACTTGAGGTTTGAAAAATGTCCGTTGAAGAGAGACAAGATTCAAATTCCTCGAGTACTGGTCCTTAAAATCCGCGAACGGCTCTTTTGCAGTCTGTCTGTACTGTCAACAGTACTATTCTGCATGCGGCATTAAATGCACCCAGCTGATGCGAAGCATTTCTTCAATCATTTGTCTTTAATGTCCTTGTACTTCAGCATTTATTACTTCCAGGGCATTTATTACCGTTGGGAAGACTTTATGATCCTTTCCACTTGGCTGTCGGAAGTGCAAGTCTGATGGCGAACTAAGCTGATCTCAAACTTGAACAAATCTGATTTGAGTCGGCTGATCTTCATCAGTCTGATATCTTTCCTTCAGCAGATCAGAAGACTTGGACCTTGAAATTTGACTCTTCTGATGTCTTCATTACTTAGTGAAAATTTCTTCAAAGGGATCATCAGCTAAGTTAACCCATACTTAGCCAATCTTGAAGTTTTGGAATTCTTCAAAACCTCCCTTAACAAATTGTCTTTAGTGCCTTCATCTTCATCCTTATCCAACAATTTCCCCCTTTTTGATGATGACAAAACTTCAGCTAAGTACCTGTTAAAATACCTAAACTAAAGATTGTAATCCTCAAAATTTTCTGAGATAGAAAAAGTATATTGGATTGAACTTGTCTGTTTATTGATATATAAGAAAAATTATAAGTACAAGTTCATCAGATGAGATGTCTGAAGAATTGATAAAGTAAACTGATTACAAAGATTTTATAATTTCTAACTATCAGCTTCTTCATCAGATTCTTCAAGCACTTCTTCATACTCGTAAGATGACTCCTCATCATCTTCTTCTTCATCTTCATCAGCTTCTTCACCTTGAAGGATGACTTCTTTAGCAGCTTCCATTTTCTCTTTAAGTTGCTGCTCTCTTAGAAGTTCCATCGCCTTCCTAGCTGATTTTGTATTTTTGTACTTAGTTAAAGGCTCTGATTGATCAGCAGCAGAGTCTTTGGAATCAGCCATTACTTCATCAGTTTTGGTTTCTTCCTTGGTCTCTTCTTCAGACTTGTCGTTGCCTTGAACCTTTCCAAGTTCTTCTTCAGCTGTCTTGGTCAGTTCAGCAGTTTCATCAGTTTTCTTTTCTACAACAGCAAAGGTTTCCTTGGTTGATTCTTCCCCTTTATCTTCCCCCTTTTTGTCATCATCAGACTTGATGACTTCAGCAGGTTTAGCAACAGGGTTGAGTGCAACTGTTGGAACCTTCATAGCAGCACCTATAGTCTTTAAATTCTGATTAACTACGTCATGACTTGCTGTAAGGTGATGAAGAGTTGTGCTGATGTTGGCAGTTTGATCATTGAAGTAGTCAATGTTGAGATTTATAGTTGTAATTTCATTTTGAATTGCCTGTGCAGCATTTGATACTTCTTGCAACATCCCTAAGTTGACATCCTTCTCCTCTTCACTGACTTTGATGAAGGTTGCAGTCAGATCAGCGATCTTGTGTTCAGCTCTTTGGAGGGCAGTATGAAGGTGATTTACATCAGCCTTCACATCTTCCACGTTTCTGTTCATTTCATTTAAGCTGTTCACTAACTGCAAGGAATTGTCTTGAGGAACAGGGAAACTTGTGATTTCAGTCTTGATAATCTTTTCAGTAGACTGTTGCACAGTTTCCAGCTGAAGTTTGTTGGACTCTGCCAACTCTGCCTTGAGTTCATTCTTCAGCTCCTCTTTGACCTTTAGTAGTTGCTGGTGATGCTTCTCTTCCAGTTCCTTTACCGAATCCTCCATTAGCATCTGGAAAGCTTCCATCAGTGATGAGTGTTCATCACCTGATGAAGCAGAAGCACCAGCTTCATCCTTTTCTTCAGTCGCCTGGTGGACAGGGACATCTTCCATCTTCGTCTCCTGATGATCTTCAGAATCCTTAGCATTTCACTCAATGGCTAAGGGCTTGTCAGCAGCCTTTTCAGCAGACTTGTCAGCAATCTGATCAGCAGACTTGTCATCAGCCTGGTCAGCAGACTTATCAGCAGGCTTGTCCGCAGTCTGGTCAGCAGACTTGTCAGCAGGCTTGGCCGCAACTTTGTGTTCATCAGTGACGTCATCATAGAACAGGCTAGTGATTGTGCCATCATCATTGCAGCAAGTTGTTTGTCGAATTTGCCTCACAATGATCCAAGGGTTGACAAAGGCATTATTTCCCTTGGGCACCTCACTGAACTCCTTTACTTCCTTGCCAAAGATAATATGCTGGATACTTGGCAGTTGGGCAACTCACTTGAGTGACCCTGCTGATATTGTTGGATAAGGATGAAGATGAAGGCACTGAAGACAATTTGTTAAGGGAGGTTTTGAAGAATTCCAAAACTTCAAAATTGGCTAAGTATGGGTTAACTTAGCTGATGATCCCTTTGAAGAAATTTTGACTAAGTAATGAAGACATCAAAAGAGTCAAATTTCAAGGTCCAAGACTTCTGATTTGCTGAAGGAAAGATATCAGACTGTTGATGATCAGCCGACTCAAATCAGATTTGTTCAAGTTTGAGATCAGCTTGGTTCACCATCAGACGTGCACTTCCGACAGCAAAGTGGAAAGGATCATAAAGTCTTCCCAACGGTAATAAATGCCCTGGAAGTAATAAATGCTGAAGTACAAGGATATTTAAGACAAATGATTGAAGAAATGCTTCGCATCAGCTGGGTGCATTTAATGCTGCCTGCAGAATAGTACTGTTGATAGTACGGACAGAATGCAAAAGAGCCGTTCGCGGATTTTAAGGACCAGTACTCGAGGAACTTGAATCTTGTCTCTCTTCAACGGACATTTTTCAAACCTCAAGTATAAATAGCTGAAAGAGACGAAGAGATGGTAAGCAACACACTTTCTGAGAGAATTTTTGAAGCAGAACTCTTAAGTCTCAAGAACAGCTCACTCATCAGCTTAGTCATCTGTTGACGAAAAGCGAAGTTGAAGAACAAAGAAAAATACATCTTCTGAGTGAATTTGTAAAACTGAGTGTTGTGAGAAGTAGATATCCATCTTTGTGAGTGATATTACTTCGGAGAGTAGGAGTTTCTAAGTGATTTCCTACTGCGCACTTGTGGCCTTTTCATTTGTTGATTGGCGCAAGCAGAGTATACTGTAAACTTTGTGATTATAGTATAACCCAAGATCTTTGTGACTTGGACGAGTGGATTAAAGGATATTTACATCCATATAACCACTATAAAAATACTTGTGTTCTTACATTGCTTTTAAACTTGCATATTTTCTGATTGCATAAAAACACATTAAGTTAACTGTTTGAAAAATACTTAAAAGGAGTTTACAAAACTGGGGAAACATTTTTCAAACTGCTGAGATTACTTGTGAAAAACACTTTGATAAATCCGCTGCAAGTACTCTAAGTATTAAAACTGATTTTAACAAAATCAGCTAAGTAACAATCAGACTAGTGGTCAACAAAGCTGTTCAAAGATTTGTTCGCGAACAGAATTGTAACTTACCCCTCTGATCAGCTTGGTCTGTTCAGTTAGAGAAAAGTTTTAAAGTTAAAATTTGGAAGAAAATTTTAAAGAGGTTTATTCACCCCCCCTCCCCTCTAAACCTCTTCTGACCACTTGGGACCAACAGATATCTTGACCTTTCTGCCCATCTCTTCAAGGCGGTCATAACAGCAATGTTGACTGCTCTGTCTTCAGCATTGTCTTTCCTTCTTCTCTTGGCAGGCAGGAAGTAGTCAATTTTCTTGGCCTCCTCCAGTGCAAACTCGTTTGCATACTGATGCATAATGTCTCTGACATAACTGGGATCCAGGGCCTTCTGAATGGAGTTAGTTCTTAGCCAATTAAGAACCCATTGTTCTTCATCAGCTAACTCCTTTGAGTTTTGATGTTCAAGTAAGGATTTGTTCAATCTGCTGTCTCTCCAGTTGATGTATCTTGGCTTCTCTTGATTGAACAATGTCTTCAACATCAGCTTTTGATCATAGTAAGCTAAGGATTTTTCAAACTTCTTGAAGAGATCCCTATTTGCATATACTTTGTTAAAAACTCTTCTAACTTCAAACTTCTCCTTGGGTTTTGGCTCAGCAGCAGGCATCTTTGGCTTCTTAGGCTCTTCTTCATTATCAGCAGCCTCTTTTATTTTGATGCTTCCTCCATGGATAGGTCCATAGGCATCAGTTTTGCTGAGTTCAATGGCAATAGCCAAATCAGCAGCCTCTGCAGCTTCCCTTTCAGCCTTAGACATCTGTCTTCTGGCTTCATCCTTAGCAGCTTGAGCCTTGCTTAGCTCAAGTGCTTTCTTCTCTTCCAATTCATCTTGCTTCCTCTGTTCAGCTTCTTCCCTTGCTTTCTTGTCAGCTTTAGAGATTTTCTTTCTCTTAAGCACTATCTTCTTTTTGCCTTTGTCAGCTGGAGCAGGGGCTGGACCAGCAGATGAGATTGGTGCAGCAGCAATAGGATGGATGATCATCACATCTGGATCATCTTGATGTTGAGCAGCTTCAACTGTTGGTGCAGATTTAGTAGTCTGTTGCTCATCAGCTTTGTCGGCAACAAAGCCCCAACAGTTTCAAGGGGTCTTTCAGCAGATTCAGGACTTGATCTCACCAAGTCTACCAACTCAGTGTCCTTCTCTAAAATTGTCATCTGCTTTCTTGCAGACTTCTTTGACAGACCCTGAATAGGTCTTGAAGCAGCAGTATCCCTTAGTTGGCTCCTTGTCCTGTGAGAGACATTCTCAGCAGGTCTTTCAGCAGATGGAGTCCTTGAAGGTGATGCAGGTGAAGCAGTCCTGACATCAGCAGCGACTTGATCAATGATCTTCGTGGTCTGATCAGCAGCAGTCACTGACTCCATTTTCTTGGGAGCCTTCTCCTTTGGCTTATCAGCAGCCCTCTTTTTCCTTGTCTCAACAGCCAAGTTAGCTGTTTTGACTAACCTCCTTTGCCTCTTGGCAGGAACCCCCTTTGGGTCCTCATTTTCGTCTTTATCAGGCTCATCAGCCTTTCTTTTCTGAACAACAGGCAAGTAGGTTTTCATTACCTTTGACTTGTGAATTTCCTTGCCATTCAGCATAGTGCATCCCAGATGAGATAGCAGATAGCTGAGAGTAATCCTGTGGTTGGTATGAGGTTCTTTTCCTTTCTTCACATCTAGAAACTCAGCAAGGATGTACCAGATGACTGTGGACCAGTTGACCTCCAGTCCATAATAAATGGCAGTCATTATGCTGAACCTTTTCATGGTAACAACATCAAGGGAAAAAGTGCAATTTTCAATCAGCTTCGACACCATATCAGCCATTCGCTGATACTCGTCCTTCAACTGTCTCTTCTTTATATTTCCAGACATTATCTCCCCTTCCTTGGCGCAGATCGCCCAAAACTCTTGATGTTTGTCTTCTGTCAGTATAGTGACGTCATGACGTCCACTTTTACTAAGCCCAAACTGTTCGTGAAGAACGTCAGGAGTGATAACTATGGATTTGTCTCCCACTGTAGCAGTAATCTCCAGCTTGTTGAAATCAACAACCGCAGTGTCATAATATTCCATAACCTGGTCAGTCCAGATTACACCTTCGTTGTATTCCATAAAGTTTACCAGAGATGCAGATTTGAACTTCTCCAGAAGTTCCTTCATCAGATTCGTACCAGATTGGTAATAGGAATCATAAACGAGGTACATACCTTCAGCAGCCATTGTAAATCTGTTGAGATTAGAGAGAAAAAGAAGATATTTTTGCAGAAAAATTGCTCAAATTTCTCACAAGTACTTTTGAAAATTTTGGGTGCGTAAAGAACTACACGACTGATCATATTGGGATTTATAGAGTTAGGGTATCTTGGATTCCGTGATACCAGCCAACCGTTAGATCCGTTTCTTGTCAGTGCTGATCGTGCGGCGTCAGTTACGACCTTTCAAATTCAAATCGCATTAAATGAGGAGCGGGAATTTGTACCGCCCTTATGTCACTTGTAAAAGCGTGTTTTAGAAAATGAGACGTTTTAAACAATCAGCTTTTACATAAGCGATCAGATGAGTAAATTAAATACTTATCTGATGGACTAATGTCCTGATGACACAGTTGTTATCAGTGAAAGCCAATAGCTGATAACCTTCCTCAGCTGTTTGTCAATCCAGCTAGATAAATAAATCTTCATTCTTCAAGACTTTAATCTTCTATTGAAAACATAACTTCAACTAACTGACATTAACAGATTTCATCTTTTAATCAGAAGTACCACTAGTCTTACACGTTCCCCCTGACTTTAAGAATTCATAAGTTAACTAGTCTGTTGAAAGTTAATCCTTGAAGATAAATAAGATGAGTAAGCTGTTGAACTTTAGTCTTCTGATAAGTTCCCCCTCAGCTTATGCATCTAATTTCAATAAACCTAGTTCAGCTCTTAGAGTTGAAAACCTTGTTTCACTTAAAGGTTTTGTGAAGATGTCAGCAATCTGATTTTCAGTAAATACATACTCTATTATGATATTTCCTTTCTCCACATGATATCTAATAAAGTGATGCTTGATCTCAATATGTTCAGTCCTTGAATGACTTGTAGTATTCTGAGTAAGGCTGATTGCACTAGTATTGTCACAGTAGATTGGTATTCCACTGATCTTGATGTTGTAGTCTTCCAGTTGATGCTTCAACCATAAGATTTGTGCATAGCAAGCTCCAGCAGCTATGTATTCAGCTTCAGCAGTAGATATGGATACTGAAGTCTGTTTCTTACTCATCCATGAGATCAGACGACTACCTAAGAATTGATAGGCACCTGTTGTGCTTTTTCTATCAATCTTGCAGCCTGGAAGGTCAGAATCTGAATATCCAATAAGCTCGAATCCAGACTCTCTAGGATACCACAACCCCAAATCTTGAGTGCCCTTAATATACTTCAGTATTCTCTTGGCAGCTAAGAGATGAGATTCCTTGGGATTTGATTGGAATCTTGCACAGACCCCAACTGAGTACATGATATCAGGTCTGCTTGTTGTTAGATACAACAATGACCCAATAATGCCTCTGTATTTGGTTATGTCCACTGATTTGCCATCTTCATCTTTATCCAAGAGAAGACTTGTAGACATTGGAATAGTAGCAGTAGAGCTAGTTTCCATACCAAATTTCTTGAACAGATCTTTTGTGTATTTTGCTTGGGTGATGAAAATTCCATCAGGCAACTGTCTTACTTGCAAACCAAGAAAATAATTGAGTTCTCCAATCATGCTCATTTCAAACTTGTTTTGCATCAGCTTTGAGAACTTGTCACACATATGTTGGTTAGTTGAACCAAAAATAATATTGTCCACATAAATTTGCACTAGCAAAATATGTTCTTCCCATTCAATAGTGAACAGGGTCTTGTCAACTTTACCTTTGCGAAATCCTTTAATTAAAAGAAAATCAGATAAGGTATCATACCATGCTCTTGGAGCCTGTTTCAGTCCATAAAGGGCTTTCTTCAGACGATACACCTTATCTTCTTCTTGATAGACTTCAAAATCAGGTGGTTGTTCAACATAAACTTCTTCTTGCAATTCTCCATTGAGAAAAGCTGATTTCACATCCATTTGATAGACGGTGAAATTCTTGTGAGCAGCGTAGGCAAGAAAGAGTCTGATTGCCTCTAGTCTTGCTACTGGTGCAAACGTTTCATCAAAGTCAATGCCTTCTTCTTGGCAGTAACCTTTGGCCACTAGTCTTGCTTTGTTTCTGGTGACTTCACCATCTTCATTCATCTTATTTCTGAATACCCACTTAGTGCCAATGACTCTTTGATGACTTGGTCTAGGAACTAAGTACCAAACTTCATTCCTTTCAAATTGATTTAGCTCTTCTTGCATAGCTTCAATCCAGTTGGAATCACTAAGAGCTTCTTCAACTTGTTTGGGCTCAATTTGAGATAGAAAACTAGCAAACATAGCATCTTGTGCAGCAGCTCTTCTTGTTTTCACTTTGTCTAAAGGATCACCAATCACCAACTCTGGTGGGTGATTTTTGAGCCATCTAAAGTTTGAAATCTTTGACAATTTAAAATGAATTCAATATACAAGCAAACTAATTTATTGACCTACTATACTCATGCCCCAAAAATAGGTTGAAATTAAAACTTAAACTTTTAATTGATTGACCTTCTAAAATCATGCCCCAAAAATAGCTACTCATAATTAGGGAACTAGAATTGGAATACATATATAAACCCATCACTCCCTAAACGTGTGTATGTAAAAATTCCTTTCATGCATCTTGCTATTGTTTGTTTTTGCTGTGGATTTTGATTTCCTTATACTATCTATTGGTTATGTCTATATTTCTCATAATCATATTCATCTTAGACTATATATGTACATAGAAAAAAGAAAAAAACAATCTCAATCATCCTTACTGATTTTGTATTTTTCATGAATATCTTCGTTTAAAATTAAGCATATTTTTTTCAATATGAATTACAACTTATCACTTGCATTCTTATATAATTGTGTACGTATTTGTAAGTTATCAATATTTACTAACTTTTCTATTTATCTAATTTCAGGAAAGACCTATCATCAAATACTCGACCGAATTTCTCCCAAATCAGCATCTTATTTGTGATTGAAGGTGATAAGTTCCATCTTTATAACTGAGCTTTGTTAAAGAGGAAAAAATTTGTGGTTATGATTCATTTTGTGTATTCTATATGTTTCGCCTTTCACAATTTCTTTTCCTTTGAACCATCACAAGTTGGAAGTTTTGTCGCAACAAATGGTGTTAAAGAAGGGCCTAAAAAGGTCATTACATGAAGTACTTGGTTGAAAGTTTTGTCGCAACAAAGGTTAATAAAGATGGGCCTAGAGTTCATTATTTGGAATGTAATTATGTATAACTTCTCAGTCTCCGTAAATTTTTATTTTAATTTTATTCCATAGTTTTGCATCAATTTTAGTCATTTTTTGTAGAGGTATTAGGATTGTAATTTATAAACGAGATAATTTGAGTCTAACAATGCATTGTCGAAATTATCCATTATACATTAATTTTGTTTGATAATTATGCTAGATGAGTTTGGAAACTATTCCAAACTACTAATTCAACCAACATTGATATTGTACATTTGTTTAAATATATAACTCTCATCAACCAAGAGTAATCGATCTCTTTTTTATATATGTTGTACCAGAAAAAAATTAAGATATATGATTCAATTAGTTGGCACTGTAATTACTGAGTTTTTGTTTTTCTTAAAACTTCTACCTTAATGTTTAGATACCGGTGAATGCTCATTATAGATTTTAATACAATCATTTATCAATACTTGATGGTTGTTATAAAATATAAATGTCTTATTGTTAGCTTTATGAAGCTCATGATATTTAATCTATGTTTTTCTTTCCTTTTCTATTGTGCGAATTTAATCAAATCGAGGAAGAAGGTGTTTTGATAAATAAGCAAAAATTTGAAAATTTATAAAGTCGAGTAAATAGATTAACTAAGAATACGTAGAAGAAATTTAAAGCTTTATTCTATGCATTTTACAAATTGAAATAAAAAATATAAAATAAAGAGAAATAATCGTATAGAATTAAAACCAGTAGATTTCTCCCAAAAAAAAAAAAAAAAAACAAGTAGATAATTGATTGGAGCTTATTAATCAATTTGAAGGGTTAGAGTATTATTCTTTTAAAGTCGACAATGTCAGTAAGAGAGAAATCGAATAAGAGAATTGTATTTTTGGTACCGCGCTTTAGGTAAATTCACACTTTTGGTACACCGTTTTAACAAATTGCGACTCATTTAGTACTGTCATTAAAATCACCGTTAAATGAGGATGTGACAGTTAAATTTTATTGTAAAGTTGATGCCATTACTTATATTGACTGGCATTTTTAACTCATAACATTTTAGGCTACCAAAATAGCCTCACATCTCCAAATTTAGTGATGATTTTAGTCCACGTAGCTGTCAAATTTCAAAATTTACTCTAACAAGACCACGTCCGTACCAATTTGGAGATTTTACTTATTATATTTAATTAACTAATTTGATTTATAAATAATATTTTAACATAAAACTCAAAAAAATTA
Source organism: Penstemon barbatus (assembly GCA_003313485.2). Classification (NCBI taxonomy): domain Eukaryota; kingdom Viridiplantae; phylum Streptophyta; class Magnoliopsida; order Lamiales; family Plantaginaceae; genus Penstemon; species Penstemon barbatus. The sequence continues at coordinate 11,331,572 of CM064884.1, read as the reverse complement.
AGAAAACACAATTTTTTTAAATCAAAATTTATATAATAGTATTAATATATTTAATATTTTATTAAAATAATAAATTATATAATTAAAAATTATTTAATATTTATTAAAATAAATAATTATAATTTAAAAAATAAACCCCCTCCCCAAATTTGTTAAATATTAAATAATTTTTAATTATATAATTTATTATTTTATTAAATATTAAATATATTAATACTATTATATAAATATTAGATTCAAAAAGAATTTTTTTATTAATACTATTATATAATCTTAGATTCGAAAAGAATATATTTTTTTCAAGATTTATATTAATTTATAAATATTATTTATAAAATTAAATTAAGTATGTTAATATTATAAGTAAAATCTCAAAATTGGTCCGGGAGTGGTCCTATTTGAGTCAATTTCGAAATTTGACAGCTATGTGGACAAAATTTGTCACTAAATGTGGAGATGTGGGGCTATTTTGGTAGGCTGAAATGTTATGGGATAAAAATATCAGTCAGTATAAGTAATGGCATAAATTTTGCAATAAAATTTAACTGCCACGTCATCACTTAACGGTGATTTTTAACAACAGTACCAAATGTGTCACCATTTATTAAAACGGTGTACCAAATGTATTGGATACAAAAATCAAAATACCAAAAGTGAAAATTGACCTAAAACGCGGTACCAAAAGTGCAATTCACTCGAACATGAATATGATTATATGAAAATTGAGAGTTATATAGTTTTGGAAACGACAAGTAAAAGTTTGAGGCAATGAAATATTGCACATTCTATAATTGGTAGGAGGTAAATATAAATTATATGATATATATTTTTATAGTCATTTTGATTGCCAAGATAAAGTTAACTATTTATTTTCAAATATGTCAATTTAGGTGGTATTGATAAATCTCGCTTGATTATATTCAATATCAAAAGCTTAAAAATATGAATCATAATTTGATACATTAATTTCTCCATCAACTAATTTTATTATTTAATTTGCTTCTTAATTTTTAATTTACACCAGCATTGAATTTGTGATTAATCATGTTTACGTTGAATATTATAGGAAAAAAAACCATTCATGAATTTATTGTATGCCAAATAAAGAAATTTTGTATACATATCACCATTCATTTGTTTCAATTTAAATCTATAAATTTTGTGCCTTCAAAAATAAAGGCCGCAAGGGTATTTGTAGTTAATCTAATACCTTTGGGTCATGAGAGTTTGGGTAATTTCTCAGAGTTGAAGGTTGATCATGTAATTAGACTAATTCTTAGCGGTGTGAGAATTTAAAATAGTTTAATATATGGGAGATTACTACTACTTTTTCTTTTTTTAGATGACATAAACATGTGCCGCTGGAAATTAACATCGTAAGAGAATGAGAGAATGAATGTATCCAATACCTACGGGGTACTTGAGTAATTTTAAAACTTTAAGGGTGTCAATTATACATACTAAATCTGAGCAATAGTGTGAACAATACTCTCTTGATATTATTGAGATAACATGATGCATTGTTAATCAACCATATTTCATATCCCATAAAGAAAAATATATATGAAACATTTATTTTGATTAAACAAAGATATCACTAAAAAAAATATTCAAAGTGTATATCACATACATGAAAAATGCAGTAATGAAAATACGATGTAATTATATTTGTTTCATTTTTTTTTTTATTTTCGCAAGTTCTTCTTTCTTTCTTTTTTTCACACTATTTTGCGTTTGTCGTTATAGTTTTACATTTATCTATACTGACACACATTTGAATAATAATGTTGACTCCAATTAGTATTTTTTTTATTAATTAAATATTGAGTTGAATTCAAATTTTGATATTTTTAGCACATAGAGATTCTTTATTTAAAAAAGTTTGCCTAATACTATATAGATGTATAATATAAAGTTTGTTATTAGTTTAACTTATCCATTACAAGTTATTTAAAGTGGTCAATTTTAGATAGATGTCATATATCATACCAATTTAACAATATATTAAATTTTACTCTTTTTATATATAATAATCTCAAGTTTTCATGAATTTTATGTTGTAAGTTTAATTGTTTTAGCCTCACAAGTCAATACTTACATTGAAGGAAATCTTATTTTAATTATTTTTATCATGTAATAAGTATAAATTTTTTAAGTAGACATTTGTGTACCATAAAAGAAAAGCAATGGATAAATTCACTCATAAAATTTTATTTTCCATTGATCTTTAACATTTTATTTGTATAATTCACGTTTCATAGAAATTTTTGGTGTACTTCGTTCAAATACAATAATCTTATTTACTCTTGACACTCTACGTTTTATTTTTTTTTGCTTTACTGTTAAAAAAATTTGTCATTATTTACTATTATAAACTATAATTGTTATTATCATTTTATGTTTTTCTCTTTAATTAATTATGTAAGGTCAATCTTTTGTTTTACATATTTATTTTGTTATTAAAATTCTTTTTAATTTTTTCTTATGTGGATATGACAAATGACTGCAAGCTATTATAAATATTTGTATTATAATACATGTTGCTCTAAAATATGATCTTATATTAAGTAGTTTTTTTACAACAAGTAATTGTTTATTTAGTAGTATATATAATTAAATTTGTAAAAGGTTTTTAAGTTTTTGTTTTCACATTTGAAATATATTTGATGATTCTATATCATATCATATATATACTTTCAGAAAATCTAACTTAAAATAGTTCCGTGCATAGCACGGATCTTAAGCTAGTTAATGTATAATCCAGAGGGAGCAAGAAGATATTCAACGTAAACTACAACTAGAAGACAATCGAGGACTCACGTGGGAGGACACCCGACATATGTACTCTAATTTCTTAAAAAATTATTCTATAGAATTTAATTAATCAATTTATTACCTTATTAACATTAGCGTTAATTAATTAATTAATTAATTATATTAGGTGATACGAGAAACAGTAAGGAGTGCTAGCATTCTGTCATTTACATTTAGAGAAGCAGTTGAAGATGTTGAATTTCCCAAAGGTTGGAACCATTCACCATTCTGCAGATTTTCTTCCCTCAACCGCACAAATTTGACCCTTCAAGATTTGAGGTAATTAATCTATATCTATACTACTACTAAAAGTGTTAATAATTTAAGTTTTTTTCTTTTTTTTTGTGAAGAAAAAAATGTGCTTATTCAAATTGTAAAGTATATTAATAAAATATAATTAGACATTAATTTTCCTTAAATTTTCTCATCAAAACTTTGGTAGGAAAATATTTTAAGAAAGTTTGTAACTTCCTTGCCTCCTAAACAAGCACCATCAATATGGAAGAAAAATAAAAGTATATTCAAATTAGATATCAAGTCTTATCATGATTATTTCTTACATTAACACCAATAATTAAGAAATTAAGTCCTAAATCACTTTTACAATTTCATTATTGTCCTCCTATAACATATAAAAATAAAAATAAAGACTATTATATGAACAGTTGTAAAAAAAAATATTTGTTTCATTTAAAGATTTAGTACAATATGTATGTTGGTCCCAAGTGGTCAGATGTGGTCTAGATGGGGGATGAATAGACCTCTGAAACTTTTTAATCAAGTTTTAACTTCAAAACTGTTATACAATCTAAAACAGACTAAGCTGTTACCGAACAGTAAGTTTACAAGGCTGATCGCGATCAAATCTTTGAACAGCTTTGTTGACCACTAATCTGATAATTACTTAGCTGATTTTTGTTAAAATCAGTTTCAATACTAGAGTACTTGTAGCGGATTTTCAAAGTGTTTTTCACAAGTAAACTTAGTAGTTTGAAAATTTTGTCCCCAGTTTTGTAAACTCCTTTAAATTAATTTTCAAACTGTCTTATAAAGTGTTTTATGCAGATCTGAAAATATGCAGAAAAACTTATGCAAAAATAAACACCAGAATTTTTATAGTGGTTATATGGATTTAAATATCCTTTAGTCCACTCTTCCAAGCCACACATATCTTGGGTTATACTAAGAACACAAAGTAATTAGTACACTCTGCTTGCGTCGAACAACAAATGAAACGACCACAAGTGCGCAATAGGAAATCACAAAGAAGACCTATTCTACGGAGTCTTATCACTCACAAAGATGGATAATAACTCCTCACAACTTTTCTCTCTTACAGATTCACTCAGAAAATGTTTTCTTGAACTTCAACGGCTTCTGTCAACAAATGACCTTCAGCAGACGAATGAGTTGTTTTTGAGCTTTTGAGACTTAGAAAATATTTTGCTTCGAATTCAATCTCTCAGAAGTTGTGTATATTTCTTCCTTCGTCTCTTCAGCTATTTATAGTCACTCTTTGAATTTTATCCGTTGAAGAGAGACAAAATTCAAATCTCTTGATTTCTGGTCCTTAAAATCCGCGAACGGTTCTCTGCACAGTGACAGTACTGAAGAATGTCCTTTCTGTCAGGAGCATTAAATGCACCAAGCTGATACGAGGTCTTTCTTCAATCATTTGTCATTAATAACCTTAGACTTCAGCATTTATTACTTCCAGGGGCATTTATTACCATTGGGACGACTTATTGATCCTTTCCACTTGGCTGATCGAAAGTGCAAGTCTGATGATGAACAGAGTTGATCCCAAACTTGAACAAATCTGATTTGAGTCGGCTGATCTTCACCAGTCTGATTTCTTTCTTTCAGCAGATCAATAGTCTTCTGGACCTTGAATCTTTGACCCTTCTGATAGTCTTCTTAGTAGGTCAAAATTCTTCTAAAGAATTTTACGACTAAGTTTTCCATACTTAGCTGATCTTAGGTTTTGGAAATCATCAAAACCACCCTTTACTAATTGACTTCAATGCTTTTCATCTTCATCCTTATCCAACAATGTCACTTCTTAAAAAAATCAAATATGAACGTGTGAAATAAGTTAAAAAACGGATGAAAATCAATGAAAATTGGTGAAATCGATCTAATAAATTTTATGTATCTGATGAAAACATGTGAAATCGATCTAGATAAAATTTATGAACGCTAGTGAAGAAGGTGAAAAAATGGATGAAATCGGTAAAAAAGAGTGCCGGTTAAATAGATAAATACATGTGAAATCGATAAAAATTCGGGTGACAGTTCTGAAAAAATGGGAAACAAACCGGTGAAATCAATGAATAATGGGTGAAATATATGAAGAATGGGTTAAATCATTGTAAAAATGTTAAAATCTTTGAAATAAGGTGAAATCAATGAATATTCAAGTGAAATTGTTAAAAAAAAAAACAATATGAAATATAAGTTAAACTAACAAAAATAAGTGAAATCTAAAAAAGAAAAAAAAAAGTTTAACTAGCAATAACAGTGTGGACTAAACCAGTAGATTTTTTTTTCGTTTGAATAGGAGAAAACAAAAGAAATTGATGAAAAATAGGAAAAACAATGGATAATAGGTTATAATTAATCAAGAACGAGTATATCAGTAAAATAATAAAATCGGTAAGAATCAATGAAAATTGAATTAAATTAATTAATATAATAAGTGAAATGGCTTAGATCGGTAAAGAATTTTTTGTTCAAATGATAAGGTAAGTGAAATAATTTGAGATATATTTAAAAGTAATTGAATATGTATAATTATTTGAGTTGAAAATTCAGCAAAATACATGTGAAGTCGATGAAAATTCAGATGAATTTTGTGAAAAAAATGGATGACATCGGTGAAACGATGAAATTACATAAAAAATGATTAAATATGTGCAAACTGGGTAAAATCGGTGAAAAATGCTAAAGTCGATGAAAACATGTGAAAATTGGTTAAACTGGTAAGAATAAATGAAATCAATAAAATGAAAAAAGTTCAACCAACAAAAACAATGTTAACCCATTAGAAAAATGGTTTGAACCGAAAAAAACTAAAGAAATCGATGAAAATATTCATGGTGAAGTTAATATATTGAATAGCAGTCATTAATATGTGTTATTTTATGACAAAATAAAGTTAATTTTACTCTGATTTATAACAAAATACCACATAAATTAAATAGACACGTACAATGCATGTGTACTTTAAACCGGTGAAAAAAATGAACGTGAAATCTTAAATACATTTGAAATCGATAAAAAAAGGGATAAATTTTGTGAAAAATGGATGAAAACGGGTAAAATCGATTAAAATAGAGGTAAAGTTGGTTAAAATATGTGAAATCGATGGAAAGAATGAAATTTCTAAGAAAATTATGAAGCCATTGAAATCCAATAAAATTGGGTAAGGCTGGTTAAAAGAGGACAAATCGGTCAAAACGTAAGGTTGGTAAGAACATATTTAATCAATGAAAAATTCAGGTGAATAATATTTGAAATTAGTGAAACATGAAAAATAGATAAAAACTGGTTAAAATGGTACAAACGAGTGAAATCAGTTAAAAAAGAATTTAACTGGTGAAATCGATGAAAAATTGGTTTAAATTGAAGAAAAAAGCCAAATAAATCGACCAAAAATGAGCAAACAATGAAAAATGTCATAACCGATAAAAAAAGGATAAATCGCTAAAAAAAAAACCGGGTAAACAAAATTTAGACAGTGAGAACATAAGAATCGATGAAAGTTTGGGTGAAATTTGTAAAGAAACGAATAAAATCGGTCAAAAAAGCTTGAAGTCGGTGAAAACATGTTTAATCAATGAAAAATTTAGGTGAATAGCATGTGAAATTAGTGAAATAGGTGAAAACGAGTTAAATTTTATTCAATAAAAACAATATGAAATTGGAAGAAAATGGTTTAAATTGGAAAAAATCGAAAAATATGGAAAAACAAGGAAAAATGTTACAATCGATTAAAAGAGGAAAACTAGATAAAAAAATTAAACAGTGAAAACATATGAACCGGTGAAACTTCGGGTGAAATTGGTAAACAATGGTGAAGTTGGTGAAAAAACTGGTAAAACTAGTAAGAAAAAATGCTCGTGAAATCGTTAAAATTTATGAAAAAAGGGATGAAACCTTTGTCATAGGTGAATAACGGATAAACTTGACATGAAAACTACGATTATGGAATGCACTAAATAATATTTTTATGATCTTATTTTAGAACAAATTTTGTTAGATATAATGACTAAATCAGTCATCATTATATATTTTATTACAACTATTCAAAGTCATCATTTTTTTTATAAACCAATAATAACTAATAAAAATAAATCTCATTAAAATAAATTCACCAGTCATAGATATATAATATTCTATGACATAAAAGTGACTAATTTTATACTAATTTATGAAAAAAAAACTTTGAAATTAAAACTAGACATATACAACGTACGTGCACTTTCTAGTTTATTCAAATATTTCAATATTTTTGTTCCAGTGTTAGCGATAGATTCTTAATTTCTTCTTTCCTTTTCTTTTTTTTTTTTCGGAAAAATTAATGATCGATACTCTTCTATCATAACATATACGTACATGATCATGACTTATAATAACGGAAGTTGTGAATAGGCTGACTGCACTTGCACTTCCAAATGAGTTCTTACATACTTACATATCAAATTATACCAAAATGTCAAGAATAACATATGGTCCACTTTCAACTAGTACTTTACAATGGTTTCTATGCACAAGTTATAACAAAATGTCAAGAATAAAAAATCTACAAATTAAGTAATAATCATAATTGTAAATATATTTTTTTAACCTGAGGGATAAGGCTTACTTATTTGAGTTCCATGGTCTCACAATCATTTGCCCTTTCATTTGCATTTTCCGGTAAAATTGTCAAAATAACTTTAATTATACCCCTAACTTTTTAAGTTGTCAAAATAATCCACATCTTCAAATTTACTGACAATTTTGATCCACATTGTTGCCTAATTTCAAAATTGGTTCGAATAAGACACGTTCGGACCAATTTAGAGATTTTACTTATTATATTTACATATTTATTTAACTAATTTAATTTTATAAATAATAGTAACAGACCAAATAATATTTTAACATAAATTCGATAAATAATTAATTAAATCTAAAATTTATATAATAATATTAATATATTTAATATTTATTAAAAAATAATTTATATATTATTAATAACATAATTATAATTTTAAAAAAACAAAACCATCTCCTACCTCCAACCCCATCCCTTAAATATATGCCCGACGCGTTTCGAAAAGGATTAATTAAACCCTTGTAAAACCAAATCTTTTTTTGGGAAAATAAAGAATTTCGGACTAAAATAAGACTAAAATTGTGAAATTAATTTAGTTATAATTTAATTGCCAATCCGAATCTAAGAATGACCTTTTTTGCTAGTGAAATAGAACAATTTTTGGCAATTTTAAGAATTTTGGAAGTGAAATTTACGATTTCAAAGGCATAAGCGAATCTTTTGGATCAGTTAAGCTTTATCTCTGATTTATTTTTTTTACTTATTTTAATTTTCTCTTTTTTAACTTGCTTCCTTAGATTAAAATTGTGTGCATACATCAAGTTGATTCTCTCTAGATCAGATTGGTAAGAAGTCATATATAACTATCCTTTTTATACGTGGCAATTTACCTTAATGTATTATTATATAGTTGTGACACTTTATCCTATGTGTTATAATAACACTTTTCATGTCTTGTTTGCCATATCTCACAACTCACACTAACTCTTCCCCCTTTTTTTCTTTTTCTTTTCCAGAACAACAGTTTTGTGTTTTCCTGCAAAGTTTACAAAGTAATACTTTCAGGTAATTAAGCAATTTTCTTTTGTGATTCACTAAATCTTAGTTTATTGTAATTTCTTGTTAATTCTGAGGTTGCGATGTCACAATTATATTACAAGTGTTTATTAATGTGCAGTTGATGACAAAAACTCATATTTCATAAAAAGTTAGTTCCTGAATTAAAATTTCAATGGGGATAGAATCTTATTTTAGAAACTAGACAATAAACAAAAGAGATTAGTATATGGTCCACTATGCACAAGTTATAACAAAATGTCAAGAATAAAAAATCTACAATTTCAGTAATAATCATAAATGTAAATATATTTTTGTAACCTGTGGGATAAGACTTACTTATTTGAGTTTCATGGTCTCACAATCATTTGCCCTTTCCAGCATCTTCAGGTACTCATTAGTCCTTAAAAAGTGTTTTACCAAGTTGATATCCACATTTAGAGGGCTCAACTCATCCATATCCTCATTTACACCAGACGTTCCCTGCATATTAATATTTGTTATTCCTTATATTAAATAGGAAGATAGTAGAATCGAAAGGCCAGAAAGTATTCAATTAGATATAATTTAGAAACCTAATCGTCCTTAGTTTAATACATTGGCACTGGGCAATATCCTCCACGCGGGAGCGTGGAGCAGTTGACCTAGTATATATATATATATATATATAGGCATATACACTTTTGTATATTTAATTCGTGAACCATCAATAATAAATAAAATAATGAAACTTACAGATAAAACATTGTTTGTCATCAGTAGTTGTTACATGTTGATTGAGAAAATCCTGGCCCATGCCAATTATAGCCAGCCCTTGTCAGCCGTAAAGTACTCTTTTCCGTGTTTGAGCAATGGACATCTAAGAATAGTTAAGTCCTTAAATTTAGTGAGGCGTTGCATGGCACCCTTAGAGGGCAATTGCCTTAGCTTTTCACAGTTCCGTAGAAGTAATTTCTCCAAAGATGAAATATTTCCAAACCATTCAGGTAAAACTTCTACTCCAAAATCATACAAACATAAATTAGTGATATTAGTGAGATGTTGAAGTTGATCCGGCACAGAGTCCCACTCCTCCCTTCCGTGTAATCGTAATCTCCGAAGTGAGATCATTCCTCTGATGCAATGGAGAGTCTGCTTTAACATATCAAAATCATTTGCTGAGAAGCCAATAGTAAAATCTATTAAACTGCGAAGACCTCCGATATCCTGGGGAATACTTCTCCAATTGGGACAAGGAGGAATAGTGACATCAAAGAGATGCGGCATTCGCTCCCAGTCTACTGTAAAAGAGGCCAAATCTGGACAATCTGAAATATTCAAAAGTTGAAGAGAAGTGAGGCCTTGCAATCCTCCGCTTGTATATCCAATTGACTTGAGACTTTTACACCCCACTATTCTTAGTTCTTTAAGGGACTGCACACTGTGTTCATTTTCCTCTGGAAATTGAATGTCAGTTAGGTTAATACAACTGAATATCCAAAAAGATTGAAGTTGTTGATTCTTGTCAAATAGCATGCTAGGAACACAAGTGAAATCATCAATGCCCTTTAGTCTCAAATCCCTCAAAGAGCTTAAACCAAATGCCATGTCCAATAGAAGTCGGCTGTTATCTACGTGTTCAATGATCAATGTTTCAAGAGATGGAAAATCATGATTTGGAATAGTCACCAATTTTTTGCATTTCTTAATCTCAAAAAATCTAAGTCTTGGAAAACCATTTTTGAGCGTTGTCGGCGAGTCCTTAGCGACAACCCACTCAACCAAACTTGTCATGTTATGTAGCATGAACTTTTCCAATGCCCGAAATGGTGCTGGTGGGGAATAGAGACTACTCCCACTGCTTCTTGACTCAATTAAGTCACGGGGATAGTAAAATGAGGGACCTATTGATTCTAAATTTTTCAGCCCGTCCAACACTAAAGTTTTAAGCAGTGGTAGATGACCGAGCGTTGGAACTTCTAGGCATCTTTCACAGTCTACCAACCGAACATCGATCAAGTTTTCGAGCATAGTTTCATCACGAATAATCATATTCATGGTCCACAATGGGAAGTTATCTCCACTGAATCGTTTAATGATTACTTTTTTTATATTTTGATTAGGTTGAAGGCCTTTCAAAACTTCCTCATCCTTGTTGTTTCCTTTCCTTGAATTGCTCCAAACAAACTTCAGTTTTTGTATGTTTGGCTTTCCAATTAAGTCTGCTTTTGCTGCTTCTTCCATGTCTTTCACTTGTTCTAGATTACGTATCTCAAGTTTTCCCTTCAAGTTCTTCAAATTTCCCAGCTCCTCAATTCGACGACCATTCTCTAGGCCGGCATTAAAAAAATTCAATGTTTGAAGACATGTCAACTTTCCGATTCCGAGTGGCATCTGAAAATTTTCACTATTGTGGTTCTCTATCAAGATGTGTCTCAAATTAACTAAGTGGTGCAATTGGCTTGGAAAATCATCAAGAGTGGCCCTCAGAGTCTGTAAATTGAAAAGCATGCAAAGAGATTCTGGCAAAGCTCTAATTCGTGTAGAAGACACATCAAAGAATCGTAAATGTATCAAATCCCCAATGGAGGTTGTCAATTCATCGATATCTAGACAATATAGATTTAGCACTCGCAAACTTGTGAGATTTTTGAACACACTATCGGCTACTTTGCTACCCAAAAACAAAGTCCGTAAATAAATTGCATCCTCCTTTGTGATCTTGTGTGCATCTCCAAGTGATTTTGTCGCCAGGTATCTAACTTGGGTAGGACGACTAGTTGTCATGTGATTTTCTTCATTAATACATTCCCCTTTTGAAACAAAAATAGCCAGATCATGCACGAGATCATGCATCTTAGAATGTTTACAATTACCATAATCATCATAGACGGCCTCTTGTAAGAAAGAACTTTGCAGCAAAATATTGTAAACTTTGTTTCCTAAATTTTCCATGTCATTTCCATTATATTCTTGAAGAAGTCCTTCAGCCATCCAGAGTTGAATCAGTCGTTCTTTCTCAATTTTCTCATCCTTGGGGAAAATAGAACAATACGCAAAGCACTTTTTAAGTAATAAAGATGGTAAACGGTCATAGCTAACCTTCAATATTGGCAGCACATCATATTCTCCATTAGGATTTGAGAATCCACTTTCTAGGATACATCTCCAATCATCTTGTCCTTGCCCTCGTAAAGTTCCACCTGCCATGTTTGCTGCTAATGGAAGACCTCTACACTTGCGAGCAATTTTCTTTCCGATGGCCTCCAATTCTGTTGGAACATCTCTAACAAAACAAGCTTGTCTCTTAATTAAAGACCAGCAATCATCATTAGATAATTCACCAAGTAAATACATCGGTTGTGAGGTCACTATAGATGCCACACTTTCAAGACGAGTTGTAGCAATAATGAAATTTCCCTTGTTTGAGTTGATGCCGAGAAGAGTATTTTTGAAGTTCTCCCAATATACTCTTTTATCATTCCACAAATCATCAAGAACGATCAAATACTTTTTACCATTCAATTTCTCTTGAAGTTTTTTAACGATGGCTTCCATATTCTCTTCACCCACGGCATTGTTGGTCAATAAATCAAGGATTCTTTTGAAAAGCTTTAAGCTATCAAAATTTGCAGATACACAAACCCAAATGGTATTGTCGAAATGTTTGATTATATTTGGGTCTTTGAAGATCAATCTAGCTAGAGTTGTCTTTCCCAATCCGCCCATCCCAACAATGGGAATGACCGAAAGAACCTCTTCATTTGGACTAACCAACATTTGGACTATATTTGATGCATCCTTCTCTCTACCAAGAACAACTGGATCAATACTTAAGGAATTAGTTTCCATGACAGGAGGTAGAGCAAGAGAAGACTCTGCAACTATTTTTTGAAGGCTATACCTATTAGCCACTTCATCAAGCCTTTTCAATTTTATATTTAGTTTCTTGATCTCCTGAGCCATTTTGCAACGGATCACCAGAGGATTGGAGGAAGAAAACAAGATACTGAATTTCATTGAGCAAGTTATCACCTTTCTCTTCATTTGGTCTTGGATCACAACCTTGCGACGGAGGATCTCATATTGAAATTCATCTAGCAAGTTATCAGCTTCATACATGACATCTTCAAGATCCTTCAACCAAATCTTGACTGATTCGTTTTCCAATTGCCGTCTCGAAGCATCAAGTAAGAATGCTTGAGCCATATTCAATGATTTTTCCAGATTTGTCAAATCACTCTTGACATTCAATACGCGCCCGATCTCTTCGATACCAATCGCAAGTATCTTCTCCATCAGAACTTGCACCGTAGCATCGAGCACAGCTTCAGCCATCTTAATGGTAAAGTATTCAAAAGTAAGTCGTCTCTCCCGGTTTTCTTTTTTTTTTTTGCTTTATCGGTGTGAGTATTCAAAAGTCGCCTAAATGTAATGTAATCACATTGCTTACTTAATGGTATATAATAGTATAATATACGTTAGTAGGCAACCACTTTGCTAATTTATTAAACAGAAAGAACAAGACAGGTATTGTGAAATAAAAAATTGGAAGACGGAAAACTTCAACAACTTGCCATGTTGCAATTAAAAATTAGAAAATGGTAACATGGCCAACCACTTTGATAATCTATACTATAATATACTATTTTTTTAAGATTAAAAATGTAAATAATTTAAATTTTTTTAGACAAAAATAACCTTATTCAAATTCTAAAGTATATTAATAAAATTTAATTAGAAATAAATTTTTCTTATATTTTCTCATCAAAAAATTGGTAGAAAAATATTTTAAGAAAATTGTAACTCCTTTACTATTAACGAAACATCATACAGGAAAATAAAAATTACTTTTCCGAAAATTGAATATAGAAAAGGAAACAAACGTATATTCAGTAAGGTATAATTAGACGTGAAGTTTTATTAGAGTTATTTCCTACATTATCTCCAAAAATTTAGAAATTAAATCTTACTTCACTTTTACAATTTCACTCTTCTTCTCCTACATCACATAAAAAAAACTTTTATTTTTAATATATTAATATAGTTGCTAAAATATATATGTAAAATTATTATAATGTAAGAATATGTTGTTAAGTAAAAAATATTATTAAGTATAATGTGCCACTCCTAAAAAATATCAAATTCTCTTTAATATCATAGAGGCTACACACCTTTAAAAAAATGTAGGATCACATCTTTCCGATGAATGAACATAAATGCTTATGACTTGGCGAACTAAGTAATACTTATTTGACCTAAGAAACAAAATATAAAGAATATCCAAGAACAAGCATTACCTTAAATTTTCATGGAAATCATTTCGCGAAAAAAAAAGTGTGAAATAAGTGACAAACGGGTGAAAATCAATGAAAACTGGTGAAATCGATAAAAAAAAAGGTTTTATGTAATTAATGAAAACATGTGACATCGATCCGGATGAAATTTATGAACAATGATGAAGTATGTGGAAAAATGGGTGAACCAGGAATAAAAAGTGCCGGTGAAATCGATAAATACATGTGAAATTGATAAAATTTGGATGTCATTCTTGAAAATTTAGGAAACAAATTGGTGAAATCAGTTAGAAAAAATGGATGAAATATATGAAAATTTTAAATCAGTGAAAAAATTTAAAGTCTGTGAAAACATATGAAATCAATGAAAATTCAAGTGAAATTTGTCAAAAAAAACATGTGAAATAAGTGAAATATAAGTTAAACTGATAAACAAGCCAAATTAGTAAAAAGAAAAAAATTAACTAGCAGAAACAGTGTGAAATTAACCACTAGATTATTATTTTTTATTTTTGAACGGGAGAAAACAAAAGAAATCGATGAAAATAGGAAAAACAATGGACATTATCAATGAAGATCGAATTAAACTAATGAATATAATAAGTGAAATGACTTAGGTCGGTAAATATATATCTTTCAAATGGTAAGGTAAGAGAAATAATTTGAGATATACTTAAAAGTAATTGAAGATGTATAATTATTTGAGTTGAAAATTCAATAAATACTTGTGAGATCAATGAAAAATTAAGGTGAAATTTGTGAAAAAAATAGATGACATCGATGAAACAGTGAAATCACAAAAAAATGATGAAATAGGTGAAAAGGAGGTAAAATTGGTGAAAAATGCTAAAGTCTGTGAAAACATGTGACATTTGTGAAAAAAAAAATGTGAAAATTGGTTTAACTGAAAAAAAAACAAGTGAAATCAGTAAAATGAAAAAAGTAAAAAAAAAAAAAAACAATGTCAAACCATTAAAAAATGGTTTAAAACCCCAAAATACTAAAGAAATCGAAGAAAATATCCATGATGAAGTGAATAAATTGAATATGTACTATTTTATGACATAATGGAGTTAATTTTACTCTGATTTACAATAAAATACCTATAAAATTAAATAGACACGTACAACGTAAGTTCACTTTTCTAGTTTAATAAACAGAAATATATCTCCGGGTCTTTATATTGTTTGTGCAAATTGTAAGGATAAGTAGTAAAGAGCAATGACAATTCCGGCAGCAATATTTAGGAATCTTTTTGTTTAAGTTATATTTACGAATAGAGGTGCGTCGAACACATTAATATGAATTGCTCAAGAGATTGATGAGAGTGTGACTTAGATGGTCCCGAATGGGGTAGCACTTTGCACAAAAGGCCACATGATCACGAGAGTTCTTTAGCAGTTTGCACAACATTATTATTAACTTTGAAAAGGAAATGTTAATCGACGTAAAGTTTCAAAAGTTTTGTAATAAACTAATATCAATATTCATGTAGGCATCTTCAAATTAGTTTGTGTAAATCAATTATCAATGAATCAGTGTGTACCATTTTATGATTTGAGAATTATACTCAACTCATATTCTGGGTATTTGATATGAGAAATATGTTTTTTTTACCCTTCTGTTGTACCTATATTGTGTTCATTAAAATTAATAGTGAAGAGATGAGGAAATAGTCTTGCATAAAGTAATAAATAAATCTCTAATTCTATAATTATTTGTAGACAGGAGTTGGGACATTTCCGACATTATAAAATATTAGAAACCTACAAATTTTAGTTCAAACTCTTCAATGTTTTACTTTAATATATTTTAACTTTCCAATAAAAGTGTCTTATCTATATATGTCTAGGGTTGTCAATGGGGCAGATTTCAATCCGGATTCGATCCGAATCCGATTCGGTCCGGTTTATTAGGATAATTGTCCGATTAGAGATTCGATTGAACCGATCCGATTAAGAAGATTCATAATTCGAATTAAATGGAGCGAATATGGATCTAGGCTGATCCGATCCATTAAAGATCCGCATCCAGATAATATTTGATATAATAGTATATACATTTAACTTTCATGTTTCACCTTTCACGTGGAATTAGAATGTTGGTTAAGTACATAATTCGTTAATGTTGATTATAAGTATCCACCGAACAAAATACAATTTTAATAATTCCACAAACTTCTCAAATTTATCGAAGATAGATTGCCTGATTTTAGATATAAAAGGAAAAATATGTGAAATGACTTAGGTCGGTAAATATATATCTTTCAAATGGTAAGGTAAGAGAAATAATTTGAGATATACTTAAAAGTAATTGAAGATGTATAATTATTTGAGTTGAAAATTAGGTAAATACTTGTGAGATCAATGAAAAATTAGGGTGAAATTTGTGAAAAAATAGATGACATCGGTGAAACAGTGAAATCACAAAAAAATGATGTAATAGGTGAAAACTGGGCTTCACCTACGGCAGATTTCGTTGGTGAAGCCTTGATTTCTGTTTGTATTCATGCGTAGCGAGGCTTTTTTTTCCGTTAGTTAATTCGTAGGTGAAGGCCCCGTAGGTAAATGAAGCAACGGTTTTTTTTTTTTTTTTTTTTTTTTTTTTTTTTTTTTTTTTCCGTCGGTAAATGTTGCGATAGTTCATTTTTGTTGGAAAAAGCGTCGGATGAACGATCGGGCGTGATTATTTTTTGCGACAATTTTGTTGTTGGAAATGCGTAGGAAAGTTTCTAACTGATTTCCAACGGCATAAATATGTCAGTATTTTGTCGCCAATCAGTTGGAATCATTCTGACGGATTTAGCATTGAAATGTTTCCGTTAGTTTTTTTTTGTCACTAATTCGAATGAAATTAGTTGGAACTTAGTGACAACTTATTTGTTGCTGATTTCGTTACTAGCAATCGGGTCGGAGCAAAAAATTGAACCTCGACTTAGAATTGATTGAGTCGTTCTTGAGCGCACCTGAGCCTGACCCGGGCACCTAGGTCTTGTTTGGGCTTGGCTGAGGCACCTAGGCCATGCTTGGTTTTTGTTGCTGATTCCGTTACTAGCAATCGGGTCGGAGCAAAAAATTGAACCTTGACTTAGCATTGACTGAGTCGTTCCTGGGCGCACATGAGGGTGACCCGGGTGTCTAGGTCTCCCTAAGCTTGACTGAGGCGCCTAGGCCATGCTTGATAATAGCCAGGTGCCGAGGGCACTCATGGGGCTGCCCCGGGCGCATCTGTATCGCCTAGGGGTGCACATGGTTTTCAAAACCATACCGGACCATCCCGTACCGTACCGAGCCATTCCGAATGTTAGGTTTTTTTTCTCAAAATCGAAGGTCTTGGTATCGATGAAAACCGTACTGAGTATTTTGGAATGATTTTGGTTTTAGACTTCTCATACAGTAAAAAAACCGTACCATCCCGAAATTAAAAATAAACATGAATTAACTATTCATTTATTTATATTTACAACTAAATTTTATAAATTTATAATTCAAATATTATTGAATACTATATTATTTATAATTTATGTTATAGTCCATCGTAGTTTATAATTACTACATTCCTAGCGTTCAATTAAAAAAATATATGCTCTAATTTAGCACAAATTAAATTTGTTATATGTTGAAAACTTAAAATACAATAATTCTAGACAACAAATACAAAATAGTAAATTTCTTCACATAATAAAAACAATGATCAAATAATTAACCAATTAATATTATTCAATTAGGTCAAACTATAACGTCAAATTTGTGAGCATTTTCTTTTCCAATGCTTTATTTAATAAAAAAAATAGTTTGTAAGATATTATATTATTAATTTTATATAATTGTCAACTATGTAATCAATTATATAAGAAAAACTGTACGAAAAAAGTTTGTTCAAAAAAACCGCAAAACCGTACAGTACCTAAACCGCATAAAATCGAGTTTGTTGGTATGGTTCATAAAACTCTAATTTGGTTTTGAGTTTTTAAAAACCACAGTAATTGGTACAGTACAAATTTTGTAAAAAATACCGCAGAACCATACCATGTGCACCCCTAGTATCGCCTGGGCTTGGCCTTGGCGCCAATGCCACTCATGGGATTACCTCGAGCTCGCCTAGGCTAGGCCTAGGCGCCTAGGCCATGCCCGGGCTTGCCTGGGCCACTCATGGGGCTGCCTCGGATGCCTAGGTCTCGCCTGGGCTTGGCCTAGGCAATGTGCGCCCGGGCGACGCCTGGGCGACTAGGCAATGTAATTTTAATTAACTTGTTGGATGTGGAATTTGAACCATTGACCTCATATATATACATATTAAAGGATCAAACCAGTTGAGCTGGACAACTTTATTGTATTTTCATTAGACAATTATATATATGAGCCAACTAATAGTTTATTTCATCAATTTTTTTCAATGATTTAACTCATTTTCATTAGTTTGATCGATTTAAATCATTTTGACCTTTCCCACGGTTTCATCAATTTTACCACTAATTTTGTTGATTTAAACCTTTTTTTACCTACCGAACAAGTTACTTACCGTTTTCACCAGTTTAGCCCCCCCCCTTTTTTTACCAATATCACTTATTTAAGCTAATTTTCACCGGTTCAACTTGGTTTTCACCATTTTCATCGATTTAAACCATTTCTGACTTATATATATCCGATTATTAACTGATATCATCTGTCTTTGCGCTAATATCATCGAATTAAAATATTATTAATCGATTTAACTCATTTTTTCACTATTTTTCATCGAGTTACACGACTATAGATCGAATTAACCTAATTTTCATCGATTTCATCTTTTTTTTCCAAATAATTTCATTGAGTTACACTGTTTTGATCGATTTAAATTAGTTTCACCAAGTTTTCATAGATTCAAATCATTTTTAACCGTTGACCCATTTCCCACCGATTTCATCTGTTTTATCATAAATTTCATCGATTGTAATTTTTTTATTGATTTAACCCGTTTTGTTCACAAATTTATGCGATTTAAGCTGTTTTGGACCAAGTTAACTCATTTTTTCACCAATCTCATAAGTTTTTTTTTCCAATTTCATCGATTGAACCCATTTCTTCATTGATTTCACCCATTTTCCCCCCAAATTTATTGATTTAATTATTTTTTTATCGATATAACTAGTTTTTCCCCTTAATTTCGTCAATTTAAATCGTTTTGACCAATTTAACTAGTTTTTCCACCATTTTCATTCTCTTTTTACTAATTTAATCAAATTTAAGCGTATTCACCCATTTTTCATCGACTTCACTTATTTTTAATTAAGTTAGCTGATTCAACATGTTTCAAAACAATTAAACTATTTTTCTTTTTTTACCGATTTCATTCATTTTTTTACGAATTTCATCAAATTTACATGTTCTTGATAGGTTAAACTCATTTTAAATCGAATTCGCCAATTTTTTTCTTCAATTTAATTTAAATCACATGTTTTTAATGACTTAACCCATCTTCACCATTTTCCCACCAATTTACAAATTTACACATTTTTTTGCCAAGTAACTTGTTTTTTAACTAATTTTATTGAAGTGTAAAATCAGTGAAAATATATAAAATTTATGAATCGATAAAAAATTGGTTAATCCATTGGAAAATGAATTTAATCAATGAAAATATTCGGGAAACACATTTCTATCATTGGTCATGTCATTATTCAGTTACACATTTGTTATTAGAGATAAATAGCAACGGAAGTTTTCCGTTTGAACAATTTCGTCGATGTGGATAACTTTTTCTTACAACTTAACAACCGAATTCCTATGAAAAATATTTTTCCAATTCTTCGTTGGTTGTTGGTCCCAAGTGGTCAGATGAGGTCTAGAAGGGGGAGGGGGGTGAATAGACCTCTGAACTTTTTGACAATCTTTAACTTTAAAACTTTTACCTAACTGTAAACAGACTAAGCTGATACAGAACAATAAGCTTCTAAGGCTGATCGCGAACAAATCTTTGAATATCTTTGTTGACCACTAGTCTAATGGTTACTTAGCTGATTTTAGTTAAAATCAGTTTTAATACTAGAGTATTTGCAGCGGATTTGTAAAGTGTTTTTCATAAGTAAACTTAGTAGTTTGAAAAAATTTGTCCCCAATTTTGTAAACTCGTTTAAATATTTTTCAAATAGTTTTCTAATGTGTTTTATGCAATCTGAAAATATGCAAGTAAAAAGCAATGTAAAAACACAGGGATTTTTATAGTGGTTATATGGATGTAAATACCCTTTAGTCCACTCTTCCAAGTCACAAAGATCTTGTGTTATACTAACAACACACAGTAATTAGTACACTCCACTTACGCCAAAACAACAAATGAATCTGGCCGTAAGCTCACAATAGGAAATCACAAAGAAACTCCTATTCTCTGAAGTAATATCACTCATAAAGATGGATATCTACTCCTCACAACACTCTAACAGTTTTCACTCAGAAAATGTATTTGTCTTTGATCTTCAACTTCTGCTTTTAGTCAACAAATGACAAAGCTGATGAGTGAGCTGTTGATGAGCTTTTTGAGACTTAGAAAATTTTCTGCTTCGAAATCAATCTCTCAGTTGTTGTGTTATTTTTCTCATCCTCTCTTCAGCTATTTATACTCACTCTTTGAATTATGTCCGTTGAAGTGGGACAAAATTCAAATCTCTTGATTTCTGGTCCTTAATTTCCGCGAACGGCTCTCTGCACAGTGACAGTACTGTATACTGTACTTTCTGTCAGGCAGCATTAAATGCACCTTGCTGATACGAGTCTCTTCTTCAATCATTTGTCATAAATATCCACGGACTTCAGCATTTATTACTCCAGGGGCATTTATTACCGTTGGGGAGACTTCTTGATCCTTTCCACTTGGCTGATGAAAATGCAAGTCTGATGATGAACGAAGCTGATCCCAATCTTGAAGAAATCTGATTTGAGTCGGCTTATTTCCACCAGTCTGATTTCTTTCCTTCAGCATATCAGTAGTCTTCTGGACCTTGAATACTTGACCCTTCTGATTTGTCTTCTTACTTGGTCAAAATTCTTCTAAGGGATTTCAACTAAGTTGTCTTTACTTAGCTGATTTTGAGTTTTGGAAATCATCAAAACCTCCCTAAATTTGTCTAACTTCTGCACTCTTTATCTTCATCTTTATCCAACAATTTTCCCCTTTTTGATGATGACAAAACTTCAGCTAAGTACTATTTACCTATACTAAAGTTTTAGTCCTCAAGATTTCTGAGATAGAAATATGTGTTGGAGTCAAACTTGAACTTTTATTGATAAGAATTTGTTATAAGTACAAGTTTTCAGATGAGATAATAATTGAGAAGAAAATAAAGTAAACTGATTACAAAAGATATATCTAATCTAATCATCAGCTTCTTCACTTCCTCCTTCAACGACTTCCTCGTATTCATACTCTGATTCATCTTCATCCTCTTCTTCATCTTCAGCATCATCATCAACCACAAGATTTAGCCTAGCAGCTTCCATCTTCTGTTTATGTTCTTTTTCTTGTGCTAGCTCCTTAGTTGCATCTTCAATTTTCTTCTTCAATCTCTCAGCATCCTTGAACTTAGAAAATGGTTCAGGTTGTTCATAAGAAGTGTCTTTTGGTACTTCATCATAATTTCCTTTGCCATCAGCTTGTTCATCCTTTTTAGTATCATCAGACTCCTTGGGTTCAGCAGCAGCAGCTTCCTCAGCTTTTCTCTTCAAGTACTTGACTTTCATCAGCAGCTTGAAGTGTTGACTCTTCCCTTTTCTTTTCCCCCTTTTTGTCATCATCAGGGTTGATAGGAGGGTTAAGTGCAACATACTGAATCTTCATTGCAGCACACAAGGCCTTGATGTTTTGAATAATCAGATCATGGCTGGCAGTGAGATGATTGAGAGTAGTGGTGATGACATCATTTCTGTCATTGAGGCAGTCAACGTTGATTTGCATTGTAGAGAGTTCCTGCTGAATAACATCTCCAGCCTTATTGACATTTTGCAACAGCTCTACATTTACTGCTTTCTATTCTTCGCTGACTTTGATGAATGTTTCAGTGAGATGAGCAATGTTGTCTTCACTTCGTTTTAAGGCAGCATGAAGATGGTTGACATCAGCCTTAACATCTTCAATGTTCCTATTCATATCAAGAACACTCTGCGTCATCTTTAGAGTATGATCCTTTGGGAGAGGAAAGTCATCAATGGCATGCTTAACCATTCTTACAGTGGCTTGCTGCATTTGCTCTAATTGCAACTTATTCTTTGCTTCCAGTCTATCTTCCATTTTCTGTAAGGAATTGTCAAGCAACATCTGGAAGGCTTCCATGAGTGATGAATGCATATCAGCTGATGAAGCAGAATGAGTTGCAGTCTGATTGTGATCAGCTTCCTGTTGAACAGGCACGTCCTTCATAGCAGATGTTTCATCATTCTTCTCCTTAGCACTCCATTCAATTGCTAAGAGTTCTTTATCAGCCTGCTTGTCTGGGACTTCTTCATAAGTCTGATCAGCAATAATGCCATCTTCGTTAACTACAGTCGTCTGACGAATGATCTTCAGAGCTGGTAGACGACTGGTAGCAGTTTCAACCTTAGGCGGCACTTGATATTCTCTGACTTCTTTACCAAATGTAATATGTTGAACACCTGGCAAGGAAGGAAGATCACTTGGAGAGCCATATCCATATCTTGACTTTTTGGCCCAATTCTCCAAGGCAGTTACAGTAGCTATCTGCACAGCTCTCTCGATGGGATCATCTTGCTTACTCCTCTTTGGTGGTAAGCTGTTGGAGATGATCTTGGCCTCATCAGTAGCAATTTCTTGAGCATACTTGTGCATAGCATCTCTGACAAAGTCTGGGTTCAATGCATTTGTAATAGAATTAGTTTTCAGCCATTGAAGAACCCACTTCTCTTCACTGGCAAACTCTTCCCAGCTTTGTATTTCTTCAACAGTCTTGTTTACTCTGTACTCTCTCCATTTCATATACCTTTGCTTTTCTTGAGTAAACAAAGTCTTGAGCATAATTTTCTTGTCAAAATATGCCAAGGTTGTTTCAAACCGTTTGAAGACAGAAGGATCAGCATTGATGATCTCAAATGCCCTTCTAACTTCAAATTTCTTTTTCGGTTGAACCATGCCAGCAGGCATCTTCTTCTTTGCTTCTAAGGATTCACCGATTTTGATCCCACCAACTGTTGCAGGACCATAGGCATCCTTCTTGCTTAGCTCAAGAACAAGAGCCATTTCAGCATCCTCAGCAGCTTTGCATTCTGCTTCGGACATTTTTCTTCTCTGCTCTTCTTTCTCAGCCTCAATCTTGCTGAGCTCTATGACCTTTTTCTCTTCTAGGTCATCTTTTTTTCTCTGCTCTGCCTCTTCCCTTTTCTTCTTATCAGCAGCAGAAATTTTCTTCTTTCTGATGATGATTTTCTTCTTTCCTTTCCTTTTATCAGCAGGGACAGGTTCAGCAGCAGGTCCAGCAGATGCAAGTGGTGCAGCTGCTATTGGAATGATGATCTGCACTTCAAGTTCATCAAGGGGTTGAGCAACCCCAGCTGTTGGTGCTGTTGAAGTAGTTTGTTCATCAGCAGGCTTCTCATCAGTAGATTTCTCTTCAACACCAGCAGGCCTCTCTGCTGATGGAGGACTTTCTTGAACCAAGGTTGACAATTCAGTAGGAGAATCGATAAAGGTCATTCTCTTCCTTATTGTCTTCCTTATTCTTCCTTGAGCAGGTTTGGAATCACCTGTATCTCGAAGTTGACTTCGCGTCCTGTGAGCAACAGTCTCATCAGGATGTTCAGCAGACGGTATCATTGAAGATGAAACAGGAGACGTATTTTTTATCTCCGCAGTAGTCTGATTTATAATGTCATCAGCAGCTTTCTTTGCATCAGACTCATATACTCTGGCTTGAACAGCTAGCTCAGCTGTTTGAGTAGACGTTGTCTTTATCTTCTTAGGAGCCACTTCCTTTGGCTCATCAGCCTTTTTCTTTTTAGCCTGAGCAGCAGGCTGGGCAGTTTTGGCGTCTTTTCTCTGCTTCTTGGCAGGAACCTCTTCCTTGGATTCCTCTTCTTCTTCAACTTCCACTTCTTCAGCCTTTCTCTTCATAACAGGCAGATACTTAGCCATTTCCTTGGCGTTATGGATTTCCTTTCCATTTGTCATTATACATCCCATATTTGAAAACAGATAACTCAGGGTTATCCTGTGGTTGGTCTGTTTTCCCTTCTTTTCATGGAAATTTGCAAAGATGTACCAGATAACTACTGACCAGTTTACCTCCAGCCCGTAGTAGATTGCCAGCATAATGCAGTGGTAACTGCATCCAGAGAGAATGTGCAGTTCTCTATCATCTTTGCGACCATATCAGCCATGCGCTGATATTCGTCCTTCAGCTGCTTCTTTTTTATGTTCCCAATCAACATCTCTCCCTCTTTGGCACAGATTGCCTAGAAATCTTGGAGTTTCTCCTCCGCCAGAGTGGTAATATCATGTCGTCCTTTGTTCGATAATTCAAACTTTTCGTGCAGCATGGCAGGAGTGATAACAATGGATTTGTCTCCTACTGTTGCTTTAATCTCCAGTTTGTCAAAATCCACTTCGGCAGTCTGGTAGTATTCTATAACCTGGACCTTCCAGACAAAATCTTCATGAAGTTCCATGAATTTTACCAGAGAGGCGACCTTGAATTTCTCCAAAATTTGCTTCATCACGATGGTGCCAGACTGACAATATGCATCATAGACCAGATACATACCTTCGGCCTTGGCTTCTTGACCAGAACTCATTTTTGATTCTATGAAAAGAGTTAGTAATCGACGGAGAATTTGCAGTAAATTGAAGTAAGGATTTCTCACAAATGCTCCGAGTGTATTTTGGGTGCGTAAAGAGCAACAAGGCTGATCAGATCTGGATTTATAGAGGTTAGGGTATTTCGGTTTCCGTGATACGCGCCAACTGTTAGATCCGTTTCTGTCAGTTCTGATCGTGCAGCGTCAGTTACGCAATTTCAAATTCAAAGCGCATTTAATGAGGAGCGGGAATGTGAACCGCCTTATTCTCACTTGTAAAAGCGTGTTTTATATAAAACATTTTTAAGAACAAGACTTTTACCAAGCTTATCAGACGAGTAAATATAAATACTTATCTGATGGGACTAGTGTCCTGATGACAGATTGTTATCAGTGAAAGCCAATAGCTGATAACCTTCCTCAGCTGTTTGTCAATCCAGCTAGATAATTAATCTTCAATCTTCAAGCTTTATGTCTTATGATGAAAATATAACTTCAACTAACTTTCATCAACATATTTCATCTCTTAATCAGAAGTACCGCTAGTCTTACACGTTCCCCTGACTTTAAGAATCCATAAGTTAACTAGTCTGTTGAGAGTTAACCTTGAAGATAATAAGATGAGTAAGCTGATGAACTTCAGTCTTCTGATAAGTTCCCCCTCAGCTTATGCATCCAACTTGAGTAGACCTAGTTCAGCTCTTAAAGTCGAAAACCTTGCATCACTTAAATGTTTTGTGAAGATGTCAGCGATCTGATTATCAGTGAGAACATGCTCTATTATGACATTCCCTTTTTCCACGTGATCTCTGATGAAGTGATGTTTGATCTCTATATGTTTTGTCCTTGAATGACTTGTAGTGTTTTGAGTAAGAGAGATTGCACTTGTATTGTCATAGTAGATTGGTATTCCACTAAGATTAATGTTGTAATCTTCTAGTTGATGCTTCAACCAAAGTATTTGTGCACAGCAAGCTCCAACAGCTATATATTCAGCTTCAGCAGTAGATATGGATATTGAAGTCTGTTTCTTACTCATCCATGAGATCAGGCAACTACCTGAAAATTGACAGGCACCTGTTGTGCCCTTTCTATCAATTTTGCAGCCAGCAAGGTCAGAATCTGAATATCCAATCAGTTCAAGTCCAGATTCTCTAGGATACCACAATCCCAATCTTGAGTGCCTTTGACATACTTAAGTATCCTCTTGGCAGCTAGGAGATGAGATTCCTTAGGATTTGATTGATACCTCGCACAAACCCCAACATAGTTCATAATATCAGGTCTGCTGGCTGTTAGAAATAACAGTGACCCAATAATTCCTTTGTACTTGGTCATGTCCACTGATTTGCCATCTTCATTTTTATCCAGATGAAGTCCAGTAGACATAGGAACACTAACAGTAGAGCTAGTTTCCATACTAAATTTCTTGAACAGATCATTTGTGTATTTTGCTTAGTTGATGAAAATTCCATCAGGCAACTGTCTTACTTGCAAACAAAGAAAATAATTAAGTTCTCCCATCATGCTCATTTCAAACTTGTTCTGCATCATCTTTGAGAATTTATCACACATATGTTGATTTGTTGAACCAAAAATAATATCGTCCACATATATTTGCACAAGCAATATATGATTTTCCCATTCAAAAGTGAACAAGGTCTTATCTACCTTACCTTTACGAAATCCTTTAATTAAAAGGAAATCAGATAGGGTATCATACCATCCTCTTGGAGCCTGTTTTAGTCCATAAAGAGCTTTCTTCAGACGATACACTTTGTCTTCTTCTTTATACTCTTCAACTAATCTAGCTTTGTTTCTGGTGACAACACCATCTTCATTCATTTTATTCCTGAATACTCATTTAGTGCCAATTACCATTTAATGACTTGGTCTAGGAACTAAGTACCAGATTCATTCCTTTGATATTGATTCAGCTCTTCTTGCATAGCTTCAATATAGTTTGAATCACCAAGAGCTTCTTCAATCTGTTTAGGCTCTATTTGAGATAGAAAGCTGACAAACATAGCATCAATTGCAGCAGTTCTTTTTGTATTTACTCTATCCAAAGGATCACCAATCACCAGCTCTGGTTGGTGATTCTTGAGCCATCTAAGATCAGGTTGCAAATCAGGATGTTGTCCTCTGTTTTGATCTTACAACACTACTGTTGGATTTCCAGTAGTAGTCTGTTGAACATTTGTTATATGTTGAACAGTCTCTGGTCTGTCAGCTGTTTGCAACTCGTCTGTTAGACTATCAGCATTGTGATTTTGAACAGCACTTGAGTTAACAGCTGAGTTGAGATCAGGTAGTATGATGGGAATATATTATTCATTTCTTTCAACACTCAATTTCGGAAAATTAGTAGACAGATTCTGATCAGTATTTTGATTCTTTTCAGAAGATTGATTTCGTTCATCAAATACTACATGAATAGATTCTTCTATAAGTAAAGTTCTTTTGTTGAAGACTCTATAAGATTTACTAATGGTAGAATATCCTACAAAAACAGCTTCATCAGCCTTTTCTGCAAAAGCAGTAAGGTGAGTTTTCCCATTATTTAAAACAAAGCATTTACAACCAAAAATCTTAAAGTAATGAATATTTGGCTTTCTGTTGTTCCAAACTTCATATGGAGTCTTGTTTTGGTGCTTGTTGATCATGCATCTGTTTTGGGTAAAACAAGTTGTGTTTGTTGCTTCTTCCCAAAATCTTTGAGGCAGCTTTGCTTCAGCTATCATGGTTCTGGTAGCTTCTTTTAGAGTTATGTTTCTCCTTTCAGCAACTCCATTTTGTTGAGGGGTTCTGGCAGCAGAGTACTCATGGCTGATTCCTCTGACATTACAATACTCTTCAACAGTAGAGTTTGTGAACTCAGTCCCTCTATCTGATATGATCTTCAATATCTTCATGCTCTTTTCATTCTGGATCAGTTCCATCAGGTTTGTAAGATGCTCATTGGTCTCACTTTTCTTCTTCATGAAAATCACCCAAGTATATCTTGAAAAATCCTCCACAACAGCTAGGCAGTATTTCTTTCCACCATTGCTGACTGGATCAATGGGTCCAAATAAGTCCATATGTAGTAGCTCCAAAATCCTTCCAGAAGATTGGTGCTTCTTACTTTTGAATGATGACTTGCTTTGTTTACCCTTCTGACAGGCATCACAAAGCTTATCATTGCTCATGACTGTTTTTGGAATTCCTTCTACCAGATCATTCTTGATAAGTCTTTTAATGGTCTTGAAATTCACATGGTTCATTCTTTTGTGCCACAACCAACTGATTTCACTTGGTGTCGATGCCACCAAACATATATTTGAACTCTTGTCAACAGAATTCCAGTCCACTGTGTAGACATTCCCTTGTCGCCTTCCAGACAAAATTACCTTCTTTGTACCAATCTGTTCAACGTAGCACTTATCTGTTGAGAAGATGACTGAATATCCTTTGTCACAAAATTGACTTATGCTTAGCAAATTGTATTTGAGGCCTTTAACATAAGAGATGTTAGATATCTCAATGTTGCCTTTGATCAGTCTTCCCGTTGCTACAATCTTGCCTTCTTTGTTGTCCCCAAAAGTAACTTTAGGACCACCCACAACAATATCATCAGTCAGTTCAAGCATGTTTCCACACGTGTGCCTTGAACAGCCACTATCCAAGTACCAAGTCTTTCCTGCTTTACTCCAACTCCTAATCCTAATCTACAAAACAAAGTAAAAATTGTTTTAGGTACCCTTATTGAGAGGGTCCTGAAGGATTAGTTCCACCCTTGACAACCCAAGATGATGAAGTCTTAGGCTTCTTAGATTTCTAAGTATTGGCAGGAGCATGAACAGATTCATCTTCATCATATTTATCATATTTGCTATGTTGGTGATAATCATCATGATAAGGATAATGTTCATAAACAGAATAAGATGCATGATAAGGAGTGTTGGTCCCAAGTGGTCAGAATAGGTTTAGAGGGGGGGGGGGGTGAATAAACCTCTTTAAAATTTTCTTCCAAATTTTAACTTTAAAACTTTTCTCTAACTGAACAGACTAAGCTGATCAGAGGGGTAAGTTACAATTCTGTTCGCGAACAAATCTTTGAACAGCTTTGTTGACCACTCGTCTGATTGTTACTTAGCTGATTTTGTTAAAATCAGTTTTAATACTTAGAGTACTTGCAGCGGATTTTTCAAAGTGTTTTTCACAAGTAATCTCAGTAGTTTGAAAAATGTTTCCCCAGTTTTATAAACTCCTTTTAATTATTTTTCAAACAGTTAACTTAATGTGTTTTTATGCAATTAGAAAATATGCAAGTTTAAAAGCAAAGTAAAAACACAAGTAATTTTTATAGTGGTTATATGGATGTAAATATCCTTTAATCCACTCGTCCAAGTCACAAAGATCTTGGGTTATACTATAATCACGAAGTTTACAGTATACTCTGCTTGCGCCAATCAACAGATGAAAAGGCCACAAGTGCGCAGTAGGAAATCACTTAGAAACTCCTACTCTCCGAAGTAATATCACTCACAAAGATGGATATCTACTTCTCACAACACTCAGTTTTACAAATTCACTCAGAAGATGTATTTTGCTTTGTTCTTCAACTTCGCTTTTCGTCAACAGATGACTAAGCTGATGAGTGAGCTGTTCTTGAGACTTAAGAGTTCTGCTTCAAAAATTCTCTCAGAAAGTGTGTTGCTTACAATCTCTTCGTCTCTATCAGCTATTTATACTTGAGGTTTGAAAAATGTCCGTTGAAGAGAGACAAGATTCAAATTCCTCGAGTACTGGTCCTCAAAATCCGCGAACGGCTCTTTTGCAGTCTGTCCGTACTGTCAACAATACTATTCTGCAGGCAGCATTAAATGCACCCAGCTGATGCGAAGCATTTCTTCAGTCAATTGTCTTTAATAACCTTGTACTTCAGCATTTATTACTCCAAGGGGCATTTATTACCGTTGGGAAGACTTTATGATCCTTCTCACTTGGCTGTCGGAAGTGCACGTCTGATGGCGAACTAAGCTGATCTCAAACTTGAACAAATCTGATTTGAGTCAGCTGATCTTCATCAGTCTGATATCTTTCCTTCAGCAGATCAGAAGTCTTGGACCTTGAAATTTGACTCTTCTGATGTCTTCATTACTTAGTCAAAATTTCTTCAAAGGGATCATCAGCTAAGTTAACCCATACTTAGCCAATCTTGAAGTTTTGGAAATCTTCAAAACCTCCCTTAACAAATTGTCTTCAGTGCTTTCATCTTCATCCTTATCCAACAAGGAGAATATGCATGCATTGGATGAGCAGGATATGGTGCATAGTAAGTTGGAAATTGAGGTGCATGATACATAGGAGGATATGCAGCAGGTTGCACATAATATGATTCATTTCCATACCAAGCATTCTGATTTTTCTTTTGTTTATGCTTCTTTGGCTTACTAGGTGCTTGCTCATGAACAGACGACTTAGTTTTATTACTAGTCTGATTGGCTTTGGCCTTATCAGCAAACTTCTTAGGGCTATGCTATCTAATCTTACCAGTCTGTTTTCCTACACTAGGCTCTTTGCTCTTTTTAGCCTTAGGAGCTTTCTTCTCCTTTAAATCATTCTCAGGTGAAGCAGGTTTAGTAGTCTGAACATACAAAATGACCTTACTATTGTCAGCAGATATGAATTTCTCAGTATGGTTCATTTCTAACTTATCCTGATCTAAAGGTGTCTTCTGTTTACTAGAAGTATGCGTGGATGCAACAGATGACTTGTCATGAGACTCAATGACTTTTCTTTTATAAACTTCACATTCAACTTTCAGAGATTCATTCTCTTGCTCAAGCAGTTTATATTCAACTGATTCTTTTGGCTTTTCAGCTTTAAGTTTCAGTGAACTGTTTTGCTCTCTTAGTAATATCATCTCTTCCTTAAGCTTTTTAAATGCATCAGCAATATCAGTATTGTTAAGCATCATTTTTTGAAAAGAATTAAATAATTCATTTTCAAGAGGAGTTACCTCATCATCCTCTAAGTCATCAGATTCCTTAGCCATCAGGCAGATAAGAGCAGGACTCTCTTCTTCAGAAGACTCTTCATCAGAAGTGTCTGAATCTGAATCTGAATCTTACGAGTAGATAGCAGCTAGCTTTTCCGCTTCTGCTACCAGCACCGTGCCTTTCTGACGCTTTCTTTCTTTTCTGATTCTCTTCTCTTCTTCAGTATACTTCTCAGCTTTAGGGTATGGGCAGTCTATGATGAAATGACCCAGTTTCCTGTAATTATAACACATCATTTTGGATTTATAAGAATCCTTATCTTGAGAAGAAGAAGTAGGGTTAGAAGTAGAAACATTGTTATATTTGTTCTTCCTTTTTCTTTTGTAGAACTTTTTGAAGTTGTTCATCAGCAATGCAACGTCTCCAACAGTGTACTCCTTTTTGTTTAGTATTGTGACTTCATCAGATGAGTCCACTTCTTTGTTTCTGTACGCTGGTCTTCTTGGGTTTTCAGCAGCAACTAGAGCAGCTGTGGGACTTGAAGTTGAGGTTTCTTCAACACCCATTCTTGGCAGTTTATACTCGTATGCCTTGAGTACTGAGAAAAGCTCAGTGAGTGAGATCTTTCCCAAGTCTCTTGACTATTCCATGGCTGTCACCTTCATGTTGAACTTTGGAGGTAGAGCCTTCAGCACTCTGACGATTATCTCATTGTCTGTGAAGGTTTTTCCAAGCTTTAGAACTTCATTCAGCGTCCTTGTAAACCTTGTATCCATCTGATCAATGGTTTCCGCAGACTTCATCTTGAAGTTGTCTAGCTTTTCCAGAGCAACACTCAGCTGATGCTCTTTGATAGCGTCATTTCTTTCGCTCATGTCACGGACCTTATCCCACATTTATTTGGCAGTCTTGCAATGCTTGACTTTGTCAAAGCGATCATTATCCAGGGCCTTGGTAAATCGGCCAACTTTGTCCAGGTTGAACAATTTTATTTCTTCGGTTGTCATCTCATTCAGATCTTTCTCCACCGTTATGTCGACTTCATCAACCTTGATGGTCTTGGTGAATTTTAATGGACCTTTGATGATACATGTGTACATGTTATCATTGTAGGCAGCTAGGAAAATCTCCATTATGATCTTCCAGTCTTCGAAGCTCATACCAGCTATGTGGAGAACATGACTGATACAATCCATTTTCAAAAAAAAATTATTTTTCAAAAATGTGCTCTTTTGAAAAAGTTTGAAAACCTTTGAAAAATACTTGGATCAAGCTCGTTGATCAGGCAGCTGATTCTAATGAACCACCTGCTCTGATACCACTTGTTGGTCCCAAGTGGTCAGATGAGGTCTAAAGAGGGGGGGGGGGGGAGGGGTGAATAGAACTCTGAACTTTTTGACAATTTTTAACTTTAAAACTTTTACCTAACTGTAAACAGACTAAGCTGATACAAAACAATAAGCTTCCAAGGCTGATCGCGAACAAATATTTGAACAGCTTTGTTGACCACTAGTCTGATGGTTACTTAGCTGATTTTAGTTAAAATCAGTTTTAATACTAGAGTACTTGCAGCGAATTTGTAAAGTGTTTTTCACAAGTAAACTTAGTAGTTTGAAAAAATTTATCCCCAATTTTGTAAACCCGTTTAAACCTTTTTCAAACAGTTTTCTAATGTGTTTTATGCAATCTGAAAATATGCAAGTAAAAAGCAATGTAAAAACACAGGGATTTTTATAGTGGCTATATGGATGTAAATATCCTTTAGTCCACTCTTCAAAGTCACAAATATCTTGGGTTATACTAAGAACACACAGTAATTAGTACACTCCACATACGCCAAAACAACAAATGAATCTGGCCGTAAGCTCACAATAGGAAATTACAAATAAACTCCTATTCTCTGAAGTAATATCACTCATAAAGATGGATATCTACTCCTCACAACGCTCTAACAGTTTTCACTCAGAAAATGTATTTGTCTTTGATCTTCAACTTCTGCTTTTAGTCAACAAATGACAAAGCTGATGAGTGAGCTGTTGATGAGCTTTTTGAGACTTAGAAAATTATCTGCTTCGAAATCAATCTCTCAGTTGTTGTGTTATTGATGGGGGCTATTTCGCACCCTACATATTACTCGAATCAAACGAAGAAGTTAAGATCGATTAGACCAATCCAAGCAGATCGGGATCGTCTAACAGACCCGGCCAAGCACAGCTCTCTTCGATCTAAAGATAATACTCCGGATCCATGAAGGATATTTGGGCCGAGTCCTATTAGGACTATGTTTCCTTGTAACGCTAGGTTTAACATTGTATAAATACCTAGTTAATCATTGTATTAAACAACTACGAAATCCTCTACTTCAAGGATACACAAATATTCTCTGCCTAAGGCATTACAACTGAATAAGAATTTATATTATTCATAGTATTTTGATCTCCATATTGATGTGTTATTAGCTTTATTTGTGGTTTTACTTCTTGTTCTTAAATCATTGCTTTTCTTTGTGATTGATCCATCCGGAATAAAGTAACGGAGCCCTACAAAATATATTACACCAATATCGTAAACTCAACCGATATTACAAATTCACTGATATACAATTAACCCGACGAAATCCGGTTAAATCAGTTGGCGCCCACCGTGGGGCTAGGTTAATTATTCGAATCGACACATGGCTCGCCCAAGGAAAAGCGCTCGCGTTGGAGCGAGAAGCAATACGACCACAGGCCACAACACATCTGAAGATCCACAAGACAACAACGATAACAACAATCCCAACACCAATGAAAACCTCCCAGATACCCGTTCCCGTCAGCAGGAACACCAAGGAGGTCTTACCGGTACAATACCAGAAGAACCGGAGCTCCCCGAAATACCCGCTCCTCTCCCTGGCGCTCAGGAAAAACTGAAACAAATAGCGATGCTCTTCAAGTCACTCTCTCCAGAAGAATTGCTAGTTTTAGACCAAATTCCTCGAAACGTTACGGCTCCCGGGGCAACTCCCGCGACAGGAGCGCCGAGGCCGAACGAACGGACCTCTCAACAAGCTGACAGCCCAGCAAGTGAGCGACGCTCGCTGCACAGCCCACAGCAGGTCAATTCTAAACCCTCCGACAACCGTCCCCAAAGAAGAACTGGTCGAAGAGTACCACAAGCAGTTCGCAGCGGATCGAAGGAACGAACGATCATCCCAATCGAAGATGATATAGATGATACAATCCCCTATCGACCGAGAGCGACTCGATTCTCCGAACGAGAAATTGAAAGGATGGTACAGGAGCGACTTGAACAACGATTACGATCTGTGCAGAACCCCTGGACCCGGACTACAGAACTCCAGGAAAGCCTTGCGGCATGCTCTCCTTTCTGCAGGGAAATAAAAGAAGCACAGTCCGCAGGACAGGTCCCGGGAAGACTACCCTGATATGATGGAACCACCGACCCGGACGATTATATCTTTAGCTTTACGAACATAATGAATTTGTATGCCCACTCCGCCGAATTCACCGCCAAGCTAATGGTAACAACATTCGAAGGACTCGCGCTGGATTGGTTTGCCAAACAGCCGGCCAACTCTATATTCAGTTTCCGGGAATTATGCAATAAACTAATACAGCAATTTGCCAGTCAGAGGAGGCAAAAACTTCCGATGAGCTACCTAGGAACCATACACCAACAAGAGGGAGAATCCCTAAGAAATTGGTTGGCGAGGTTCAACGTAGAATTACTCAAAATCGACTCACCGAATATCGATTACATAATTTCTATCCTCTTCGACCTCACTAAAAATAGGCAGTTTGGAAACGCCCTCAGTCGAAAACAACCGAGAACGTTTGCCGACATTATGAGCTTGGCTTCTAAGTATATGACCCAAGAAGAGATGAATTCCTTTAAGGATAAAAACAAAAACAAAGCCACCACCTCAGGCTCCAAACGGCACGAGAGGTTTCCTACCCAAAAATCTTCGGATTACGAGCGATCTTCCAGGAGAGGTAATGTTTTCCACCGACTGGAATACAACAAAGCCGATCATGACAGACAACCTAATTTCTACCAAAGACCAAGAAACCATGATCAACCAATAAGAAGCAGGGTGAATCAGGTAGAACACCCAAGGTTAAATGTTCCAATGGAAGAAATATTGGAAGTCCTAGAAAGAAATAACTGGATTCCCGAAGCGAGGAAAATCGCACAGCCGAGACCAGGCTCTCGAAACTACGATCAATACTGTAAATACCATAGGGCACATGGACATCGAACGGAGAATTGTTTTCACCTTAAGAGAGAGGTTGAGAAACTTATCGAGCAAGGAAAACTTGACGAATGCATAGAGCGAGATAATCATAAAAGGGAAAGAAGTAGAAGCCCTCGGAATGTTGATCGAAGGAGAAATTCTCATCAAAGATCACCTGAACGCCGACCTATTCAGGAGTCGAATCACGACCAGATCAATGGAACTATCCATACGATCTCCGGGGGTCCCGCGGGTGGAGATAGTCGTAACGCCCGGCGAAGAACTGCCAGGTCCATAATTGGAAACTCAAGATACCCAAAAGAAATTTGGACCCTGGAAAGCAGGCCATCAAACGATCAGCAGATCAGTTTTAATGAAGGCGAAGCACCTAAAAATATTGTCTGGGACGCAAGAGAGGATAACCCCGACTTCCCTATGGTAATATCGCTAGAAATAGCAAATTACAATGTCAAGAGAATCTTAATAGATAATGGGAGCTCAGCCAATATTATCTCACGAGAAGTTTTAGCCCACATGGACTTGGGGCAGATAAACTTGCAGAAAGTAGCTACGCCATTAATAGGATTCGGGGGGTCCGAAATCGTCCCCAGCGGAACGATAACCTTAAGCGTATCGCTCGGAAAAATACCCCACCGGACAGTGAAACTAGTAAAATTTCTAGTAGTAGAAACCCCTTTCGCTTATAATGCAATATTGGGACGACCTGCTCTCAATCTATTCCGAGCTGTTGTCTCTACTTATCATCAGAAGATAAAGTTTCCAACCGATACAGGCATCGGAGAAATAACTAACGACCATTGCATGGCTTGGGACTGCTATAGTACTTCGTTAACTATGAAAGAACACCCTAAGTCCATTACTCCGAGCAAGAGAAAGATTGAAGGCGATCTCATTAGAAATGAAGTTGAAATTCCTAGTACTGATCGACTAGATAAAAAGGGGAAAGAACCGCTAGACTTATCTTTGAAACCCCCTGAACATAAAGATATAATTCTAGTAGAAGGCGACTCATCCAAAAAGACGAGAATTGGTACAGAGTTGAGCGAAGAAGGAGAAATAATGCTGATCGACTTCCTCAGAAACAATGCCGATGTCTTCGCTTGGAGCGCAAATGACATTGAAGGAATTGATCCTCGAATAATAAAGCATTCCCTAAAAATAGATCCTTTGGCGAAACCCGCCAGACAGAAGAAGAGAAATCATGGACTGGTGAAAGATAAAATTATCAAAGCCGAGGTAGAAAGGTTGCTCGAGGCAAAACAAATCCGAGAAATTCATTTCTCAGAATGGCTATGCAATGTCGTACTAGTCGCTAAAGGAGATAAAAAGGATAATAAATGGAGGATGTGTAATGATTTCACCGACCTCAACAAGTTGTGTCCGCGCGACCCTTACCCCCTGCCAAGGATCGACTTATTGGTCGACTCGACAGCTGGCTTCGCATTATTCAGTATGATGGACGCCTTCCAAGGGTTTTACCAAATATACATGGATGAGCGGGATCAAGAAAAGACCGCGTTCGTAACCGAGCAGGGAGTATATTGCTTCATAGTAATGCCATTCGGCTTAAGAAATGCCGGAGCTACTTACCAAAGGTTAGTAAACCTAATGTTCAAAGAATTAATCGGAGAACTGATGGAAGTCTACGTGGACGACATGCTGGTCAAAAGTATGAACGAAGCAGATCATGTAAAGCATCTCGATCGATGCTTTCAGATCTTAAGAAAATATCGTATGAAGTTAAACCCGGCAAAATGCACCTTTGGTGTCAAATCAGGAAAATTCTTGGGATATCTAGTTCACCAACGCGGAATAGAAGCCAACCCAGAGAAAATCCGAGCCATAACTGAAATGAAACCTCCTAAAACTATCTCTCAAGTACAAAGCCTAGTTGGAAAGATCGTAGCATTAAACAGGTTTATATCAAAGTCTGCGGACAAAAGCCTCCCTTTTTTCCAAACTCTCCGAAAGGCAAAGAACTTTGTTTGGACCGAAGAATGCGATCAGGCCTTCGAGCAGCTCAAAGAATATTTGACGACACCTCCGATGTTGGCAAAACCAACGGAAGGAGAACCATTGTATATGTACATCTCCATCTCCAATGTAGCGATTAGTTCAGTACTAATTAAAGTAGAGGGCTCAGAGCATAAGCCCGTATATTATCTCAGCAAGTTATTACAAGGGGCGGAGAAAAATTACTTAGAAATAGAAAAGTTCACAATGGCCTTAGTAGTGGCTGCACGAAAACTCCGACCCTACTTCTTAACTTACAAAATCATCGTTCTGACGAATCAGCCGCTAAAGCAAGTTCTAGCAAAACCAGAAGCCTCCGGTCGACTAATCAAATGGGCCATCGAACTCAGTCAGTTCGAGGTAGACTACAAACCAAGGATTGCCATCAAGGCCCAAGTGTTGGCCGATTTTATATTAGAAACACCGACACAGGCTACTGAATCATCGAGCTGCCCCAACAACGATGTCTTGATCATTGAAGATCAAACTTGGCTAATGCATGTCGATGGTGCTTCATGCCGAGAAGGAGGAGGCGCCGGAATCAACTTCACCGGACCAAATAAGGAAGATTTAAATTACGCGATAACACTGGACTTCGTTGTGACAAACAATGAAGCTGAATATGAAGCATTAATCGCAGGAATGGAGATGGCGATCAAAGCCAATATAAAAAGTCTTAAGGTACTCACTGATTCAGAATTAGTGCAAAGACAGATAGAAGGCCTATACGAGGCTAAGGAATTCAACATGGTCAAATACCTCGCCAAAGTGAAAACTCTAGCTGAGAAATTTGAAAGTTTTAGTATCCAGAACATACCACGTTCGGAAAATAAATAGGCCGATCAGCTATCGAAATTCACAGGATCCCATGACGGAAAGACCGAACGGGTGATCAACTGGTTGGTCTCTAATACACCAGCAATCGACATCGACGAAACGCCAGTAGTCGATATAATGGAAATCGAAGAAGCCGAAGAAAACTGGATGACCCCAATGATAGACTATCTTCGAGAAGGAAAATTACCACCTGACCAAAATGAAGCTCGGAAAATAAGATATCGAGCTCCGAAATATACACTGGTAGAAGAAAAACTCTACCGAAGATCAGTATCAGGGATTCTTCTGAAATGCGTACCTGAATCACAAACCCTCGATATACTACGAGAAATACATGATGGGGATGCAGGAAACCACAACGGATCAAGGGCATTGTCTTTAAAATGTCTCAGGACGGGTTACTATTGGCCGACCATCAATAAAGATGCCGCTAAATATGTCCAAGAATGTCATCACTGCCAGATCCATGCTAACATATGTCATCGACCAGCAGAAAACATGCACCCTATTCCAGTTTGTTGGCCATTCGATCAGTGGGGAATGGACATCGTGGGACCTTTCCCAGCGGCCAGATCTAAGAAATCCTATGTCCTGGTCGCTGTAGAATACTTCAGCAAATGGATAGAATGCGTCGCCCTCGCACGAATAACCCAATTCCAAGTTATCAATTTCCTATGGAAATTCATAGTCTGTCGATTCGGCATCCCTAGGGTCCTTATCTCCGATAATGGAACTCAGTTCGCGGGCAAACAAATAATAGAATGGTGTACAAAACTTGGAATTCAACAGAATTTTACCTCCGTAGGACATCCTCGAGCAAATGGACAAACTGAAGTAGCAAACCGAGAGATAATAAAATCTTTGGAAAAAAGATTAGGAGCAGCCAAAGGAAAATGGCTTGATGAACTCACATGAGTATTATGGGCTAATCGGACCACAGTAAGGAGCTCAACTGGGGAAACCCCATTTAGCTTGGTATATGGGTCGGAAGCGGTTATCCCTGTGGAAACCCTAATCCCAACGCCAAGAGTAGAAATGTTCGATGACCAAGAAAATGAAAAGTCAAGAGAAAACGACATTGATTTAACAGAAGCTTTAAGAGATAAAGCTGCTGTACGCTTACAAGCCACTAAAGCTAATATGGAGAAAGCATACAATCAAAAAGTACGCATCCGAACCTTCAAAGAAGGAGATTTGGTCTTGAAAAAGGTAGAAGTATCCAAGCATGTGGGAAAGTTACAACAAAATTGGGATGGACCTTACATCGTCATTGGCGTGGGGAAGAAAGGTTCATACAGAATTGCACACTTGGATGGAACTGCCTTACCAAGAACCTGGAATGCTGTCAACCTTAGGAAATACTATGGTAAATAAATTTTAGCATATTATAATGCATTTTTTACTTTTTACTTTATCAAATTTCAATCTTTGTAATAAAGGCCTTGGCCTAAAAGTTCAATTATTAAAGATTTCTTTGGCACTCTATATATATCGATTATATCGGTTAAACATTCATCGGAATCGCGCAATCATATTGTCAGAAACAAAACGAGTTGAGTAAACATTGATCCGCTCAATAAAAACTCCTCGATATATCAAAAAGACTTTTTGGTTAAAAACCTAAGTCTACAATCAAAAACGAGTTGAGTAAACATTGATCCGCTCAATAAAAACTCCTCGATATATCAAAAAGACTTTTTGGTTAAACACCTAAGTCTACAATAAAAAACGAGTTGAGTAAACATTGATCCGCTCAATAAAAACTCCTCGATATATCAAAAAGACTTTTTGGGTTAAAAACCTAAGTCTAATCAAAAAGAGTCGAGTATACATTGATCCGCTCAATAAAAACTCCTCGCTCAAACTTATCGATCCAAAAGACTTTTTGGGTTAAAAACCTAAGTCTAATCAAAAAGAGTCGAGTATACATTGATCCGCTCAATAAAAACTCCTCACTCAAACTTATCGATCCAAAAAAACTTTTGGGTTAAAAACCTAAGTCTAATCAAAACGAGTCGAGTATACATCGATCCGCTCGATAAACGCTCCTCGATCTATTTACAACAATCTAAAGACTTTTTGGGTTAAAAACCTAAGTCTAACAGAGTCGAGTATACATTGATC
Organism: Penstemon barbatus; assembly: GCA_003313485.2. Taxonomy (NCBI): domain Eukaryota; kingdom Viridiplantae; phylum Streptophyta; class Magnoliopsida; order Lamiales; family Plantaginaceae; genus Penstemon; species Penstemon barbatus. The sequence goes on along the minus strand of CM064884.1, from coordinate 11,291,607 downwards.
CGCTCAATAAAAACTCCTCGCTCAAACTTATCGATCCAAAAACTTTTGGGTTAAAAACCTAAGTCTAATCAAAAAGAGTCGAGTAAACATTGATCCGCTCAATAAAAACTCCTCGATATATCGAAAAGACTGTTTGGGTTAAAAACCTAAGTCTAATCAAAAGGAGTCGAGTAAACATCGATCCGCTCGATAAACACTCCTCGAACTATTTACAACGATCAAAAAGACTTTGGGTTAAAAACCTAAAGTTCTAAATTATGACAAGTCGAGTAAACATTGATACGCTCAATAAAAACTCCTTGATCTGTTCCTAACGATCTAAATGATCTGCTAAAGTTTTGAAGATAGACTAAGTATAAAACCGTCTGCTCGGATGAAGCTACTCATAAGTAAATTATGACAGAATTAACGACAAGGAAGATACGAGGAATAAAGTATATTTTATTCATCAAAACAATTACATACAAAATCATACGTTACAAAGGTCTACATACTACTTAAAGATCATTACAATGTTTAAATAAGATGATCCTCTGTTATCGGCGATCTTCACGACAATGTCCACGGAAACACCAATCTCCTCCCTAGTACCTCGTCGATTATGATAAACCACCTAAGAAGCATGCTGCTCAGGATGGTCGACTTCTTTGGTTCGACGGCCAGGCTCTGAAGATCAAATGTTCTTCCAGAGGAAATGAACATTACCAGCCAGATAGCTAAGCAATGCTCACTCACCCGCAAGAAGATACTGCTTTTACTTTATCTATAAAACATTTTACTCTATAGCAGCATCTCTTCGGGACCGTCGTGAAACGGTAAGTTTACCAGCCACCCCGGTGGTCTATCACTCCTGAGGTTACATCGAAGAACAGGGGTGACTGGCAAGTATGAACCCACCATGTGCAAACGGAAACCACGGACCTCTAGTATGATGAAGACTAATGCAGAGATCTCATGGGACCCGTCGATACAAGGTAGGCTTGGCATGGGACCCGTCAATACAAGACTGGGAACGACTTCACTATTTTGAACAAATAATTCATAGTAATGTGATTTCTTGAAGACAATGGGATCAGAGGGCAGAATAAAATCTAAGGAATTTGAGATCTCCATCCTTTTTGGGGTAAATTGCAAATAAAGAATATAAACAAGCCCCCTATTTATAGGGGTAGATCTGAGAGATCCAACGGCTGAAAAAGTATTTGATCAACGGACATAGATACGACCCTTTGACTCCCCGTAATAAATGCAAATAAGTTGGAACGGCACCATCTGTTCGCCTCAATTGATCGACAACGAGAGAAGTCATGGATCGAAGCGATCACCCAGATAACACAAGTAAACCTAAAGAACTCCAGACCGGTCATACTGGAACGAGCATACTTCATGAAAGATAGTTTAAAAACCTAGAAGCCACAAACGAAGTGACATAAGCTTCAAAATCACAGCAAAAACGACAGTTGCTCGATAAAAGATATAAGATAAAAGATCAAACCCTTCACAATACGAGGGACGTCACTGCCTCATACATTATATGACTGACAATTGACCAAGCTTTACAGAAACTCCTATGGAGCCCAAGATATCTGACATAGAAATCAGGAGAATAGTCCTCCTATTTCTAAATGGCAAAGACGTCACTGCCTAACATACCAAAGAATTGCTTAAGAGGGTCAGAACAGGGTAGATCTGGCTAAAACACCTACATTTTCCAATTCCTCCCATATCAAGAAAGTAATATAATGGTACACTAGCCAAGGAACATATCGTTCAAAAATTGATGCTGGGGAATATAAGGATTTGGAAAAGATTGAAAGCGACATTTTTCTGGAGAATGACGTAAAGAAAACCGAAGATCAACAGAGGGACAATAACCTCTTTATATAAGTTTTAGATCGCAAAAAGACAAAAGTACAAGGCTTAGATTGAGCATCGACCAAGACGATGAGCATTATCGATATGAATAACCTATTGCCAAAATTATGACGTAAAATATACTGGTGCGTGTAGACCAAAGGAATATACTGGATTTTGATCAACAAAGGTCCTGACTTGCTGAAGCGAACATTATATTTATGCAAAAAGGAAGCATGAGCATAACAAAGTACATATACAAAAGACAATTGATCAGGCAAGAATCTGCCTACAAAAAGATCATCGTTTCCAATTTTTCCTCCCATTACAAAAATTTCAGCCCAAGTAAATACACAAACGTCGGGCCATAAAAAAAAAAAAAAAAAAAAAAAAAAAAAAAAAAAAAAAAAAGAGACAGTCCAAGGCCTGCCAGGTCGAGCAAAGGTCACTGAGAAGAACGGTCAGCAGGCCGACTACCAGAAACAGCTTTCCGAGGAGTCAGACTCCCAGCAAAAGCCATCAATTCTTCTTGACGCTTTAGATAACCGGCGTCATAACCTTCCTCATAGGACTGCCGACGAGATTCTTCCGCCAGAACAGCTGCTTGAGCTAAATTATCTCTCTCCTTTTCAAGGACAATTTTTCGGCCTCCAATTTTTGAAGATCATCTTTATCAAGTTGCAGCTGCAACTCCAAACCCCTGCTTTTAGCTTTCTCGGACTCCAACTGACCCTGAAGAACTCTCCGACTATTCCACAGTTCGTCATTTTGCACACCCAGCTGGAGTGCAAAATACTTGCCCTAAGAACAGAAAGAATAACAGAAATCGCCTTACAACAAGGAATTCTAAACAAAGAACAGGAAAAATATTCGAAATATGTTTACCTGCTCACATATCTTCACCAAAGATTGAACAAGGCGAACATTGGAGGCACCTTCGAGCTTCCTCAACTCGCCAGGCAAAATAGTACTCATGCCTAGGTCCCATGACAAAGCATCAGGTTCAACAGAACCAGGAAGTTCGCTGGTCAAAGGGACACCATCAGAACGAGGAGTCTCCGACAAAAGAATGTCATCAACTTGCTGAAGGATGCATCGATCATCTAATTGACGAGGAGATTCTCTCCCGTCGGGACTAACAGTGGTCTCCTTGCCCGAAGCAGAAATTACGGTTCGGCGGCCAGACCTGGAACCGGTTCGACCTCCGGAAGGTCCTCCCGATTCAAAGGAAGTAGTCATCACAGTGGTATCGCTAAACAAGTAATCAGGACAATCCTGCACAATGGATTGTGTCATAGAAGGATTGACAAAAAAGCCATCACCAGTTTGCCCTCCGCTGATGATTGGGGCAGTAGAAACTGACAAAGGAAGGGAAACAGTAAAATTCCCCCCATGAAAGACATGCTCAAAGGAAGGAGCATCTGAGCTAACAGCTATGTTATAAGCTGGTTCCTCGTTGGACATATCGCCAAAAGCAAACCGACCCGGGGAAGGCATGCTTCCTACTTGAGTCGAAGTAGAATGGATTGGTTCAGGAAACGATGAATTTACCACAGAGAGAGGTTCAGAAACAATAACACTGGTATCGATCTCCGACCTAATTGTTTGGGACGAACGAGGAGGCTCCATCGACGGTCCATCTCTTCGATGCTTTTTGGATCTATTATCACGAGCTCCCTCACGGGAAGGTCGCTTCGAAGTATTACCAAAGAGGTTACTCATGGTCGGATTATGAAAAAGTACAAATTAATATCGAGAAGGTTTATCGACTAACTAAAAGACGAGTATTCTGTCAAGAAAGAAGTATAGCGGTAAAAACAAGTCAAGATTTTACCTTTCGTATTTATACTACACGAAAGGACGCGACAGACCTAAAGAAAGGGCGCGAAACAGCAGAAATGACCTTGGAGCAAACGCTAGAATATGAAAAGACACACGCATAATGATTACGCCAGATTTAATGACTCGTCTGAATTATTACGGCGAAGCCGAAAAGACACGACTGTCAGAATACGAAACGTTTAGCGTACAAAGAGAAGAAAAGTCGTACCAATATCCTCTTCCTCTTCTTCCTCGACTTCGGGATCAACAAAAGTATCATCGAGCTCTTCATTGACGTCAGAAGAAGGAATTGGCAAGGGGTTTCCAAATTCTTCGACAAGGTGAGCTAGAGGAAAACCTTGATATAGAACATCTGGGACCTCAGAAGAAGAATAAAGTTCACCGTAGCGATTCAACCGAATGTGAGCAGCCTTAAAATACTCTTTTCGACGATCATCGATCATCTCCAGAGCGACCAGCTGATGAATCGCCTTCTTAAAAGTATTTTCAAGTAAAGGACCGACCATCCGATACACCAACGCCGTATGAACAGGAGAGTTGAGAAATTCGCGAACAACACTTTCGTCAGATTTCCTGACATATCTATCTCTTTGCCTAAGTGGGACATCGTTTTCGTACTCCTCTAAAGAAGCTTCGAGGCTTGACACTTGAGATTCCAGCTCACTAATTCGAGCCGTGCTCTGTAACTGAAATTCCTCTAACTTTCTAGCCATTTGGTTGGCCTGCTCTTGAGCACGAGAAATCTCCATCACCTTGTTTATCATTTCTTGGTCTTCAGTCTCAGTAGCACAAGTCTCTACAGTAGGAATCAAAGAAGATGTTGAGGGACCAACCTCTGAACCGGAGGATTTACGAAGCAAAGCTTTATTCTTCTCCTCCAAGAACTCGCACTGTTGTTTCCAAAGTGCATTCTCATAGGCATATGACGCAAGACACGTCTTAGTCTGAACAAGCACAGAGAGCAAGAAAAAGAGATGGATTAGTAAACTAAGGAAGACCCTTAAAATTATCTGTTAACACGATTCAAGGAAAAGGATATCACCTTTTCAACATAAAGAGAAGCTCGTTGGAATTTTTCCAGAGGATCCTTATGAAGAAGTTTATTCAGGTCACGGGTAAAAACACCAGACAAAAGAACACGAGTTGCCTTATCGATCGCATTCTCATTATCATCGTGGATAAGAGAGTCCTTCTCGGAATAACCAGCGGCCCTCTTTCCCTCCAAATGATCCTCGATCATTTCAACAAGGGTAGGTCTTGGATGTTTTTCTCCGACTAAAGAAAGATCCTGGCCAGAACGTCCATAATAACTCCTCTTTCTATCGACTGGATTATTAGTTGGATGAGGCTTCGACCAGGTGTGGCATCCTCGAACGCCTAAAGATGTTCTAAGATGAAGAGGAGGATAACCAGATCCCGTGCCCTGACGAATAGGGGGTTCCTGAGGAGATTCTGATGATTCCACTCTGTCCTCTTCGGATTCATGGCCTAACTCCAACTTCCTTTTCCGTGACGCTCTCTGCTCAATAGGCGCGTTCTCCGCGGATTTAGAAGATTTCGAAAGCACCATCTTTCCCTTCGAAGAGTGTCGAGAATTCTCTACCATATCAGCTGAAAAAGAAATTAATTATAAATTATGTACCTTCCCAATAATTGATATCATCACAACACTAAGATCAAATAAATTACTAACCAAGAGGTTCAGATGGTGTATTGATGGGAAAACTATGAATGCTTAACCCCGCCTTACGAAGGAAAGTTTCCCCGATCAAAAGAGCACTTTGAAATTTGTTGGCACGCAATTCGGAGATATCAGCGATAAACTTAGCATCATCGGGAATCAGTTCGCCTGTCGCTAAGCGACCTCCGGAAATCCAACTAGAACCGTGATCCCATGAAAAAGGCACGCTCGTACCATCCGCTAAACGAAGATTAGACGGAGGACGAACAAAGAAGAAATGAGATTTCCATGAGGGATTACTAGAAACAGGGGCATCAAAGATTGCTCGGCTAGGTCGTTGGCTAGCGAAGAAATATCCACGATTTGAAGAACTAGAAATATTAAAGCGGAAAAGTTGTGTAAAATTACGGAAAGAAGGTTTAAACCCCTTGGCGATCATCAAAACCGAAAAGCAAACTACAAAAGCAACGGAATTAGGAACCAGCTGTGTCAAGCACACACTAAAAGTTTTCAAAACTTCCAGAAAGAGGGGAGACAAAGGAAGACGAAGTCCACTGTTAAAGTGAGCCGTATAAAAGGCTCGACATCCTTCCGGGGGAGTTGTGACCCTATCAGCAGAGGAAGGAAGAATTATCTCAGAACCTTCCGGAAAATATTTGGTATAGTTATTCACAACCTCCGGAAATGTCTCCGCTGTATAAGCGCAAGCGACGTCCTCAATTGGTTCAGAAATTTGAGGAACAGTGCCTTTGCCCTTTTTGGCTCGGGCCGCCACATCCGCGTCAGTAAGGATCCGTACCTTAAAAGTATCCTCTACAGGGATGGCAAAATCAGTTACACTAGATTGCAACTCCTCCTCATTGTCGGGGGCGACAACCTCTCTAGAAGAAGACCTTCTCACAGAAGCCATATATTCTGGTTCTCGGAAAATGTAGGTCGATAAACGGAAAAACTTAGCGTGATGAGCGACTAATCAAGAAAATGAGTACGAGTTATAAGGAAGTATAAAAGAGAAATGGCGAACTATAGCGTCACCTATTTATAAGAAGATGAGAAATGACGTTTCGAACTTATGGCAACTACTGATATTCCCGCCAAAAAGGGAAGGATATGAAAAGTTTCCAGAATAGACGCGTGGCGATCCGTAACTGGACAGAGAAAACGACTGTCTATGATATGTAGCACTCTTTTCCTTATTTAAGATTTTTTCCCACTGGGTTTTTTCTTAAGTAAGGTTTTTAACGAGGCTCCATTCATAGAAAAGAAACAGTCGTAAAGATCTATCTACTTCTACGAGCTTCTATTATCTCTACGCTCGAAGAAGTGAGGGAGTACTGATGGGGGCTATTTCGCACCCTACATATTACTCGAATCGAACGAAGAAGTTAAGATCGATTAGACCAATCCAAGCAGATCGGGATCGTCTAACAGACCCGGCCAAGCACAGCTCTCTTCGATCTAAAGATAATACTCCGGATCCATGAAGGATATTTGGGCCGAGTCCTATTAGGACTATGTTTCCTTGTAACGCTAGGTTTAACATTGTATAAATACCTAGTTAATCATTGTATTAAACAACTACGAAATCCTCTACTTCAAGGATACACAAATATTCTCTGCCTAAGGCATTACAACTGAATAAGAATTTATATTATTCATAGTATTTTGATCTCCATATTGATGTGTTATTAGCTTTATTTGTGGTTTTACTTCTTGTTCTTAAATCATTGCTTTTCTTTGTGATTGATCCATCCGGAATAAAGTAACGGAGCCCTACAAAATATATTACACCAATATCGTAAACCAACCGATATTACAAATTCACTGATATACAATTAACTCGACGAAAATCGGTTTAAATCAGTTATTTTTCTCTTCGTCTCTTCAGCTATTTATACTCACTCTTTGAATTATGTCCGTTGAAGTGGGACACAATTCAAATCTCTTGACTTCTGGTCCTTAATTTCCGCGAACGGCTCTCTGCACAGTGACAGTACTGTAAACTGTACTTTCTGTCAGGCAGCATTAAATGCACCTTGCTGAACGAGTCTCTTCTTCAATCATTTTCATAAATATCCTCGGACTTCAGCATTTATTACTCCAGGGGCATTTATTACGTTGGGGAGACTTCTTGATCCTTTCCACTTGGCTGATGAAAATGCAAGTCTGATGATGAACAAAGCTGATTCCAATCTTGAACAATCTGATTTAAGTCGGCTGATCTCCACCAGTCTGATTGTTCCTTCAGCAGATCAGTAGTCTTCTGGACCTTGAATACTTGACCCTTCTGATTTGTCTTCTTACTTGGTCAAAATTTATTCTAAGGGATTTCAACTAAGTTGTCTTTACTTAACTGATTTTGAGTTTTGGAAATCATCAAAACCTCCCTAAATTTGTGTAACTTCTGCACTTTTATTTCATCTTTATCCAACAATTTCCCCTTTTTTTATGATGACAAAACTTCAGCTAAGTAATGTTTACATAACTAAAGTTTTAGTCCTCAAGATTTCTGAGATAGAAATATGTGTTGGAGAGTAGAAACTTGAACTTTTATTGATAAGAATTTGTTACAAGTACAAGTTTTTCTGTTGAGATAATAATTGAGAAGAAAATAAATATTAATTGCTCAAGAGATTGATGAGATTGTGACT